>CM021104.1:600600949-601277655 GCA_007115665.2 Sequoiadendron giganteum
AGGATTCCCATAAATCAAATATCTAGAGATAAAATTCATACTATTAAATTTAACCAACTAACATTAGGAACTATCCATCTCATAACAATAATAACAAATAATAAGATCATCAATTTAGCTATCATAAACAATAGTCAATATGAGTCTAACATTGGATTACAAGAGTGTATATTACAAGAATGATAACCATGTACAAATGTACACAAGTACAAGAATATCAACATGAACCACCTTTAGGTACCATAATGTATTAAATAGTATCTCAAGATAATATATCATGAGCAGTGACTTCTCGAGATAGCGAAACCCCAAGAAGTCACTCCCCAAGATATCAAATCTGGAGTACTCCTTGTTATCCCAGTTGCCCTCAAGGTGTACTAGCCATAGTACACATTTGAATAAAAATATATATCTGAACTTGCTAACATCAAGGAACATCAATAATCATAAAGAATCTCTCATAGAATACTATTCATTTCTATATCATAAACCTGATCAAATACTATAGAAAATTTTACAGTGAGTTACAATGTGACATAATTACATCAAGAGTACTAGTTTCTGCTTGAATACAAATAGAAGATTACATCTAGGTCTTCAATGTAGAAGAAGTCATCACATTCATGAACATAAGAGGGAACCCAAAGAAGAACAATGCACTTTCCACCCAACCATGTGGAACCCAAAGGTCCACCCCTGTGCTAGGAGATAACAAAGGATCCCACAATCAAAAACAAAAAAATACAAAGGATGATACAAGGTTGACAAGACAACTGTGGAAATGATGAGATCAACATTAAGCAACAATGACAAAACTTCTAGAGGTACACAACATCAATGGAATCAAGAGACAAAGGAGCACAATATTGTCATAGGAGGAGTGTCATCACATAGTTTACATGGCTTACCCAGGTAGATCTTCCTCGGCCCTGGCCCCCATCTTGGGTTACCCTAGCAGCCTCTACCGATCTTTGACCTCTCATGCAACCCTAAGCACAATCAACATGCCACTAATGAGGATGAGGTAGTTGATTTTTCCATTCCAGGCCTTCTCGACTCATCCCAAGCCTATACGAGCACATGGGTCATGAGTGAGGAATTAGCTTATCTTGTTTAATGTGTATTACCACCCAACACCTAGTTCATTTTAGGTTTTCACTTTATTACCAAAAACTCACACATAGGTTACCCAGGTGCCACTTTGTGCGCTGACCCCCATGGAGAGCCACTGCCCTACTGAAAATAAGGAGACATCATTAAATTAAGAGAAAGGCCACTTGCACAATAATAAAGGTCATTACCGTAACCATTTAAAGCAAGGCAAAACCCTTTCTGCTCACATAAAAAACCACTTGGGAAAACAAAAGTGCAAGGCTAAAGATTATCACTTCCTCATAATATGCAATACAACATCACAATGGAATAATGAAGAATACACCGTGCAATGTTCAAGAACATCAATTAATCCATGATAACAAGGATAACATCAAGGACCAAATCCTTTAACCTTTGGAAAACTCTATGTCCATCAAACACAAAAGGGCTCCCTTAAAAGATATTTACATTCAACATCATTATAAAACAGGTAATTTACACAATAGGATTTAACTTTACATCAACTCTACATTAAAATAGTTTGCAATATGGCTAATCCTAGGGATGAGAAAGATTATCACTCCAAGAGTTTATTAATTTATCATAAAACAAATTATTCTAATGTCATAATTAAATTTTCTTTTAATCAATCATTCTCCCCCCTTCTTTTACTTATAAATACAATCATTTATATTAAAAGAAACACCTTGACTTTCTTAATGTGTTCAACTATACACCAATAAATATAAATGTATATACATATATATATGCTAAAGTATATATGTATCTTTATATAAAAATAAGTATATATTATAATACTGGTTTTTTTTTCATAAATTAAATCCTATCATAAAATTTTATACTTAAACACAAATTTTGTCCGACATATATATATTCTAGACTATTAAAATAAAACTCTGATTTAAAACCAATACAAAACTTAAATTTACAATGATATCATAATATATATATTCGAATATATATATATATATATATATATTTACGATATAAACATATTCATATACACATATATATACATACATACATACATATATATACATATATATATATATGAATAAGGATAAATAAACAACCGAACAATACTATATTACAATTGGCTGCCTATTGGAAAAGTATGCCAAATTAGCTGCAAAGTGATTTTTGAAGAATGCAATTATATTTACATGTAACATTAAGTAAAATGACCGATCATAGTCGATGATGAAGGATAACAATTTAGGGCGAATTACATGCAATAGAAGTATGTGATTACTAACAGGTGCTACATGCATTTAAACTAAGCGATTACCAACAGGTAAATCAGATACCCATATCCCATTCCAGTGACTGTGCACACAAAATTCTAATTACCCAATAAATATTGTAAGGGAACATCGATCCAAAGTGTATGAGGAGATTTTAATAGGAGACAAAACATGGTTTCCAAAGGAAAAAGGTGACATACATGCAGTCGTTCGATAGCCAAAGGTTGAATAATTTTATCAACAAAATCGTTGCATATATGAATATCAAATAAAAGCCACCAAATGACATATCAAAATGAATTTATAGGTGAAATACAAAGATTCGGTCCCAAGCTAGATATAAATGTAGCGTGTTCATAGAGTATGGGCAAGGACAATAAATGAAGGTTCAAATCAAATAAAAGCAAGAGAACGAAACTATCTAGTTGTGCGCTAGGAATAAAAGCTATCATAAAAATACAATAAAACAATACTAAGCCAAGAAAAATATGTATACGACTCAAGCATTGAATACTAAGGTATTCCATTACAAGGAATAAACAGCCATTTCATGTGAGAAAAAAAAAATACAATTTGACCTACAGTGAAATACAAGATTATGACAAATTCCCAAAAGAAGTTTAATATTCGAAGCACATTTTGAATTACTATGTCAATATGCAAGAAAACTATAGGAGAATAAGAGTTTATTTGGTGAAGAAGTGATTTAAGAACAAATCATCTATTATTGAGAACAAGACAGGACAACACCACAATTTCTTTTCAAGAACTCAAAAGAGAACAATATTAGGGTATGTGCAGGATCATGATGGGCCAAAAAGTGGCGATATGTAAGCCATATGATGGCCCATGTGGCTGACCACTTTTTTTTTTATCAAAAATTGATGAAACAAAAAGGGGTTTTAGAGGAGATTATCAACTTTCCACCAATATAAATTATGCTTTACTTTGAATTTAATAAATAATTATTATTCATTTTCTATTAAAATTACAAATAAAGTCCTGATTGATAGGTTGATTGAAAAACATCTATGACTTTCAAATGGTATCACATTTTTTGAATCTGAAAAATGTGTCACATTCTATGCTTCACATAATATAGGATTAAAAAAATAAAAAATTAATTTCATGAATTTTTGACCAAGTTAAGGTGGTTAAACAGACGAGATTTTATATTTTTTAAAAGTTGTAATAAAAAATTCATAATTAATTATTTACATGGAAAAAAATTATAAAAAAATATGCATCACACCAATACATGAGTCCTCTACTTATATCTAAAATATTATAAAAAAAATTATCATTTTATTGTGGTTAGGGTGGTCAAATAGACACCTACTTCTTATTTTTACCCTGAAATTTAAATACTATTGCATTGAAATTTCAAATTTTTACCAAATAGTTTTTGTAATTTTAAATAAAGGTCTAGTAGTTTAGAAACTAAGTTCAATTTTCTACAGATTCTACTTTTACATTTTTTTGAAATAATATAGATAACTTATTCAATTTTTTACGTCAAGTTGTCTAACTCTGATTTTTTGTCTTTTTATTGCCACTTAAGGGCCTGTTTTTTCCATGATGATCCTCCACATACCCATTATATACAATATACACAATATTTTGCAAAATTATTCCAAAGAGTTCATTTAGTAACTTCTAAATATCACATTTGAAGCAAGTGTAAACAAAGATGAAACATAGAGGAACCTGATTAGCTGGGTTGAAGAGTGATGACAAGATTATTTTTCTTAAATTTGTAGCTACAAGATTCTTCAGTGTTTCCCAGCACTGCAAGCCCCAATTCCCATTTTCCCAGAATTGGAACCAAAATTTCTAGAATCCCTAATCAAGCTTCAAGGATTAGAACATAATACTCCCATACATAGAATGAAAAATTCGTTCATTCCCCGAAAAATAATCTAAAAGCCCCTCTTTAGTTAACTTCCATTCCTTTATTTACTATCCTCCACCATACTATTTGTAACTACATTCCCCTTAATTTATTTATTTATTTATTTCCTTGTAAATTTCTCCACAATTCACAACTTCATCAATTTATTTTAATTTAATAATTACATTAGATCATAATTTAAAATTTCTCACACTTTAATTAAATATATAATATTTTTAGTTTGTTAATTTAATTTCTCTAACTAATTGCTTTCACAATCCCATTAAATTTTTATATTTATCTAAATATTCTATTTTACATTATAAAGTTTTGTTTATTAAAAAAAATTAAGAACTTTTAATAAGTTTCATTTAGTTATAGCATAAACTATATAAATTTTTTATTTAATTAATGGGAATGTGCAGGATCATCATGGAAAAAATAGGCCATTAAGTGGCAATTTTTTTAGAAAACAGAGTTTGGCAATTTGACATAAAAAATTGAATAAGTTATTTATATGATTTCAAAAATATGTAAGAATAGAATTTGTAGCAAATTGAATGTAGTTTCTAAATTACTAGGTTTATTTACAAAAAAGTAAAATCTATTTGGTGCAAATTTGAAATTTCAATATAGTAGTACTTAAATTTTAGGGAAAAATAAGAAATAGGTGTTTGTCTGACCACCCTAACCACATTAAAATGATAATATTATTTTATAATATTTTAGATATAAGTAGAGGACTCATGTCTCAATGTGATGCATATTTTTTGTAATTTTTTTTCAAGTAAATAATTAATTATAATTTTCTTATGACAAATTTTAAAAAATATAAAGACTTGTATGTCTGACCACCTTAACTTGGTAAAAAATTCATGAAAATCAATTTTTTATATTTTAATCTTATATTATGTGAAGCATAGAATGTGATGCATGTTTTGGATTCAAAAAATATGACACCGTTTGAAAGCTATAGATGTTTTTCAATCAACCTAAAAATTAGGACTTTAGTCGTAATTCAATAGAAAATGAATAATAATTATTTATTAAATTCAAATTAAAGCATAATTTATAGTGGTGGACAGCTGAGAATCTCCTTTAAAAACCCTTTTCATTTCATCAATTTTGGGTAAAAAAAAGTCGTTAGCCACATACCCATCATATTGCCACTTTTTGGCCCATCATGATCCTATACATACCCTAATACAATACATTTTATTTCAATTATCATTATATAAGATAAAACAAAGGTACATACACCAATCACATTACTTAGACAATATACCATAAAAAAGAAATAGACTGCAAGAAAAATAGAAAGAAAATGACAACAAAGACAAACATACCTTATAGACGTGGTGTGACATACAAACACTCATCCTTGACGAGGACGATGGTTCAGTGTGGGGGAATCGATGCTATCTCCAAAACAACAACCTCCATTGGGATTAAGGCACAATCAGACCTGGTATTTCAAGTGGAGTTGATGCGTGGTACCTGCAACCTGCAACAAATCATAGGGTTGAACATGTGCATAGGAAAATAATCAATCACACCATGAAGGGAAAGCCACAACATCGCAGGGCACTCAAAAGTGAGTGATGTGATCTTGTTACCCTTCACCCATACATCAATACACAATAACATATATCAAATCATGATAAAAACATATATCATTCATATCCATAATAACTCATAGAAAAAATTAAACTAATCTAGTAAGCATGATATCATCATAACACCAAATATAACAATGCCATCATATCAGAGCATCAAAGAGTCATAATCGTCTAAGTATCATCATGTAGTAACATAAAATAGTGTCATAATGTCCAAATGCATCTAAGTAGTTTTCCAAAACAAAAGTAATCTGAGAAGCACTACAACTTGTTTTGACACTTTTGGTCAATCTAACATACAAAGAAATAATCATCTATTACAGTTACAATCATTGGTTTCTAGAATTGGGATGCCATATGTGGAAAGTGGCCTTGAAGGATCTAAATTTTATGCACTATGGCTATCCCATGTCTTTGATGCAATAATTCACATATGAAAAGCATATTCATTTCATAGGGCCAAAACATACTCGGATTGCATAAAGCGAAGAATAAATTTGAACTTAGTTTTCTTTCCAAGTAGCCAACAATAATCGTGCAGTGTTGTGGTAGTTGTGCAAAAGGTTTTGTGAAGGATTTGGTGATTTGAAGTGGAACTTGCAACTACAATATCTAATAAAAATCCACTTCCAAATATGCTCATGCCTTGAAATAATCACTCATATAACTAGTTAGTTGGAAGAAAATTGGGAGATAGCATGAGTATTTAGTTAGAAATAATAATTTTGAAAGCACCTTCCTTGAATGCAAGTGCAATTTAGGAACTTTATTCAAACACAAACTTGTCTCAGAAAATGATACTTAATCTTCTTCAGAAATGTGGTCAATGTGCAAGATTTTCCTTGAAGAGAGTATCAATGACGACGGGCTATCATGGAGCCATGTATCATCCATTTCTTTTCTCCTTGTTGGCTACCATAGCAGTTTGTGTCTGTGTATGTTTTCTATTCAAGGGACCCCCAAAAGTTAGTTCAATTCCACCATTCATGTGCGAAAAAATTGCTTATGGTGCATATTAAAGCTAAGTTGCTTTGATTGGGATGATGGTTCTAAATTTTATGTTGCAAGAAGATGGATTCTAAGGATATCAAGTCTTAAAATTATACTCTCAAACTGTGCCTTGTGAGATTGAATTTTCTACATCACATTACACATTCAAGCATAGTAAATAAAAATTTATTCCATTCACAAATTAGGGGAGCCTTCTCATAAGTGGATAAGCTATTGTAAAGAGCCCATAAATACTGATACACACTCTTGAGGAGTGACCTAGGAAGAATGAGAGCAAGGTTTCTAGCCTTTCGAGGTTCTTGTTGTGTGAATATTATCATAAATGTGTATTTTGAAACTGTGGAAAAAAAGATATGTATATAATCATAGAGATGCCAATGTGTATTTTGATGCAGCTTATGGTATTTTGCATAGGTGTAGACATTCTTTATAAGGCTTAGTTTTGATGGGCACAAAAATTTCATGAAATACCTTATTCCTAATTGTGGAAAACCATTAGAAAGACACATTTAGGCTGCAAAATATAGGGCACATATACTCTCAGTCATTGCTTCTTTGGGTGGTATGGAATTAGGTAGATACCATGGAATAGAGTACATTATATGCTATCTTATGTACTAGTGAAACTTGTGTAAAAATATGATAAAATAAGTGATTCTTTTACTATCAAAACATTATACCATCTATTCTTAGTGTATCTACTATCATACCTCTCACTAACTGTTATTTTATTTACACTATTATCCTATTGCCTCTACAAAAGAGCTCCATTTGAAGGCATCTTGACTACATATTTTGCACAACAAAACTCTACAAATGCAACAAGACATTTACAAGACAAAATATGATTTCACTGAAACATTACTATCTAAGTAACATAATATCTTCAAATGAAGGAGCACTGTAACTATGACTAAGAAAAAATTGTGTAGGAATTATTCACACTGAGAAATAAAGAAGATAACACATTGAATTAGGTGACTGAGATCACTGAAAGGAATATCATTGTTAAAGAGTTGCAAACTGTGAATCGTCCTATGTCTTATAGGACTAAGAAAGGAAGAACATTGTAAAATAGTGATTGAATCATATCAAAAAGTCTAAAAAAATGAAACTTACTATCAAATGGTGATAAAGATTTGTCCTCTAAGTTATTTCACATGGTGATTGAGAACACAGTGAGTAAAGAAGTAAAAGAGAATTGGATCATAGCACAACAAAATGGTCATGATTTATGCAATGAAATTCACTATTCTTTTGATCACAAATGAGATGAAGATGTGTCACCAAAAATTATAGTCTTTGGCACTTTTTCACTCATCTTGGCCCTTTCCCTTGGATTTTGGCCTTGTTTTCCCTTGATTCAGTCTTGTAAGCTTACAAATCAACAACATTCTAACAGTGTTTTACTAAGGTGTTGAGAAGTGTTGTAACACATTTCCTCACTTTTCTAAAACCTTTTCAACTCAATTTACCTAAACAACACCCTTTTACCCTTTCCCAAGCCTTGTGTTAGGGTGTTGTAAAGTGTTGCAAGCCATTTTCACATCTTTCTAGGCTTATCATCCATTAATTAACCCTTTTCTTTTACTAATTTTCCCCCTTAATATAGTTTTAGCCCCGACTTATGTGTGTTTTGGGAGGCAAAGTTGATAAACTTCATTAAATATTATTTAATTCCTAGCCACCACTTGAAATTTACCAAGTGGACTAGCTTGCCACCTTGGGTGATCTAGTCCCTTTTGGCATAAAATTCAAAATTAAAACAAAATCTAATGGGAATCTTGCCTCCTAAACCCTAGTGTTGGCCTATCATGTTGCATTTTAGGAAAATTAGGGTTTTGCATGTACAAATAAAGGTTTTCACCTTAATTTTTTTTCTCTTACACTCCTATTCTCTCCCAAGCTCATTTTTACATCTCTTCACAAGTACTCTTGCACTCAAGACTTCCAAACCAAGCAATCAAGCACAAGTGTTTCACAAGAAACCTCCATTGGAGCTATTCTTGCATGTTGTAGACCTCAACAACAAAGGATTTGGTGAGAATTTTCATTGTTTATCATTCAAGAATCTCTCCTTTGATTTGTTTCTCATTTGGGTTTAGTTACCATCAAACGGGTTTGACTTAAGCAAACCCCTATTTCCTAACCCCAACATTCTCTTGGTCTTTGCATGTGCTTTTGTAAGTTTTTTACTTAGATTTGGTGAAGTACAAAGTGTTGGAGAAAGTAAAAACATCCCACTCAAGTCACATCAAGGCATCAAACCCTAGAAGGTGCAAAAGGACAAGTTATAGGTCGTTTTCGAGAGTTTTAGACATAGACTGCTATAGAAAAAGGAAGTATCAACTGAGACCCACAAAATCAAACTTTGAATCTTCAGAAAGCGTCAAGAGGACTAGGTCACCACTATTGGTGACCTTGTCCCTATGCTAAGCCTGAAAAAATGGTTTTTATATTTTTGGGTACCCTTTTCCCCGAAACCTACTCTAGTAGAATTTCCACACAAGAGGACTAGGTCACCCAACTTGGCATAAATGTCCCTCTGTTGATTTTAGTCAATTTCCAGAGAATTTCAAGGCCTCTCATCTGCAACATTCTATTTCCTAGGGACATAAGTTCTTAACTTTCCAGTTTACTTTCTATTTCCATACTTTAAGGTCATTTTAGATTAGCTTTAAATTAGTTTACATTCATTTTTTTCATTTGATAGTTAGAATTAGTTTCATTTAGCAACACTTATCACACACATATCACAACCTTCATCAATAACCCCTATCTTTGAATGAACTCACCCAAAAGCATATCACTAGGTGAAAGAGTGTTATTCCTAAACCCAAGTGCTCCTAGGTGAAAAACCCTAGGAGCCTAGTAAAGGGAATCCTCTTTCTCTTGTTAGCATATATTTTTGGTGGTTTCTTTTGGTGAACCCGATTGTAGATCAACTAACATTATTGTTAGCAAGTTCTTGCATTTCATTGAAACCACTTGCTAACTTTCTGATTATAATTTTTTTTGTATCACTAGGTGAAAGAGTGTTATTCCTAAACCCAAGTGCTCCACCCAAGTGCTCCTAGGTGAAAAACCCTAGGAACACTATAAGGGGAATCATATTTCCCTTGTTTGCATATAATTTTGGTGAACCCGGCTGTAGACCACTTTCTAACTTTCTATTTTTTCATTTCATCTTAGGAAATAGCTTGCATTGCATTGAAAATTTGGCATTGTTTGCATCCTAGGATTTGTATAAAAAGTGCATTAGTGAAAGTTCATGCTAGAACTGTACTTGGAATTACGTTTTTAGTAAGAAAATACAATTTTTTTTTGCATTTCCAGTCTCTGTAAATGTATCATAATATCAAAAAAAGCATAAAAAGTAGTTAATTATTTTGAATTTTTTCAAAAAAAGCACTACTGGGACTAAGTCGCCACACTAGGTGACCTAGTCCTCTAGCACTGTTCACTGTGAAATTTCTAGCAATTTTCAAGTATTTCCTGCATTACAGTTCCCTTGGTTTTCATTTTTATGTTTTGTTACAAAATTATAGTTATAGGCAATTTTATCTCTGTTTCTTACATAGCCTTAGTCTCCACCCCATCCTTAGGGAACCTTGTATGACAATTTGGTGTTCCTTTACCGATACAGTTATGAGACGAAGTTCCAGAATCATGTCATCTAACAACAATACTATTGTTGTAGATCTTGGGATATCTTAGACTTCAAATCCTAGTATTTTCGATCGTACACTAGGCTTAGAAACTATCCTTAGCAATTCCTTGCACCTAGGTGACACAACCGGTGATAACCATGACCTCCCACATGATAAGGTATTTCACATCCATGTTGATCTAGCTGATTATCAACATGAACTAAGCCTTGAGCCCATATCTGGAACCACTATCCCCACCATCGAGAACCTTCACCACTTACTTGACCATGATGATGGCTTACATGTCATGAAGAGGATCATAGAAATATATGAAAAACATGCACCTAAGGTATCTCACTCACCCACCCCTATGATTGGCCAAGGAGGACCTTCTACTCATCCCCCCTCAACCATTGTTTCTATTCCCACTTATGCATCTCCTAGCATGACAACCACCATGCAACAGGTTAGTAATGCGGTACCTTCCATCAACATCCCTACTAGAATTTGTACTTCCCTTATGGAATCACACCCTTTAACCTCTTCCATTGTGCCTACTCTTACTATCCCTTCCACTTCCCCTTCCACTTCCTTCACCCCTTCACCTCTCTCCCTTCCACCTCAAGAAGCTTACACTGACCCTCTTATTACACAACTTTTTCACACTATCACCTCAATGCAACAAAAAATCTCCACTATCAACCAAAGCCATGATGGTTCCCCTACCAACTACGTTCATAGTAACCCATTATCCCTTGACATCCTACACACCCCCCTTGCCACAAGGAATAGATATTCCTAGATTTGAGAAGTACAAAAGGAAGGGTGACCCTTCTAACCATGTCAATTCCTATACTGCCCTATGTAGTGACTTTGTTCTTGATGACAAGTTGCTCTCTAAGTTATTTCCAAGGACTCTCAAAGATGCCACCTTGGACTAGTTCTCCTCCCTTCCCAATAACTCTATTAGTTCATTCAATGAACTAGTGGATTCCTTCATTAATCACTTCCAAGTTCATATGGACCCTAAGAAAACCTTGGCTAACTTCATGAGATGCAAGCAAGACACTAACGAGAAGATAACTAACTTTATCTCTTGTTATCAGGATCTTTATTCCTTGATTGATGTTAAGATACCTGACACCCATCTGCAAAATATGTTCACCAAAATTCTCTTAACACCTCTCCAAGATAAACTACCCCTCATGAAGTTTCCCTCTTTTATGCACTTGTGCCAAGTGCTTTGTGACTACCATAACTCAACTAGTAGTTGGCATTCATGATCCAATTCTAGTAGAGTTGACAAGCCTGACGCTTCTTTCCACTACAGGATTTGACCTCAATTTCTGATGGCCTTTCGTTGGAATCTTGATGATACATTGTCGGCCGACCGATGATTAACAAAAGTTAGCGTCATCGGTCAAATTTTGTCTACATCCTGATGGGCTGCAAAACGTCGACCTCACGATGCACGCTCGTTGGAACCGCGATGCCAACTTCGTCGATCGCGTGACGAACAGTGCTCAGATGACGGGAGGCATACCTTCACCAAACTGTTGGATTAACAACGTAAGTCCATTGCCATTACGACACAAATTCAACGTATTGGCAATATTGTTGAGAGATCAATATTGTTATAGCGATCAAAATTGCCTGAGAAGATATTTCGAGAGGACTGGATTTTTGTCTCAGCGATAACTTTTCATCGTCGAGATACACATCTTGTCTCATCAACGAAGAACAAGGGAAGCATATCGGCAAGACATATATTATCGGAGTAAGTTCTGAAGGTCTACCCGAGCAGCTATATGACGCCGATAAGATTACATTGGTAGGAGTCTTGGAGACATAATTTAGATTGAAATAGCGACAGAAGTTCGTCGAATGAGCGATGAAATAGGCAAGTCATTATAGTGAAACTTCATCAGATAGATTGCAAATTCGTTGGATATTTTTGCGATTCATCGTATATTCGACGAGAAAGTGCACTTTTTTTTTAAAAACCTATTCGTTGAAAGATCAAGACTATTACAGCGATCAAAATTGCCTGAGAAGATATATTGGGAGGACTAGTTTTTTGTCTGAGAGATAACTTTTCATCGGCGAGATACACATATTGTCTCACTAAGGGAAGCATATCGGCAAGACATATATCATCGGAGTAAGTTCTGAATGTCTACCCGAGCAGCTATATGACGCCGATAAGCTTTCTTCGGCATGAGTCTTGGTGACATAATTTAGATTGAAATAGCAACAGAAGTTCATCGAACGAGCGACGAAATAGGCAAGTCATTATGACAAAACTTCGTCAGATACATTGCAAATTCGTCGGACGTTTTTGCGGTTCATCGTATATTCGATGAGAAAGTGCACTTTTTTTTAAAAACCTATTCATTGAAAGATCAAGACTATTACAGCGATCAAAATTGCCTGAGAAGATATATCAGGAGGACTGGTTTTTTGTCTCAGCGATAACTTTTCATTGGTGAGATACACATATTGTCTCACCGATGAAAGCATATCGGTAAGACATATATCATCGAAGTAAGTTTTGAATGTCTACTCGAGCAGCTATATGACGCCGATAAGCTTACTTCGGCATGAGTCTTGGCGACATAATTTAGATTGAAATAGCAACAGAAGTTCGTCGAACGAGTGACGAAATAGGCAAGTCATTACGGTGAAACTTCGTTAGATACATTGCAAATTCGTCGGACGCTTTTTGAGGTTCATTGTAAAATTGACGAGAAAGTGCACCCTTTTTATAAAAACCTATTCATTGAAATGTAGGCATATCAGTGAAAGATGAAGACTATTACAGTGATCAAAATTACTTAAGAAGATATATCGGGAGGATTGGTTTTCTATCTCAACGATAACTTTTCATCGACGAGATACACATATTGTCTCATCGAGGGAAGCATATCGGCAAGAGATATATCTTCGGAGTAAGTTCTGAAGGTCTACCCGAGCAGCTATATGACGCTGATAAGATTACATCGACATGAGTCTTGGTGACATAGTTTAGATTGAAATAGCGACAGAAGTTCATCGAACGAGCGACAAAATAGGCAAGTCATTATGGCGAAACTTCGTCAGATACATTGCAAATTCATCGGACGTTTTTGCGGTTCGTTGTAAATTCGACGAGAAAGTGCATTTTTTTTTTAAAACCTATTCGTTGAAAGATCAAGACTATTACAGCGATATGAGGCCTGTTTGTAGCAGCAATAATGATAACTATTTTCTTGGCTGTCATACAATCCATCTCCATCAATAGAGCTTTGAAACCAAATCCACACACAACACAATGTTCATAGTGAAAATTTAGCACTTTCTTTCATCTTTGCAGATTGGTTTGATGCTTCGAACGATGCATTTCTTATATTGAAAAGTCAATTACTTACCTTTTTGAGCTTCTCTTTGTTTTGAGAGTAGTTTAATAATCTGTACTTAACAGGGCAAACCACGTGAAGGTGGAAGCTCATTTGGCCCTTCCCTCCCCCCCCCCACATCACTCTCAATTCCCCATACCCGATCATATAATATTAATCATTCATTCATCCATTACTAACATATAACATTCATTCATTAACATATAAATTTTTTTCATTAACATATTCAGATTCATTCATTAACATATTTCATTTTTTCAGTTTTTACATATTATAAAAAATATGGCTGTCATAATATGATTACAATCACTTTTTTTTTTGGTTCTTTTTTGCAGCTAAAAAAAGCTGAAGTGGAGTATCATTTTCAAAATCATTTGTCCCCCCTTAAGTTGTTCTAAGCTCTGCTCATGATCTTAATGTACACCTAGTCGTGTACTCACAACTGCATGGATGTGGTTGCAAGGGGGGGTCTGCTGCAATAGCAAAGAAATGTTAAATTGATATGTTTTATTATTATTGTTACACATATTTCATTAATTAAAAGAACATCGGAGTGGTGCTCTTTACCTGATTGGGCCACATCATGTTCCTGATATTGTCTTATAGCCTCATGCTCAACATGTTAAACACCCTCTAAATCTTGATCTGGAGTTGAAACATGAAAGATTACAGTAATTAATACACCAATTGCAATTAAAAATGTTTAAAAGAAAATTAGAGTGGTCCTGCCACATCATATTCTTGATCTTGTCTAGCCTGATCATGCTCAACATGTTGATCATGCTCTACATGCTCTAAAGTTGAAACATGAAAGGTTACATTCATTAATACACTAAATGCAATTAAAGATGTTTAATTGTATTAATCCATACTGCGTTTTGTATAGCACATGAATACATCTAGTACCGGGATGCACACATGGCCTTCATCGGCAGGTTGCGCTCCACCCTCACCAAGCTGCATTCCAATGTTATGTGTAGGATTATCATTGCTTATCTGTGTAAAACAAATAGGCATATTATTATGGTGGAAATTAATATTGAACAGATTGCACAAGTATTCAATTTGAAATAAACTTTATTGAGTTTATTTACTTGCGTGTTGGATGTAGTGGAAGATTGTGTTTTCCCAGTCGAGACTCTTAGCTATTCAATCAGGGCTCCATAGCCTTGGTAGAAGGAAATCTTTAGGTCCTCTTGTGTGGGCACTCTATTGAAATCAAATCCCTGCATTTTTGCATGGGATCATGAATTTTGCTTCTATGATGTGATAAAACAAAAATTGTTTGCAGTTTATTATTTGGATGCAATATTTCATTTATTGATACTTACAAATCGTGTGGCTACTTTCATATAACCACCAGAGCCAAGTTTGTGCTGCTCGTGTTTTTCTAGTCTTGCCTTTGTTGCCTTCGATGTGTCGTGCAGTCTATGAAAAATTTGAAATACATTAGACTATGTAAAAAGAAAGATTAATCAGTATATAATTAAATTGTTGATAGTATTACATACCTTCCTTGGCCCGGTAGTATATTTCCTTTCTTCTTTTTAGCCTTCTCCTTTCCATCCGACACCAAGTCCTTCCACTCCCTTTCCGGAATCATGGGGGACGCTCGTACTTTCTATTCTTCTCTAAATGTGACCTATATTGGTCCCTCACATACTTTAGATAGGTACCAGCTTTCTTAAGGACCTTGGTTTGGTTGAATGTTTTATCACCGAACAACACAACTAAATGGTGAATGAGCTCATCTTTTAAATCTTGATTTTGGGCATTCCACCGTGTATGTATGGTGGGCCCGAAGAGCTCCAATGAAATATCACTTAGATGTTTATAAAAAACATCATTTCCTGCAATTATAATGTAGGCAAATATTACCATTTTGTAAATCAATATAATAGGGTGCTATCCCCACTATTAGCACTTACTTTAAAAAAAATAATAACAATTAAAACATTTTAAAGTACCTGGGACCTTCTCTATCTTTATGGGAAGGAAATCCTCGGTCACCACAAATGTGACTAGAAATGTTCCTGTACTAGTAATATGGGAAGATCCAGGAAATGCTGCTAAAACATCACTAGTAGTAGTGGCCTCTACATCCATAGGTACTGACACATGTAGTGGCATGTGTTCGCTGCCAAAGGGTGGACTACCGAATGCCTGCATGGTATGTGTTGCCAACATTTCAAATGATAATATAGGCATAGATGATGGGGTTGGATGATGTGTTGTATGCACAGGAAGATCAGGATTGACACTTGTACCATCCCCTACTTCCCAGGAAACACTTGCAGTACCTTGATCACGGCTAGCAGCATGATCATGAGGACGCAAATAATCTTGTAAAAACAACACATATTTTAGTTCATGACATAAAAGAGTACAAAATATAAAACAATGAATGAACTTATGTTATAATTAAAGATCTCATGACAGCTTACTTCCAAGTTCTGTGCTCTCTCAGACAATATTTTAACCCTTTCTCTTATCTCATCTGTTTGAGGCACTACGAATACCAACTGAAGGATTTCTTGATTGCATTTTTTTTGGGCCTTCCTCATCATATCCACAGGGTTTGTGGAAAATGTGATGTCATCATCACATAATAGTGACTGCACCTCCATATGGATGCTCTCCTGTACTGCTAGTGCCTTTCCTCGATCAGCCAACTGCAACAAGAATATTAAAAACATTATCAAAATTAACCCAATAAACTCATGAAAAAAACATAATAATAAAATATTTTGCTCGTATCTAGTTCGTACAATTACAATGACGTAAACCTGTCAGATAGAAGCGCCTGAAGATGCATCACGATTTGTGCTTTGGGTTGGAGCCTTTCTCGTATGATCAATGTCCCGCTGTGACAAAAATTAAATATAAAAAACATTACCAAAATGAAACCAATAGACTTATGAAAAAAAACATAATAATAAAATGGTATATTGGAATCATTAATTGGAGGTTGGGTAAAATGGTATATATATAGTACATACCACCCCCATAGTAATTGTGTTTGTATCTAAGCGATTCAAATTGTAATCGATTAGCAACTCTTCCCCTGCAGTTATTGATTTTATCGCACATACGAATACACGGTTTCCCTCTCGTGCCTCAAATATACAATTGGGTTGCTTATTTGTTGACCTAGGTCATGTACTATTTATAAACCCTACAATTTTCCATGATGCTTTTGGCCTCCCATCAATGTACCTAGCCACTCCTTTATTTTGATCCTTATCTTTTAGTTGTATATAATTTTATGATAGTGCATACCTACGCATACTTCTTGTATATCGAACCAGCTGCATCCAATCTTTGTAACTGTAACAGGGTCCAACATACTCCATCAACTCAATAACTTTGTCATAATAGACTTTTATGCTATCCATGCAAAATAGGCCCAAACCATGTAATGACGATGGTGCTATGTGATATATCCTCTCGTTGACACAAAGATCAGTGTTTATTGGAGGAAGCTCCTTGGGTACCCATTGTTTCCGTAGATGTTTGTACCTCAAGAGCACCTTAATGTCACCCATGCTCTCATCATCAAAAGAACATGACCCCCCTTCAGTAAGAAAAAATTCCATGTGTTTACGGAATTTTCTTCTAATCTTTTGACCTCTAGTTGATCTCCCTCTTTTAGACCTACTACACGTCTCGCTTTCCTCTTCTCTTCCTGAATTTCCCTTGCTTGAGGAAGACAAATCTGACAAATACCTATTTTGTGGTGCCTGCACTCATAAGGATGTTGGATGAAGTTCTTTCATGGTGATGTGATCCGAAGGTGACATTATGATTAATTTATCATTTCATCGCTATAAATTGACAGGTTATAAGGTAATCAAGTCTTGATAGATTGCAAGTTATTGTTACTACCGTCCAAATGTGTCCATCACAAATCAAATCTACTTAATGTCTTTGTGCAGCATCTTTACAAGCATAAAGTAACTTCAAATGATAGTTTGGAGTTAGTTCTTTCTTCTTTCAGCAAGTATTGTAGCTCATTTTTGGATCTTTCAAGAAAAAGATAGCATTGTAACTCATTTTCACAGACTTGTACTCAGCTGTATTTTTACCTTTCAATCAATAAAAGCAAGTTATTTTTCCTTCTCAATACTGGATATTGTGTGATAACATGAAATTATTGATATTTCCTTGTGATGATAATGTTTATCCTTGGTTTTAGTCTAGTTTCTCATAGCCTTTATACAAAAGTGCATGTTTGTGCAGGTCATAGTTTGTGTTCTACCAGTTCTATGTAGGATTCAATTGTGAAGTCAAACATTCGAGCCTCTAGGAAGGTCATTTGTTGTTCCACTTGAGTTTTTCCATAAACTTCATAGCCTATCTATGAAATACTTATGCAAAACATGTCAAAATTGAGTTATGTATATTGCAGTGAGTTTTATTGATCACATTGTGTGTCAAACCAACATTACAAATCCTTAATATTTGGTGCATCACGCTAGGAGTTAGTTTCATGTTTCCTCCTTACCCTTTTCCCAACAAGTAGTTTTAGGTGACTACCATAAGAGCCAACTTACTCTGGAGGTTCTTTTCTGCTCTAGGTAACCCACAACCTAGAAAATTCCCATGTTTCACCAATATGTTAAGTTCTGCAACTTAGGAGGGGTACAATATTGAGAGATAACAGTTATTGGCATGCTTGGTGGGACTAGTATGATGAAATTATCATCAAAATACTAAGAGATTTGGTGTTTTACTCAGTATTATTAGCCTTTGGAGGCAATATAAACAACACCATTTACATATCAGTTGGTTTTAGTAGTCCAAATGCATGCAACCAAGAAGAGGAAAGTGTTGTAGAATCTAAGCCAATTAAAATTCCAAGTTTTAAAAGTTTTTCTTCAAACCAATAGTTGATTCGTAACCAAGAGAAGCCCTTTCAAATCCCCTTACCAGTTGAATCTAACATGGACAACTATGATGAAATTGTTAAGTTGGAAGAGCATGTGTTAACAATCCCAAGCTTCAAGAAAATCACTTCTTCTCTTCCTCAAGAGTTACCAAAGCCTCCTATACTAGCCAATCCTCTATCAACACTCCCTAAAGCTTTTGAGGAGTTGCTCGATCATTTCAAATAGGAGGAGGTCGAGCTAGTAGTGAAACAAGAGCTTTTGTTTTCAATTCAAGACTCAAAACTGATTAAGGATCTTCCTCAAGTGGAAAGAACTTGTGAGGTCAGTTATGAGGAGGCAAAAGAGATATCTATTGTTTATAAGCCTATGAATGGTGTGAATAATTAAAAATCTAAACTTATTCAAGTAGAAGTCGAGGGTGATTAGTTGGAAATAAAGGTACAAGGAAACTGGATGGGTTAGAAGGAAGAGTTGATCTTCCCATTTGATGAGTTGTCTTGTTTTGTTGTGCAGGATGAAGATTCGAAGCAACAAGAAGATATCAAACAATTCGATGAGTTGCTAGTTAAAGAGGAAAAACCAAACATGGATCAAGAGGAAGAATATGGTCTTGATGAGGAGTCTATTCTCTCAAGTCAAGAAACTTATCATGAAGTTGATTTGCAAGATCTTAGCTATTTGGAGGAACTTCCTTTCTGCTGTACAAAAGAGCTTAAGGTTGGTATAACAAATGAAAGTTTGTTGGAAGAGGCTACTACATTGTTTGAACATTTACCTTTGCTCATTGAAGAAGAAAATCCTGATTTGGAGTGTACTAATGAGGATTTTGAGCTTGGACTAGCTGTTCCTAAGAGCCTTCCAAGAGCTGATAGCTTTGATGAGTTATTAGCTATCGTAATGGAAGAGGATGGTCCATTGACCATGGATGAGGAATCAACATGGAAATTTATCATGTAAGGTGAAGGTAATGATGTTATTTCTAATCATTCAAATTGTCTTCTCTCTTGTCTAAACTTAGCCATGAAACAGGACAACCATAAAAAAGGTAGAAAGGTTTGAAGAATGCAGTCATGATAATATTATATCAACCTTATTGGGTTCTTTGAAAGAAGAAGAAAACCATGAAGTTCCAAATCAATTTCTTGTACCACAAGAGCACCATAAGAGTAAGATGAAGGATATGATCACACCAAAAGAGGAAAAAGGAAAAACCAATCTAAAGCTTTCAAGGGGATGTCCTATCAGGCATCTAACTAGGATGGAAACTAGCAATGCATCACAAGTCATTATTGCACCCAACCATGAGGACTCTATCCTACTATCCTATCCATTTTAAGATAACATGAATGGTAAGTGGATTTGTGGATTTGTTTTCTCCATTTATGAGGCATTGAAATAGTTGGTTAAACATCTATCATTTCTTCATTTCCTCTTTGATGCTCACAAACATATGGAGCATTACAAGTTGCAAAGAAAGGGTAGCTAATTTCATGAACCAGTTAATGGTTTTATTTAGGTATTCCTTTCCTCAGTTAGTCTAGGTTAGGATAGTTTTTGTTTTAAGTGAATAAGTTTTGTTTGCACAATTAGTTTGTTTTGAGTCATTTGGTAGGTTGAATAAGGTTGGTAGGTGTTATGTGGTGGAGCTTTTATTTTCCTTCCCTTTGGGGTGGTTTTATCTTCGTTATTTTTCTACTAGTCTGGTATTTGGGGGTTTTTTCTTTTTGGCTGTTGACTTGCTATCAACAATACTCAGTCACTTAAGTTGTGTTTTATCCCTTTTGGCCGTCACTTCACCAGCCCCTTTTACCTATCCTTTCAGTTTTACATTTTGACTTATGTGTCCTTGTGGTTTTCGGCCTATTAACCTTTACAACATAGCCTTTGAATTATTTTTTGACCCCATGGGTTATTTCCCCGTTTGCCTAGTGGTCCCGTCTCTTTAAAGCAACTATTTCGCATGTGCAGATTTGTATTAGCCGATGGATGTAGGAACTGCGATCTTGATCGTTCATCGTACACCTCACAAGGTTTGTGCTTACGTCACAGAAAATGCTGCAAGGCTTGCGAGATGCTGCCACCTGTTGTGTAACCTGGTGGGGCCAGTTTTTGAGTGTTGACTGATGGACGGATGATGATGCTGACAGCTGTGTACTATCCGATGCATCTGGGCTGTCCCTCACTGACCTCGCGTAATTAAAACTTTAGTTTCAATAATGTTGTGAGGTACGCGATGTGTTGACGCATGAGCATCAGTGTTATCGATTAATGAATGAGGTGGGACTCGTTCCATGCTGATGTGGTACCTAATGGACAATATTCTTGCTCGCTTGCTGACTGGAAGGAGGATGTGTCATTTTCAAACTGTTGTTGACCAAATCTAGACCGTCCGTCTGGCCAACTGTATCTTTGATCAACGACGTGTTTTCAAACAAACAGGTGCTATACTATAGCCATTCTATCTCGCGCGAGCGAATAGTAATGGTCAAGTTCAACTCGGCCTACGTAATTAAATGCTAAATAACCAGTGGATTGCTATTTCAGTGTTGTATTCTAGTTTATAAGAATTCCTCGGTGTTTAGAAAAGCGGCTATTATCTCAGTTCTCCATTATCGCGAATAGTTGACGCTCTGCAAAATAAATAGTAAGTGATACAAACGCCTTCTTTTGTAATTTCATAATATATTAGCATTGCCTATTGAATAATTGGCGATTGTGTCCTTTTCGATTCCTAGTGAATTGTTAAGCGAATTGGCTGTTAGAGCTTATATAGGTCATTGCTAGTGATTTGTGTGCATATAAAAAAGTTTTCTGTAATGGCAGTCGAGAATAGGGTGTAATTCTAAGTTGCCGAATCGGGTATGGGTACGTGGGTATGGATACAGGTATGGTACGCTGGTACGCCTTTTTTTTGGGGAGGGGGTTTGGGTATGTTTGGGTATGTCCATACAAAAAATATATAATAATCATAGATATATACATATTTGCAGCCTAAAAAGTAAAAACAAGAATTAAAATCTAGAATACCACATATCATGCATAATTATAATTTATAATTTATGATATTAATTATAAATTATTGAACTAATACTACTAAAAACATATAAAAATTTATAATATAGTTAATAATATAATATATTAATAATTTAATATATATAATATTAAAAATTTAAAAATTATTAATATAGAATTTCAATTAATAATTAATAATTCAAATTTCAATTATTTAATATTAATATAAATTTAAATTTAACATATATATCTATTATATATATCTATTATATCTATTGTATTTGTATTTATTGTTTTTATTTAAAAGTCATTATAAAACAAAATATTAATAAATTTAAACTTTAAAATTAAATTAAAACTATTAATAATAATTATTAATAAATTTACACTACAAAGAAAAATAAATAAACTAGCGATTCAAAACATTTTAATCTTTTAGGCATATTATGAATTATCATATGGGCCCGGACTGTGATTCAAAAGTTCTGCACTGGTCCAGACTGCATATTATAGCGTCTTGCAGGAACAGTGTTGAAGGCCAACCCAACCGAAATGGTGGCTGTTCGAATTACTTGGGGTGAAGGATTGTCGTGAGCAGCAACGGCATCCATGAATAGAAGCGGGAAAAATCAGAAATTAAAAGGGAAGGTGCCAACTCCTCGAAATGCTCTGGGATCGCATCAGAATCACCTCGAATTCTCCTTGGAAGCTCCACGTCAGCAAGTGAAATGGTGGGATTCAGCAAAAAATTTGGAAAATGTTTCAATGTCAAACTTCCCGTGCCCTGTGCGATTCCACAGGGATTCTGAACAGTACCCGAATCCATTCGTCCCGTACTCGGATACGGGGGGCAAAAGCCCATGAATTGGTAACTTAGGTACACGTTTGTTTTTCTTTAAGAAAACCCTAGTTCAAATCCCCTTCTGTTTAAAATATATGGCATCCAAGGCATGAACTGTTGGTCTCGAGGCTACGCCTAGGGGTTACTCACAAGATATTATTGATCTGTTGAAACCTTCTACGAGCAAGAAGGAAGGATATTGTTCTATGGACCTGTGATTCATGAAGGTTTAATGGACAAACAATGTACAATCCATGATGCCAAATTTTTGTACACTGGTTGGTAGCTCTTTTCCAATTGGTTTGGAAATAGAAATTTGCCTATTCCTTTGTGTAATCCATGGAAACTAGACTTGGGTAAGCTGGTGGTACCGAATGTCTATGAAGATGTAGACTTATTAAAAGATATTGTTGCAAGGTACGATCCTATGACTTGAATTGTCAGAACACATCTTGGCAAGCCTATGATTAAAGTAACCAGAGAGGAAATTGCAGAGATTTTTGGCTTACATGAATGGAGCCAGGATATGATTCCCATCAAATTGGAGGTCTTCAGGGAAGAATACAGAAACACTAAGGGTTTGATAAGGACATCCCTTTTGATACCCCATTTGGCTGTGTCGGGAAGAGGGAAGAATCAGAAAAAGGTTGTTATTGGCAAGAATGAGCCTGAACCTTTCCCAGTAGACTACTTCGTTCCTCATTTCAAGAAGACCATCTATGCACTATGTCAAGTTTTGGGGATTGACCTGAAGAAGACTATGCCTATAGAGATAATGTATATGGCTGTCAACCTCCAACACCTTGGTTATAATGTGGTATATGACTTTTCCACTTACCTTGCAGAGAACATAGATTCTAGCTTAGCAGCTTTGAAGTTGGGAAAGAATTGGGTAAAATTCAGATGGTTTTCACTATTGATTCATATATTTTTATATAGGGGTCAGAAGGTATTTGAAAAAGATATGGAGTTGAGGAAGATGGAAGGAGATATTGAAATGCCTGTCCAATATTGGACTAGGGTCTTAGACAAAAATGATCATAAGTTTGATTATGTCACCTTTCATAATATTTTTGGATCTAAGTTAAGGAAGGCTTTAGTTTTTGATCCACCCAGGATTCCAAAAGAAATTCATGACTTTCTAAGACCTATGGAGAGGAGGCCTGAGCTGAATCTAAACCACAATTGGGGTGATATTATCCCCAATCACAATACTACAATCTTCAGGGTCTTTGGCACCAATGCCATCCCGTCTGTCCTACCTAGAGAAGTTCCTCTCAGACTTGGTTTTGTAAAGATTATGAGGCAATTGGGAGCATCTCAAGATTTCCATTTGCTTGCTGAACACAAGAAAGGATCCTTTTCCCCTGAATATACAACTTTTGCAGATTTTGTTATGATAAAGGGAGGGTGGAGAAATTTACACTTGTTACTCAAGCCATATAGATTGAAAACTGTACACCCTAGGAATTATGATCTTGAGGGTTTTATCTCCTAAATGAAGGCTAGACATCGGACTAGAACCTTTGTTCACAATTTCTACTATCCTGAAGATATCATTAAGAATATTTTTGATGAGGACTTATAGGATGAGAGAAAGGCAATGTACATTGCCTATTCAAAAATGGTAAGAAGTAAACAGGAGAAAATACCTGGTTTTGATCTTGTACCTGATGCTAAAGATGAGCTCAGTAGGGCAATCTATGTTCTTGATAATTTTGAGAGAATAGTAGGAGTCTTGAAGGAGGAAAGGATTGTAGAAGGAAAGGGAAAGTCACATGTTACTGAGAAGCACCCTGAGATAAGAATCGAAGAAAGGCCTACCTACCAGCCTCAAGGGAAAATAAAAGTGTTTTCAAGAAGAAAGAGAAATAGGACAGAGGAAGTTACGATGAGTGGTGCATCATCCATCCTAAGGAAATCAGTATCTGGTATTATTGATCTGGATTCACCTTCGAAGAGTTCAGAATAGATTAGCACATCATCCTCAAAGAGGCCTAGAATTGATAGTATGGGGGATTTTGGCCAGAAAGGTAATGATGAGGAGGATATTATTGTAACTCTGGATGAAATAAATCCAGAAATGCTACTAGATTCGACTGACATTGCAACAAGCTCAGGAGCCATCACCCTAAGATTGGGGAAGGATGAGATTAAAGGAATTACAAATAGTGATGATTTGAGAATGGAAGCCTGCAAAAAATTCATGATGGATGACTCTTTTATCCATGCCTGTGCTTTTGAATATTTTGTATGGAGAGCTCATCTCTCATCTTATACTGAGTAGGTAGCACATGAGAGAAGTTTGCACCCATAGCTTCAAGAGCAAGTAATTCAGTCAAAGGTTAGAGTACAATTGAAGGAGAGGTTTAAGGAAATCACACCAGAACAGGGCAGAACATTGGTTCAAAAGTGTGGGATATTGCTACTCCCTGAATGGGATATTGTTGATGCTATAGTATTTGATACAGTAAGAAGGGAAAATAAACCACTTCTTGCAACAGAGGAGGAGGTGGAATTAGCACTTAAAGGATCAACTTTCAGTGAAGAGTGGGATTCTTTGGCAATATGGTAACTATCTATAGGGTCTCGAAAATCTATTGTCACTGAAACATCTGATTTTAGTGGTCATTTGATAGTGAAGAGAGTTACTGATACCCCTACCTTGGAGGTTGTTGACATGGTTGTGAATCTTGCCAAATTTACTAGGGAAACCGTGGAGGATTTAACTAAAAACCGAGATACTCTGAGGAACCAGTATAATGATATTATTATTGAGTATAATAAGAGTCAGCAAAGGGTGGTGGAATTGGAAACAGAAATGGCCTTATTAAGGCAACAAATGGAAATCTTGAGATCCCAAAAGCAGGTTAGCTCTAGCCAAATTATTGCTGACCCACCAATTGATCAACCCCAACCTCCTGCATAGGTTCAATCTTGGGCTATGGTCCCGTATAATATGAGACAAGTGGCTATTGCGATTGAGAAGGCCAGTAACTCGAGCGAAGATCCTTCTAGGGAAAATTTACTCCAGCAAATTAAAGAATATAAGGAGATGGTAAATCAAATTCGGGATGTAGCAGGAAGGAATAATTCAGAAATTGTTGATACTATGTTAAGGCATCTACATAAACGGGTCCAGAGTAATCTGAATGGTGTTCATGCGAATTATGCCTTGATGCTGCAAGCACTTGAATTGTTTCCAAGGGACAGAGAATTGGCTATCCCTTTGCTAAATAGATGGGGCCCTAGAATGGAAAAATTGAAATTTATGGCAATTGGAGCAAAGCAGCATGGGAATAAGTATCCTATAGTCATGACAACATATCAATTTGTTAAGACTATTGTTGAGCAAAAATCCTAGGGGTCTGCTGCTCCTATGGAGTCCAAAATCAAAACACTGAAGGATATTTATGATGGAAAAGATTTGACTCCACTACTTCATATTTTGCATAGTCAGGATAGTGTCAAGCCTTTGCAGGTGTGGAAGGAGCAAATGAATAATATAATGATCGCCCAAACTCATGAGATATGCAAAAATTCTGATATTCGCATGTTGGAGAACACTTTAGAGAAGTTATCACTTGTCATTAGTTTCCTAGAGAATTTTGACAAGACAGCCACGCCATTAATGATAAAGTATGTACCTTATTGAAAAATGGTGGACTGGGTGGTGGCTTTCAATTGGCCATTGGAGGAAGATTTTGAGTCATGGAAAAAGATGTTTATTGATGAACTTGAATTATAAATAATGGGGATGAGAGCTACAATTTGGTCATGTAAAATACAGGTCTGGCCTATGGTATTATATTTTGAAATGCATTTTCTTCCCTGATTCAAGTATAAATTACACAAATAAAATCAGAACATGGAGTGGTTAAAAGATGCTTTGGTGTCAGGGAATCAATACTTGGAACCATGCTTTGCTTTCCTCCGTAACAAATTAATCATCATTTTGTTTTAAGCTTTTCTTCTCTTACCAAGCAAATGATGTAAAGATAACTGATTAGGAATTAGCGGTCCAGTAAAAAATGGACATGTGTATCCTCCGGCATAAAGCTTGTTTGCTCCCTTGTTTTTATAAAAGGGAATTTTGGGCCGAGGAATAGGTCTGTTGAAATTACTTAAGATACGTAAGAGAAGAATCAAGTAGAGAGAGAGAAAAGAATATGTCCAGTTTTTTGAAGCTTTGAGTCTGTTTGGGAACTTAGTAAATCATGGGGTTTTGGAGCATACTTATGCAAATCTTGTGATTGTTTTGAGTCTATTTTCTCTCCTATTGTAATAATTTGCATGAATTTTTAATGAAAAGTCTATCAAAGATGATGTTCGTTAAATTCCATTTGTCATTTCCTATGGATTATGTTCGACTATAGCTCTGGTTCAATGGACCTGTTAAAGGCTTTAGTTGTTCAATAAGTTCATGCAAATTAGCACATAGGTTTTGCTAAAGAGTAATAGATTCATGTATTGATGAATGGATGGTAATGCCTTACATACAGATCATAGATGCTCTAGATGAAAGTTACCCTGTAGTTCAGTTTCCAGTTTGACTCCGTGCTTTAGGATATGGCACTAGTACTCTGACTGCTTATTGTTCTTGTATTTTTTGTTATAGCTTCAGGAAATTTCACTCGAATATTTCATAAAAACACACTTAGGTGTTATTTCAATTCCTTGTTAAATAAGAGCTGAATTCTCCTGAGAAATAGCCAATTTATTGAAGGATTATCTTGTTT
The DNA here is from genome assembly GCA_007115665.2 of Sequoiadendron giganteum. Classification (NCBI taxonomy): domain Eukaryota; kingdom Viridiplantae; phylum Streptophyta; class Pinopsida; order Cupressales; family Cupressaceae; genus Sequoiadendron; species Sequoiadendron giganteum. The sequence goes on from CM021104.1 coordinate 600,628,357, forward strand.
AAACTTAGATTGGAATTTATCTGTTGTTTATCCATGTATGAGCAAATCATTCTCATCATGAATGACAATATATTTTAGGGATACCCTCCTGGATCTTACAGAGTCTGAAGTGTAGGAGAGATAACAGTTTTGTTGCATTTTTCTCGTTAAGTTGGCACAATGCCTTCAAGACTTTTAAAATTGAGTATGGCAAGCTCATAGAAGTTTCTACAGGTTCTACTTGGGTTGTAAAAAACACCAACATTATGCACTATTTTGGATGAGTTACAACATTATGCAAGACTATTTCTCAAGTCTTGTCAAGTTCCAAGAGTCGACACCATGTCCAATGGATAAGTTTAGGCAACTGGTGAGGATGTTTAATAGGCAAACATATAGAAGATGTCACCAATTTTTTTACCTAATTTAGCTTCTAACTCAATCAAGTAAAGTTGGGATAGTTTTTGCAAAAATAAAGATAAAGGTACACATTCAATTCTACTAAGTTCCATTCATATACACAAAAGTATTATCAAATGAATTGCAATTCATTATGCAAATGTATACAAGAGAAAGATTGCACAAAATTTTCACAATTGTCTTTTATTGATAATTACAAATGTATGGTGTCCCACACAAGTTGTGGGAATAACTATTTCAATACAATATAAGACATAAACTATACATTTGAAGAAATAGAAAGGAAAGAGCATATGGAAAGAGTAGGGATCCGTCATTGCCTAAATGATGAACCCCAAAGTTGAACTATTTCCTAAATGATACACCCCAAAGTTGAACTATTGCATCATTGGAAAAGTATGATCAAATTCATCTATTATGAAGAATTGGTCTATGTGCCTCTAGTAATCACTATAAAAATGTGAAAGACAGCTATTTTATTTTTTCTGTCTTATCTTATACCATTTTACAAGAATGGGGGGACCAATGTATGAGAAGATCTTTGGAAACTAGGCATGAAAATTGTAGGTTAAAGAGAATGGGGGTGCCAAACTTACAGTACTCATTGTCCCTTGGTCATCGATTTTCCCTGAGTGCCCTCAAACTGGTCCTCGACGTTGGTATTGACCTTGTTTTAGCTCCAAACTCTTCGTCAGCATTGGTATTGACCTTGTTTTCACTCCTCCAAAGTCTTCCTCAGCGCTGGTATTTACCTTTCACTTGTCCAATTTGATGAGCTACAACCTGCTTTAGTTAGGTTTTAGAGTATGTTAATTAAATTTTAAAAAATTATGGCGCCATTTAGAGTTGTGAATATAAAGCACACAAAGCCTATTATGGTACCATTTAGAGTAGTGAATATAAAGTAAGCCAAGCCTATTATAGTCATGAGGGAAATAATAAAACTCCTAGGATACTTTGTGAAACCATTTTCCTTGGTTAAAGGGAGGCCATAAAATATACCTTTAGATTTTTTCAATCTTCAAATATGAGGATTTGCAATGTTCTTAGAAACATTAGTAATGGAAATGTGTGCAACAAGAATTTTTGAACACACATGGAATCTCCTTGCCAAAGAAAGGGGCTTCATAATTTAATATGATAATTTTTCTCAGCTCTAGAATCAACTTTTAAATATTCTCCTAATAGGGCCAACATCACATCTTCTTGTGTTTGAGAAGTCACCAGCACTGAACATAACCGTTAAGCAACTTTTCTTCAAGATTATACCATCATCGTCAATTTTGAGCACGTGCATCTCAGAGCCACTTTAGTAACCTGTCATATAATGTACTAAAACTCGACATAAATATTAATATATTATATAACAATATTATATTACATTATATGAATTATAATGATATATTTGATATATTAAGATTATATATAATCTATATATAGATTAATAGTAATTATATTAGATTATTAATATTATTGGTATATTATTAATAATTATAATATTGTTAAATGATTAATTATATTACAAATGAATGCTGCTTTCAAATTCTTAGCTTTGAATGAATGGTTGAAGCACCAATGTTGAATGTTGCAACTCTAGTAGGCATGAATAAAAGTAGAGGAGATTGTTTGGGAGAAGAATTTTTTCTAGTGCTAGGTTATGTGTTAGGTTATATAGGGTTAGGCTATATAGTGTTTGAGCCTAGCCTCAAACACTACAATTAGGGTTAGGTTATGTGTTTTCTTTAGGGTTAGGTTTGGGATTAGCTTTATGGTTATGGTTAGAGTTTAGGGTAATACAAATCATAACCTAACCCTTTCTCTTGAAACCTTAACCTTGACCCTAACCCTCACCTTTATCCTATCTTTATAACCCTAACCACAACCAAAACTCTAACCCCAACCCTAACCCTAATTACCTAACCCTAAATATTATTTATTTTATCAATTAGTTGCATTCACTCTAATAACCCTAAACCTATCCCTAAACTTAACCCTAGCCCTATCCCTGGCCCTAATCCTAACCCCAACTCTAAGCCAAAAATAAAAACAACCCTTAATCATAATTACAATAACCCTAAAACTTCATTCTAGATATAACCCTAATACTAGAATCCCTAATTGTAATACTAAACCCTAACCCTAATTTCATCTCTAATCCCAACCATAACCAAAACTCTAAATCTAACCCTAACCATAAAACATAAACCCTAATCTAACCCTAATCCTAACATTATTTTCCTAACCCTAACCCTAACTCTAAACCTAACACTAACCCAAACACTAAATCCTAACCCTAATTAAATACCCAATCATAACCCTAAATTGTAACATCATCCTTTGAATTGGATACTACATCAAAAATTATGTGTTACAATCATTGCTTCCATTGTTGGCATTTTTACATTGGGATGCATATATTTTTAAAATCAACAAAATCTTTTAATGTCTTTCCAAAATTAATATTATTAATTGTAATATCAAACTTATGAACATGTATCCAATTTAGAACATAAATAAGAAATATATGGTAATAGTTTCTTCAAAAAACAAAGTGATGTGGACTAGAACAACTATAAGGACTATAATGATTTTAGAATATACACATAATGGATTTGTTGAAAAGGTTTTAGAAACTTTCAAACAAATGCAATTGGTAGATGCAAAGAAAAATTCCACAACCTGATGGAACTTCAGTAAATTGAAGCTGGGGTTAGAGGGTTTCTAAATTACTCAAGGTAACCTTCAGTATGGATTGGTCAAAATCCTCTTGTTATGTTTGAACAGTGACCTGCTGCCATGGTGGACCGGTCACTTAAGTGAGGTTTCATCCCTCTCGGGTCATGCTTAACCGACCTTATTTCACTTGATTTGCCGATCTTTTTGGCGTAATGGCCTAGGTATTACACCACCAGAAATTTCAATGCGGGCCCCACTTAAATGTTCCATCTGAGAGTTGATGAGCCGTCTAATCACAGAATTCGATCTTGACCGCTTCTCGCAGACCTTGCAGGTTTGTCTGCTGGTGTCATCAAAGTAGTGTGAGGTTCGCGAGATATGACCACGTGGCGTGAATGGACGAATGGGTTTTCTTCCTGAGGTGTTCGATATGATAGGGGGCCATCTTTTCACCGATAATAACCATCAATAACGGGGTAATCATGATCTCTTGCACACTCACACAGGCAGAGTAAATATCTGGGAGAGTGTTGCGAGGTTCGCGAGGGAGTGGCACGTGGCTTTTCTTTTCATGCCAGTGGGATTATATGGGACCCATTGTGCGGTCTGGGTCTATTCTTCTGTGGGTTTTTGATTGGATATGTTTTTCTAGAAGGCGTCGACGTGGATTTTCAACATCCATTGACTTGATCTCCACCCTCCGTTTGTTAAAGTGCCTCTCGAATCGGTGGTTCATTTATAGGGAAAAAGTGTGTGAGTTGCCTGCGTGGCATGTATTACTTGGTTGTTGTTCGTGTCATTAATGATACAAGTTTCTTTTCTCTTAAGGATCTCCACCTGATTTCCTCCTACCTGTGAATAGTGCCATCCTGCTGAGGGAATTCATAGTTATCTGGTTCATTAACTGTGCAAGTGCTTGAATCGCCTTCCAGTAATTGTACCCTGCATACTGGCTTGCTCTATAAATGCTAACTGAACTGTATGCAATCAACATTGCATTCTCTTGTGTCTAAGTGCAGTAAGGTTTTTCTTCTGTTTGTGGCTACGCTCTATTTCTATCATGAGTAAATCAGTTAAGCGAAGGAGTGCGAGGCTGGCTTCACTAGTCATGAAGAAATCTGATTCTCCCATGTCTCGCAAGGCTATTATTAGGAACACTAGGAAGAGGCTAGTACATTGTTCGTCCCCGATAATCATCTCGAATTCTGATGAATCTAAGACTGATTTTGATTATCGGTACTATTTGGCTTCCCTGGCCGATCTTATGGGAGTGGTCGAGGAGGTTCTGGCAATTGAGCCAGTGTTTGCATTAGCACCAGGTCCAGTTGTTTGGGAATGTGCTTGCAAGGTTGGTAAAGAGGAGGTGGTGCCATCGCTATCGCAGGCTTGAACTCGGAGCGGTTGCTTGTACTGAGGCTGTGTTGCTTCTTCATGATTACTGGCAGTGGGTCCGTTGGACGTTTCTTCTCTTCTCTTGCTTTTCTATCAAGTGGATGTGGATTTGGATATGGACGTGTGCATTCTTTGCACAAAATTTTGTTTTTCTACTGGTTATTTCATAACAATTTTGATTCCTTTGTTCATGCACGGTATCATTATGACAAGGAATGTAAATTTGAATTTCATTTTGGTGCTGAAATTCAATTTGGTGTCACAATGTAGCCTAATGCTTGTTGCTCACCTATTCTATAAAGGAGATTTCATGGCTCATTGTGAAGGGTTAGAAAAATTTTGCAATCCGATGCTTGGAAGTTATACAGTCCTCTTTATTGTTAAAGTGTTATGAATATTTTGTTTTAGGAAGTCATCCTGGGGTTAGGTTTATATATAGATTAGTGTGATATTCTTTTTTAATTACTGATATCGAAAGAAATCTATAAAATTAAGTGGTTTACTCTCCTGGGTGTGTGCCATGGATTATGAATAGCTTTATCAAAGATTCATCTGTTTAGTTTCAATAGTTAATTGAAAATGTGATTCATTTTCTTGCTTTAACTCAAAGAGTTAATCAAATGCTTGAAAAATAAGTTACATGTTCATGGTTGTATATACTCAGGATGCTTGAAGAAGTACTATCTTAATATGCTAAAATATCTCATGATAGTAATGCTATATGAGATGGGTTCATCGTATTAGGATTTTGTTCTGTATGACTCCGTTGCCCTATGGATGAAGCACTGGATAATGTTTGTGTCATTTTATTAGTTCAAGACTGTAGGTTCTAAGCAAGGATATCCAAATACTGAACACAAAACACTTGAATACAACCTTGTCCTTCTAAGGGAGGTATTGTAACAAATAAGTGGGTCAGTTCCGTTGCTCTTTGGTACTGGTAGTCATTCTCTGGTCTGCCAAAACCTTGAGATGATCACTATCCCTTTGAGTGTGTAGGAATTGTAATCTATACACAGGAAGTGTTCTTACCAATCATGATACATTCATGTGAGCACATTTAGGTTTACCCACCTTGGTCCTACAAAGCCAAAAGTGTAGGAGAAGTCAGTCCTTTACTGACTCTCGTTAGTTGGCCATTAGTAGTTGTAGTTGTCCTTGATAGGGGTTGGCTACCTCTTAGATATCTGCAACCTCTACATAGATTGTATTTTAAACACCGACACAACCTTCACCAAAATCCTTATTGGTTTCCTTAATATGGGAGATTTGGAACAAGATATAGACATCCATCAAAGCATAATATGAAGATGATTTTTTTCAAATGTTGTGGTTGTAGATGCCCTTTTGAAATTTATACAGAATGTGGAAGGATAGAAAAAGCTTGTGAACTATTTGACAAAATGTCTCAAAGAATTGTAATCTCTCAATTTATTTTAGTGTCTATTTTGTTATACCCCATGTCCCAAATTAGGTATAACACAATAGACACTAAAAAAAATTGATAGATTGTTATGAGGGCAGTGATGAGACTTTTCTAATTAGAGTGTATTCCATGAGATAACAATTATTCGAGGCATTGTGTCAAATAGTTCATGAGCTTTGTCTATCCTCCCACATTTTGCATAGATTTCAAAAGGGCATCTACAACCGCAAGATTTGAGAAAATTCATCTTCATATTATGTTTTCCTTATTATTGGTTGACTCTTATAATATATTAATATGTTCAATTTATGTTTCCTACTTGATCTAACTATCAACAAATGGCAATTTAACAGTGGAAAGATATGATCCTGCTTTGGTATAAATTGTATATGCAATATCAAGGTATGAATTAATATGTTCAATTAAGAGATGTTAAATGAAATGAATAAAACTAATGTAATGTAAATAAGGGATACCAGTGCCTTATTGGGTAAAATGGAGTCAAATGAAAGCCTTTAATGAATGGTTTCTATCTAGCAGGTCCTCTAATTGTTTGGCATATAACTATGAGTGTAAAACTAGTATAAACATGCAAGAGTGTAATTGATAAACCCTAGTTGAGGCAGAATATCAAATCTAATAATCTAATTCTTCTTAATGATGAAAATGGCATTCCTAGATTACTGTAATTTATTGAAAGGAATTTAATTCTTCTTTAAAGAATCCAATAAACCAAATCACACAAAAACAACAAATGTGTACTGATAAATAGAATATATACTTGATACTTGAATTTAAACAACCAAGAAACATCAGATTGGAGATAATCAAATAATCATAAGAATCCAACAAACAATTGATACCAGAATGAAGCCACTAAATCAATAGTCTTTCATTATCTCCTTCAAAGTTCATACATGCAACATAGTCTCCTTGAATGTCATCATTTCTAAAAATTTAATGCTTACAACAGTCTATCCTATTCTAATTCTATCTTCTACCCCTTAAACTTATCCAACAACGGATACTTATACATCAGTTTGCGAAATGACATGCCTTTTCAAAAAGGTTTAAAGCATAAAAGGTTTAACAAATCCACTATTAACTAATTTCTCTTGAGCCACAAATGGACTGCAGACATATGCTCCATATAATCCTAGCGCTCATGAGTGTCGACATCTCCCAATGCATCACAGATCACAATCTCCATCATTATCATTTGCTCATTTTGCTCACATGCTGCATCCAATATCACATCTTTCATAGTGGCTGTCTCTAGCATCCCTTGGAGTATTGTTTCGCACTCACTTTTCCATGTAGTCACTTCCTTCATTTTCCCTTCATCATCACATAACTTGGTGAATCTATCTTCGGCATCCTCTATCAATCCTTGCATATCCCCTTGTAACTCCACATAGAAATCCCTATGCCTATCCATAATATAATTGGCATTTTCAATCACTTCATTACTAGTAGTGTCCTCCAATTCCTCAATTCTTTCCTAAATTCTGCTATCCACTCTCCTGTGTTCCTTTATTGCATCTACGTACTATGAATGTTTTCCCCAGAGTTTATTTAACCAAGTGGTTAAAACAACCTGCCTTTTTTTTATTATTGTAGCAAATGCATCCATTCTCCCTTGAGAGTATGCAGTTGACCCTTCCCAATGGTCTTTTTTCTGTGAACTCTCACCTTGAGTGAGCATCCTTGTTGGTTCTGCTACACCACCTACCAAGTCTTTCAAGCATTCATTCTCTCTCAACATCCTCTCATTATTGGTTTTGTACATCTCCCTTTCCCTTATCAATGCTTGGATTTGGGATTTATTCAACTTGGCTATATTTATCCCAATATCAGCAGTCGCTACAGGATCAACCTCCCCAGCCTTCAGGGTCATGACATGTCTGAATGCCTTTTCAGTATCAATAACAATTGATTTCTTATGAGGAGGATACAAGGCCCAAATCATCAATGTTTCATCATCAGGATTGTATCTTGATCCTGTGTATACCTCCGTCACCTTCTCTATATTGAGCTTGTGGGTAGCATTGTTATCTTTTAAGAAACTATCAAAAAATAATGCATAATTCATATCCAAACCTGGAAAAATCATAACACCTGCCTTTTCAAGTAGCTCCCTCCCATTTTCAGGGGTCATGTCAGTCATCTCTTTGTCCACTTCATCCTTTAAGCTTTTTAACAGTTGATCCTCATTCCCTGGAGTGACATTGTCAACCTGTCCCCTTATCTCTTTCCCTTTTTGCTTATATAAAAATGTCTTAAACTCCGAGGTCTTTATAAATTCATCATCTGATATGAAAGACCTATAGTCTTCATGTCTTGTATCTACATCCATGGTTTCCTCAACATCTGTTTCTCTGGCAACATAGGCATACTCCTGAGTCTTCATTCTTGAAACTTTCCCAGATGAGCTTTGTGGCCTGTCTATTTCTGAAATCCCCTTAATGGAGGATAACAACTTAGCATCCACCAACTCCTGATTATGTTTTTCAATCACAATTTCAGCTTCCTCTACCTCCAGGTTTCTGATTATGTCATCAGATTTAAAGGGCAAATGATGGTACCCTCTGAGATTTACTTTTTGTCTGGTAGAGTGGATATACCCTTCTGGATCAAAGTTCTTTCTCACTGGTGCTCTGCTCATGTTGTAGTGCAATAATTTGTCAAGAATCAGATCATAACCTTCCTTGGCTAATACAGTGAAATCACTAAAACACAATGTACTGGGCATAAAATCCTGTTTCCCATATGAACTTAAGTTCATAACACTAGAGTAATCCATTTGCCTAACAATTTCAAGGTACGCAATTCTATCCAGGATAGTTCTGGGCAGAATGAAAGGTGTATCCTCAAAGCCATAAACCCTAATCATTGTGGCATTCTCTAAGCAATACCAATCCCCCTAGTTGTGGTTAATTGGTCCATTGTAATCTCTAGGCCTAAGAAACCTTTTTACTTGTTTGGATAAAGAATAATCACAAGGATGGCTAAAAAATATATACAAGGGTTTCACAAAGAATTCTTCAAAATGCAAGAAATTTGAATTGGCAAACCTGCTGTCCCAAATAGTAGTCCATAATTGAATAGGCAATGGCCTACCTTCCTTGTCGGATTGTGAAATCCTCAGCTCCTGGGGCCATAAACCTAACTCTTGTCCAAAATACAACACTAAGTGCATCAGCAGTGAGTAATTTCTAAGATGGAGAACAAAAGCGCCACTCTTTATCGCCATCAAACCTGCATCCAACTCCTTAAAAACATGTGTAGCATAGTCAAATGATCTGGAATTGTGGTACTGAATGTCTGCAGAAATCACCATGGGCACAACCGCCATATGCTCAGGTACCTCCATCCCTAATACCTATCCCACTGAGTAGTAAGTATATTTTAGGTAAGGTTCGAAGAGGTCTACATGAAAGGGTGGCCCCTCACTGTCTCCCATTGGAATAGGTTTACCATGACACCTAATTTTGTGCAAAGGTAACCTCCACCCTTTATAAATAGTGTCCATCCTTCTGAACTCACTATCGAGCTCTTCACTCACTACATATTCCCTCCATTTTGAAAACCTCAGCAATTGCATTCTCAGATACATGTATCAATGGATTCCCTGACAAATCACATATAGCTTTCTTTTTTGAATCATAGTGTCCGACAAATAATTTTACCAGTTTGACGTTAATAAAAACATTAGGGCACACTAATTTCCCTAAATTGAGGCTCAATAGATTGCATACTGGCTCAAAGCGATTTCTCCTGTGGTAATGGAAATTGAATAACTCATAGCCTCTAATCGGAGTCCAAACATCACCTATAAATTTGCATTTGTCGTCCAATTTGTCAACTTTCGCTTTGAGCTGTGCAGAACACCTAGCTTTAGGTCTAGAACCAGGTAACTGGTCTATGATGTCTTGATTTAGCTTCCTTTCAATACCTTCTGGTTGCAACTCAGTCTTTTTCTTTTTTGCTTTTGATTGGCTTCCCTCCCTGGGTTTTCTTCCCTTTAGTTTTCCTGAACTAGTGCCTTCCATAATTCAAATTTTTACGAATTCTGAGAGGATGAGAAACTTACTGTAACTTCTTCCAAAATCAAGCCAGGTGAATGCCTTAATTGCTCTGCTAGTTCTCTTGCTCTCCTTCACTTTGAATTCTGTGAGACAATGATTTCAATTGATCATACCCTGATATGCAAAATCTCCTACGCTTCGTGGTGCCATTAATGTCTTTACTGATCGAGACATGAATCTACAAGATTTTTTTTCAAAATTCTCGCTATCACATCAGGGTTCAACGATCACCCACCCGCCAAGACATCTTGTAGTTTCCCTGACATCACAAGTCTCCCTGATAGTTTCTTTCCTTTTGCTTTTATATCACCATGACTTTCACCGAAACAACTATCACTCAGACTTAATGAATTGGGCCAATAGTTCTTTGCCTTACTCCGAAAGTACTTTGTCTCACCGAGATGTTCACTTTATCGAGTATGTCGTCAAGACCAAGCAATTTGTTCTGGTGACAGAATAATACTTGTTGTGATGTCTCTTAGATCTCCCCGTGGTGACATGTCTCATCAATACGCCTCTTCTTCGGCAAGACAACGAGCATCGTCTTATCGATACCCTTTATCTCTGCATGCTCAATTCTGTAGGTGTAACCCGAGGGGTCGGTAAGACTTTTATGAACTCTTCCCGACATCGTTTGTCTTACCGATTGAGTCCTCCTTTTGCTTTATTGGCAAGACCAATAGCGCTTCATCCAGTGTTTTCAAATCTCTCTCTGACGACCAAAGTCTCTCCGATAGACTTTACTTTTCTCCAATCGGCAAAAGGTAACTTAGCTCGATATGATCTTACACCGTCACACTGATACCTTTTGTCTTGCTGATAAGTAATACAAACCCGCATTTTCCTAGTGTATAACTTTATCGGTATGACCCATTTGATGTCTCGCCAATACAATAACATCGATAAGACATTTCAAACCTCTGGCCGGTTCGCCTGTTCAACGTTCACCCATCCGCTAAGATGTCTTGTAGTTTCCCCGACATCACAAGTCTCCCTGATAGTTTCTTTCTTTCTTCTTTTTTATCGCCATGACATTCACCAAAAAAACTATTGCCTAGACTTAATGAATCAGGGCAATAGTTCTTCACCTTACTCTGAAAGCTTTTCATCTCACAGAGATGCTCACTTTATTGACTTATGTCGCCATGACCAAGTATTTGTTTTGCCGACGAAATGATACTCGCCGTGATGTCTCTTAGATCTCCCCGTAGTGACATGTCTCACCGATATGCTTTTTCTTCAGCGAGACCATGCGCATTGTCTTCTCGACACCCTTTATCTTCGTATGCTCAATTCTATCGGTGTAACCCAAGGGGTTGGTAAGACTTTTCGAATTCTCCCCGGCATTGTTTGTCTCACCGAGTGAGTCCTCCCCTTGCTTTATCGGCAAGACTAATAACGCTACAGGCAATGTTTTAAAATCTCTCTCCAATAGACTTTACGTTACTGCAATTGGCAAAAGGTAATTTAGCTCGATGTGACCTTACATCGTCTCGTCGATACTTTTTGTCTTGCCGATAAGATATAGAAACCCGCATTCTCTCTATGTATAACTTGATTAGTGTGACCCTTGCTATGTCTTGCCGATACATTTAGGATATGTATATTATCATCGATGAGACCTACATCAACTTATGGCAATATTTTCATATGTAAAGATTTTAATGTCAGATGAAATTTATGGGGTGTTATGGCACAATTTTAAATCGGATTTTGGTAAAATATGCTATGTGAGGATTTTTTTGTTTGCATTATGAATCTTTTTTCAGAGACTAATAATCATGAAGAAATAATGAATTTGTCAAAATTTGATAGTTCCAACAGCATGAAGGTTTGATGTTTCATGACAGTACTAGCATTTCAGTTATAATGATATATTTAGAGCTCATGGCTCTCCTTTGTATAAACATATCACAATTTTGAATAATATAATCAAGGGTTATGGCATTCATCTCACTGTTATCATGGTGTGTATGATTTCCATTTTTGCTTTAATTCAAAGAGTAAATTAAAATGCTTGGATGGAGTCATAGATGGATATGTTTGTAAAGGGATTTGATAAGAAGTATTGAGTTAGGATAGAAATTGACACTGTTGTAATGCAATATTGTCAGAGATCTTATATGTTATGTGTTTGAACCTGTTATGGAAATCTAAATATTTGTGAATTAATTCGACTCCCCAATAGTATATGGCACTGGCCTAAATCGTATGTGTTTGTAAGGTTTTGTGTCTGTTTGTCTTAGCTTAGATCTTGCTGCCAAATTGCAAATTAAATGACTATCTTAAGTGGTGAAATGTCATTGTAATCATCTCATGCTCGAAGTAGTTGATACTATTGATGCTTTTCTGTTGTTTAAATTGATATATCAAGCATATATATATATATATATATTCAGTTTATCAATACACATTTGTTGTATTTGTGTGATGTGATTATTTAGTTCTTTCAAGTAAAGATTAAACCCTCCTAGTCAATCACAGTAACTAAAGAGTATTAATTGTATCAATAAGAAGAATCACATAACTAGGATTGTCATTCTATCTCAAGTAGAGTTTTTCAGTCATTTATTTGCACATTTATACAAATTATAAACTACATCTGTGTGCCAAACACTTTGAATTATTGCCATCATAGATTACACTTTTATAGATCTTCATTAGACTCCATACACCCAACAAGGCAGTGGTCTCACGCTTTCATCTTTTGGTTTATCCATTTTATTTTTTACATCTGTTAACTGAACATATTCTAATATAATTAAAATTAAAAACATTATAAATTAATTATGTAACCACATAAGTCAAATATAATTCTTTCAAGAAATTAATATCAAATAGATAATACAAATTAATGTCATTGATCTTCTTCTTCATCCAACTCTTTGTCTGTATCATCCGATCCAGATTCAACATTGTAAGGATTGGTCATATCATCATCATCATCATTGATATCAGTTTCGATAATGTCATCATCCACATGGATATCATCTTCATGAACATTAACTCCTACATCATCATGATCTAGTTCCTCCTCTTCGACATCTTTGTCAGGCACATCATCAACTAACTGTTGATCCTGGTCATCATCTACATCATCTTCTATTTCTTCAGTATCTTCTTCCACCACATTATACTTTACCGACCTTCCTCTTGGATTATGTCTAACAACATATGACCAACCCACTTTACCTAGAACCTCTGAGTAAAATACCTGCTCACATTGGCTTGGAAGAACATATGGCTCATTTCCAGCTCACTCAAAATACCTTGTATTAACCATGGTAAATCCATTCTCATGTTCAATAACAGTTCTCTTGAGATCATTTTCATTCAATCATAGCCTGTACCATAGGATGACGAACAAAAATAATTTGAAGGACTTAAAGTCACACTCAAGTATATCATCCAAAATCCCATAGTATTGATTTTCTGAGACTTCTAGATGTATGTCGCTTCTAGATGAAACATTAGTCACCTGGAAGACTGCAGTTATCCTAGAATCACAAGTTTTCTTTGGGTCATCCAACTTTTTGATTCGAAATTTACGACCATTGCACCACATAGCCTTGTGGTGTTTCACCTGCAATATGTCAAACATGCAAAACTTATTGCAATATCGTCAGTTGATAAACATATTTATTCTTGGCCAAATGTATGCAAAGAAAAAAATCTCAACATATATATACATCAATATAATTGAAAATAATTAAATAGATGGGTGATTAATATATTTATACATACTTGTTTATCTCTTAAACCATATGCTAAATCAATTTCCCTTGGTGTAACATTGGAATCTCCATTACGATGAGCTTCTTTAACCAATGAAGCCACACCTTCCCATGTTAATGCGCGACCAGATTGTTGACATCGTTCAATCCATACCATCATCCAATCAAGATTGTTTGCGATGTACAAATGTAGTGCATCCCACTCTTGACCAACTGTATCAAAAAAAAAAGAAATTCACAAACGACATATAATTAGTTAATTACCACGGTATATGACCTTAATTTATAAGTACAATATACATAAAAACCAAATGTAAAATTTATTCTAATTAATTTCTGGTGCAGGAGCACACCTAGGCTAACCTCCATAGTTAGGATATTTTGGGCTTGTATCTTACATTAGCCAAGTCAGAGTAATTGTATGTTTGTTTTGGACCTTAGAAGGTCATTGTTGTGGCTAGGTGAGTTAGTCATTGTTAATAGTTTTTACATTGCTTAGCCTTAGTAGCTTTAAGTTGGGATTTGAGTCTTAAATGTGTTCTAAACACATGAATGATGTTAGAAAGACTCCATGAGGCCTTTAATGGTGTTGGTTACTCAAAATATAGGAGATAGAGGTCCTAAGAGTTAGGAAGGTGGCATAATGACAGAGTTGCCAAATGTTGTTACAAAATTGTCATGACAACAGTTGCCATTATGGCAAATGTTGCATGCAACTCGGTTACATAGGATCCCCTAAAGGATAGGAGTGGGGGATCGACCAAAATACCCTACAAACATGGTGAATGGAATCTAATATGAAGCAGGCTCGAATTCAAGAAAGAGAGAGATTGTAATCAAGTTTTTGGAATAGAAGATAGCTCTGCAATTTCTGTTTTTATGTGAACTACGAGTGTTATTAAGTGACAGTGATACTAAATGAATTGGGTGTTTTGATTTAGTGTTAGATTCATGTTCATGGGATAGTAGTAAAATTTTTTCATTCTGCAAGTAAGTTGATTTAAGCTGTTTTAGTGTCCTGAATAGATAGGTTAAGGTTTAAGGGTTTTACTGGTCCTATCCTGACTAGCTTGTGTTTTTATGGTTCCCCCATGAAATCTAGTTACGGGATTTTCCTGAGGGTAGATGGATGTGTTAGGGGAGCCATTGGTATATACATATGTAGAGTTAGGAGTCATGGAGAGTGGAACAACTGTGTTTAATGTCAAGTCCTGGCGAGCTTAGAGTGCCCAGTTAGAGGTTTGACAGTAATGAATTGAAGAATTTAGGTAAGGATTGAGGTACAGTACGGAACAAGTATAGTTCCAGGTAGGGTATAGACATATCCTAACATTCTAGAAGGATTGAGGTTCTATCAATCCATTTGACTGAGGTTTGAGCAAGAAAACCAGTGGGGTCCTACAAACTAGGCCTAATAGCCCTATTTAACCTAGATAATAGGAAACCAGTGTATAGACGACTTAGGAGTATAGAATCTTTTGAATCCTTTAGAAAATCCAAAAGGGTATTCGAATGTGGAATTTGTTTTTTAAGTTGTTTGGAAAGTTTGGGCAGGAACGAAGCAAAGGTCTCTCTCAAGGGCTACAAGAAATAGGCCTCCTCAAGACCAATTCTTGAAACTGGTAGGAAAGGAGTTTGGAGATCCTCCAAGATGGATCCAGTTGGAAGTACATGGCATGTTTCTAATGTGTTTGGCATTGCTACAATCAATTCAATGTTTGTGTGATGTTGGCACTTAGAGTCTCCTAAGTGTAGGACAGAGTTTGCACATAACAAAGTGGTGTTAGTCCTTCAAGGTGAAGCACAAGGTGTGAGACTCTTGGATAGGAGTTGGATTAGGAATTAGTTAATAATCTAAGCCTAACAAGGACCTAGAAAATATTAGGTTCTCAGAAGAAGACAAGGAAAGGTCTTCTTAGCTAGTTGTGCAAGAAAGCCTTGGAACACTTACACCAATCTCCATGACCATCTTATAATTACCTGACACTTTCCTCAATCTACCTTTCCCCATCAAGTACTCCCCTTCGAATTTGTTAATGGAGTTGGGATCCCAAATGCGATCTACATGGATCTTTGCTGCAAACTTAGGAAGATATTCAGTAATGTACACCATGGTCTAGTATACCATGTATCCCTCCACCATAGAACCTTCGGGATGTGCTCTCTGTCTAACCAAAGCCTTCAAAAATTTAAAGTGCCTCTCAACCATCCACATTGACCTTGTGTGTACAGGTCCACACAATTCAATCTCCTCAACTTGGTGTATGAGGTAGTGTTCTTGTGCATTAAAAAATTTCGAAGGTAGACACTTTTTCATTTCACACATTAGATGAGGAATTCTTCTCTTCCAATAATTTATATCTTCTTTATGGATTGCTTTAGATGAAAGCCATCTACAAGTGATTCAAGACACAAATATATTAATGAGATTTAACAAAAATATACAACGAATTGAACAAATATTGCTACTTATCTCATGTTTTTTCCAAGATCATATATAACTTGCTTGACATTGTTGTAGAAGTTGTTTGGGAGAGATAGAGGTAGAACGTACTGCAACAATTATAAAATGATATTTTCATTAATATTTTTTCAAAAGTAGTAAACATAATACACTGAAAAGTACATGCAGTATACAAATATATATATATAATATACTAGAATAATTACCTTAATGAAGGTATGCCAATCATGCATTTTCATCCCTGACCCAAATTCACCTTTGTTTGTTATGATATTGTTTATGCTGGCAGCAAATCCTGTGGGAAATTAAATTTTTCGTATGACTTGTTTTATAGCATTGCTTTGCTGCTCTGTTAATAACCAAGGAAGGGAACTTATATTAATTTGGTCTCCATCGCTATTTAATTGAATGATATTTTTCATTGCATGACTGGCTTCTTGAATGTCACTACAAATTTTGAAATTTTTTTCTTTGTCATGCCTTCCATCCAATATTTTCCATAACGTTTCTGTTATATTCTTTCTAATATGCATTGTATCAAACAAATGCATAATTTGTAGCTGCTCATAGTAGGGCAACCTACTAAATTGTCTGGGATAACTTTTCAGTCCTTGTGGAAGCCGACCATTAATGCCTTAACGACCTTCATGAAGCATATAAATTAAACAAATTAACAACAACAATCATTATCAATTACAACATGATCACAAAATAAAAATAAAAATTCAAAACATATCATAAATGATAGATAAACAATTTGATCCGATGTATAACCTTGACGATTAATTCTATTATATTCCAACTTCCATAGGTGAGGTGTCATTCTTCGTGGTTTTGATGTAGTCTCTTCTTTTCAATTGAAATGATATTTTTTAGTAGTTTGATACTTATGATTTCTGTGGAGGAAGTGCTTATACTCATCAAACACCTGCTTTCCTAAACTTGTTGAATGACGAGATTTCATCTTTGGACCAAAATTGGACATGCAAATTTTCCCTTTGTTTGAAGACCTGCAAATCATATATAATTGGATTAAATATGTCAATTTTTATAATTACATATAATGAATAGATTATTTAAAAAACATGCATGATATCTAATTCATAAAATTAAATATCATTAAAGTCATGCAGTTGAACGTTAAACATACCAAAAAAATGTGTTAGCTTTGGGGCATCATGAATTGTCCATACAAGCATTGCATGGAACTGAAATTGTCTTTGTTTTATTGGTCTAGATACGTCATACATAGTGACGCCATTCCATAACTTTAGTA
The DNA here is from genome assembly GCA_007115665.2 of Sequoiadendron giganteum. Classification (NCBI taxonomy): domain Eukaryota; kingdom Viridiplantae; phylum Streptophyta; class Pinopsida; order Cupressales; family Cupressaceae; genus Sequoiadendron; species Sequoiadendron giganteum. The sequence continues at coordinate 600,645,812 of CM021104.1, forward strand.
ACTCGTCGATAAGAAGCTCAATATATACATTCATATCTTTAACTTGGTACTTACCTAGTTGAATGAACATAAACATTACATAATTATTATAACCATTTTACTGCAATATATATAAATTCATGTACATGACTATTAAATGAAAAAATATATAAGTCATTATGCAACAAATAAGACAAATGAGATGCTACTACGTTAAAGAAAATTGATGTCAACAAATACTTGGAACAATCATTGCCAACATTATGTGCTCCCTCTTTATTGACATCCATGGAGGAATGTTATTTTTGATAACAAAAACATGCCACACCGAGTAAATAGATCTCAGCTCTCCAAATAGATTGACACCGTCTGCTACCAATGAAAGCCTGAGATTACGAGGTTATTCTTTAAAGTGTGGCCATTTTTCCTCCATGTCCCTAAATGTAGAACCATCCATAGGAATTTGAAGAATCTCATCTCCACTTCTATTACATGATGGTAATCCATAAATTGCGCTAGGCTTTCGCACCTAAATAATTGTTGAATACGTGGAATAATGGGAATATAACGAAAAACCTTGCGAGACACCTTTTTTGTTAGTTGATCTTTTCGATATCTATTGATATGACATTCCGGACATTCTGTTGCAAATTCATGTTGTTTATGATATATAATATGATCATTGGGACATGCATCTATTGCTTGATACTCCATTCCAATATCTTTCATAATGCCAGATAAATCTCGGTATGAGCGAGGTAAAATATTTGATGGTGGTAACAAAAATTCACCAATCAATCTACAACAAAAAATAACTTCTTAATATAAAGAATATTAAAGGTACATACTTCATCCTTTATTTACTAGCGATGAATTAACAACAATTAAAATAGATAAAAAAAAATGACATATATGACATACCTTAACATCCGTGAGATTGCTATGTTGGATAAACCATTCATAACCTTCAAGTTCACCAACAACAATACAATAGAGAGAAGAGTTGTTTGAGAGCCTTCATAAAGTGGCTCGTATGCCTTCTCAAGTACAGGTAAATCATGAACATCATCAAAGTCATCTCGATCAACATGATCAGATGTGCCACTACATGTGTCATGGATCAATGTATTTGTACCATCATCTTCAATTGTGTTTTCTGGTGCATGATCATCTTCTTCCATAGGATCATTAACTTCATCTTCGATATTCACAGCTCCATGTTCCTCCGCTTGCAAAACCACATTCTCTGGGCCATGATAATTCATATCATGTGCCCTAGGGCGCCCCACCTTTATAATAATGATAGACACAAATAAACCATGATCATGATCAAGTGATTTTTTATATATATATCAAATGTTAAAACAATATAAACATTTACAAATTCAATCAATATAAACACATATAATGAACAACTTACCAATGGACGATAATCATGCCCCCCTTCAACGTGACCATGCTGCCTACAATGTTTCTCAGCTGTTGTGATTAAAAGTCTTCTCATCTTTAAGCCCTTGCAATTATTGCAAGGACAATAACATTTCCCATCACCCTTTCTTTTCAATATAGCCCACAATCTAGCAACTGTCTCTTCATTTTGTTCTGGACTAATATTATTTAACATGATTTTTCTTTACCAAGCTTGAATATTTAGATCTTCAAAAAATATCAAACTCACACGCACTCCAATAATTTTTAATCATACATAGGTAACAAAATATAATAATTATGATATTTTACACCAAAAAAAATCGGCATGCAACCACCCCTGCAAAAGAGAAGATAGTTTGAAGTTAATGACCCCAAAAAACACATTCAAATGCTAATTCCAGAAATTATTAAATTCTGATTTTACAATGATTTCCAACTGTTATACTCCTAAAATCAGAATATTGAACTTGCACAACAAAATCTGGAAATGAAATTCTCAAAATGCAGCTAATAGGCCTCAACAATTAAGGCCTACTCAAGAATTTGTGAAGTCACTGCAAGGTTTCCAGGCCTTACCTGATGATTTGAGCAAGAGGATTAAAGAGTTGGTAAAGAGTTTTGATGACTGGAGTGGCACATCTTTACCAGATATTGTAGATGCCCAAGGAAATGTTAGATCACTGCAGTAATGGTAGGACAGGGTAGATGAAATCATTAACACTAGCACATTTTTGGAATCTTTTGAAAGGGAGGTGAATCAAGTAGCACTAAAGTATACAACTTACAGTGCAAAGGTAAATTAGGTGGTAAATTTTAATTGGCCAATGGATGAGGAATATCAAGGATGGGTAGAAAAGTACTTAACTGAACAAGAATAGGACAAAGTCTACAACCGACAGTTAACAGCTCAGCGATTATGGTTATAACAAATTTTGGCTATGTCTTGGTGGCAGTTTTGGTGCAAGTTTTCAAAGTTTGGCAAATGCAACAGTTATTCTCCAGTGGACGGGATGAACAAGAAGATTCTCCAAAGACTCAGCTATTGTAACCAATTTTTGAAATGTCATAAGGCGGTCCAAGTGACCAGTGACAGGTGTATTTCTGGTCTGCGGCTTGTTGCTCCTTCATTTTCCCTATAAGAAAGATTTCAGGACCAAAAATATGGCCGGTTAGCAAGTTAGATATCTTTAGGTCAAGTCTAACTGAAGTTGTAGAGCGAATTTGTAAAGAGCCTGATATTATAGTGAAGATACTATTCTTAGGTTTGGTGTCATTCTATTGTAGGTTTTAGTTTCATGGGTACTTAATTTTCAAGATAGTACTAGCATCTGAATGAAAATTACTCATTTCAAGGTCATGTATCTCCATGGTATGCATATTATTATCTTGAATAAAATGATCAAGGGTTGTTATGTTCATCTCACTGTTATGGTGTGTGATTCTCATTTTGGCTTTAATTCAAGGAATTAATTAGAATGCTTGAATGAGGTTATAGGTGACTATGTTCATATAAGGATTTGATAAGTAGTATTGGGTTAGAATATAGATTGATGGTATTGTAAGGCAGTATGATCTAAGATTTCATATGCTATGTGTCTAGAAGATAAACTTGGTTACAGTAAAAAAATAACCAACACCTTTGATATTATCTAGCTATGGCTCCCAAATCTATTGCAAATTGATCATTAGGGTTAAAATTGAAACCTTGCAAATATAATCTTTGTCCAAATCCATCAAGAATTTTGCATCAGTTATAAATAAATCCCTTATAAAGAATTTGTGAAGCCAGGTCTAAAATCTGGAAATGAAATTCTAAAAATGCACAAGACTATAAATGAAATTTGATGAGATGTTGCTTTCAAATATGACTTTCAAACTTGGAAGTACAAATCTAACTTCACAAATGAATTATGGAAAAAGACAATGACTTCCCTCAACCTGGTGATATCTTCTTGAGTTTCTTCTGATTTTCCCCAAGAAAACCATCGAGCAAAACACTGTCGCAATAAATAGTCGAGCTCATTTCAATTTATGCCTACCACAATTTAACTTTGCAGGACTGCCCCAATTTTGGTGAAAGATCTTCATCGAAACATACACAAAACAACGGCTCGTCGAAATTCCGACGAACGTCGGGGTAAAAATTAAAAAAAAACGGAAATTCGCACAAGTGCCCAACGATACATCTAATTATATAGGTTTCGTCGGAAGGTTTCGTCAGAAATTGGGGTTGAATGAGTTAGTGTCCTAATCCAACCCTCAACCATTGTGTAAACCAAAAAAAGGGTTTATCCAATTTAACCCTTCATCCCAAACCCCTCCACCTACTAATAACCAAGTTGCCACTATTAGATCTGCAATCCCCTTCAATTATGGATATCCTAAGTGTACCTTCACATCCTTTCCTGAAACCCTTCATAACACTATGACCCAATTACTCCAACAATAAATGATCTCTTTACCTCTTATCCATACACCCAATCCCAATAAACCATTGCCTCCATCTTATAATTCCACTGCTTATTATTACTTTCATCGATAAAACATACATGATACAAAAAAATGCAAGTGTCTCAAGCACCTTATGCAAGACCTAATTGATTCAAGCAATCTATCTATTGCTGCTATCAATGATAAAAGAAATAAGTCTGTGGCACCCCTTAACCAAAAATTGCAAATATTCACCAACCCCATGCCTAAGCATAATGTTTCATTTGTCAAAGCAAGCAAAAATTCACCACTTGATGTCATGAATTTTGATTCGCAAGATACATGGTCCACTTCTCTTCCCATGGTAACCTATGTCACACCTATTAGTGAATTAGTAGGAACAATTGACGTTATCCATCGTAAGGGCTCAACAAAAGGACCTCTTGAGATCTCCTTTTCACAACAAGATATACTACAAAATCTTCTTGATGGTTCTCTCTACATAGCTGGTAGAATCTATGATAATCCCACTAATGGGATACTCATAGATCCCACCTGTGGTGAGAACGTGATCACAGAAGAATTTCTAGTATTACATGATATTGCTCAAGATGTTTATAATCGACCTACTGCTTGGGTCAAAACACATAATGGTTTTGCATACCTGGAAATTGGATTGATTGCCCTTTCATTACAAATAGGTCCAAATACATTGGATATTACCTTCTCCATCATACCACAATTAGACCAATTTCATTTGTGACTTGGCCACCTGTGCCTTTGTTCAATGAAAGTGGTCCCATCTGTCATCCACAAGTGTGTGAAGTTTTCCATTGACAATGACATATTCACTGTCCACAATAGTGGCTTTAATAATTTATCCTCCAAAGGTAACTTTTCTTTAGAATACTTTTGGCCTGAGCCCATGGAGCCCATCACCCCTAGATGGGACTTATTTTTCATTGCCTATCAGAAATTCAAGGCAAGGAAAATCTCTGAACTCTCTCTCTGCAACATACCTCCTTCTACTTTGGACTCACCTATCCTTGATGAAGCTATGTTGCCACCCAAATCTCACATGCCTAGTCAACCCACACCTGAACCCTCTTCCATATCATCCAAGAGGCCTAGGTATCATGGTAGAAATTCCATTCTCCCTCCCCGAACTAAATAGCTCTACAAAGATAAGGAGAAAGTAGATGAGCCACCCATAGTTCTTCCCATTCCTCCTCCCAGGGATAACAAGTAACCTATGGTGGACCAGCCAGGTCCTTCCCCCATGCATCTTGACATAAAAGAAAAAAAGGAATAAAGAAGCTAGGGAACATAGGCTTCATCATCGTGCCCTTGCTCGCCAATCTTGTAAGGAAGAAAACCTTGAAAATAACAACCCACCTATGCCAGAAGCCATGCCTTCTGACCCTCCTCCTCCACCCCCACAACCTGATCCCATACCTCCCACAACACCAATTTTACATGCCACTACTGATAATATCATTCGGCCTAGCACTGTCATCAACTTGGATGATGATGATGATGATGAGAATGCTCGAATCAATGAAGAGGTAAAAAACCTTGAATTCACTATTCTCCTCTTCCATAAGCATTCATGAAAATTCCCCTAGGACAAGCATTGATATTGATGAAAGTTCAACAATTTCTATTATTCCTCTCACTAGTCGCCCCCCTGACTTTTATAAGGAGCAAGATTGGGAGGCGGATGACCTGCTTGTAGAGTAATATATATGCACCTCACTAGTCTTTATTTTTATTTTCCTTTTTGCATTTATGTGACATGTGTTTCCCTCTATTGATGTGCTTATCCTTTTATAATCTTTGTTTCCTTGTTCTATATGTCTCTTAATTCTTCTATACTTCATACATTCATTTAGCTTTTTTTTCTGTTTGTTGCCTTCTATTTAAGGATAATGCAAGGAATTGAGACTGCAATGTCTCCTTCATGTTGACACAAATGAACCTATTTTATTTTTTACTTCCTTTTTGCCCTCAATTTGAGGATGATGCAAGGAATTGAGACCACAATGTCTCCTTCATGTTGACCCAAATGGATTCTTTTCCCTTTTATTTTTCCTTTTTTCCCTTAATTTGAGGATTATGCAAAGCATTGAGACCACAATATCTCCTTCATGTTGACTCGAAAACAAGGAAATTTTTCATTTGTCTTTTTCCTTTTCTTTTGTTGTCCTTTTGGGGATGATGCAAAGTGTTGAGACATCCTATGTCTCCTCCATGTTGACCCAAATTGACTCTTCTTTTTCATTTTTTTTCTCTCTCTTTATGTCCTTCTTCCAGTTCTATGTATTTGGGGGAATGATGATGGTTCCATGCTTTCCAAACAAATATTGCAGCAATGAACATACTGACCCAAAAATCCATAGATCCCTTGTGCGTTTGGTATTTTTAGGGGCAACCCCATTTTTCTCTTTCTTTTCTTTTCTTCTTTCGCATGACACAATCTTCCTTGGATACTTATCACTTAACATAGGGCTTTTCAAGTAGACTCTCATGTCTTTTCATTTTCTTTTTGCATTTTTCCTTTCTCTACTTTAAATAAATTGCTCACAAAATGGTGTGTAGCAATCCCTTTAAAGTGGGGGCATATATGGGCATTGTCTTATTTTTTCATTTTTCATTTGATTTTTATTTGTCCATGCTTCCTAGTGTAGCCTTGTCACTTCACATGATACATTTATCACTTTGTGGATACCGTTCGGTGTAATGTACTTCATGACCTATCTTAGCATATTACATTCCTCTTAGTGGCCTGATGTGACACACTACATACCCTAAGTTTTTAATATTCTATCCTTTGATAGGTCCTCTTTGGAGACATTAGACACAATGATCCCTAAGTAAAAGACCTCAAACGAGCTAAACAAGACTCCTTGGAACACCCTTTTTACATTTCTCATTTTTGCATTTTTCACTTTTGCATTTTACATGTTGCATTTTTGCAATGTGTAGACATGGCCAAATTTCATACCACAACTTGCATGACTATGGTGCCATCTTGAATTTGTTCATGAGTTCCAAGAATTCAAGGCTTTTCTTGTCTCATGAACCACACCCTTGTCCTTTGTGCCACCTTATCAAATTTGTCAGGGAGTAAAACTTTGGTATGGTTGAGCAGGAAGCCCAACTAGCGGCATGAATTTCCCCATAGCCATGACTTTTTGCATTTTTCACTTTTGCATTTTACATGTTGCATTTTTGCAATGTGTAGAGATGGCCAAATTTCATAACATAACTTGCATGACTATGGTGCCATCTCGAATTTTTTCATGAGTTCCTAGAATTCAAGGCTTTTCTTGTCTCATGAACCACACCCTTGTCCTTTGTGCCACCTTATCAAAGTTGTCAGGGAGTAAAAATTTGGTATGGTTGAGCGGGAAGCCCAATTAGTGGCACAAATTTCCCCATAGCCATGTTTTTGTGTGTGATTTCATACCAACCATATGTATGTATCTCACCACCTTTTGGAATTCTCACTCGATGGACAACCAAAATTATCGTCAGCCCAGAGTGAGTACATCCTTTTCTTTCAAATAAACAGCCTAGATCTAATCCACAACTAGCTGGGCAAACGGTCGAAGCTTGATCCGACTTTCCTCTCATTCCTTGTGTGATCTTTTGTGCTTATGTTTGGTTTGCCATGGGATCTTGATCTTGGGGGCTTGATCATCCCTCTTGATCATAGTCATCTCACCTTACTGGAATGATTACATTAGATCCCACTTGACACGCATGATTCAACTACTTTAGTGTGAGTTTGAAGTAAGTTAATACTCTCACTAAAGTGGGGGCTAAATGAGTCACCAAAAAGTGTAGTCTTTGGAACTTTTTCATTCATCTTGGCCTTATCCCTAGGATTTTGGCCTTGTTTTCCCATGATTAAGTCTTGTAAGCTTCCAAATCAACAAAATTCTAATGGTGTTTTACTAAGGTGTTGAGAAGTGTTGTAACACATTTCCTCACTTTGCTAAGACCCTTTCAACTCAATTTACCTAAGCAAAATCCTTTTAACCTTTCCCAAGCCTTTTGTCAAGGTGTTGTAAAGTGTTGCAAGCCATTTTCACATCTTCCTAGGATTATCATCCATTATTTAACCCTTTTCTTATACTAATTTTCTGCCTTAATGTACTTTTAGCCCCGACTTAAGTGTGTTTCAGGAGGAAAAGTTGATAAACTTCATTAAACATTATTTAATTCTCGACCACCACTTGAAATTTCCCAAGTGGACTAGGTTGCCACCTTGGGTGACCTAGTCCCTTTTGGCATAAAATTTAAAACTAAAACAAAATCTAATGGGAATCTTGCCTCCTAAATCCTAGTGTTGGCCTATCATGTTTTATTTCAGGAAAATTAGGGTTTTACATGTAAAAATAAGGGTTTTCACCTTCATTTTTCCTCTCTTACACTCTTACTGTCTCCTAGGCTCATTTTTACATCTCTTCACAAGTACTCTTGCAGTCAAGACTTCCAAACGAAGGAATCAAGCACAAGGGTTTCACAACCAACCTCCATTGGAGCTATTCTTGCATGTTGTAAACCTCAACAACAAAGGATTTGGTGAGAATTTGTATTGTTTATCATTCAAGATCTCTCCTTTGATTTGTTTCTCATTTGGGTTTAGTTACCATGAAAGGGGTTTCACTTAGGCAAACCCCTATTTCCTAACCCCAAAATTATCTTGGTCTTTGCATTTGATTTTGTATGTTTTGTACTCATATTTGGTGAAGTACAAAGTGTTGAAGAAAGTAAGAACATTCCACTCAAGTCAAATCAAGGCATCAAACCATAGAAGGAGCAAAAGGAAAAGTTACAGGTCATTTTCAGGAGTTTCAGACACAAACTGCTACAGAAAAAGGAAATATTAACCGGGACCCACATAATCAGAACTTGAATCCTCAAAAAGAATAAAGAGGATTAGGTTGCGACTATTGATGGCCTTGTCCCTATGCTAAGCATGAAAAATGGTTTTTTCATTTTTGGGTACCCTTTTCCCTGAAACCTGGCCCGACATAATTTCCCAAAAGGAGGACTAGGTCGCCCAACTTGGCGTAAATTTCCCTCTATTAATTTTAGTCAATTTCTAAATCCATTTGGGGCCTCTCATCTGTAACATTCCATTTCCTAGGTGCACAAGCTCCTAACTTTCCAATTTCCTTTCTGTTTGCATACATTTACGTCATTTTAGATGAGCTTTACATTAGTTTACATTCGCTTTGTTTACATTTCATAGTTAGCATTAGTTTCATTCAACCTGACTTATCACACACATATAAAAAAACTTTATCAATAACCCCTATCTTTGAATTTACTCACCCAAAAGCATATCACTAGGTGAAAAACCCTAGGAACCTAATAAAGGGAATCCTCTTTTCCTTGTTAGCATATAATTTTGGTGGTTCATTTTGGTGAACCTGACGTGAACCAAATTTATCATAGGCTACTTCATAAGATGAACTACAAAATGAACCACCAAAAAATGAAGACGTGGGAAGATGCACTCTTGCACTTCTAGGGTTTTGCACCTAAGAGGATAAAGGTTTTTCTTTTACAACTTTTAACTTTAAGGTTCATTCAAAGGGGGGATAGTTAGGGGCTTAATGTGATGTGTGTGAGATTCCCTAAATTTAATAAACTGAAAAAAGCAATGATTAATGAATGGTAAACTATAGAAATGTAAAGTGCTGGAAAACACATAATGATATGCAAACATGTACAAAATGACCTAATAATGTATACTAAAATATACATAAATGGAAGAGATAGAATGTGTGCACCTAGGATTTGAAGAGGAATCTGATGGAGGTCTGGAATGTTGATGAAAGTGTTGTAGAAGCTGAAAGGGAAACTTGTGCCAATCTGGGTGACCTAGTCCCAAATTTGAGAAAATTGGTATGGAGCCTGTTTCTGCCAAATGGGTGTGAGGAAATGTGAAAATCATAGAAAGGACTATCCAGTGGGACTAGGTCACCATTGTTGGTGATTGAGTCATCTTAAGGATTTATGGTATTTCTGAAGGGGGAATGAAAGCCCCAGTTTGCACCTTTGTTCTTCACAATTGTTCGCTTTTGAAACTCTAATATTTAGGCCTGAAAGTGACTTTTGGTGGATGTTTGGACTTTTCAAGAAAGGAGAAGTCTTCAAAAAGTCTTCAAAGTCTTCAATGATCTTCAAAGTACCTAAATCTACAAACACACAAGGAGAGAAAAAGAAAAAGAAATTATTGTTAAGGATTAGGGGTTTACCTTAGTCAAACCCCTTTTAGGTAACTAAACAAAAATGAATAGAAATAATGTAATCAAACATGAAACATGAAGTAATAGATTGAGTTACCTTTCCATGATGAGATATCTTGTGTTGTTGCAACAATCAACCCTTGAATGCTTTAGAAAGGATGTCTTGTTGACTTGGAAGGCTAAAACCCTAGCTTGCTTGAGAAGAAGGAGAGATGAGAGATGAGATGAGTGTGAGTTGAGTGATGCATAATAATGATGAATTAGGGTTTTTAGGATTATTTATACAAGTTATGCCCTAATTTTCTTGAAACACCATACAGGCTGACCTTAGGGTTTTAGAGACAAAATCCTAAAAGAAAATTAAGTTTATTTCAATTTTTATGCCACATGGGACTAGGTCACCCAAGGTGGTGACCTAGTCCACCTGGGAAATTTTCATTGATTGTTGGGGATTAAATTATTATTATTATTTGTTGTTGAGATTGTCTCATGAAAACACACTAAGATATGATTTATATGTGTATTAAGGGGTAATTATGGCATAAGAAAGGGTTAATTAAGTGATGACAAGCCTAGGAAAGTGTGAAAATGTTTTACAACACCTTACAAAACTTTAGAAAAAGGTTTGGAAATAGGTGAAAAGAGGCTTAAAAAAGGTCCAAGATCCATAGGTAAGGGTCCAAATGAGTGAAAAGTATCAAAGGCTACACTTTTTAGTGACACATTTAGCCCCCACTTTAGTGAGAGGATGAACTTGCTTCAAAATCACACTAAAGTAGCCCAATGGAGATGGTGAAGAATGAAAAAGAAGAAGAATGGGAAAGATGAAGGAGGTGGTCAAGCCCCCAAGGATTTGAGATTCTAAGTCAACTTGACATCAATACAAGAAGACACTTTCAAGGGTGAATGAATTGCAACAAAACGAGATACATGGTCATAAAATGACAAGGACTAAAGAGAAAGAAGGATGAAAGTGAAAAGGATGCGTTCACTCTGGGGCCACAAAACATCAGGTCATCCATGGGGTGAGTTGTCCCATATAAGGTGAGAAACATACACACAACTGATATGTACTCACAAACACAAAGGTGGCTATGGGGAAATTTTTTCCACTTTTTGGGCTTCCCACTTAATCATACAAAAGTTATACCTCCCGATAACTTTAATAAGGTGCCACAAAAGGAAGTGATGTTCAAAATTATTTTGTTCAAAGTGATTTTACAATGTTCATGTGATGTCTCATCTTAAGGAACATTATGCGTAATGTTTCCAAGAGAGGCAAAGTGCAAATATACTCATATTGTATCCAAGAGAGGCAAGGGATCATCTTGTATGCAAAAGAAGAAAAATGCAAATGTCGCATCCTAAGCAACATTGTACCTAATGTTTTCAAGAGAGGGAATCACAAAACAATAAAATCACACAATAAAATGTGAGTGGTGAAGTATGCCCCCACTTTAATGGAATTTCTACACACTGGTTTGTGAGAAATTGCTTTAAAGTAGAAGAGGAGGACATGAGAGCGTGTTCGGAAAGCCCTCTGCCGAGTCATATGTTTCTAAGAAGCTGCATGATGAAAAGGGGAGTATGTCACATGCGAGTCAACTTAAGACATGTCATCCACATCCAAAGCTTGATCTTATATGTTCATGAAAGGTGAACGAGAAGTGGCAAGAGACAACGACAAGTGACATACAAGGGGAAAAGGCTAACCCTTTTCCCCCACTTATTGTAGGACAATAGTGAGCTAAAAGGGTGGATGAGATGCAAGGTAGAGTGAAAATTAGTATCGATTAGAGGAATTAGGTGTCCCCACATGAATGAGAGCACCATAATCCTTAAGATGTTGGGTTTTTCTACTCACGGCCTTACAATTATTAGTGTGATGACCATGAACTTGTTGGTAGGCACAAAAGGAATGTTTGGTGAAACATTTCTTTCGAGATTGGGGAGGAAGGGATATCAAGTGATCTTGAAGGAGTATCAACAAGATACCCTCTTGATCGAGGGGAAAAGGTGATCCTTTATTGTGTAACAAAGGAGGGTCTTGCTTAGAATGAGATGTCATATCAACATAAGGCACTATAGATTGTGAGATTTTGTATGCTCCTTTGGAGGAGTGTGTAAAATTTGACTCAATAGTGGGTTGTGAGATGACATTGGATTTTTAAGTGAAGAGTCATTTGTTCCTTTCAAAGGATCACTTTCAAAGGTTGGTTTAGAAGGGTGAGGGGGAAGGGTGTTGATGGGACGTGAAGGCTTGGTGGTTTTGATTAGAGGACAATAACCAAGACCATGATGTGTTGTTTTCATATGAGGCTCAATAGGGTTGTAGAGACCTCATTCATTAGCACCACAACCTTTTCTTCTATAGCCAAGTTGCTTCATTAGATCATAACCTTTTCCATAAATATTTTTCAGCTTTTTTAGATCAGGTGTTTATTCATTGTTGGCTTCTATGTCTAAAGTAGTTGAGGTGGATGCTTGCAAGGAATCAACTGAGTCTTGTGTTGAAAAGACTACGTTTCCCTTTTGAGAGTCATTGTTGGTGATCTTGGACTCTCCCATTAAGGGAGGGGTGAAGTCTAAGGAACCCCAATCATCATATAAGAGCTTGGTGATTGGCTCAAGATGTTCATTATTTGTTTGTTGTGCAAGTTCCACTTGGGTGGTTGGTGTTAAGGGTTGGAAGTGATTCTCTTTGGATTTCTCAAGGTGTAAGAAACTGTTGGGTTCATGATCGGCATCAAGTGTGTACACTATGTTGTTAAAGATGTACTTCATCTTTTGATGAAGGGTAGAAGGAAATCCATTCATAGAAGGGATCCACAGTTTGCCTAAGAGAACATTGTATGAAAACACTTGAGGCATAACATGGATTTATGTGTCCAATGTGGCCACTCCAACTGTAAGAGGTATAGTGATCACACCAAGCGATTGTTTAGTTAAATTGTCAAATCCTTGAATAGAGAGAGAATCAGGTTTGATGTGGGATCTATCAATGCCAAGCCTATCCAAAAGGTGCACACTACACACATTAAGAGCTGAGATGGTATCTATAAGAGTTCTCTTAATCCCTTTTGTTTTGTATTGAGATATTATTACGAAAGCTTCATTTTGTTTTTACACATCCAAAGGAGGGAGCTAACTTTGGTGAAAAATAATATCAACATTAATTCCATGAATAATAGATACTATTTAATTTGATTTCTCATTATAAGGGATAGAAACTTGTTGTAAGGCTGCTTGCATCATGTTGTGATATTGGGGGAAACTTGAATAAGATCCCATAAGGAGATTTTAGCGGGAGTATTCCTTAGTTGATCAAGAAGGTAATACTCCCTAAGGAGGGAATCCAAGTGAAGGGTAGTAGGTAAGAGTGGAATGGATGAAGGTAAGGAAGTGGAGGGTGGTTTTTGGGATCACAGATTGTTGCAAACCACCGATGGGAGAGTCTAAGATGAACCAAAATGAATAGTAGTGCTTGTATTTCTTGAAACCACTTGCTAAACATATTATAACACACAAGGAGAGAAAAAGGGTTTGAATGTTTTCAAAGCAAGTGAAACTTCACCACCTAATGTCATGAATGTTAATTTGCAAGATACACAATCCACTTCTCTTCCCATGGTAACCTATGTCACACCTATTAATGAAATGGTAGGAGAAATTGGCATCATCCATCATAAGGGCTCAACAAAAGGACCTCTTAAGATCACCTTTTCACAACAAGATATACTACAAAATCTTCCTGATGGTCCTCTCTATATAGCCGATAGAATCTATGATAAGACCACTAATGGAATACTCATAGATCCCACCTATGGCGAGAATGTGATCACATAAGAATTTCTAGTATTATATGATATTGCTCAAGATGTTTATAATCGACCTACTGCTTGGGTCAAAACACATAATGGTTTCACATGATCGATGATTGGATTGATTTCCCTTACATTACAAATAGGTCCAAATAGATTGGACTATACCTTCTCCATCATACCACAATCAGATCAATTTCATTTGTGACTTGGCCACTTGTGGCTTCATTCAATGAAAGTGGTCCCATCTGTCATCCACAAGTGTGTGAAGTTTCCCATTGACAACGATATATTCACTGTCCACCATAGTGGCCATCACCCCTAGAGGGGACTTTATTTTCATTGCCTATCAAAAATTCAAGGCTAGGAAAATATCTGAACTCTCTCTCTGCAACATACCTCCTTCTACTTCAGACTCACCTATCCTTGATGAAGCTATGTTGCAACCCAACTCTGAAATGCCTAGTCAACCCACACCTGAAACCTCTTCCACATAATCCAAGAGGCCTATGGATCATGATAGAAATTTTGTTGTCCCTCCTCGCACTAAACATGTCTACAAAGCTAAGGAGAAAGTGGATGAGCCACCCATAGTTCTTCCTATCCCTCATCCCAGGGACAACAAGAAACCTATGGTGGACCAACCCACTCCTTCCCCCATGCACCTTGCTAGAAAAGAAAGAAAATAAAGAAGCTAGGGAACATAGACATTATCGTTGTGCCCTTGCTCACCAATCTTGTGAGGAATAAAACCTTGAAACTAAACACCCACCTATGCTAGAAGCAACACCTGTTGACCCTCCTCCTCCACCCCAACAACCTGATCCCGTAACTATCGCACCACCAATTTTACATGCCACTACTGATATTTTCATTTGACCTACCATTGTCATCAACTTGGATGATGATGATGAGAATTCTTGAATCGATGAAGAGGTACACCAAATATCCAATTCACTATTCTCCTTTTCCATGAGCATTCATGAAAATTCCTCTAGGACAAGCATTGATCTTGATGCTAGTTCAACAATTGCTATTGTTTCTTTTTCTAGTCGCCCTCTTGAGTTTTATACTGAGCAAGATTGGGAGATAGATGACCTTCTTGAAGAGTAATGCACATGCACCTTACTAGTCTTTCTTTCTCCTTTTTGCATTTATGTGACAAATATTTCCCCGTATTGACGTGCTTATCCTTTTATAATCTTTATGCCCTTCTTCTATATGTCTCTTGCTTCTTCTATACATCGTACATTTGTTTCTATTTTTTTTTTGTTTGTTGACTTCTATTTGGGGATGATGCAAAGCATTGAGACCACAATATCTCCTTCATGTTGACCCAAATGAACCTCTTTTCCTTTTTATTTATTTTTCCCTCCATTTGGGGATGATGCAAGGCATTGAGACCACAATGTCTCCTTCATGTTGATCGAAATGGACTCTTTTCCCATTTTTTTCCCCTTTTTTCCCTCTATTTGGGGATGATGCAAATCATTGAGACCATAATGCCTCCTTCATGTTGACTCAAAAACAAGGCACTTTTTCATTTTTCTTTTTCTTTTGCATTTGTTGTCCTTTTGGGGATGATGCAAATGGTTGAGACATCTTATGTCTCCTCCATGTTGACCCGAATTGACTCTTCTTTTTCATTTGTTTTCACTCTCTTTGTGTCTTTCTTCTAGTTATATGTATTTGGGGGAATGATGATGGTTCTGCGCTTTCCAAACAAAAATTGCAGCAACAAACATATTGACCCCAAATCCATAGATCCCTTATGTGTTTGGTATTTTTTGGGGAAACCCCCTTTTTCTCTTTATTTTCTTTTCTTCTTTCGCATGACACAACCTTCCTTGGATACCTATCACTTGACATAGGTATTTTCAAGTAGGATCTCATGTCTTTTCATTTTATTTTTGCAGTTTTCCTTTCTCTATGTTACAACAATTTCTCACAAAATAGTGTGTAGCAATCCCTTTAAAGTGTCAGCATAAACATGCACTATCTTATTTTTGAATTTTTCATTTGCTTTTTCTTTGTCCATGCTTCCTAGTGCAGCCTTATCACTTCACATGATGTATTTTTCACTTTGTGGATGACATTCGATGTAATTTCCTTCATAAGTGTGACTTACCTTAGCATATTACATTCCTCTTAGTGGCTTGATGTGACACACTGCATCACCTAAGTTGTGAATATTCTATCTTTTGATAGGTACTCTTTGGAAAAATTAGACACAATTATCCCTAAGTGGAGGACCTCACACGAGCTAAACACAACTCCTTCGAACACCCCTTTTACAATTTTTTCATTTTTTTAGTTTTACTTTTGCATTTTACATGTTGCATTTTTGCATTGTGAAGACATGGCCACATTTCATAACACAATTTGCATGAATGTGGTGCCATCTTCCACTGTTCATGAATTCTAAGCATCTAAGGATTTTCTTATCTCATGAACCACACCCTTGTCCTTTGTGGTGCCTTATCAAAGTTTTCAGGGAGTATAACTTTGGTATGGCTGAGTGAGAAGACCAACTAGTGGCACAACTTTCCCCATAGCCACATTTTTGTGTGTGAGTGCATACCAACCATGTGTATGTATCTCACAACCTTTTGGAATTCTCACTCGGTGGACAATCAAAAGTCTCGTCGACCCAAAGTGAGTACATCCTTTTCTTTTAGACAAACAACCTAGATCTGATCCACAACTAGCTAGACAAATAGTCGAAGCTTGATCTGACTTTACTCTCACTCCTTGTGTGATCTTTTTGCTTATTTTTGGTTTTCCATGGGATATTGATCTTGGGGGCTATATCATCCCTCTTGATCATAGTCATCTCACCTTACTAGCATGATTACATTAGATCCCGCTTGACATGCATGATTCAACTACTTTAGTGTGAGTTTGAAGTAAGTTCATACTCACTAAAGTGGGGGCTAAATGAGTAACCAAAAAGTGTAGCCTTTGGAACTTTTTCACTCATCTTGGCCTTTTCCCTTGGATTTTGGCCTTGTTTTCCCTTGATTCAGTCTAGTAAGCTTGCAAATCAACAACATTCTAACAATGTTTTACTAAGGTATTGAGAAGTGTTGTAACACATTTCCTCACTTTTCTAAGACCCTTTTAACTCAACTTACCTAAAGAACACCCTTTTACCCTTTCCCAAGCCTTGTGTCAAGGTGTTCTAAAGTGTTGCAAGCCATTTTCACATCTCCATAGGTTTATCATCCATTAATTAACCATTTTACTATACTAATTTTCCCCCTTAATGTACTTTTAGCCCCGACTTAAGTGTGTTTTGGGAGGAAAAGTTGATAAACTTCATTTAAAATTATTTAATTCTCAACCACCATTTGAAATTTTCCAATTGTACTAGGTTTCCACCTAAAACCTAGTGTTGGCCTATCATGTCGTGTTTCAGGAAAATTAGGGTTTTGCATTTACAAATAAGGGTTTTCACCTTCATTTTGCTTCTCTTACACTCTTACTCTCTCCCAAGTTCATTTTTACATCTCTTTACAAGTACTCTTGCACTCAAGACTTCCAAAGCAAGCAATCAAGAACAAGGATTTCACAAGCAACCTCCATTGGAGCTATTCTTGCATGTTGTAGACCTCAACAAAAAAGGATTTGGTGAGCATTTTCACTGTTTATCATTCAAGCATCTCTCTGATTTTTTTCTCATTTGGGTTTAGTTACCATCAAAGGGATTTCACTTAGGCAAACCCCTATTTCCTAACCCCAAAATTCTCTTGGTCTTTGCATATGCTTTGGTAGGTTTTGTACTCAGATTTGGTGAAGTAAAAAGTGTTGGAGAAAGTAAAAACATTCCACTCAAGTCACATCAAGGAATCAAACCCTAGAAGGAGAAAAAGACAAGTTACATGTCATTTTTGAGAGTTTCAGACACAGATTGCTACATAAAAAGGAAGTATCAACTGAGATCTACATAGTAAAAGCCTGAATCTTCAAAGAGAATCAAGAGGACTAGGTCACCACAATTGGCAACCTTGTCCCTGTGCTAAGCCTGAAAATGGGTTTTTTCATTTTTGGGTACCGTTTTCCCTGAAACTTGGTCCAACAAAATTTCTCGATTTGAGGACTAGGTTGCCCAACTTGGCATAAATGTCCCTCTACTAATTTCAGTCAATTTCTAGAGCATTTTGAGGCCTCTCATTTGCAACATTCCTTTTCATAGGTGCACAAGCTCTTGAATTTCTAGTTTCCTTTCTGTTTGCATACATTTAGGTCATTTTAGATTAGCTTTACATTATTTTTTATTCACTTTGATTACATTTCACAGTTAGCATTAGTTTCATTCAGCTACACTTATCACACACATATGATCACAACCTTCGTCAATAACCCCTATCTTTGAATGAACTCACCCAAAAGCATATGAATAGGTGCAAGAATGTTATTCCTAAACCCAAGTTCTCCTAGGTGAAATACCCTAGGAGCATAGTAAAGGGAATCCTCTTTCCCTTGTTTGCATATAATTTTGGTGGTTCATTTTGGTGAACCTAACGTGAATGTTGATTAAAACCAAAAACATGACATAAGTTTCCAGTGCAAAATTTACTAGTCACACCTTTATAAGGAGAGAAGGAGAAAAATGTTGATTGTTAGGGATTAGGGGTTTTCCTTAGTCAAACCACTTTTAGGTGACTAAACCAAAATTAATAGAAATAATGTAATGAAACATGAAACATGAAGTAATGGAGTCAGTTACCTTGCCATGGTGAACATACTAGCTGCTAGTGAACTCGATTTTTGATTTCATTTGTTCCATCAGAATCGTGTTTCCATGCCCTAAATCATCACTCACCTATTGTTATGAGGCATGCTACTTGGAAATGCCCTCTGATATGTGTGTCCTCATTCGATGTGGTTGCATTGCTATCTTGATTCCACCTCTGTAAAGAAAGAGGAATCAAGGGGGGGCATACATCTACCATCGAATGTGATCTTTAGAGATTAGATTAGAGGATTTATAGGATATCTAATGAATTTGTGTTGCAGGATGCAGTTCCTAACATTGTAGTTTTGTAGATAACTACACTGGGGGCTTCATTTTCCCTCCTTTAAATGTGTATCCTTTTATGAAAATAAGGTGCATTGCTTGTTTAAAGTCCTTTAGCTTATATATGCACGTAGAGTCATATGGGTGCTAAAGTGGGGGCTAAATGTGTCACCAAAAATTGTATACCTTTGGAGAAAAGGACAATTTTGTGCCCGTTTTGGTCCTACTTTAGGTCCCATTTCATCAATTATCACCCTAAAAAAATATTTATAGGTCACTAAGGTTCGTTAATTTTGACTTGGAGGTCTGTTATACCTAAGGGATCATTTAACCCCTGACAAGAAATATCAAAATCATTCAAAAAGAACTATTCCCACTTCAAAATCCCTTAGTGGGACTAGGTCGCCCAAGTTGGCAACCTAGTACTTTTTGAGGATTTTTGTAATTTCAAGCAGGAAAATGAATATTTAATCAAAAAATCCTGATGGGTGTCAGACTCTTAGGTCAAAAATCCTGACAATTAGGTCTTGTTGCTTATAAATACTTATTTTTAGGTCATTTTTCACATCCAACTCCAAGAACCAAGTGCAAAACATCTTCCTCAAAAAAATTCATCTCTCTCATAACAAAATTTGAAGCTTTTGGACAAAAAATTAGGGTGTTTTGTAGTTCTTCAAGCTCACTTCACATCCAAGATCACACATTAACAAAGGTTGAAGATAGATGTCTATGGAGATTCATGGAGAAATATAGGTTGAAGAGGTGCAAGTAGCCACCAAATCACTCTTAAAGATTGTTTTCAATGTGACTCCATCTTCTACTTTCAACCTATTTTCAGATTTGATGTTTGCATCCCATTTTCATTCCTCTTTTGTACTCATTTTCAATGTTGTAGGGTTTCTAGGGTTGAAGCGTTGCATTATTTCAAATCTATTACATACATCTTATTCTAGCACAATAGAATAGGGTTTTTCTTTATTTCATGTTATCCCTAGTTCTAGATACACTTAGGGCTAGGGTTTCTGCATATTTTCTATTCCATTACAAGTTTAAATACAAACTAGGGGTTTGACCAAAGGAAACCCCACATTAGAAACCCAAATATCTTCTATTTTGCAGGTTATTTTGTAGATTTGGGTCTAGATTCCCGTGAAGAAACAAAATACAAACTAGAGGCCTCCATGTCCACTTTCAATTTTTTAGAAAAGCTGAAAGGGAATAGGTCACACATAGTGGCGACCTAGTCCCACTGGAGGTTCTTGACACAAAAAATTGTAGATTTGGAGACCTAGTTGGTAGAAATGGCTTCCACAATAGTTTTCCTAAAAAGGGACTAGGTCGCCCCACTTGGCATAAGTGTCCCAGGTGGCTTAATATTATGGTTATCTAGGTTTTCCAAGGTTTACACAACTTCCTCTTCGGCCTACAGTAGTTTATAGGTGCACCCATTTAACTTAAAGTATTATTTTACTTAGTTTAACCTTGTTTTTAGCATTGTTACTATACATATGTGTTTTCCAGCATTATAGACTCTATTAGTTTAGGTTAAGTAGTTAGGTTTTCATGTTATATTTCAGTGTTTTATATACTCCATTACATATTCGATCTCAAGCATTGAATGAATCACAAGGTTTAATGCCCTCGATTGGTAAAGGAAAACCCTCTTCCTCCTAGGTGAAAATCCCTAGAAAGGTGTAGATGATCCATTCTTTTACCTTCATCCAAAGCTTTAAATTTTATGGTCCATTTTGGTGAACTCGATGTGACTTAGGAAAACCCCTATTTCTTAACTCCAACATTCTCTTGGTCTTTGCATGTGCTTTTGCAGGTTTTGTACTCAGATTTGGTGAAGTACAAAGTTTTGGATAAAGTACAAACATTCCACTCAAGTCACATCAAGGCATCAAACCCTAGAAGGAGAAAAATGACAAGTTACAAGTCATTTTCGGGATGTTTAGACACAGACTGCTGCAGCAAAAAGGACGTATCAACTGAGACCCACATAATTAGAACCTAAATCTTTAGAAAGCATCAAGAATACTAGGTCGCCATTATTGGCAGCCTTGTCTCTGTGCTAATCTTGAAAAAGGGTTTTTGTATTTTTGGGTACCCTTTTCCTTGAAACCTGGTGTGGAAAAATTTCTCGATAGGAGGACTAGGTCACCCAACTTGGTGTAAATTTTCCTCTGTTTATTTTAGTCAATTTATAGAGAATTTTGGGCCCTCTCATTTGCAACATTCTATTTCTTAGGTGCACAAGCTCTTAAATTTCCAATTTCATTTTTGTTTGCATACATTTAGGTCATTTTAGATTAGCTTTACATTAGTTTACATTCGCTTTGCTTACATTTCATATTTAGCATTAGTTTCATTTAGCCATACTTATCACACACATATCACAACCTTCATCAATAACCCCTATCTTTGAATGAACTCACCCACAATCATATCACTAGGTTAAAGAGTGTTATTCCTAAACCCAAGTGCTCCTAGGTGAAAAAACCTAGGAGCCTAGTAAAGGGAATCCTCTTTCCCTTGTTAGCATATATTTTTGGTGGTTCATTTTGGTGAACCCGACCGAAGACCACTTTCTAACTTTCTGATTTTGAATTTCATCTTAGGAAATAGCTTGCATTGCATTGAAAATTGGGCATTTTTTGCATCCTAGGGTTTTTAGAAAAAGTGCATTAGTGAAACTTCATGCTAGAATTGTAGTTTGCATTACATTTTCAGTAAGAAAATACAAAAAAGAGTTACATTTTGAGTCTCTATTTGTATCGTAAAATTAGAAAAAGCATCAAACATAGTTAAATTTTTTAGAAATTAGTCAAAAATTACACTAATAGGACTAAATCGCCACACTAGGTGACCTAGTCCTCTTGCACATTTTGCATCATGTAATTTCTGTCGTTCTCAACACTTTGTCTACATTTATGCTTTATCTAATTATCTTTTTGTTTTTATTTCACACTTTTCTCTTTTAGTCCATTTCTTGTTGGTACTTTGTTCTCATAATGGCCATACCTTTCAAAAAGTTGTGGACATCCCTAAAATCCTTATTGGACATGTCAAGCTACACCTTTGCCACTGATCCTAATGATCTTGAACCCACTCCTGCTCAACCAAATCCCACTAACTATCCTCTTCCCAAATTCGACATTATTGGAGATGATGATGCTAGCATGTATCAATTCCTTAATGATTGCCTTGACAACCTTGAAGAAAATGCTTCTTTTTACCCCTTTATGAATCATCTAGTGATTCCTATCACATCATCCCTTGAAACATTTGCTTACCTTCATCTAGAAACCCACAATGGATCTAAGTTACCTACTCAAGGTGAGCCTAGTTCCTCTCACCCTATTCCTCCTCAACCCTTTTACCATAACCCAGTCACCCACCCTCCCAACAATCTTCAACAAATTATGGAAAATGGTTTACCATTATAAGAAAAAAAAGGTGGTGATATCACAAACAAACATGAAATTCACAAATTTTATAAAAAAATTGTCACCTGATGAACATACAATGGGCATTGGTTATCGAGACCCCCCTCATGATAGGGTGCCTCCTAGAGAATCTCTTAGGCTCCATGACAATGGCACAATGATATTCAATTCCCCTCTCAACTTGGATGTTCTCCTTCCTAAGGAAAGGCCACCATCCCCTCACAACAACAATGCTAAACCTTCGGTCATCTCAGGACCTCCTACTCCCATAACCTCTTTTGAAGTTGGCCAATCCAACCAACGCAAGAGGCCATATAAATTACATAAACTTAATTTTTCTCTCCATCCACCACTTGAATGCAAGAGAAAATTATAAATCCTCTTAAACAAAGGGCTCATCACCTTACCTCATCACAACCAATTGGTAATCTATCCTCAAGATGATAATGTACCACATTGTGCTTATCATCATGTTCTTGGCCATGGAAGCGATGAATGACACCATCTACAAGAGATACTGAGTAAGTATCACTTCATTTGTATCGAGTGCTACCCTATTGACCCCTAACCTACTCTAGTACACCTTTTCACGTAATAGTTGTAGAACATGTCCTTCTCACTATTACCTCCCCCTTCCCATCACCTATCTTGGCTCACTCTAGCCCTACACCCAGTGGCGGAAAGAGGCTGCTAGCCTTGTCCTATTAGTGCATTTATTGTTGTTGTTGATGTTATAGCATCTTAGGGCTGCACTTCCTTCGCACAAATCACAAGAAGAAGCACATGAATTAAATGAGTAGCCTTCGGCTATTTTATTCATAATTACAATATTTAGTAAATGCAAAAAGGCCGACCCTTTATGGTTTGCATGCCTTAGTCATTACTTGGGCCGACCTTATTATAATTGATATTTATTATGGTTCTTTTATGTGAGCCGACCTATGTTGAAGAGGCACCACACTTGTATAAATACAAGGTCATATTTGTCATTGTAACACATTTCATTATTCAAGTCAAGTTCGCTATTAAGAGTAGAGCAGCAGTTCACATTTCCTTAGCAGTAGTCCGATTTCAAGGAAGAACATATTCATTTGTATCTAGTGCATCTAGGAGAGGTGCGACTTTATTATATCCATTGTTGGCCATTGTTGGGCCTGAGTTGTAAGCAGATTTCTGCCATTGTTCTACTCTATATAAGAGATTCAATTGTTGGGTTTTTCTCCCTCAAGAGGAGGGTTTTCCCAGGGTATCTTGTTGTGTTCATTGTCTTATATGTTGCAATATTTCTAAGTGCTTTCATTGTTTAATCTGATCTAAGAAACACTAACACTTGTCCCTTAGCTTCGTTGTTCACCTCCCACTTTTACCCACCAAGATTGGGAAGTGGATGACTCTCTTCACGGTTGACTTACACTTGCCTTACTAGTATTGTGTTTTTCTATTTACAATGTGCTCCGCGTACTATTCTATTTGATGTTGTCTTCTCTCTTTGTTCCCTTCTTCTATATGTCTCTCACTTCTTCCACTCATCGTACATTCGTAACTTTTATTTTTGGTCTATTTGTTTCCTTCCATTTGGGGATGATGCAAGGCATTGAGACTATAATGTCTCCTTCTTGTTGACCCAAATGGAATTTTTTTTTATTCCCCTTTATTTTTTTCCTTTTTGCCTTCCATTTGGGGATGATGCAAGGCATTGATACTACAATGTCTCCTTCATGTTGACCCAAATGGAATATTTTCCATTTTATTTTTCCTTTTTTCCCTCCATTTGAGGATGATGCGAAGCATTAAGACCAAAATATCTCCTTCACGTTGACTAAAAAATAAGACACTTTTTCATTTGTCTCTTTCCTTTGCTTTTGTTGTCCTTTTGGGGACTATGCAAAGCGTCGAGAAATCCTATGTCTCCTCCATGTTGACCCAAATTGACTCTTCTTTTTCATTTGTTTTTGATCTCTTTGTGTCCTTCTTCTGGTTCTATGTATTTGGGGGAATGATGATAGTTTCACGCTTTCCAAAAAAATATTGCAGAAACAAACATACTGACCCCAAAATCCATAGATCCCTTATGTGTTTGGTATTTTTGAGGGCAACCCCCTTTTTCTCTTTCTTTTATTTTCTTCTTTCACATGACACAACCTTCCTTGGATACCTATCACTTGACATAGGGATTTTCAAGTAGGCTCTCATGTCTTTTCATTATCTTTTTGCATTTTTCCTTTCTCTACTTTAAATAAATTGCTCAATAAATGGTGTATATAAATCCCTTTAAAGTGGGGGCATACATGATCACTATCTTATTTTTGCATTTTTCACTTTCTTTTTCTTTGTCCATGCTTCCTAGTGCAGCCTTGTCACTTCACATGATGCGTTTCTCACTTTGTGGATGACATTCAGTGTAATATCCTTCATAAGTGTGACTTATCTTAGCATATTACATTCCTCTTAGTGGCTTGATGCGACACACTGCATCCCCTAAGTTGTGAATCTTCTATCCTTTGATAGGTCCTACTTGGAGACATTAGACACAAGGATCCCTAAGTAAAATACCTAGGAGACATTAGACATAATGATCCCTAAGTAAAATACCTCACATGAGCTAAACAAGACTCCTTGGAACACCCTTTTTATATTTCTCATTTTTCCATTTTACGTGTTGCATTTTTGCATTGTGCAGACATGGCCACCTTGGATAATACAAATTGCATGACTATTGTGCCATCTTGTACTTTTTCATGAGCTCTAAGCATCCAAGGATTTTCTTGTCTCATGAACCACACCCTTGTCCTTTGTGGAACCTTATCAAAGTTGTCAAGGAGTACAACTTTCGTATGGTTGAGCGGGAAGCCCAACTAGTGGCAAAACTTTCCCCATAGCCACCTTTTTGTGTGTGATTGCATACCAATCATGTGTATGTATCTCACCACCTTTTGGCATTCTCACTCGATGGACAACTGAAAGTCTCGTCAGCCCAGATAAATTATATTAGTTTCTTTTAGACAAACAACCTAGATCTGATCCACAACTATCTGGACAAACAGTTGAAGCTTGATCCGACTTTCCTCTCATTCCTTGTGTGATATTTTGTTCTTATGTTTGGTTTTACATGGGATCTTGATCCTAGGGGATTGATCATCCCTCTTGATCATAGTCATCTCCCCTTACTGGAATGATTATGTTAGATCCCACTTGACACACATGATTCATCTACTTTAGTGTGAGTTTGAAGTAAGTTCATACTCTCACTAAAGTATGGGCTAAATGTGTCACCAAAAAGTGGTCTTTGGCACTTTTTCACTCATCTTGGCCTTTTCCCTTGGATTTTTGCCTTTTTCTCTCTTGATTCAATCTTGTAAGCTTGCAAATCAACAAAATTCTAACGATGTTTTACTAAGGTGTGGAGAAGTGTTGTAACATATTTCCTCACTTTTCTAAGACCCTTTTAATGTTTTCCAAGCCTTGTGTTAAGGTGTTGTAAAGTGTTGCAAGGCATTTGAAATCTTCCTAGGCTTATCATCCATTAATTAACCCTTTTCTTATACTAATTTTCCCCCTTAAGTGTGTTTCAAGAGTCAAAGTTGATAAAATTCATTAAACATTATTTAATTCCCGACCACCACTTGAAATTGCCCAGGTGGACTAGGTCACCACATTGTGCATCCTAGTCCCTTTTGGCATAAAATTCAAAATTAAAATAAAATCTAATGGGAATCTTGCCTCCTAAACCCTAGTGTCGGCCTATCATGTTGTATTTCAGAAAAAATAGGGTTTTGCATGTACAAATAAGGGTTTTCACCTTCATTCTTCCTCTCTTACACTCCTACTCTCTCCCAAGCTCATTTTTAATTCTCTTCATAAGTACTCTTTTACTCAAGACTTCCAAATCAAGCAATCAAGCACAAGCGTTTCACAAGCAACCTACAATGGAGTTTTTCTTGCATGTTGCAAACCTCAACAATAAAGGTTTTGGTGAGAATTTGCATTGTTTATCATTCAAGCATCTCTCCTTTGATTTGTTTCTCATTTGGGTTTAGATAGCATCAAAGGGGTTTGAATTAGGCAAACCCCTATTTCCTAACCCCAACATTCTCTTGGTCTTTGCATGTGCTTTTGCAGGTTTTCTACTCAGATTTGGTGAATTACAAAGTGTTGGAGAAAGTAAAAACATTCACTCAAGTCACATCAAGACATAAAACCATAGAAGGAGCAAAAGGACAAGTTATAAGTCATTTTCAGGAGTTTTAGACACAAACTGCTATATAAAAAGGATGTATCAACTGAGACCCACAAAATCAAAACCTGAATTGTTAGAAAGAATCAAGAGGACTAGGTCACCACTATTGGTGGCCTTGTCCCTGTCCTAAGCTTGAAAATGATTTTTTCATTTTTGGGTACCCTTTTCCCCAAAGCCTGGTTTGATAGAATTTCTTGACAGGAGGACTAGATCACCCAACTTGGTGTAAATGCTCCTCTACCGATTTTAGTTAATTTCTAGAGCATTCTGGGGGCTCTCATGTACAACATTCTATTTCCCAGGTGCACAAGCTTTTAACTTTGTATTTTCCTTTCTGTTTTCATACATTTAGGTCATTTTAGATTAGCTTTACATTAGTTTACATTCACTTTGTTTATATTTCACTGTTAGCATTAGTTTCATTCAACTAGACTTATCACACACATATCACAACCTTTATCAATAACCCCTTTCTTTGAATGAACTCACCCAAAAGCATATCACTAGGTGAAAGAGTGTTATTCCTAAACCCAAGTGCTCTTAGGTGAAAAACCCAAGAGCCTAGTAAAGGGAATCCTCTTTCCCTTGTTAGAATATATTAAATTTGTGGTTCACAAGATAATAACCAACATATTGATGTGCAGAAATAATTTTCATGGAGCGCAAACTTCCTTACAAATAAATTACCACAACAGAGTTTGAGGTGAATTGCACTTTCTATTTTATGCCGATATGGATATTTTCTAACGTGTTGTTAATTTTTGTAGCATAACAAATAGGCTAAATATTTGTTCATATACCATTTTTTCAAATTCAAAATTGATATACCTTATTCTAGGAGTAAATCATAAGGGGATTCGAGATACATAAGAAACCATTATTTTAAATTCAAAATTTTATGCTCTTTCACAATTGTTTACTTCATTTATTTGATCTAAGACATCCTTCTATATAGAAGATGTTAGTATAATTAATTAATTATTACACTAGCATAAGTTAACTTAGGTTTTAATTAATCATATTAGTCCTAAGTTACATTTAATCATTTAATAAAGTTGTTGAGATAAGATTCCCTTCTAGAAGATGAGTTGTCTTTTCTAGAACTTATCTCCATCTTGTTATCATTCCCTAGGTAGTTGGTTAGGGTTTCTTGTTGTCACATGAAGTGTGATTTGAACACTTGGCAACATCCTTTGCATTTTAGGTTTAGCACTTGCCTATATAATCAGGCATATGTACTATTTGTAATTATCCATCTATCAATCAATCAATACTTTCTTTGTGGTTGAATATTTCTTCAAACCCTTATTTGTTTTCTCCATCCATTCTCTTCCTTGTAACAGGTATCCATTTGCATGCAGGTGATCTTGGAGTCTGAAGTTGGTTTTGACAACTTCTACATGGTATCAGAGCTTTCCTGCTGCATGCCTATTCTTGTTTAAAGAGTTTGGAGCTATTTGGAACTACAATGGTTTGTTGCATGCCGTTTTTTATTGGAGTCGTCATCATATTTGCTTCAAAAATCCAGTTTTCACTCATTTGCAGGAAAAATGATTTATGGGTTTTGTAGCCAGCTTCGAAATCTGAACTGGGTATCTTTTAAATTTTGCATATCTTGCATAGATCTGGAGAAAATCACCGTTGAAAAAGTGGCACATGTTATTTTTCTTCTGGCTGAAGGTTAAAAAAAATAAAAAAAATTCATCTTCTGCTTGTTGGATCAAAAAATGATTTCTAGGTTTTGTTTCTAGCATCAAAATATTTTTGAGTTTTTATTTTTGTCTACAAATAGTGAGCAGATTTTCCAAAAATAAGTTAGAAATAAACGTTTTTTGCTAGAAAATTTGTTTCCTGCAAGCTAAATTCAGTTTTTGAAAAATTCATAACTTTTGGCCACGATGTCCGTTTTTGACAAACGAAATATTGACGGAAAGCTTGTTTCGAGCACTTCATATTGGTGTAGGCCATGTTTTCAGATTTGGTTATCTACACAAATCTAAAGTTATTTTCACCATGGAGGCAGATGTAAACGTTGGTTTGTACATGCACTCTTTTTTGTTTGCATGCAATAGGTTTGCATTTTATTTTTAATTTATGCATGTTTTGCATATTCTCTCCTTTTGCAATCATTGGGTATTGTAATAAATGAACTGATATAAAGTTCCATCAGGAGGGGTTTCTTGCATAATAATCTGATTAGAGTGTGCATGCACTTTGATCTTCATTGTGTTTTGATGACAACTCGCATGGGTTGTAATCTGGTTTCTTCGTTTCTTTTGGCAACTTTTTTGTCTTAGTTTGACACATATCAGATTCACATCGGATCCATCTCAGTTTGAGGGCCACTAAATTTATGGTTAATGTTCCCAAGTCTTTATGGTACTTGTTCTCATGGAAAAGTTTTAGTCTCAGTTTGACATCGACATCAAGATTCACGGCTTCCAGATTTTGTCATCATCTTTTCATCTATTGTTGTTTTATGGATTCCAGGGTTGTTCCAGTTTGGTGTTTTCGAGTGTTCCATGGCATCAGGTCTGTTTGTGCATGATTATGATTTTGATATGGTTTCTTGTAGACAAAAGTATCTTTCCTTGCTTGCCGGATTGCAGTTCTAGTGTTACTCCACAGTGTTCTTCCAGTGTTTTTTTGCCGCAGTCATCTCATTGTAGGGGGGTTGTCCCATTGGGTTTTCCTTCTCTACCTCATTATTGCATTTGTACATGGGTACCTGATTAGGCCTTGTTGTCGGGACCCATTCATGCTTTCGTGCATTCATCTTAGTTTTAGGTGCATGCTTATCTAGTCTCCCTAAGTTGCACTTATGTGGGGTTGTTAGTGTAATTAATTAATTATTACACTAGCATAAGTTAACTTAGGTTTTAATTAATCATACTAGTCTTAAGTTGCATTTAATCATTTAATAAAGTTGTTGAGATAAGATTCCCTTCTAGAAGATGAGTTGTCTTTTCTAGAACTTATCTCCATCTTGTTATCATTCTCTAGGTAGTTGGTTAGGGTTTCTTGTTGTCACATAAAGTGTGATTTGAACACTTGGCAACATCCTTTGCATTTTAGGTTTAACATTTGCCTATATAATCAAGCATATGTACTCTTTGTAATTATCCATCTATCAATCAATCAATACTTTCTTTGTGGTTGAATATTTTTTCAAACCCTTATTTGTTTTCTCCATCCATTCTCTTCCTTGTGACATGTATCCATTTGCATGCAAGTGATCTTGGAGTTTGAAGTTGGTTTTGACAACTTTTACTGGGGGTTTCTTGCATAATAATCTGATTAAAGTGTGCATGCACTTTGATCTTCATTGTGTTTTAATGACAACTCGCATGGGTTGTAATCTGGTTTCATAGTTTCTTTTGGCCACTTTTTTGTCTTAGCTTGACACATATCAGATTCATTTCAGATCCATCTTAGTTTGAGGGCCACTAAATTTGTGGTTAATGTTCCCGAGTCTTTATGGTACTTGTTCTCATGGAAAAGTTTTAGTCTTAGTTTGACATCGACATCGAGATTCACAGCTTCCAGATTTTGTCATCATCTTTTCATCTACTGTTGCTTTATGGATTCCAGGGTTGTTCCAGTTTGGTGTTTTTAAGTGCTCCGTGGCATCGGGTCTGCTGTTGCATTATTATGATTCCGATATGGTTTCTTGTAAATAGAAGTATCTTTCCTTGCTTGCCGGATTGCGGTTCTAGTGTTACTCCACAGTGTTCTTCCAGTGCTTATTTGCAGTAGTCATCTCATTGTAGGGGGGTTTGTTCCACTGGGTTTTCCTTCTCTACCTCATTATTGCATTTATACATGGGGCCCTGATGGAACTTTATATCAGTTCATTTACTACAATACCCAATGATTGCAAAATGAGAGAATATGCAAAACATGAATAAATTAAAAACAAAATGCAAACCTGCTGCATACAAACAAAAAAGAGTGCATGCACAAACCAATGTTTACATCTGCCTCCATGATGAAAATAAATTCAGATTTGTGTAGATGACCAAATCTGAAAACATGGCCTACACCACTATGAAGTGCTCGAAATAAGCTTTCCGTCAATATCTCGTTTGCCAAAAATGGACATCATGGCCAAAAGTTATGAATTTTTCAAAAACTGAATTTAGGTTGCAGAAAACGAATTTTCTAGCAAAAAATGTTTATTTTTAATTTGATTTTTGGAAAATCTACTCACTGTATGTAGACAAAAATAAAACCCAAAAATATTTTGATGCTAGAAATAAAACCCAGAAATCATTTTTTGATCCAACAAGCAGAAGATGAAAAATAGATTTTTTTTAACCTTCAGTTAGGAAAAAAATGATGCGAGCCGCTTTTTCAACAGTGATTTTCTCTAGATCTGTGCATGATATGTAAAATCTAAAAAATACCTAGTTCAGATTTCGATGTTGGTTACAAAACCCGAAAATCGTTTTTCCGGCAAATGAGTGAAAATGAGATTTTTGAAGCAAATATGACAGCTCCAATATAAAACAGCATGCAACAAACCCTTGTAGTTCCAAATAGCTCCAAACTCTTTAAACAAGAACAGGCATGCAGTAGGAAAGCTCTGATACCATGTAGAAGTTGTCAAAACCAACTTCAGACTCCAAGATCACCTACATGCAAATGGATACCTGTCACAAGGAAGAGAATGGATGGATAAAACAAACAAGGGAACTCTTTAAACAAGAACATGCATGCAGTAGGAAAAAACTGGTATCAGAGCTTTCCTACTGTATGCATGTTCTTGTTTAAAGAGATTGGAACTATTTGGTGTTGAGTTTATGACAGCTTCGGTCTGCACTTCCCAAGAAGAAAAGAATAAATTAAATGTATAGCCTCTAGGCTATTTAATTTAAATCATACAATACTTGCTAAGGGCCGACCCTTATAGCTCGCCTATCCTTGTCTCAACCTTGAGCCGACTTCAAGTTATTTTATTTGTTTATCATTTATTATATTTTCAAGAAAAGGCTGACCTAAATGAAGAGGCGCCTATGTTGTATAAATGAAAGGTCATTATCATTGTGAATGCAATTCAATTCAAGCAAGTTCGCATATGTTTATCAAGAGCAGCAGTCCGATTTCAAAAAGAAGACAGTCATTTGTATCTTGCATACTTAGAAGGAGGGTGAATATATTATCAAGCATTGGCCATTGTTGGGCCTGAGTCGTAAGCAGATTTCTGTTATTGTGTTATCATATATAAGAGAATCGTTTGCTGGGTTTTTCTTCCTCAAGAGGAGGGTTTTCCCAGGGTATCTTGTTGTGTTCATTGTCTTATGTGTTGCAATTCTATTAAGTACTTTATTGTCTAATCTGATCTAAGAAACACTAACATGGTATCAAAGCAGGTGTGAAAAAGATCGTGATCAGATTAAGATCTGTTAGTTTGCAACTCTCATTGTTCTTTTTCAGTCTACCTTCTAATTTTCTCAAGATGGTGAACAGTCTGAAAATCGAGGATAGACTCGAAGGGATCTCGAACTACACATCATGGAGGTTCATGATCATGCTAACATTGGAGGAAAATGACTTGGCTGAGTTTGTGAAAACAAAATTTCTCGAACCTGAGACGGAAGAAGAGAAGTTGCAGTGGAGGAAGAAAGATACTAGGGCAAAGAAAGTGTTGGTTGATTTCGTCAAAGATCATATTGTTTTGATTGTCTTCAAGTTGGATATTGCAAGGGAGATGTTCAAAACATTGGAAGAGATGTACGAAATCAACAACACCAGTCGTGCCCTAACCTTGAAGCAACAACTACTTCACATTAAGATGGTGGAAGAAGAGTCTGTCATCACCTACTTCATGAAGATTTCCGAATTGAGAGATCAACTCTCTACCATTGGTCATATTGTTGATGACAAGGATTTGACCATGATTGCTCTCAATGGTCTTCTGCTTTCATGGGAGTCATTTATTCAAGGAATCAGTGCAAGATCTAAACTTCCCAAGTTTGATCGATTGAGGATTGACTGCATTCAAGAGGAGTCGAGACTAATGGCAAGGGGCATTGGTCAAAGTTCAAAGAATGAAGATTTACATGTTCTCGCCTCTCATTCATCGAAGAAAGGATTCTTTAAAAGGAATCAAGATAATGGGTCAGATGGTGCCCCTGCATTCAAGAAGAAGTGGGACCTCTCTCATGTTCAATGCTTTAAATGTGATAAATTTGGTCACTATGTGAGGGATTGTCCTACCAGGCCTAATCAGCATGCTTCATTTTTGGATGTGATTGAGATCTCTCCCCAAAATGATTCTAGTGAATTTCTACTCTAGTCATGGGCCTATGTTCAAGCTGTGAAGGTTGTGTACTAAGCGCAAGAACAACATATCATACGGTGTCCACTCTTCTGAATATTCAAGAGGTCGTCATTGTGTTCAAACTATGAAGGGTACGGATTGATCTGAGCTCAAGTACAACATATCACACTATGTTCAGCATTTGGACCTATCAGAATAGTTAAAAAGATAAGTATTCTTTGGTTGCTGAGTTATATCATTTATTTATTCTTTGGATCTTGTAATTAAGAGAGATAGTAGATTCTCTTGAATTGTGTTGTGTTCACTAGCATAAGATCTTTGAAAAAATTTCATTCATGATATAACTTGTACGATTCTAATCTTGATATTTCTTTGGATAATTATGGACTGTTAGTAATCTCTATCTAAAATGCTTCCTGGACAGGTTTAGGGGGAAGAAGATGATAAGAGATTACTTAGTGATGAAAAGCTTGAGGCATCTTGTGAAGAAGTCATGTCAACCAAAGAAATGATCAAGAGGGAGTAAACACTAGAGGGACTGAGTTGGTGGCTAGAGGGAGTACATCTCCAGAAGTCTTCTTTGCAATCTCTGAAGCCAGGATCGAGAGGGAGTCTCAGTATCAGTGTTCCTTTGTTTAATGAGTTCTTCTTTGAGAGAAGTTCGAGGTGAAATCCCTTGATAATGCAATTCTCTGTTGAGAGAGAGTTGAGGTGCAAGCCCTTGATAATGCAATTCTCTGTTGAGAGAGAGTTGAGGTGTAAGCCCTTGATAATGCAATTCTCTGTTGAGAGAGAGTTGAGGTGTAAGCCCTGATAATGCAATTCTCTGACGAGAGAGAGTTGAGGTGTAAGCCCTTGATATGCAATTCTCTATTGAGAGAGATTTGAGGTGAAAGCCCTTGTTTCCACCCTCTGGGAGAAGCTATGGTGGATGTCATGTGTGTGACTCCATGACAACATCACGTGAGGGAATCCGTGATGACTTTATACCATCTATGGAAGTAGCCATAATGGTTAATATCACATTGAGGTGATATTCTATTTTGTTTTCATTCTAATATGATGTGTCTTGTGCAGATGGAAGTTCATCCCTAGCTGAGAGGGAGTGTTGATGTTATGACAGCTTCGGTCTGCACTTCCCAAGAAGAAAAGAATAAATTAAATGTATAGCCTCTAGGCTATTTAATTTATATCATACAATACTTGCTAAGGGCCGACCCTTATAGCTCACCTATCCTTGTCTCAACCTTGAGCCGACTTCAAGTTATTTTATTTGTTTATCATTTATTATGTTTTCAAGAAAAGGCTGACCTAAATGAAGAGGCGCCTATGTTGTATAAATGAAAGGTCATTATCATTGTGAATGCAATTCAATTCAAGCAAGTTCGCATATGTTTATCAAGAGCAGAATTCACACTTCAAGAGCAGCAGTCCGATTTCAAGAAGAAGACAGTCATTTGTATCTTGCATACTTAGAAGGAGGGCGAATATATTATCAAGCATTGGCCATTGTTGGGCCTGAGTCGTAAGCAAATTTCTGTTATTGTGTTATCATATGTAAGAGAATCGTTTGCTGGGTTTTTCTCCCTCAAGAGGAGGGTTTTCCCAGGGTATCTTGTTGTGTTCATTGTCTTATGTGTTGCAATTCTATTAAGTACTTTATTGTCTAATCTGATCTAAGAAACACTAACATTTGGAACTACAAGGGTTTGTTGCATGCCATTTTTTATTGGAGTGGTCATCATATTTGCTTCAAAAATCTAGTTTTCATTCATTTGCAGGAAAAATGATTTATGGGTTTTGTAGCCAACGTCGAAATCTGAACTGGGTATCTTTTAGATTTTGTACATTTTACACAGATCTAGAGAAAATCGTAGTTTAAAAAGTGTTAGGCGTCATTTTTCTCCTGGCTGAAAGTTAAAAAAAATCTTTTTTTATCATCTTCTGCTTGTTGGATCAAGAAACGATTTCTGGGTTTTATTTCTAGCATCAAAATATTTCTGGGTTTTTATTTTTGTCTACAAACAATGACTAGATTTTATAGAAATCAAATTAGAAATAAACATTTTTTGCTAGAAAACTTGTTTCCTATAGGCTAAATTCAATTTTTTATTTTATCTAAGAGTATATATTGCTGTTTTATGTCGTGGATACACATAATATTGCACCCCTTACTCCATTCAACTATTTTGGTTGGAAAAAACAAATGAAGATTCACTTGAAACATAAAGGGTTGTACAAGGTAACCATGGGCACATAAATTGAACCTACAGGTGCTGCTGAAAAGAGAAAGTGGTTTAATAGGTGTGATGAAGCTTATGGTACATTATGTCTATCTCTTTGTTTTGACCTTCTTTTTCACATTGAGTCTTGCACTACACCCCATGCGGTTTGGACTACTTTGCAGTCTTTGTTTGGGAAGCAAGATACTATGAAAGGGTTTTAGTTAGAGAATGAGCTTATTGGCTTAAATCCTAGGGATTTTGATAGCATCCAGGAGTTTTTCACCAAACTGAAGTCTCTTAGATTGCAGTTGTCATAGTGTGGTGTTCAGAAGGAAGACTCTCAGTTGATATTGTCCTTTCTTTCTAAGCTTGGACCAGATTATTCAGTTTTTGTTTCTACCTTTTACGCTACTAGGGATGCACTTGGTACTAGATTTACTATGCCTTTTTTTGATGATTTTGCATCTTCTTTCACTCGAGAGTAGACCAAGTTGGCCAATATGGGCAAGTTGAAGCCCTCTTCATCACAGACACTTATTGCATCACATGAGTTCAGAGATCAGAAGACTTCTACAGGAAAATGAATGAAACAAAAATAAAAGGATTCCAAATCTTATGAGTGGCAGAAGGAGTCCTCAGATTCATCATCCTCTTCTAAGGGGAAATCATTTAGGAAGGAGAAGGGCCCATGTGCATATTGCAAGAGAGAAGGACATGCAGAACATAATTGCTACAAGGACATTGATGAGCTGAAGAATCTTCTTCAGAAACATCAGATTGATTTGCCTTCTAGGATGTCTGCATCATCTCCTTCCCCTCCTTCTTCTTCTTCTTCTTCAGTACAGCATGACAGGGGCACAACTGATTTACATACTACATCAGATATGAAGGGACATGCTCTTTGTGCTTCTTCGAGTCTTGGATCAAGGAGATGGCTTCTAGATTCAGGAGCATCTCATCATATGGCTTCTACACAATCTATGTTCACTTCCTTTGAGTCTCACACTATGTCTCTTATTTTGATGGGAAACAATACCTACATGAGTGTTACAGGGAAGGGGTCGATTAGTTTTGGGGACAACACTTTTCAGGATGTCTTGTGTGTTCCTCATTTGACGAACAACCTTCTTTCTATTTATCAGATCGCACATGGAGGCAATGGGAGGTCTGTGGAGTTCACACCTAATTTAGTTATCATCAGAGACTTGGAGAGTAGAGCAGTTATTGCTACTGGGGTGGTGGATCACTCATCTCAGCTGTATTCCTTTGTAGATTTTGCTACTAATGGTGCTTCTGTTCCTATAATTGTTCATCACACTTCTAGTGTGAATCATCATTCAGAGGAGACATTTGGCTACTTGAACATTGGAGTTCTCACTTCAGATCCTGCTCTTGATCCATCCATTCCATCTCCTTCACCTACTGTTGCAGTTGTTGATACTTCTATGACTACAGGTGTAGTCTCTTCTATTTTAGTGCAGCAGGATCCAGTTGATCATCCATCTTTGGAGGTTCATATTCAGTCTTCACCCACTTTGACTTCTTCATTTGTTGAGGTCACACCTGCTTCTATGGAGACACCATGGGCTACACCTACTTCACCTTCAGAGATTGCTTACATTCGGCCTCTTCCCTCTCACTTTTTTCAGGAGATGCAGTTTCTCTAGTTCTTTTGGGGCTACTTCATTCTGGGGGGAATTTGTGGTCTCTTTCTTCCTCTCTTATGGGGGGGTTATTTCATGTATCTTTGTGATGGATGGTGTCCTTGGGGGGTCTTATGGAGTCCTCCATCTTTCATCACTTAGTTGCTCTTTGCATTCTATTTTGGGGAGGAGTTTTGTTCCCACTGGGTTTTCTCCTTTACCCCCGTTAGTTTAGTTTGCATTGCATTTGTACTTGGGTACCTAAAATGACCATTAGCCAGGACCCATCATCATCATGCATAATCATTGCATTTTTCATTTCCTCCCTAAGTTGCACTTATGGGGGGTGTTAGTGTAATTAATTAATTAATTATTACACTAGCATAAGTTAACTTTGGTTTTAATTAATCATATTAGTCCTAAGTTATATTTAATCATTTAATAAAGTTGTTGAGATAATATTCCCTTCTAGAAGATGAGTCGTCTTTTCTAGAACTTATCTCCATCTTGTTATCATTCCCTAAGTAGTTGGTTAGGGTTTCTTGTTGTCACATGAAGTGTGATTTGAACACTTGACAACATCCTTTGCATTTTAGATTTAGCACTTGCCTATATAATCAGACATATGTACTCTTTGTAATTATCCATCTATCAATCAATCAATACTTTCTTTGTGGTTGAATATTTCTTCAAACCCTTGTTTGTTTTCTCCATCCATTCTCTTCCTTGTGACAGGTATCCATTTGCATTCAGGTGATCTTGGAGTCTGAAGTTGGTTTTGAATTCTATCAAAATCACAATAAAATCCTTTGTTTTGGGATGATTGTTTAGAATCGTCCCATCATAACAATGAACAAAAGAATTAGACATTAACCTAAACTTTGCAAGAGTTTCATCAAATTCTACTTTTCCATTCTGAATTTTATTCCCAATTTCATCCATGAAGAATATCCTCAGCCTGTAGATCTTGTTGTTAGCCATAACTTTACTAGGTGTCATGGATAGTGTCAAGTTTTTACCCAAGCAATAATTGACAAAATTTGGCCTTACCCGATACAAAGTATTGAAAATCTCTTTGAAGTTATTCTGGAAAAGAGTTCTTGAGAGTATAATGCATAGTTTTGAATTAACCTTTTTGCATGAATTCCAAATCTTTGATAGGATATTTCAAGCTTGATTACGTTTACAAGAATGAGTAGACCCGTGCTCTCTAAAAGTAGTTTTCTAATATGATTAGTCTCTTCATGAAGGCTCACATTTGTCTCACAAGTGAGTGGCATAGAAGAAAAAGTGTGCTTGTTATTGGCTACAATATTTTTGTATACCTAACTTGTGAGACAAATGTGTCTTCTTGAAGAGGCTAAGCATATTGGAAAACTGCTTTTGGAGAGCCCAGGTTTTCTCATTCTTGATGAAGTTCATCAAGCTCAAAATAGTTGATCAAAGATATGGAATTAATTCAAAAAGGTTAGTTCAAAATTGCACATTATACTCTCAGGAACTTTTTTTCAGAAAATTTCAAAGAGCTTTTCAACACATTGTATCTAGTAAGGCCAAATTTTGTCAATTGTTGCTTGGGACAAAACTCGAAGCTATCCTCGACACCTGGTAAAGTTATGGATAACAGTAAGATCTACATGTTGAATAAGTTCTTCATGGATGAAATTGGGAATAAAAATTCAAAATGGAAAAGAGAGTGGAAAAGTAAAATTTGATGAAACTCTTGCAAAGTTTAGGTTAATGAGTGATGCTTTTTTTCATTGTTATGATGGGAAAATTCTAAAAAATCATCCCAAAATAAAGGATTTTACTATGATTTTGAGAGCATCTTCTATACAATAGGTTTTCTTAGATCAAATAAATGGAGCAAACAATTGTGAAAGAGCCAACAATTTTTGAATTTGAAACAACTGTTTCTTATGTATAGACCCCTTTATGATTTTCTCCTAGAATAAGGTATAGTGATTTTGAATTAGAAACAATGGTATATGAATAAATATTTAGCCTATCTATTATGCTACAAAATCTAACTATAGGTTAGAACATATCCATATCAACATAAAATAGCAGGTGCAATTCACCTCAAAATTTACACAATTCATGTCATCATTGTAGAATTTAAGAACTTTGCTTTTTGGAATTTATTAAAGAATTTTTACAATTTATTTTCCATAGAGAAAAATTTCTTATAAAATGATTTTATGTATTGATAACATTTACATTTGAACAGTCTCTATTTGATTAGATTAATGTATGCATTTTTTAACATATAATATTTACTCTAATTCAATGCCATTGAATTCTTAAAATGATTTCCCTTGGAAATTTTCATCTCAACAATTTTGTATTTTATAGATTATAGTCCCCATCATCCATACAAAGCTCTATGTGACACTTCAACTGATCATGGCTTCAGCAAAAACCCCTTTCATATTGTTCAAAAATATTGTTCATTTTGGGCCAAAAGGGACAAGTTTGATGAAAGCAACACAGTCCAACTTCATTGATGAACTTAATGATGCATCTACAAAGGCCTCCCTACAACCATTAAAGTCCTCAAACATGGAAGTAAACACCTTAATCATTTATGTTTTACATGATAGTATAGATTTATGATACAAAGTATTTTTCATGTGTGCCTTGCTATCTCGAATTTCCTAAATGATGTGTTGCTTTAATTTGTCACTAACTACATATGCATTACCATTGTAGGTGACTGGAACACTAAGACCTAAAAATTCTCACTTGCCCCCATACGAACCAATCTGCACTTCATTTAAACAATGTTTTTTTAACACAAATGTCAATCAATGATGTTGCATGGTGCACAACATGTGGCGCTGACACAAAATTTGAATATATGCATTTATTGAAATGCACTATTCAAACAACAGATGATCCTATGAATTGCTATTTGCACAAAAAAAACTATAAAATAACTTCCCCTAGGTAATTGTAATTCCATTTCAAAATTAAAAGAAAGACATATTTGTAGTAAAGCTCTTGTTACAGAAGTTTCAGCTGCAAGGAACATTCACACTTGCAATGGATAATTGCATCACACAAATTTTCACTGAAGGAAGTAGCATGGCATCTCCACCAACTTGAGAAAACATTTGCACTTTACCAGAGGTGTTTAGTCTGCACTATTCCAATTTTTATTCTTATTCATTGATAGCATATCATACCAACTGCATCATGAGGAGTGTAATGCTCATTGATTGTGAAGTAGGATCCAAGAAGCACAACTTTCCAACATAGAAAAATATGAATTAGCAAAATTTATAAGAGCCTACACAACATAGCTATTGTTGACAATGCCAATGACAAGAAAATCGTGTTAATGCTTTTATCAAGACTAGTCTGATAAATTATTTTTATCTCTTATATGCACCACATAACTTGAAAACTATCTTTTCATCTCTTTCAAACATAAATAGAATAGACGTGAACAAATTTTCTTGTAATTTCATAAATAATTATAAGTTATATTTTAGTTTATTTTGACTTCTTATATTCACCACATAACTTCATAATTATTTATTCCTCTATTTCAAACATACATACTATAGATGTAAAAAATGCTTTTTGCAATTTCACAAATAGTTTTAATGTTCCATGTGTAATGCTCTTTACTCTCTACAACTTATAGTAATACATGTTTGTGATCAAACGAAAGCTATAACGATCCAATATTTATTTTATGTGAAATAGAAAATGTCTGCTAAAATGCTTGATGCTTTTACATACAGTGCTATATTCTTCCAAGAATTATTTATCTAGAAAAATTATCGTCACCTTGTTTCTAATGCTATTTTTAAGTACTTAGATTCTATTTTCCAAAATGAATGAACACTACATGTTCCTCCCAAGAATTATTTATCTATCTAAAAATGATTGTAGGCTTGTTTGCAACACTATTTTGAAAAACTTAGTTTCCGTTTTCCAAAATCTTCATAAGTTAATCATTAGGGAGATGAAGACATTTAGACACCACAAACATATTATTTTGATTAAATTTAAAATAAAATTTCTGAAAATTTTGAATCACATTGTTTGTTCAAACATTGAAATTGTTCGTTCTATCTATGAAAAAACCTACACTATAGTTTCAATCTATCAATTTCATTCCAAAATACATTATAGTTATTGATGCTAGTTAACATGTCTTTTATCTCCAAGGACATTATGCTTTTATTTGTGTCTAATTTTCATTCATTGCAAATGGGTAAAAAACAAGACATGTGTACCTTCCTATATCTTTCACAATGTTATTTTATAGTTTATATGCATTTTCAATTCATTAATGGCTTATGGTGAGAAGTCTTAACTACGTCCAACAAAAGATTATTTGTGTTTCTTGTTCATTTTCTTTGATTCTTTGATAGTTAATTCAATCTCTATTGAAAGATTTTATATCTATTATGTTGGACACAAATAATGACATATTTGTAAGTTTCTATATCTACAACACTATCATTTTCTCGCTTTCTCTACTCATTTTCTCACATTGTTTGATGATGATGAAATCTATTAGTAAACATGTCTTTTGTCTCTAAGGACATTATGCTTCTATTTGGGTCTATTTTTCATTAATTGAAAATGGATAAAAAATAAGACACGTGTACCTTCCTATATCTTTCATAATTTTATTTTATAGTTTATATGCATTTGCAATTCATTAATGGTTTATAGTTTGAAGTCTTAAGTCTGTCAAGCAAAAGATTGTTTGTATTTATTATTCATTTTCTCAGATTGTTTGATGAAATTGAAATTAGTCTCTATTGAAAGATTTTATATGTATTATGTTGGATGCAAAGAACGAGGCATTTGTAAGTCTACATTATCATTTTCTTACGTTATCTACTCATTTTCTCACATTGTTTGACGAGGATGAAATCTCTGTCTGCTCACAAAATTTATCTCTATCGCATTGGAAGTGAAGCACGAGGCATATGTAAGTTCCTAGATCTTTTGTAGCATCGTTTGATAGTTTTTTACATACCTACAATTGTAATGTGCCCTATTCTGTTCCAAATTTTTCTTGGTGTGATAAATCAAAAGATTTGTTCAATTCCTAATGTTTAGTTGCTATTGGGAATATAACATGAAATTTTTAATTCTCATTTTTATAGTCATGTCTTCATGTCCAATGTTCCTACCCACACATTATGTTTTAACAAAGCCATTGTGCGTATATAGTCCCTAACTTCCATTTATTGTGAATAGACTAAAATGCAGGTGTCATTAACAGCTTATGCCATGAAGTATTTAGTTTTTTGATCAAAGGATTCTTTAAATTATTTATTCATTTTCCTAGATTGTTATTTAGAGAGTTTATATCTATCGCATTGGAAGCGAAAAAGGAAGAATTTTTGAGATGCTATATCTTTTACATTGTCATTTTTCCATTGTTCATTCACTTTCACATAGTGTTTAATGAGCACCGAATATGCCCCTATTGATAAGATTTATGTCTATCATGATGGAAGCAAAAATCAAGGTGGTTGTAAGTACCTATAAATTTCCTTTTATATTTTTTGACATCTTTCCATTATATAACTCGATTTTCTATGAATTTTTTTTATCAATACGAAATATTTTTTCCTAACCACCCAAATATTTTACAAAAAAATTAAGTATTCTCTCATTGGCTATTGGTATCTTTCGTGTTCTTTTGTATTTTCCCAATTGCAAATTATTTTCCACACAAGAAACAAAAAAATATAATCAATTTCTAATATTTTCTTGTTATTGGAAATACTTCATGGATTTGTAATGTTCATTGATATAGTCTTGTCTTTGCACCCAAATTTTTTGTGTACACATGGCATTTTAACAAGGGAATTATTCTTTTATTCATACCTAATTTTCATTTACTATGAATAGACTCAAATGCACATGTCATTAATGGCTTATGGTGTGAAATCTTTATTCTTTCCAAAAAATAATTTCATTTCTCAAATTGTTTGATGAGAGTAAAATATGTGTCTACTAAAAAAGTTTATATCCAACGTATTTGAAACAAAAAATGAGGTATTTGTAAGTTACTATATCTTTTGCATTGTATTTTCTGCATACTTTGTTCACTTGCTTTGACTGTTTGATGACACTGAGATATGCCACTATTGATAGGATTTATGTCTATTGTCTTACAAACAAAGTTACAGAGTAAAAGACCAATTTCCTTCAAGTTCAGAATGGGCGAAACTGGAAAGAAGCTGAATTAGTTTACCTAATTTATCAAACAGGTTTTCAACCATCATGAGGAGCTCTGATGGTGATAAATGTTATCCAGATTCATGGAAACTATGATTGGTACATTTTGTATCTTCACAGCTCCTATTTCCCTAGCATGGTTTTCCTAACAAGTCCTACAAATTCTCAAAGTCATTTGTTAGATAATGTGTTCCATTGAGAGGGTTTATATCTATTCTATGGGTAATATGCTCTATTCACAAGATCTATGGATAATTTGATGAGGGAGAAATCTAACTCTATTGAAAGGCTTTATATTTATCATTTTGGAAATAAAAAAGTATGCCTTTGTAAGTTCCCATATCTTTTAAATTGTCATTTTTTGCATCGTTTATTGATTTTCTTAGATTGTTTGACGGGGGTGAAATATTTGTCTGTAGACATGGTCTATGTGTACTATTTTGCAAGGGAAAATTGACACATTTGTAAGCTCCTATATCTTTTATAGTGTCACTTTATTTTCTACATCTTTGCATTTGTGATGGGCCTTGTTTTATTGAAAACTATTTTTCGGCACCAAAAAAGGACAAATTTAGGCAATTCCTAATGCTTCATTGCTATTGGAAATTTTACGTGGCTTTCAAATGTTCTTTGATCTAGTGATGTATTCACATCCTATATTTATGCCTGTGCATCACATTTTAATGACGACATTATGCATATATGGACCCTAATTTACATTTTCATTGTTTATTGATATTCATTTTCTTAGATTGTTTGATGAAGGTGAAATATGTGTCTGTTGAGATAGTTAATATCAATCGTATTGGAAGTGAAAAAGAAGCCATTTGTAAGTTCCTGTATCTTTTACATTGTCAGTTTTTGCATTGTTTATTCACTTGCTCGAAATGTTTCATAAGAGTGAAATTTGTGTCTCTTAATAGGATTTATGTCTATCATGATAGCAGCATAAAATAAGGCAATTGTAAGTTAAGTTATCTTTTACAATATTATTTTAGAGTTTTTTGTAGCTCTACATTTTATGGATTAATATCTATTGTTTGTTTTTCTCTACATTCATTAGTCCTCAAATTTCACTTATTATGAATAATTGAAATTGCAAGCGTCATTAATGGATTATAGTGTCAAGTCTTAAGTCTATGGAGAAAAGGATAGTTTGCATTGTTTATTCACTTTCTTCAACTATTTGATGAGGGTAAAATCTGCATCTCTTAAGAAATTTTATATCTATCATATTGGAAGCAAAAGAAAAAGTGTTTGTAAGATCGTATATCTTTTACACTATCCCTTTTTGCATTATTTAATCATTTTCTTAGATTATTTGATGGAAGTCGAATATGTGTCTGTTGGCAGGGTTTATGTCTATCATACTTGAAGTGAATAATAGTGCGTTTCTAAGTTCCTATATCATTTACACTATATTTTTAAACTTTTTTACATCTCTACATTTTATGAGTTCCTACATATCGTTTCTTTCTCTCTTTATTCTATGGCTTAATGTCTATTCTTCCCTATCTTTGAATGCTTTTATGAGTCACTCTTTGTTGTTGGATTAAATACTTAACACCATGATTCATTAATGTCAACTTCTCTACTACTCACAATTAATAATGGAACTACTTTTTTCTCTCCATGAATGCATGCCAAATACACTTGAATCTATCAAACTCATTTACTCAATTGATAATACTTTGTTGCTATTGTAAATATTTCATGGCTTTGTAATGTTTTTTGATATAGTCGTCTCCTCGCATTGAGTGTTTATGTCAATACCTTGTGTTCTAACAAGGACAAGTACCATTTGTTAGTGCCTGGTTTTCATTTATTGTTAATAGTCTCAAGTGAAATAATCATTATTTGATTATGGTGTCAAGTTTTAAGATTGTCAAGAAAAGGACTATTTTCTATAACAAACATTTCATCAATACACTACAATTTGTTTTTGTAATCATTTTCAAATCCCA
This sequence comes from Sequoiadendron giganteum, assembly GCA_007115665.2. Taxonomy (NCBI): domain Eukaryota; kingdom Viridiplantae; phylum Streptophyta; class Pinopsida; order Cupressales; family Cupressaceae; genus Sequoiadendron; species Sequoiadendron giganteum. The sequence goes on from CM021104.1 coordinate 600,690,779, forward strand.
AAAAAAATCAATGCCTAATCTTTTCTTACTATTGAAAATATTTCATGGATTCCTAATTTTATTTGATATAGTTGTGTTTTCAAACCCACTATTTATGTCCATGCATAGCATTCTAATGACAAATTTATGCATATATAGTCTTTCATTTTCATTTATCATTAGTGGAATGTAATGCAACTACCATTAATGGCTTATGGTATAAAGTTTTGACTCTTTGGAGCAAAGAATTATTTGTGATTTTTATCCATTTTCTCATATTGGATCATGAGGATGGAATATGTGTCTATTCACATAGTATATACCCATCATATAGTTCAGAATGGGGAGAATTGGAAAGAAGTTGATTTGCTTTGCTTGCCTTCCTAGATAGGTTTTGAACTAGCAGAGAGACCTTTAATGTAGATAAATGCTTTTAGAGAGAGCCTTGCCACATATCATCAACTACCCTATTGCCTGTGGTAACTCAATCCTTGCATGAAAAAGAAAGTATTATCGTCCAATTATCAATGTCTCTTCTCTCCTCTACCCAATTCTTTGAATCCACCCCAAGTCGTTGCCTCCACCTGTAATAACTATGTTCTCCATTTGATTTCCCATTTTATTTTGTTGATAGATGCAAAATAAATGATTCAATTCTCTCATTCTTCACATTCTCATTTGCTTAGCTATTTTACATCTATCATATTCAAAGCAAAAAATGAGAGGTTTGTAAGTTCCTATATCTTTTACACTATCATTTTTGTGTTGTTTATTGACTTTCTTAGATTGTTTGGTGAGAGAAAAATCAATGTATATTGATAGGGTTTATGTCTATCATGTTGGAAGCAAAGAAAGAGTCAGTTGTAATTTCCTATGTCTATGAAATATGTGTCTCTTGAGAGGGTTTATATCTATGTGTAATGAAGATTTTGGTACCCACTTAGGGTCTCTAACATTTCAAGGGTTTTTCACCTAAGAGGATAGAGAGGGATAGCAGAATGCATATGTTACATTCAAAGAAAAGGGGTTAATGGGGGTCTGATGTGTGTGTGTGTGTGAAGTGTATCTAAGTGTTGGAAATAGAAAATAGAAACTAACGATTAATGTAAAACCTAAAGAATGCAACTATGCTAGAAAACACACTATGATATGCAAATGACCTAAGAGATGTAAACAAACTGTAACAAAAATGAAGGGAAAGGAATATGTACACTTGGAGGTTGAAGAGAGATGGCATGAAGATATGGAATCTTAGAAAAACTATTGCAAAAGCTAAGGACACTTATGCCATTCTGGGCGACCTAGTCCTTATGTCAGGAAAATCTATTGCGACCCGTTTCTGCCAAAAGGGTATCCAGAAACACACAAATTAAAAAAATTATTGTATGGTGGGACTAGGTTGCCACTAATGGTGACCTAGTCCCTTTCAGCCTTTCGAGAAGTCTGAAAATGGGATTTGGAGGTTCCAGTCTACACTTTCTTCTTGTCCATGTGTCTGGATCTGAAACTGTGATTCTTAGGCTGTAGGTGTCCTTTTGTGTAGATTCTTAACCCAACCAAAAAGGAGGTATCTCCAACAAGTATTCAATCCACTCTTGAATGATTTGCAAGCTTCCAAGATACCTAAATCTACAAACGCACAAGGAGAGAGAAGGAAATGTTGACTGTTAGAGTATGGTGGCTTGCCTTGGTCAAGCCCCATTTAGATAATCAAATAAAATGAAGAGAAAATGAAATAAAGAATGAAATATGGAATGATGAAGTTTACCTTTCCATGATGATTGATCTTGAGTTGCAGCAATGGAGGATTCAACCCTTGACTACCTCTTGAGAGAGATGTCTTGGTGAATTAAAAGGTAGAAACCCTAACTTGCTTGAGAAGAAGAAGAGATGAGAGATTGAGAGGAGAGTGAATAATGAGTGTGTCTTATGATAAATTAGGGTTTTTAGGCTTATTTATACAAGTTATGCCCTAATTTTCCCAAAATAACACCATACAGGCCGACGTTAGGGTTTTAGCGACAAAATCTTGAAATAAAATTAAGTTTATTTCAATTTTTATGCGAGATGGGACTAGGTCGTCCAAGGTGGCAACCTAGTCCACCCTGGCAATTTTCATTTTTTTCGAGGATTAAAATATGATTATTATTGTTTTTTAGGATTGTCTCACAAAACACACTAAACTAAGGAATGTATTTGTATTAAGGGGTCATTATAGCATAAGAAAGGGTTAATTAATTGATGAAAAGCATAGGAGAGTGTGAAAATGTTTTACAACACCTTACAACACTTCAACACAAGGCCTAGAAAGGGGTAAAAAGAGGTTGAAAAAGGTCCAAATCCATAGGCTATGGTCTAAATGCGTGAAAAGTGTCAAAGGCTACACTTTTTGGTGACACATTTAGCCCCCACTTTAGTAAGAGGATGAAATTGCTTCAAAATCACACTAAAGTAGCCCAATGGAGATGGAAAAGAATGGGAAAGAACGAGGTGGTCAAAACCCCAAGGATCCAAGATTCCAAGTCAAAAAGACATCAATGTCGAAGACACACTGAAGGGTGAATGAATTGCAACAAGATGAGATACATGATCATGCGATGACGAGGATTAGAATGAAGAGAAGAGGGAGAGTGAAATTTGGATCAAGCTTCGACTGTTTGTCTAGCTAGTTGTGGATCAGATCTAGGTTGTTTGTCCAAAAAGAAGATGTGCTCACTCTAGGGCCACATAACATCAGGTCGTCTATGGGGTGAGTTGTCCCAAGAGGTGAGAAAAATACACACAGTTGGTATGTACTCACACACACAAAGGTGGCTATGGGGAAAGTTGTGCCGCTGGTTGGGCTTCCTGCTCAAATCATACCAAAGTTATACCTTATGATGACTTTGATAAGGTGCCACAAAAGAAAGTGATATTTTGAAAGTTATTTTGTTCAAAGGGATTTTACCTTGTTCATGCAATGTCTCATCTTAAGGAACATTATGCGTAGTGTTGCCAAGAGAGGAAAACTGAAAATGTACTCATATTGTATTCAAGAGAGGCAAGGGCTCATCTTGTATGCAAAGAGGAAAAATGCAAATGTCTCATCCTAAGAAACATTGTACGTAATTTTTTCAAGAGAGGGAATCACAAGAAAAATAAGATCTCACAATGATATGTGAGTGTTGATGTATGCCCCCACTTTAAAGGAATTGATATACACCATTATGTGAGAAATTTATTTAAAGTAGAAGAGGAGGAGGACATGAGAGCTTGTTTGGAAATCCCTATGCCGAGTCATATGTTTCTGAAAAGCTATAGCATGAGGAGTGTATGTCACATGCAAGTCAACTTAAGACATATCATCCAAATCTCAAGCTTTCTCTTATATGTTCATGAAAGGTTAATGAGAAGTCAAAAGAGACAACGACAAGGGACATACGAGGGAAAAGGCTAATGAACCCCTTTTCCCCACTTAGTGTAGGACAAAAGTGGGCCAAAAGGATTGAGGGAATGTAAGGTAGAGTGAAAATTGGTATAAATTAGAGGAATTAGGTGCCCCCACATAAGGGAGAGCACCAAAATCCTTAAGATGTTGAATTTTACTACTCAAGGCCTTACACTCATTAGTGTGACAACCATGAACTCGGTGGTAAGCACAAAAGGAATGTTTGTGGTAACATTTCTTTTGAGTTCATGGAGGAAGGGAGATCAAGTGAGCTTGGAGGAGTCTCGATAAGATACCATCTTGATGAAGCGTAGAAGGTGAGCCTATGGGTTGCAACAAGGAAGGATATTTCTTAGTATATGATGTCATACCTACACAAGGCTCTATAGATTGTGATATTTTTTACACTCTCTCAGAGGAGTGTGTAAAATCTTAATCAGTAGTGTTATGCGAGATGAAATTGGTGTTAAGCAAAGAGTCCTTTGTTGGTTGCAAATGATCACTTTCTAGGGTTAGGTTAGAAGGGTGATTTGGGATGGTGTTGGTTTTGGAGGAAGGTTTGATGATTTTGATGAAAGGACAAAATCCAAGACCATGATTAGTTTTTATCATGTTAGGTTCGATAGGGTTACAGATACCTTGTTCGTGAGCACCACAATCTTTTCCACTATATCCAAGTTGTTTCATGACCTCATAACCTTTTTCATAGATCTTTTTCAACACTTTTGGATCAAGTGAGGGTTCATTGTTGGCTTGTTTTTCTAAAGTGGTTGAGGTGGATAATTGTGAAGGATCAATCGGGTCTTTTTCTGCCACTACTATGTTTCCCTTTGGAGAGTCTTTTCTTGTGTTCTTGGATTCTCCTAGTAAATGAGGTGTGAATTTTAAGGAACCCCAATCATTATCTAAGGACTTTAGTTGTGCAGGTTCCACTTGTTTGACGGGTGGGGAAGTGGTGAAGGGTTTAGATTTTTTTTCTCAAGGTGTAGGACACTGAATGGCTTAGGATCAATGTCAAGTGTGTATACTTTGTTGTTGTAGATGCACTTCATCTTATGATGAAGAGTGGAAGGCACTCCATTAAAATTTGCATGAATCCATGGCCTGCCTAAGATGAGGTTAGATGAAACATCATTTGGCATAACATGGATCAATGTGTCTAATGTGGCCACTCCAACTATAAGAGGCAAAGTGATCACACCAAGCGTCTTTTGTCCTATACTGTCAAATCAACTGATAGATAATGAGGAAGGTTGGATGGTTGATGTATCGATATGGAGCCTATCCAAGAGATTAACACCACACATTAATAGTGAATCCATTATCAACAAGGGTTCTCTTGATCCCTATACATTTGTATTGAGATATGATCATGAAGGCATCAACTTGTGTTTGCACTTCTAAAGGAGGGAGACCACTTTGGTGGAAAACAATGTCAACATTCAAGCTGTGAATCATAGTTGATATATCATTTGTTTGTGCATTAGAAGGGACATGAATTTGTTATAAGGATTCTTGCATCATGTTGTGATAGTGAGGGGAGGCTTGAATAAGGTCCCATAAAGATTTTTTAGTGGGAGTATTTCTTAGTTGGTCAACAAGGTCATGCTCCCTAATGAGTGAATTCAAGTGAGGGGTAGTAGGTAAGATAGGAGGGGATTAAGGTAAGGGTCTTGAGGTTGATGGTTGTGAGTGCGGGTTGTTTCTAGGGTAATGTGTATGAGCAATGGTATTATGACCCAATTACTGCAACACATTATGTTGTGGTGGGTAGAGAGTGATTTCAGGTTTGGGTTTATGTGAGGGCGGGTAAAGGATAATTTGAGGTTGAATAATATTAACATCCCCTTGGGGAGGAGAGTCAATGTTATCCTTGGCTTGCATCATGATATCCACCCTAGGAGGAGAGTGTTTAGGAGAACTACAAGCCTCATGTTCCTGACATGCAAGGATTGTGTCTTCTAAAATGACTTCATCACAAGTAGGGGAATGATCAATGATGGGATGATGAGGAGAGGGAGGATTAGGATAAGGTTCTATTTTATTTTCAATTGTCTCATTCTCTTGTTCCATACTATCTACCCTAGTAGGAGAGCTTGGAAGAGGTTTGCCACATGCTTCATCACAAGGATAGGAGGCATCAAGAGAGGTACCACTACCAAATAGGTTGTCCCAAAGAGGAGGAGCATTAGGAAAGGGAGGGTCAAGAGTCTCATTACTTGAAATAGGGGTATCTTCTAACACTGACCTATCCTCATTACATCAAGGAGGGGTACTAAAGACAAGGACAAGTGTGAAGGTCATGGTTATAGAGACTAGGTAAGGGAATGATGTTTTCATCATATTGTTTATTTTTTTGCAAAGGGGAAGGAGGATGAGGAAGATAAGAAATACCATCATGACCTTCAATGATTGTGTCCTCTGTCACCAAGATACCTTCGTCACTAATGGGGGAGATATCAAGAGAAGAACAATTATTATTATCATGATTATCAATGTTGGTATCCTGATCAATCAAAGCTTTAGTGGATGAGTTAGAAGAGATGAAGTCATCAAGGTCTTCATATAACATGTCTAATTCATCACTAATAAAGGGTGTGCCATCTCTAAGTTTATGAGTGGGTGCATGTGATGTTGTTAAAGTGTTGTTTTCGTTTTCTAAAGATTCTGATTTAAATGATCTAGGAATTAATGCAACAAATGAAAACAACTTAATGTTATCCAAAGTACCATGAATGTTATTTAAAATGTAACAAAAGCTATGTAAACTTAAAATGCAATGTAAAGGCCTAGAATGCATTGCAATTTTCAGATTTCAAACAATGTAATTTACTAATTTGACTGAAAATAAAATTTTGTGAATGCAAAGTGAAATGTAAGCAATGCATAAAATTACCTAATCTAAGCTAGATTTAATGAAATGCATGCTACAAAAACACAACCCAGTGATACAAATATGTAATGACACAAAATAGAAGCCTAAAACCAATGTTTTCAACTATGTAAAGGACAGTTTCAGAAGCCTAAAGGGACTAGGTCGCCTAGAGTAGCAACCTAGTCCACTTGGTGATTTTTTTGAGATTTCAGGCAATATTTTGATGGATCCAGGTGGTTTTTGTATTGGGTAATGTAGAACTAAGCTGAAAATGCAAAATTTTAGAAATGATTAATGTTTTAAGATGCAAAAATGCAACCTATATGCACTTTTCACTAATGCAAAACCGTAAAACCCTAGAATGCAAAGTAAACAATGAAAATTGCAATGCAATGCAAACCTAGGATGATAAGAACTTCAAAGAAGACAAGGAGGTAACAAATTTAGGTTCACCAAAATGTAATGAACATTTTTGGTACCCACTTAGGGTCTCTAACACTTCTAGGGTTTTTCACCTAGAGGATAAAGAGGGATACCAAAATGTATATGTTGCATTGAAAGACAAGGGGTTAATGTGGGTGTAATGTGTGTGTGTGTGTGTGTGAAATGTATCTAAGTGATGGACATGGAAAATAGAAACTAAATATTAATGTAAAACCTAAAGAATGCAACTATGCTAGAAAACACACTATGATATGCAAATGACCTAAGAAATGTAAACAAATTGTAACAAAAATGAAGGGAAAGGAATATGTGCACCTGGAGGTTGAAGAGGGATGGAATGAAGGTTTGGAATCTTGGAAAAACTATTGCAGAAGTTGAGGACACTTACGCCATTCTGGGCGACCTAGTCCTTCTGTTGGGAAAATCTGTCGGGACCTGTTTCTGCCAAAAGGGTATCTAGAAACACAAAAATCCCAAAAATTCTTATATGGTTGGACTAGGTTGCCACTAATGGTGACCCAGTCCCTTTCAGCCTTTCAAAAATTTTGAAAGTGGGATCTAGAGGTCTCAGTTTGCACTTTCTGCTTGTCCAAGTGTTCAAATCTGAACTGTGATTCTCGAGTTGTAGGTATCCTTTTGTGTAGATTCTTAACCTAACCAACAAGGAGGTATCTCCAAAAAGTCGTCAATCCACTCTTGAATGATCTCCAAGCTTCCAAGATACCTAAATCTACAAACAGACAAGGAGAGAGAAGGAAATGTTGATTGTTAGAGTATGGGGGCTTGCCTTGTTCAAGCCCCTTTTAGATAATCAAATCAAATGAAGAGATAATGAAATAAAGCATGAAATATGGAATAATGGAGTTTACCTTTCCATGATGATTGATATTGAGTTGCAGCAATGGAAGATTTAGCCCTTGAGTGCCTCTTGAGAGAGATGTCTTGGTGACTTAGAAGGTAGAAACCCTAGCTTGTTTGAGAAGAAGAAGAGATGAGAGATTTAGAGGAGAGTGAATAATGAGTGTCTTATGAGAAATTAGGGTTTTTAGGATTATTTATACAATTTATGCCCTAATTTTCTTGAAATAACACCATACATTTTGACCTTAGGGTGTTAGAGACAAACACTAAAAAAAAAAAGGTTTATTTCAATTTTTATGCCACATGGGACTAGGTCGCCCAAGGTGGTAGCCTAGTCCACTTGGGAAATTTTTATTATTTTTCAAGGATTAAAATATGATTATTATTGTTAGTCGAGTTTGTCTCACAAAACACACTAAAATAAGGCATGTATGTGTATTAAGGGGTCGTTATAGCATAAGAAAGGGTTAATTTTAAGTGATGACAAGCCTAGGAGAGTGTGAAAATGTTTTACAACACCTTACAATACTTCAGCACAAGGCTTAGAAAGGGGTAAAAAGAGGTTGAAAAAGGTCCAAAATCCATAGGCTAAGGTCCAAATGCGTGAAAAGTGTCAAATGCTACACATTTTGGCAACACACTATGATATTGGAAGCCAAAAATGAGGCATTTGTAAGTTCCTATATCTTTTACATACTCATTTTTTGCATTGTTTATTCATTTTCTCAGAAAGATTCATGAGGATGAAATTTGTGTCTGCTAGGAGGGATTATTTCTTACATAGTGGAAACAAGAAACAAGGCATTTTTAAGTTCTTATATCTTTTATAGTGTCATTTTATAGTTTTTTCCATCTCCGCATTTTGTCTGTTAACATAGATATTATTTTTTGTTCTCTGCATTTTATGGTTTAATGTCTATTATTTGTTTTCCTCTGCATTTTATGTGTTGATGTCTATTCTTACATATATTTGACTGTCTTTATGGGTCAGTGTCTCTTGTTGAGTTATAGACTTAACACCATAATTCACTAATATTGACTCTCTTGCCGGCCATAAGTAAGAAAGGATCTAATATTTTCTCTCCACACATCCATTCCAAGTGCACCTCAATCTATCAAAATAATTTCATCAATTGGTAATGTTTTGTTGTTCTTGGAAATATTTCATGGAGTTTTCATTTATTGCCAATGGATTGAACTATAGTCACCATCAATGGATTCTGGTGTCAAGTTCCTACCCTTTTTGCCCTGTCAAAAGCACTTGATAGGAGATTTGTAAGATTTTTTGCATCTTGCCTCTCTTTCATATTAAATTTTTTCTCTTTCTAATATTTTCATGCTTTTTATTTTTAACTATTTCTTGCGTGAACTAATTACTACTTTCAATTTCTCAATGCAGTTACCTAAACCAATGAAGTTTGAAAAGACAACTCAGTTGGCATTCATTGATATCCATGCTGCTATGGTCACAATGAAATTATCATTTCCACATGCATCAGATTGACTGATTCAATGTATATAAAACTATTTAAAATTCTATAAATTACACATTTCATAACTCATTGTAATCTATCAAATATCATATTTATGATTTGGACAACTCAATCAAGGATATTTATCCTGGTTTAGATAAAAATTATTGAACAAAACTTATCTCATCTCATATATGTTCAGAGTTTTTTTAATATGGCTATTCATATGATGTTTATTTGACTTTATCTTATTGTAGTACAACATCAAATTATCTTACACCTATTTATCATTTATTTGATCTCTTAGCTTAAGAAATTTTCATATATGTCCTGATAATCACATTTATTTGTCTTTGTCTCTCTATTCATCTATCTTGTCCATATCCACACTCTACCTTAAATACCTTTTGAATATATGGTGAATGACACTAAAAAAATATTAAAAATCAAGTTTTTCAATCCATTCAAACATGTAATTAAATTGTAAAAAAATATTCACAACATATGAACAAGTATATGTGTAAAAATCCTTACAACAAAAAACACCACCAAAAACACCCAAACTTGTATCAATCAGAGTGAAAAAATACATCAATATTATATGCTTATCATTTTGTCTAACATTAATGTACCACTTTAATTAAAAATATAATTAAATGATAAATATTAATCACATCATGGAGAAGTGAACATAACTAAGCCAAAGTTTTGGAAAACAACATTTGGCACCTTATACAAATAAAATGAAATGTTTTGGACTCCTTTGATTGTCATCAAGCTTTGTTTATTGATGTGACAAGATTCAAGAAACATAAGCTATCATTGATGTAAATTTTTGGATAATTTTTTTGATAATACATTTCAATATGCTTTAACTTGACTCCTACTACTATTTAGACAATGATTTTTGATAATAAATTTTGATGATCATTAACATTCAAAAGCTTGTCTTCAAGCACATAACTTTGGATGATCAACTAAAATTTACTAATTTAATTTAAAAAAAAAAATTGAATTATGAAAATAAAATTGTAATTATGTAATATCTATATATACATCTATATGCATGGGTATTATGGATAATATATATATAGTGCACATATATGTGTCTATTATCTATAAATGCACTATATATGTATATGTATGCATGTATACATGCATAAACATATATGTATCTATATCTATATATATGTGTGTGTGTGTGGAGTCACCGAAAAAGTAACCCTTCTACTTTTTTTGGCTTGTTTGGGCCCTCCTTGTGATTTTGGATTAATGTTGACTTGATTTAGTGTTGTAATATGGATGCCACATTCACATTAAGTCTTGGGCCCTTGTGAACTAATGTATTTTAATGAAACCTTGCTAAAGTGTTGTGAAGTGTTGTAAAACACTTTCACACTTTTCTAGGGTTTTATCAAGTAACTAAAAATAATAAACCTATTATTAATCAAAATCAACCTTAATATTGTCTTATTTGGAGTGTTGTGAAGTGTTGTAACACAATTTCACACTTTTCTAGGCTTTTCATTAATAATTGGGCATCTTTATACTTTAATTGGCCCTATTTTTCATCCACCTAATTTATTACATCTTTTTGAGGATAATCCAAACACCAATAATTGACCAATCATAATTCAAGTGTTTATCGATTGTGTGGCCTAGATTTAGGGATCTGGGACTCATTCTCCACCTTGGAAAAATGGGTCCCACCTAGATATTTTGTCCCCAAATCCATTTTCACACATTTCTAAGCACTTTTGGTTTTTGGTCCCATACATTATGCTTGATGGGACTCATTCACCAACTTGGGTGAATGAGTCCCTTGTGGCTCAAAATGAAATATAATTCAAATTTATGGTGGGATTTTATTCTTGCATAATTGAGTATAAATACAAGGTTCTTTCACTCATATTCAACACCTAGCATTCAAGAGAGTTCACAAGAGCATTTGAGCATTCACAAGAGAATTCAAGGCATTCAATGGAAGATTATCAAGCATTTTAGAGAATTATTCAAGTGTCAATCATCATGTCAAAGATTTCATCTATCGTGCTTGTTATTGTGCTAACAATTGTGATGTAGAGTTTACGATTCAAGCAAATTTTTCAATGAAGATAAACATCATTCAAGTAAGAGCCAAGAACCACATCCATTGCAACTATTTCAAGTATATTTGTGAAACCTTATTGCTAGGGTTTGGTGAGATGTAACTTTGTCTTTTGTTCATTCATCATTCTCCATTCTTACTTGCTTTCATTTCAAGGTTTAATTACTAGCAAGGGGTTTGACCAGGGAAAACCCCAATCCACTAACCCCGTAACATTTTTCCCTCTCCTTTGTGTGTGATTTATAGAGCTAGGTTTTAGATTTTCTAAGGAGCAATATTGGAGAAAAGTTGCCAAGTGATCAAAGTTTTCAAAGTTGTCATCAAGCATTAGAGAATGTTGAAGAAGACATACAAGTTGCAAATTGGAGATTCGGATCCAGAAATTAGTGAAGAAGAAGAGAACATACAAGGAAGATTAGAATCAACTTTGAAAGTTTCAAAAAAGCCCAACTAGACTGATTCACCACTCCTAGCGAATGAGTCCCGATTCTAGCACATTTTTAGGATTTTGCAAATCTAGGCAATCTTTTGGTAGATTTATGTTCTTGCACAGTTTCCTAGAAACAAGACTGATTTTCCCAGCTTGGCGAATGAGTCCCAATCAAACTTGATATCAAATTTTCCATAATTCCAAACCCCCATTCTACCTTCTCTAGATTCCTAGGTGCATACTTTCTGTTTTAAAGTTTTCTGTTGCATTTCATTCATCTTTCTAGGTTATTTAGTATTATTTTTCATTCAACTAGGGTTTTGTATTGCATCTTGCATTTCATTGTCTTTTCCAAGTCTAAACTTGGCGGTGAACCCCTTAATAGATCATATTCAGTTCCTAGGATAACCCTATTGAAACATCTCTTTCTCCTTCGCATTGAGATCTCTAGGGTTATCCTTGAGTGGAATAAATTTGAAATTGGGTGTGATAGCACTTGATCTCAACCTATCCCCCATTTCCAAAGGTTCCAATTTGTATTCCATTACTATATATATCTATACATCCATACTATATATATGTATCAATATATATACACACATACATATATATAGAATGGTCATGATCAACATCCTAGATTAGGAAGTAACTCCTCTTACATGTCTTTACATATCATAGATTGTGTCATAGTGGTCAAAATGAATATTTTTTTAAATCTATGCACTCCATGAGAGTATTTAATTGGAAGGATGTTCTATAACTACTCTAAGTATTTCAAAGAATAGATAATGTCCACATCTCATGATTTTTGAAGATCATAAACTGTTTGTCACCTACATGCTTAAATATGAGTAATCAAGACATAAAACTTACAAGATGAATATCCTAAGATCCTCCCACTTAACATTCACATTGCAAAGATAAATTAAAAATGATCAATCAAGTTCTACAAGATGAAAGATGCATAGCCTAGATCTACACCAACAAAACTTATATATGATCATCGACTATTGTTATGGACAAAGTGATAATGAGAATAATATTCCAACCACCATGGTACATTAGGTTATGTGTCTTTTCCCACTCCTTTCTTTTGTATTCAAATTTTTATTCAAATGTTGACAATATTTTGTATTGCCACTAATATTCCCAACTATCTCTAATGCAATTTTTCTATTATAACATGTTTGTTTGAAATGCACCAATTTATTTTCTTTATAATATGTAAACATGTATGTATGTATGTGTGGATGTATATATGTATGTATATGTATGTACATACAAATTCATGTATATATGTGTATATATGTATGTATATATATAAATTTATACACATGTGTATGTCATTACACATCCATACTATATACATATATGTATGCATTTATATACATACACATACATACATACATAAATATATATATATAAACATGCACACATACAAATATATACATATTATAGAACTTGACTAAAGATTATAAATTGTATACCATGATTTATAGTTGCTGACTTTATTTTTTCATGCTCTATTGCAAATATCAAAAAATAGACTTTTATAAAACTGTTTCAAATTGTATAAATTACATATTTCATAACTCATTGTAATCTATCAAATATCACAATTTTTATTTGGACAACTCAATCAAGGATATTTGTCCCAATTTTGATAAAAATTATCGAACAAAACTTATCTCATCACATATATGTTCAAAGATCTTTTAATATGGCTATTCATACAATGTTTATTTGATTTCATCTTATTGCATTACAGTGTCGCATTATCTTACACCCATTTATCATTTATCTAATCTCTTAGCTTTAAAAGCACTTCTCATATATGTCCCGATGATCATATTTCTCTCTCTTTGTCTCTCTATTCATGTATCTTGTCCATCTGCACACTTTACCTTACATGCCTATTGAATATATGGTCAATGACACTAAAACAAATTCACAATCAAGTTATTCAATCTATTCAAACATGTAATTAAACCATAAAAAAATATTCACAACATATGGACAACAAGTGTATGTGCAAAAAAACATGCAACAAAAAACACCACCAAAAACACCCAACCTTGTATCAATGAAAGTAAAAAACTACATCAATATAATATTCCTATCATTTTTTCTAACACTAATCTACCACTATAATTAAACATGTAATTAAATGATAAAGATTAATGACATGGTGGACAAGTGAACATAACAAATCTACATTTATTGGCCAGCTTTACAATACATATATCAAAGCAAAAATTTTGGGAAACACCATTTGGCACCTAATACAGACAAAAATAAATGTGTTTGACTCCCTTGATCATCATCAAGCTTTGTTTACTAATGTGACAAGATTCAAGAAACATAAGCTAGCATTGATGAAAATGTTTGGATAATGTTTTTGATAATACATTTCAATATGCTTTAAATTGACTCCTACTAGTATTTAGACAATGAATTTTGATAATAAATTTTGATGAACATTAATATTTGAAAGCTTGTCTTTAAGAAAATAACTATGGATGCTCAACTAAAATTATTAATTAAAAAAATTAAAAAAATTGAATTATGAAAATAAAATTGTAATTATGTATATCTCTACGTATTATCTATATATATATATATCTATATGCATCTGTATTAGGGATAATATATATATATATATATATATATATATATATATATATATTGCATACAAATATATATATCTATTATCTATAAAAGCACTATAAATGTATATCTATGTATCTATATGTGCATATGTATATATGTATGTATATATATATGCATATATATGTATATATATACATACATCTATATATATGTGTATGCCATTACATAGATACATACACATACACACACACACATATAGAAATTCTCATGATCAACATCCTAGATTAGAAAGTAACTTCTCTTATATGTCTTTACATATTGTACATTGTGTCATAACAATCAAAATGACTAGTTTCTCAAATCTATGCACTCCATGGGAGTATTTAATTGGAAGGATGTTCTATAACTACTCCATATTTCAAAGAATAGATAATGTCCACATCTCACGATGTTTGAAGATCATAAATTGTTTGTCATCTACATGCTTAAGTATGAGTAATCAAGACATAAAAATTACAAGATGAATCATACACCTAATCCTAAGATTCTCCCACTTAACATTCACATTGCAAAGAAAAATTGAAAATGATCAATCAAGCTCTAGAAAATGAAAGATGTATAGTCTAGATCTACACCAACAAAATTTATATCTGATCATTGGCTTATGTTATGGACAAAGTGATAATGCGCATCTTATTCCTACCACCATGGTACATTAGGTTATGCATCTTTTTCTGCTCCTTGCTTTCACATTCAAATTTTGATTCAGATGTTGACAATATTTTGTATTGCCATTGATATGCCCAACTATCTCTCATGCAATTTGTCTATTCTAACCTATTTGTTTGAAATCTACCAACATTTTTTCTTTATATTATGTAAACATGTATCTATGTATGTATGGATGCATATATATGTATGTATATGTATGTACATACATATGTATGTATATATATAAATTTATACCCATCTGTATGTCATTACACATCCATACTATATACATATATGTATGCGTTTATATACATACATATATACATACATACATAGATACATACATATATATATATATATATATATATATATATTAGCTCTTCACTAAAGATTACAAATTTTATACTATGATTTATAGTTGTTGATTTTATTTTTCATACTCTATTTCAAATATCGAAAAACAAACTTTTTCCTCTTGACAGGGACTCTAGCACCTTCAGAGCTCTTCTTTTGTATACATCCTAAACTTGTTCAACACTATGACCTATATATTGACCATATATCAATTTAATATATCATGCAAGTAAAACCTTATCAATACTCCAAATAGTACATGCAATTAAAATACTGAAAATGTATTCATTCTTTGGAAGAAAATCTATTCACATCATTTAAGAAGACTTTTCATCATTGTTTGTGAGACTGAATCATTTAGTTATGAAAGTGTAATTTTATTTTGAATGAGCCAAGCTTCAAGCATAGTATTGGTTATTCATAAAATCTGTATCATGATGGTGTTAGGCATGATAATGTACCTATTTATTCAGACATAAAACAACACTTTCTCAATTGATGTTCCTACAAACACGAGCATAATCCCATACTTTCCCTGACTTACAGAGAAAACCTTTGTTTGGAGCACAATGTCTATCCTCTCTACATTTACACATCTTGTCCAGCGCGCATCCATCTCTCAACTCCTCCACACCCTTCCCTCCAATTCCAAATAAGCCATCTGTCCAATCATTGGAAAACACTCCCTCAAAATCAAATCTCTCCTTCACCTTCAAAAATCCTTCAAAGTTCACTGTTCGTTTGGCCAACCCTCCGAACAAGTGACCTCCAGACTTTCCCCAGTGCAGTCCCCCTCCATACTTCTCGATCACCATCTGCTCTATCTCTTGATACACATCTTCATTCCACTTGGGCGTACCGGCGTCCCTTGGTCTATAAGTTATGAGCTCCATCGTCATCTGATCCTCAGTGGGTCCCAGGTATGCCTCGGACTTCTTAATAGACCTCATAGCTATTATAGTTTGGTCACACATCCTTTGGGGATCCAAATCTCTTATTTTCTTTACATCCTTCATGACTTCTCGGAGTCGAGACAAAGGCACTCTTAGTTCCACGTCAAAGAACAAAGAGGTGTGCAAGCGACGGTCCCAGCTACATGTGGTCTCGTTTTTATCTAAAATTTGGGTAGGAGTACAGCTCTCATCATTTTGTTTAGGGACTTGTTCGCATTTACCGGATGTCTGCATGCGATGATTGAAACCGACCACTGGGTAACCTGTGAAATTTTTTCCGTCATTCAAAAACCCAAAGCCATTCGCCGCAGCTTGAATTATTCGGTTTCCAACAAAGTTGCAAATTGCATCCACGTCTGCTTCTGCCTGGATTGATTCGACTGAAGGGCAATGACAAACCAAATGAGATGATCGATATTTATTATATAGCTGCATTTTTATAATAAAATAGTCGTCGAAAAGAAATAATTAGTGATTTTAAAAGAAGGCTGAAATGTTAAAACACTCACATTGATAAGCACTTGTTTCAATGTCAGCGACTGTGGTGGGAGTACCAAACAATGAGTTGTTGCCGTCTCCTGCAACATCATCAGAAACGCGATCGTTGGCTACAAAAACCGCCTTCCGGTGTGAAGGAAGCCAGTTTATGTCGGCAAATGCGTGAGCTTTGAGGAAACTTTCTGCTTCATTTTCCAGATCGTAATCATCTTTGACTGAGATGGAAACCGATCGTTTAAACATGGGCTGCAAAGCGAATGTTATCTCTGAAATTGCTCCCAGCGTTCCCAGCGCCAATTTTGCGGCCTTCAGATCTTCGTCTGCTTCTGTCAAACATATGATCTTTGCGTAGCCTTCAGAAGGAGATACAGGCACTATCATTCTCATTCCTACCACGTATTCATAAACTCCGCTGCCTTTGTCGGCGAGGCCACTGCCGTGGGCTCCGGTGGAAATAACGCCAGCTGCAGAAACTCCGCTGATGTAAGCCATGGCAGGCAGAGCGAGGCCGTGCTTTGCAGCTGCTTCAATCACGTCTTTCATCAGCGTTCCGGCTTGGACGGTGATTGTCGTGGCCTTGCTATTCACTTCAAGGACGGAGTCATAATTTTGGGTTGAAATGATGAGTCCTTCGCTCTCCACACAGGCGAGCTTTGATATGCTGTGAGCATGTCTGCTCACCACTCTGATCTTCTGGTTGCTCCGTACAGCGTGGGCAACAGCGCGCAGGAGTTGGGCCTCTGAAGAGGGCCATGCCACGCTGGCCGCCTTGCAAATGGAACGGTCCTCCCATATGCCCTGGTAATTGAAGATTTCACATCCATCGCTTCGGCATTGCAGGGATGGAGCAGGCTGGCACGCTTTTGCGTCTGTGCACAAGACTGGCGTGAAATACAAAGAGATAAACACAAGCAAAATGGTAAGAGTGCGAATCATTATGTTCATTTCGCACTTTTCCAAATGAGAAACAAGTTGGTTATGTTCTGATTGGACCATAGCAATGTGTATATATAGAAATCATTGTTAAATTCTAGTCGTTTAATTAAAAACTTATATTAGAAAAAATATGTCATCAGCACTCTCTTTTAATATTATTTATTTAAAGGATCAAAATAATCAATAGTAAATATATATTTCGATTATATTAAATATTTCAATCATATTTTTATTATTTAATATTATTTTTAACTTTTGAATTGGATGATATTTAAAAACACCTTGTAATGAATATTATCTTTTACACTTACAAATATTTAAAAATATATATTGAATAACATCTTTCACACATTTTAAAAATATTAAATTCAATTAGATTAAAAAGAACGTTCAAATATAATAAAAGTTAAAAAGAGAAGGTTAATAGATTCTATTTGATAAACACCTTAAAAACATAAGCATGAATACAAATTTAGAAATTATTTCAAATTGACAATTAGATAAACATGGGGTAAATTTACATGCCTTCCCACCTCAATCAGTCATTTTCCTCAAATCATGTGTGGAAACAAAAGACTTTCTCAAGCCACAATTATGAAAGGAATGTGATATATATCTAGACTAATTTTTTTGAAGGGGTTTCATTGAAAATGTAAAAGTTTGAGGTCTAATTGTTTAGATAAATCTAATGGAGACTGAAGAACCATAGATCATTTTATAAAATGATGTATTTTTCCTCAACAATGTGAAGGTAAAAAAAATCTCCATGCCCGTTAAACCTTTAATCTTTATCCTTCACTCATTAATACTACAATACTTCAAAATTTTAATAGAAAATCAAAGATCCATAAATTTCCCCATATATTTTTGCAAAGTGATGTCAATAGTAGAAAAATCATCCCACCTTAAAAAATGGGAAAGGGTTAGTTTTAGATAAGGATACTATATACTTGGCAGTTTTATTAAAATGAGTGAGAGAAAGATTAGTTTGTAATAATGTAAAGAAAGAAAATGATAAACTATTTCAAATTGTATATCATACATCATATAAGATATTATAAATAGATAATATGTCAAGTGACATAAAATAAAATATCATCTTATTAGAAACATGTTAACAATGTTATTTTTTTTCATTATTTTTTTTTATAAATTTATTTTTTTGGGATCAAAATAAATGTAGGATTATGAAATAGAGCCATATCACATAATATTTATAGAATTGTAGAGCTTATGATAAAAAATTGATAAAAAATTGAAGATATAAAATTTATAATATTTTTTATTTAATTATGACACATTAAAAAATATAAAAAATGGTGAACATAAATATTTTTCTGAATATAAGGCTCTACATTCCACACATGTGAAAAAATAGAAAATGGTAGGAATTTCTTTAAAAAAAATCTACTCCATATCTATGTCCTTGTTTTAGAATAAGTTATATATATATATACGATAAAATTTATGCATTATGGAATAAAATCACTCTAAAATATAATAAGTACGATTTAAAAATTTAATTATAAATAAAATTTGGAACAAAAAATTATGAAAAATATGGATACACTAGATATTACTGTTAGTGATTTATTGTTAAGAAATTATGATTTTTTATATTTCTAATAAAAACATGTCATGGAACAATGTCACTCATTAAAAAATACTTAGATTATTAAAAAAATATTTAAAATGATATTAATTATTTTCTAAAATTTTAAAAAGAGTATTTAGAATTTACACATAAAATTTAAAATCACTTAGTTCACATCATCTTGAAATTCTTAATGGTTTTCTTTCTCCAAGTGATAGAAAATAAAAAAAGTTAAAAATATTTATTTCAATGTCTTACTTAGGCCAAAAAGTAAGAAACACTATTATGGGATCACTTGAGATACACGATCCAAATAGTTAAATAGAATACAATGCATCTTAATTCCAAGTATTCAAGAGCCTTGAATTTCGTTTATATATTGATATTTCATTTATATATTGATATGTCTGAAGATGAAAGGATGGAGCATTAAAACAATTATGTAAGAGGAAAAGAAGAAAGCTATCCAATTAAAGGGAGTGAATTACTTTAAATTATTATAACTATAAGTCTTATAAACTATGTGGCCCCTATAGTGTAATTTAGTCAAGACATCATAGAATCATCTTAGACATAAGAGATAAAAATTTGTAAGAATCTAAGTTTAGATTATGTTGAAACATAGGGAGTTGAAGATAGTGCAATACCTAAAAATAATGAAGAGTAATTTTCTAGCATTGTATAATTACATGAATTAGTTTTTAGTGTCAAAGAATGAGTTTAAAAAAAAGGAATTTAAAAAATTTTCTTGGGAATACAAGTACTGATAAAAGGAATAATAACAAGCTGGATAAAGTATTTTTTTTTGTTATGTTCTTAAATATACTAAACTATATCTCCACAAACTATTCCATTGAATACTAATTTAAAACCTAAAATATAAAGGAAAAAGTTGAGTCACTATTCTCCATGAAAGTGCTATCACATGTAATATTTAATGGAAAAATAGGTTTTTCCTCACAAAATCTTACCCTCCTCACCTTTTTTTTTTATATAAAATTACTAGCCACACTAGATGTTGATAAATTCTGAAAATGACTATAATTGTTAATTATGCAGAGGAACACAAAGAAATAAAAATAATAGTCATTTTGCACATTATACTATGAGGGGATAGATAACACTAAAGAATGTAGAGGACCTATAAATTTGAGATTGATAATATGTGTAGATAGTCCTCCTCTTGCTTCCTAAATAACACATATGCACTGTCTTTCATGTGTACATATTGGTAATAGTTAAAGTTTGGGAGATTTCTAGATCAGCCAAATATCATCCACAAGATAGAAACAAATGTTAGTCCATAATGATCAATGTTTCTTTAATGTCAAATGATGGATTTTTATTATTACACCTAATGATTTTGATGTCACTTGATTCTCTTTTGAGTGTTATGCTTTAGGATTCACAAATTTTAAAATCCCATACCATGTTGATTGTGAGTGGGAAATAATTTCCATGAGAGAGTAGAATGATTGGAACAAGTCGTTGGTCATGTAGATACCAAGGTGGACCCACATAACATTTGAACTTGATGATAATAAAGGATGTAAGATCTAGTAGATTGTTACTACTTTTGTTTGTAGAGAACAACAATAAATGTTTCTAGTGTTTCATTGATAAGACCTATAGGAACCCATAAATTTGAAGTGAGCACAACTTGTTGGCTAATGCATAAGAGTTATTTAGCATCTAGTATTTATTTCTCAAAATTTGAATAGTATCTCTCCCTTTTTCTTGTACATTGTGCCATGAAATTGACACCATCAAGGACTTTAGTATATTTTTTTAATGTAGTGCAACCATAGTAAACCATAAATATATATTTTTTTAGTTATATAAGTAATTGACATATGTATAATATTTAGGCATATCCAACTTGAGGGGAAACAAATTTTAATTATTTTTTAGCTATACTATTCAAATTTGACTCACCACTACAATGTGTAACTTGAAGGTGGTACACACATGTATTTCACATGTGTCAATTTGTGTATGAATAGACCATTAACTTTCA
Organism: Sequoiadendron giganteum; assembly: GCA_007115665.2. NCBI lineage: Eukaryota > Viridiplantae > Streptophyta > Pinopsida > Cupressales > Cupressaceae > Sequoiadendron > Sequoiadendron giganteum. Next base: position 600,712,047 of record CM021104.1, read on the forward strand.
TGTAGAAAAAATAAGTATAATCAAGTAATTTATTATATTTATGAATAAGAATAACTAGTCAAGCAAGAGTAACTTAACCTTGCATACACTGCTAATCTTAAACTAGTAGCAAAAAAATAAATGTAATCTCATTTCCCCATCCTCTCAAGTAACTTTCAAAAACTAGAAAAAATTATCCTATATAATTATTCATGTATAAATGTTCCATTGTATTGTAAAATACTACATAGAGTGTACAATAGAACAAAAATGTTACCTTATTTAAGTTTTTCTCTGAGTCAACACAACAATATTATTTAATATTTAACAAAATAACACACCATCCCAAATAAGATGAAATTATGATGTAGAGCCTCAAAATGGTAAATGACTTATCAAGCTCAATATCAAAATAACATAATATTTATATATTTATTTGTACCAATGATACAACTTCCTATATTTAAAATTAGATTCCAATTTTTTTGACTATATAATAAAGATTTTAATGGGGATTTGTGGGTAATTTAATCTATTATTTGATTTAGTTATCATCAAGATAAAAATTTATTTTTATTTTATGCTTGATAATGTCCAACTGATTGTTATTGTCTTACCCTATCAAAAACAATACTTAAAAAATATTTAAATATTGGTATTGGTATTGTTTGATTGGTATGTTAGGAGAATAATTGATTTGTATTTTTAAGTATTTTATATTCTAACCATACCTAAGAAATTATTGTCAACCAATAAGAAAAATCAAAGGAAATGATTTAATAAAAATTCATTTATAAATATTAATTTAAAAATTCTTTCCCATCATTTGTAATTGGATGAAGGATTTTTCCTTTTTAAAATTAAAATTCCAATTACATTTTTAGAAATATATTAAGAAAAAAAATTCCAAATAAAAAAACAATTGTCTAGGCCATTAATTTTTTTGTGTTTGCCTAAATTTTAAGAAATACAAATGAAGATAATGGTTTTTTACCAAGACAGGGAATACCATACTAAAAATTTAATGTAGTGACATATACATAAAAATTTAAAAACTGAAGAGTTATGTAAAATTTCATTAAATTTGAGGCTAAAAATTGACATGCATGAAAATTATGAACATGAATGAGAATACTTAAAATATATAGCTAGTGATAATCAACATTGAGTATTTGATGTGATTTTTAAACACCTAAATAATATAATTTATTGAACCTCTCATGAAAATCCTTCAACACTTTGTCTACCTCGTCCTTTATTAAACAAATTAAGTATACACCTTCATGGTTTCTCTAAAATAAAATTCTTGATTTTATCTTAAATTTTCTACTCTTATGACATAATTTTTTCTTCAAATTAAAATTGAATTAACTAGGACACTTATTGTTTAATTAATAAAAGACTAAGTTAATATACCATTCATAATTAGAAGTGGATTATAGTGTATATTTTTGGAAAATGATTTGTGAATCAATCTTAGACATTGATTTTTTAAAACTTTATCCTCTTGAAAGTTTCATAGGATGATTCTCTAATTCAAAATCTTGCCAGAGATCCTTCCACTTACCTAAAAGTTTTACCAACTTGATTTGTATCAACATGATCTTTCTAGCTAGATTTATAACACTATAAAAGTCCTTGCTTCATAGAATGTAATGCCTATTTTTTTAATTTTCTTAACCATTGTATAAGATTATTTGTTAATATTAAGCTACCTAACTTTTGTATTCATAAAGGAAGAACTCATAACAACATTTGGTTTCTAATCTCTTAGCTCTCTTCTTTGAGTCAAAATAATAGAAAGGGAATACATATAGAATCATTGAGTATAATTATGACTAATCAAAATTAGAGTATTTATAATGTATTTATTAATTTCTAAAACTATAACTTGTGCTTCACTACTTCACTAAAATTTAGTTTCTTTCTTCAACATGAAATTGAATTATTGAACAATTTTAGTTAATATTAACAGATTTTTTTTTATAAAATTGATCTTATGAAATAATGACTCTAACTTCTAGTTTCTTAGTAAAATAATTTATAGAATTGTCTCTACCATTTTTGGATTGATAGTTATTCCCCTCTCAATGATGACATGATTGAGAAAAATACATTTAGTGATTTCAAAAATTCACTTCTTTTGATTCAAGGAGATTTCATGCTTTCAAAAATACTGCAATAATTTCCTTAATATGATATATGATCAATAATTGACTTAGAAAAAATGATTAAACCATCAATATAAATGGTCACACACTTTCCAATAAGATCTTTGAATTCTATATGTATCACTCACTAAAAGGTAGCTCCTATACTGACCAGTCCAAACAATATTATTCTATATGTAAATTCACTCCACTTCATTGTAACCACCATCTTGATCCTACCCTCATAGTTTACTACCATCTGGTTATATTTAGAGTATCTATCCAATAAATTCATCATTTGGGAACCATTCACTATTTGTAATCTTGTCTAATCAAGGGAGTGGATGATCTTCCATCTCTAAGGATCTACTAAATTTTCAAAAAAATAACATACAACTTGTTTTAATCAGTGTTTTTCTATTTGGAATAAGATATACAACCCATTTGGAGTATTTTACTAGAGAAAATGATCCTAGCTAATAACAATTTGCATACCTCTTTAAAAATTGATGGCTCCAATAATGCATTAAATGCAATTTTTTTATTATTAAATGGTTTTACATTATTATTTAATGAGATGGTTCATAATGAATCAATAAATTCAATTGGTGGATTAAATAGTAGTTAAAAATCAAGTAGAATAATTCTACGTTTATTTTGGATAACATTTATATAATATCATGATAAAATAGAATATATAGAGAAATAAAATTTAATGAGTTTTTATTTACAATTTTTTTTTATAGAAGTAATCTTTTAGTAGAAGAGGAATTCTTCAACCCACATTCATGTGTTACTCATAGATAGTGCACATCCATTTTATTGGAAATTCTAAATACTCTATCATGTTATTAATTATCACTCCTTCAATTTCAAACATTCTCTTTTACGTATATAAATAATTCCCCTTCTCTACATTTATCCATGGAGTGAAAAGTTTATGCTTGCTTACAAGGAAGAAAATATCAACCATAGCAGGGTTGTCAACTATGGTAAAATTAGCTTCCATTATTTGTTTATTTTTGATAGCACCATAGATGAATTTTGTAGTCCCTGTCTAATGTAAATTCACTATGAGCCTTTTTAGCATAATCACTTAGAATCTAGGCACTTTATGCCAATGCTTGATGCAATGATAACTATAGGATGAATTGATTATAAGCTTAATTCTGTTATTTACTATGATATCTATTGGAATATATATAGTGGACATAGTGTATAATGTTTAGATGATTGTAATAGTCAATATCAAATATCCTAGCCCAACTATATACATTGACAAAGATAATTATCTTATTATTAAAGTGACTAATAGTGGGCCATATAAAGTTTTTATACATTAGTAACTAAGACTATACTAAAAATTCTATCCATTTTTACATTAATATATAAATTATAAAGAACTTACATTGATAAGTTATTATTTAAATTCAGATGTTATTATTTGTGGTAGAGTAGAAAAGGAAATTGAAATGATGTTGATAAAATAGAATGACCTACTTAACCTAGTGTCCCATTACTCTTGATAATAAATTTACTTATAATTTTATAATCATTGGGTAGAAAGGGATTATGTGGTGGAATACACATATATTTGACTAACTATGACAAAAAATAGTTCTAAAAGGAATTCATCTACATCCATATCATTCATCTTAATCATAGATAATTGATTCTTCATGGAAATTAGGTTGTGCAAAACACTAGAGAGATATTTATTGCTTCTATTTGTAAATAAAAGAATAACTACTATGAACAATGATCTTGAGAGAAGAATCATCTACTAAGTACAATCTTCTGCCATAATATATAGATCATACTTATCAAGTAACTCCCTATGAGGAGTCATGTGGGAAACTTCACTAGATTCAACCAACCATGCTTTCTTATATGTATTTGTAGCAATGGTTCTAATGAAATATCACTAATGTAATCATGAGATGTAGATTTATCTCCACCATATACATATGCTTTAAAAGAGAAAAATAATATTCCTAATATGGTTTATCTTGCCATAGTTCTAACATTTTTAATTGTATTATGGGAATTTGATCTCTCCTCAAATCTCTATTTTTCCCTTCATCTTTCCTTTTCCCTTGTTCTTGGAATAACTTTTGATAATTAAAGTATGTTCAAATGAAATATTCTATTTTCTTTCCTCATCTCCTCCAAGAGTAATGCACCCTCCACTTCAACAAGCTTCAACTTTAAGATGAAATTATTGATCATTATAACTAGCTTGGACCATATATCAAGCAAATAATAGATTAGGGTTATGAATTGATCCTCTCCATCCATTTTCACATCCATATATGCTAATTAGCTCACCACAATGTTGAACTCATTAAAGTGCTTTGTCATAGAGTCTCAACTACTCATCCTCAAGGAGTACAAATTCTTCCATGGAATACTTTTTCACCAATGACTCTATTTGATATAAGTTCCCTAACTTCTTCAATAATCTCTTATCGGTGGTTTCCCTTGACACATTCATAACTGAATCTACAACTTGTAAAACAAAATCGAGCTCCTTGCCTATTTGTTAATCACCACCTTCATCTTTAATGTTTTAGGGTTTTCATCTAAAATACCACTACCTATAGATCTTTATCAACAAAAAAGTCATTCAACTTGACTTTCTAACACTCAAAAATAATTTTGTTGATTTGGTATAATCTCTTATACTTTTAAGGATGCTTGTGCACATGTTCGCAATGACATCAGTTTTATATTTTTCTTTTAGTTTTTCTTTGAGGTTGATTTTCCAGTTATACACTTTTGTTGGTGTCATCCACCTCTCAGGAGCACAATCTGCAATGAAGAGCTTCACAGAAAATGAATGAGGCAACACAAGACCATTTCACCATAAAAGAATGAATAAAATTTGAGATGAATAAACTACATATGATACATGCTTTGTAAAGTTCTGAAAAAGGTGACAGGTAAACAACTAACCGATACGAAAAATAACCACTACAATAATTATCCCTAAATTAAACTTAAAACACTATCAGCTTTAAGTGAAGAGAACACCATTTTTTTCACCTCAAATACCACGACCTATAGATCTCTTTCAACGAACAAATCATTCAACTTGACTTTCTAAAACTCAAAACTGATTCGGTTGATTTGTTATAATTCCTCGTACACATGTTCATAATGACATCAATTTTATCTTATTTTCCAGTTATAACACCATTTTCCATATCTGTAGTACTTTACGTGTGGTTGTTTATCAAATATCAAAGATAAGTATTATCCAGTTTTGTACTCGTTTGGTTGTTTATCAAATATCAAAGATAGTGTGTTACGATTTTTCCTCAAATTAATAATGGTTGGTATGACAAGAAGACAAGCTGTGAGAATAACATATGGAACCATCTTTTGCGCGCAGTGGGTATTGACGTTCATACAAGAAGATGAGTGAAAATTATTTCCAGATGTGATAGCAACCTATCATGTTTGGAATTATCTCTCCAATCGCATATTTTCAGGACAGTGGTTGTTTTCTATGATTATAAAATGCCATTAAAATTTGTTCAAGAGTCTCCAAATCAACGTATGGCGATGTTAGGCCAACGTTACGTTGAGAATTATACGTTGCACCCCATGTCACCGTGATTAAGATTCAGAAAAGTACAAACGAAAATTCCGCTCAGAAAAATGAAAACAGAATTGAGCATTGAAGCCTTTTTTCACACTGTACATCCGCCTGCAACCCGTTCTGATCTTATTTCCCGATCGCCAACTATGTTATGGTACTTGGCAGTGAGCTTTCTATTTTCTTTTAACAGTCCCAAACCCTAATTTTGTTCCACCATTTCTATTCAAAGAAGAAATATACAAGATCTCAGGGCAACTGCGTACGGTGTGAATTGAAACATAGAAAAGGGTGTAGAGCGTAGAATGCGTAATTCAGTACAATTATAATCAGATTGCGAACACCTAACAAACATGCTAAAGATAGCAAATTCAATATAATTATTATCAGAAGCCATGGCAAAGACGTCTATGATTGCTAATCTGGCCATGCACGTTTTGCGTGGATTCTGACTTATCATTTGTTTTCAGAATTCAACACACAATCCCCGGGTTTGTGGGACGTACATTAACGTGATGCAATTACATGTTCCTCTTAAAGCAAAACTTGACAAAGAAGAGTCTGATATGGTGTGTGATGCAGATTGAGATCATGTGCAAGGGAGAGCAGTTGTTGACTTCGCTGGCATTGTCCAGTTTCAACGAAGATGATGAAACTTCCAATTATTCTCGGACCCCACTATCTAGTGGTCTTAGATTACCAAAGAAATCGCGCTCAGGCTGCTGGTACCCCTCAATTTCAACCCACATAACAACCATATGAATTTTTTTTCTTGCTTTTTTTCGGAGATCAGGATTTGACTAGTTTATGTATATGTGATCACATTATCAACATCACTTCTACATGCATATGAAACCCACTAGGCTTATATACAGATCTGTACCCAAAGGATTTGTCTAACCAAAAAACAAATAATCGTGTAGGTCTATATATTTCTCCATGGGAGTTTCGTCTACACTTGGAAGTGAGGTTGGTAGTTGGGCATGTGCAGAGAGGATGAGTAAATACCCATGAATGGTAGAATATGACAAATGTAGCAAAGTTCTAGAATGAACTCAATAGTAAAAAAATGTTATGCCCATTAGATTTATGGAATCCACGATATGTTGAAGTGTAACTCTTACATGGATCAAATCAAATGGAATTCTCTAATATGCATATGTACCTAATTTCATTGTGAATGTTATCTTGATTCTATCGTCATAATTCACTATCACTTGATTATACTCAAAATATTCATTTAATAGTGATATTATTTAAGAACCATTTACTATTTTATATAATGAAGGGAATGAATAACCGTCCTTTTCTAATTATTCATGTTCTACAAATCAACACATAGTCAAATTTCATCATTATTTTTGTTAACCAAAACAAGATTTACAACCTATATAGAATGCCTTATTGGAAATATGATCCTAACTACTAACAATTTCTATACTTATTTAAAAATCAATGGCTCTATCAATGCATTCATTGGTCGTTTTCATTTCATAAAGGGCTTTACATTAAGTTTCAATTGAATTGTAAGAGTGATGACAGTGATAGAGTAATAAGGACTTCACTTGATAATTAATTAATTAATTATGACTTCACTTGATAATAAATAAATTATTAAGTTTCTTATTATTTTATTGACTTATGCTAAATTTAGGAGTGGTTTTTTATTATTACATTGGACTAAATATAAGTCAAATTATCTTATTGGGTGAGATTAAGACACTTTTCACAATCTAATCAAATCGTTATTTAGGGTTTGTTTTTTTATGCTTTTATAAGAATTCACCTTCATTGCAATCATTTAATTCATTTTAATTCAATTTAATTACAATTGCAGGTTAATATCAATATTAGATGCTTGTGTGATACTTGTGTGGATTCAATATTTTTTTTTTGGTTGCATAGAAAATTAGTTGTTATGATCTCTTATTTGTGATAGGAATTTTGGTTGATGGTGATTACTAGGAACTGTAGGGTTTACTATCAACTCTATCATAATATTAAAGCACTAGATTTGCGATTTCCTATCAAAATTTTGAGAGATCCAACTTTGAAGGAAAATTGAATCATCTTGAGGTGAAATGATCATCACCATTGAGTCTAGAATGACCAAAAATCTTATGATCACCTATCATTTTATTGAATTTGGAATAGTTTAAAAAAGGACTTTTTTTTTTTGTAGCAAGGACCTCTGTATGGAATTTGTACGACCATACAAAATTCATACAACCTTTTTGCATTGGTTTTTGTTGAAAAATTCATCGGTGGGACTTATTTAAAAATTTAGGTTTTTAATTTATTTTTCCATCAATCAAAAAATAAAATAGAATATTGCAAAAAAAAATAAAAAATGAAAAACATAAAAAGGGGGACATTGTACAATAGGTACAAGTTAGTTACAATGCTACTTATCCACCATGAGCCTCACTCAAGATGCAACAATGCTTTTAATATTGCCAATGGCTATTTTTGTAGCCGCTCGATGGCCCTTTGACAACTCAACAATGGTTGTTGCTCCAATGGCCACAAAAAAAAAACTAGTGCCCCCATTCCTCATCAACATTCTTTACCGGCCCAAGAAGAATGTTCTACTAGATTCCCTCTGATCACCTAGTAGGAAAATCAATGAAGAATCTTAGGCAAAAACAAAATATTCCAACCATCTATCAAAGGGTATTTTTCTGGTGACAGAGAATATTCAAAGAACATTTGCTAATGTCATGCTGATGTCAGCATGACATCATCCATATGACCTATTTCTTATCCCCTCCTAGCCTTCATTTTCCCCAAAGGAGAAATTTTATTCTATTTGGTATAACTTGGACATACGATGTTGAAATAGAGCAAATGAGATATCATCAAAAAGATGATTTTGAGCACATTTCTAGTGGTGTAGGTCTTATCGTCAGATTTTGTTGCTAGTTTATTTTATTCTCAATCAAAGCTATATTTTCATTTTCACTCTTGATTAGGTGAAAAATAAGGTAGACCCAAATGAATGAAAAAGAGGATCTACCACTTATTTTTCTAGGACCTTTATCACTCAAATTATGTAAAATAAGATGCCAATAACAATAAAAAATGCAACCTAAGTGTTATAGAAACTATAGGGGATGTTTTTAGAGCATAAAAAGTTACGTACTTGGCTAGAAAGTTGTTGTTTTTGAGCTACAAAGGACTCATGTTCATCTTCAGTGGTGAATGGGTCCTTTTCGAGTTTCAGAAAACTGATTTCAGGGTCCTATTCCTTGATATCTGCACTCTTAAATTCCCTATTATTAGCTTCTAAAAGTCTGTATGCAATTATGTAGAGCACTTTATGTGATCTTGCACTTTGAATGAAATTGTTTTGTAACCTTGCAAGTTTGGCAATTTTTCTCTAAATCTTACTCAACTTGATCTTCAGCTTGTAAATTTGTAATCACACACTCAAGGGCGAAAAAACTTGTTACATTTGTTAGTGAATGGGGGTTTTCCTCAGTCAAACCCATTGTAGGTAATCAAACCAAATGATGAAATAAAGAATATGAAGCATGAAACATGAAGTATGCAAATGATATCACCTTGGATGTTGTCTTGTGAAATAAATCTACATACTAAAATGTAGTGGTTATGAGGAATGCAGATCTTGGATGTGAGATGACGCTTGTAAATAGATCCTCAGTGCAACATTAACTTCTTATTTCAACACACATGAATGCATTAAACCCTTGACATGATGATATGACTTTGAATTGCTGCAATAAACACTTAAAATTTTCTTTGAGATGCCTTAAAAATTATCTTGCAATGCTTGATCACTTGAATGCTTAGAGTGTCTTGCTAGATCTTGTTAGGAGAAACAATGTGAATTAACCCCTCATTTATAATAAATTGAGAGATTAACCCCAAAATTCAAATAATTAAGGTTGACACCAGATCTAGGAAGAATGATTATTAAATTCTCGCTAGGAGGAAATTCAAAAAGGGGGATCTCATTAAGGGAGGACCCAATTTCCACCTTGGGCGAATGGATCCTGGCTTAGTTTACCAGGACCTAACCCTGGGGTATTGAAAGAGGGCCAAAAACCCATTCCAGATTAGCTGATAAATGGGGGTCCTATTAAGGGAGGACCCATTCACCATCAAGGGCGAATGGGTCCTAGCTTAGTTTACCAGGACCTAACCCTGGGAAATTGAAAGAGGGCCAAAAACCCATTCCAGGTCAGCTAATAAATGGGGGTCCTGTTAAGGGAGGACCCATTCGCCATCAAGGGAAAATGGGTCATGACTCAACTTACCAGGACCAAAATTTTCCCAATGAATTATTTTGTTAATTAAGTTATGATTATCGAGATAGATCTTTGGGAGGTGTCAAAATTAAGGCCTAAATTTGAATTAAAAGGGAGTTAATAACTCCAATTACCCATAATTAATTAAGACCACCTAGATAAGTGTGAAATTTCTTTATAACACTTTAGAGAACTTAAACAAGGTACACATTATGTATGTTTTATTAGAAAGGGGTCCATAAGGCTTAATTAAGAAAATATATCCTAGAAAAGTGTGAAATCATGTTACAACACTTTACAACACCCTTGCAAAGGATTAATTAAGGCATGTTTTAGTCAAATAAACGTCTTAAAATAGTGCAAATGTCTACAACACATTACAACACCACTCCAAGTCACCATTAATTCATCTTTAATGTCAATTATCAAACTAAGTAAGGGAAAAGGCTTACTTTTTCTGTTTCTATATTTTTCCCCCACTTTAGTGAGAGGATGACCCCATGTCAAACTCACACTAAAGTAGACATCCAAGAAAATTAAGTATGCAACAATAACAAAGATACATGATCATACCCTATTAAAGGCCAAGAAAAAGAAACAAAAAAAAAGATCAACCACAATCGTTTCAACATGATGTGAAACAAGGTTGTTTGTCCATAACACATGCCACTCACTTTGGGGTAGTGGAACCTTAGTCTGTCCACTAGGTGAGTTGTCCTAAAAAAGTGGTTTAGTGAGAAAGTCATGCCACTGCATCGAATTCCCACCATATAATGAGAAAGTCATGCCAGTGTACCGGCTTCCCATCATACTAACCATACCTAAAGTTATTCTCTTAATAACTTTAATAAGGCACAGTAATGTAATGATTTTGCAAATTCTTTTGTCATGAAAAAAAAATTGTTTAAGGGGATTTTGCTTTGTTCGTGTAATGGTCTTTCTCTTAGGGAGCATTGTTCCTAATGTCTCCAAGAGAGGACAAGTCAAAAGTGTTAGATCGAAACCCATGGGATGCCTCATTCGCATCATGTCATAACAATAGATCTTACACTCTTGGATGAAATCAAACCCAAGGACACCACCAAGAAGAGGGAACCTCACAAGAAAAAAAAGAAAAATCATGCCATGAATTTTTTCCAAAAGATGTCATGTATGTATGCCCCCACTTTAAAGTAGTTGTGACATCATCACTATGAATAATTTATTTAAAGTATCCAATGTTTTTATCCTAAGACATGAGATATTTCCTTGGAAAACCCTATGACAAGTCATATGTTTTTGAAGAAAGTTGTGTCATGAAATAGGAAGGAAGTCTTTCCCCCATAAACACATAAGGGATCTATGGATTTGGTGTTAGTATGTATGTGCTACAATGTTTTCATAGAGCATGGAACTATTATCATTACCCAAATACTCATAGAATTAGAAGAATGACACAAAGAGAGCAAAAACAAAGAGAAAGCCTTTCCATTTAACATGGAAGAATGAAGATACACATAGAGGAATGTACAAAAGAGAGAGGATACATCAAATGAAATATAACAGGGGGATCACATTATGCACATGCAACCGCATAAAGAAAAGTGAAAAAGAAAAATACAAGTAAGGCACAAGCGAGCCAACCTACAATAGGTCGTCCACCTCCCAATCTCAGTCAATATGAATGAAAGGTAGGAAACTAGCCAAAGGGAAAACATCAAGTGCTGAACTAGGACATGCACCAAGTTTGACACTCTTAGTAGGATATTTGTCATTTAAGCTCATGGAAGAAGAAAAATATTCATTCAACTCATCATGCACTTGTTCTTCAATCTTTATAATATCAATGTCATCATCTAAATTAATCACAACAGGAGGTCAAATAACAATGTCCATGCAATGCTCTTGTTTATGTTGTGGCAAGGGTTGAGAGTCATCATGCATTACTTCGGGTAGGTTTGGATTTTGATTTTCTATGTTATTTTTTTTTCTTGAGTTTGTAATCTATGAGAAATAGCACAGCATCTATGTCTACACTCTCTAGCACTTCTATTTCATTTTAATTTATTTTTAATTTGTTTTTGTGTAAGAGTGGGTTTGTCAATCATAAGTTCCTTCTCTTCCTTGGGAGGACTAGAAGAAACAACGTTCCGTCGTTTTCTCTTTGACTTTGAAAACTTTTTTGACTCTAGGAGAGACAACAAGATTGTTTATGTTATCTCGTGGTCTCTTGAATGAAATTGTAGTTGGTTTCTCTATAGTTATTTCTTATTCAGAAGTGTTTTTGGTTCAATCATTATCTCATCAAGAATGGTCGGCTCAAGAATAGGTTGAGGTATGTTTCGAAGGGATAGTTCTGCTATTTTTTTTGCCTTGTTTTTTTGATATGATTTGAAAAATAAATCTTCACGAGGCTTGATAGGTTCCATAGTCTCGGGCCAAAAGTAATGTAATGAAAAATTCCCTTTTGTCGAGGCCGAATGAAATCCACTATGATGCACAGTGAATATGTCATTGCAAAATGGAAACTTTAGACATCTATAATGCACAACTGAAGGGACCACTTTCATGGAGTGAAGCCATGGATAGCCTAGCTTCACATGAAATCGGTCAGATTGTGGAATGATGGAGAATGAGACTGTTAATGTTTTCGGTCCCAATTTTAAAGGGAGATCTATCAAGCCTATCGTAGGGCAAGCAAATCCATTATGTGTCTTGATCCATGCTCTTAGGTTATCATTTGTTTCTTGATATAGCTTGTGCACATATAAGAATTCTTCTATGATCACATTCTCTCCACAGACGGGATCAATCAATATCCCATTAGTGGGCTTATTATTCATTCAGCCAACTATGTAAAGAGGACCATCAGGTGCATGTTTAGGTATGCCATTTTGTGAAAAAGCAATGTCAAGAGGTTTTCTAGATGAGCCCTTATAAGGTCTAGCTTCGATAAATGCTATCACTTCATTTGTGGGATTTTGTTCAATGGTACCAATATTGTCATCATTCATGTCAACATTTATCACATCATTCTTTGTTTCACTAGCTTTGACAAATGAAATATGGTGCTTAGGCATGCGATTTGTAAAGATTTGTAAATTTTGATTAGGAGGAGCTACAAAATTATAATCTTGATCATTCACACCTCCGATTTGTAAATGATTAGAATCAATAGGGTCTTGCATGAGATGTTTAAGACACTTACAATATTCTCTACTATATCCATTCTTTTGATGGTAATGACAATAAGTATTGTTTTGAAAGCCTTTAGTCAATGGTATAGTAGGATCACGTTCTCTAACAACAGGTAAGGTAAGCATGCTTTTGTCAATAAGCTGCAACATGATATTGTGAAGGGTATCAGGTAAAGGAGTTTTTTTTATAGCAGCCACTTGATTGTTTTTTTGTTGACTTGTCTGATGAGGATTTAATTGTATAAATCCATTATTTTTTCTTGAATGGTTGATAGTTCTTTTGAGTTGTGGATTTGGTGTTTTCAAGGTGACTAGGGGGATTTTTCACATCATAATCGCTAGTCATGTTTTGATGGTCACGAAGGGCTATACATAACTTTGTGAAGGATGGAAACCTAAAAATTTCAAGTTTTCATTGGAGTTTATCTTGTAAGTTGGAAATGAACATTCATTGAAGGTCCACATCAAGAATATTAATGTTCACTTATGAATAAAGTGTTTGATATCTTCCTGTGAAATCGGTTACTTTTTCATCCTCTTTTTGCTTGCATGTCATTAAACTAAGAAGGGTCATCTTGGGAACCATGTGAATATGGAATTGGTTGTATAATGCATCAATGAGTTAATTGAATGAACCAATTGAATTATTCGGTAGAGAGGAAAACCACTCTAGAGTAGTATCCTTCAAAGATCTAGGGAATAGCTTCGCCAACAGTTTATCCTAAGAGATAAAATCACTACACAAGGTTGTGTAGGAAGAAACATGGCTTATAGAATCTCCTTTCCCACCATATTTCTCAAACTAAGGGACCTTTATACCTTGTGGCATTTTTTCTCTTAATATGTCAAGGGAAAATGATGTAGACTTGATGTATTGCAAAGGTTGACCATTATTGCTTTGTTGTAATGTTGCTACTTGTTGTTGAAGGGATGTCATGGTTTGCAAAAGTGAGTTAATGAGAGGGTCATTTTGGTTATAAGGTTGGGAGGAATAAGGTGGTGTAGTGTATGTATGTGAAGGGCTAGTGAATTATAGGTTGGTGTTGGATTATTTTGAAATTATTATATTTAAAGGCACAAAGGTGGAAGGAATTCCCGCGGGAATACCTAAGGAAGTGTATATGGTTCTAGTAGGTATGAATGTTGTGGTTGGTTGAATGGTAGTTGTGGGTTGTGAAAGGTGGAAAATTCTGGGTTTTGCTTTCCACCTAGGGGTTTAGGCCCTAGGAGGACAATTTTCACTTTCACTCAAGAACAAGCTCTTGAGATCTCAATACAAAAGAGAAAGAGATCTTGCAAGAGGGCTATTCTATGGGCTGAATGTGATCTAATAAGGGGTTCACCACCAATTTTAGACTTGGAAAAGATAATTAAATGCAAGATGAAATGAAAAACCCTAATTGAATGCAAAGTAACACTAAATGACTTTAAAAAGTGAATGAAAAAACACAAAAAAGTACAAAACAAAATGTGCGCACTAGTGAATCTAGAAATAACCAGAAGGGGATCTCAAACACTGGAATTTATGACTTCAAGGCTGACTAGGACTCATTTTCCAAGCTAGGTGAATTAGTCTAGATTTTGGAAAACTATGCGGGAATAGGAATCTACCAAATGGGTATCTGAATTTGCAAAAATCTAAAAATTGACTAGAACTGGGGGGTAAGTGCAAAAATATAGGGGCCAAAAAGGTGGCTTAAGTGGCTAGTTTTATTTGAAATTAGAAAATATTGACCTTGGATGTGAAATTGAGGATAGTTACACTCAAAATTTTGAGATGCAACAAAAACAAGGATCATAGTTCTCTGAGTCTACTTTCTAAATTACTAATTTATTTTGAAAATGGTTGAGATTAAGGGGTTTCAAAAGAGGAATGCACATAAATTGGTGCTATTTTTGTCAGAAAAACATAACATGGCGACTTTTGTGTTACCTAGCATGGTGAACTTTTTTTTAGTATTTTTAAAATCACTTCAGTGAGAAATTAGCTAACACTATGTAGTTGATGCATGATTTTTCTGATAATTTTTTAATGATTATTTGATTTTTTACTAATTTTCAAAGTGGACACTTCCTGAAAAACATAATTTTGGCTATGTTACTCCTACAAATTTTGGAAACTAATTGAAATTTTCTTTAAAAAAAAAAAAACTGTAGAATGGAGTCTAGTTTCTAAAAATGTAATTTATTTGAAATTTTGATGAATGGTTATTTTATAATGAAAAAAACACCAAACAGTGCTTTTTTCCAAAAAAGAGACACACAAACAAAACAAATTATAGATGAAAGGCTTAACATTGTCAAAAATTGAAAAAAATTACATCGTTGGATAGCTAAGAGAGAGCCTAAAATTACCCTGGTGTTCGATTTGTTCAACATCGAAACACACACAATATTGATAGTTAGAATGAACCCAATTATGTGAAATATTGTAGAATTTGTAAGAACATGTCTTTGGTCATTGGGAAGGTTCTTCAAGCCTTTGGGATGGTATTCCAAGGAAAATACCAAGCCTAAGGCTTAGGTATTCCCAAAGCAAGATATAATGTGAGCGTTTTATAACATGCTCGTGTTATATCTTAGTTTTGACATGTTTTTTTTTGTTTGTGTGGGACATGTATAGCAAGACATAATGTGAGCATGGTATATCATGCTCATGTTATGTCTTGCTTTATGTTAAATGCTACTCTATAGAATGTATGTTTATATATTTGTATGTTGTATGTGTTAACACAAGATTTTACAGGGGGCAATAGTCTCATGGGAAACTTAGCTATTGGGGGACATTCTGCGCACAACTAAGTGACCTTTGGGTTTTATCGAAGCCGACTCTTCGTTTTAGTGGGGGAGGTAAAAGGTTAGGAAGATAATTGAGAATATTAAATCTAAGCTAAAGGCGATGCGCTAAATCTTAAACGATATTACCTGAGCACAGTGCTAGATGCAAAGGCTTGAACCACTGAATGCTGTTTATTTAGATAATTTTTCTCAAAAGCACTTAAAAACACAAGAAACACCTCCTAATTGCATAGCATAATCAAGTATAACTTCAGACAACACACAGGAGTCGAAGACATGATCTGTATCTATTAAGGTATAAAAGATTACAAAAGCTAAAGAACATGCATTCATATATCATAGGAAAATAATAGCACAATCTAACAGTCTTATCAAATGCATGAAAAGAAGAAAGGTGGAATTGACTTGCACAGTCTGCAAACTTCAAGTTCAATAAAATATTATAGAGGCTATTCCTAGTGCTTGAGAAGCTTTTCTATCTATCTAATCAACAACCTAATAAAAGAGAAGCAAGGCAGTCTATATAGGCTAGCCCACCGCCTGACAACCATGGAGAAAGATTCCTCGATCAAACATCGATGCCCCAGATCTTCTCGAGCCGGCACCGAACAAAAGGAATGCTTAGTAATGCACCATCAAGGTTGTCTTAGAGAAAACAAGGCCATGCAATAGAAGAAACAAAAACACAACATCAAAGAAGAAAATGAGGCAGCAAGCGAGAACAAACGACGCAGCAGCAACTCCCAGATAACCGACACACAAGAAAATGCCACGCGTCAAGAAGACAAAGCCTGGAAAAAACAATAAGGGATGCCTAGAAAAAAGCTACGAGAGGAAGCCACATAGGAGACATCGAGTGATAGTAACTACATGGTGGTCCCAGCTCGAAAAGTGGCTAGAGAAAGCCACACATCACGCACATGGAACTTAGCAAAAGCGAAGCGATACAGAACAACAAAAGGCTCTGTTAGGAGGCCACATGGCAAACACCAAAGGTTGCAAGCGATAAAAGATAAGGCTTAGCCGCGAAGGAAAAATAATAACCGCGAAGGTTAGTGGTTTTTTATGAAACAGTATGTACATGTATGTGTGTATGTCATGTATGTATGCATGCATTCTTGTATGTACATATGTATTCCTATATTCCTGTATGTATCAATGCATGTATGTATGCGTATATGTATGTAATATTGTATCTACGTATGTACATGTATGCTTGCATGTATGCAGGATTGTATGTACATATGTATTATGCTTGTATGTATGTATTTATGCATGTATTTAGAGGGAGGGAGAATTTTAAGAGAGAGAGAGAGAGAGAGAGAGAGAGAGAGAGAGAGTCTTGGGAGAGGGAGAGGGGGTGGAAGGGAGAGTCTTGAGAGAGGGAGTGGGAGAGAAGGGGGCTGAGGAAAGGGACTTAGATAGAGGTAGAGGGTGGGAGAGAGAGAATTGAGAGAGAGAGGGAGAGAGAGAGAAAAAGAGAGTTATGTAGGTAGGGTGCTAGAGGGAGATACTTGAGAGTGTGAGGGGGGTGAGAGGGAGAGACTTGAGAGATAGGTAGGGAGAGGGAGTGATAGAAAGAGGGAGTGGGAGAGAGAGGTAGTATGAGAGTGAGAGACCAGAGAGAGGTAGAGGGTATGGGAGGGAGTGACCTGAGAGAGGGAGAGATAGAGGGGGTGGAGTGAGAGGGACTTATCTAGGTAGGGTAGGAGGGATAGATAGAGAGAGGGGGAAGAGAGAGAGATACCTAGGTAGGGTGCCAAAGGGAGAGACTTGAGAGAGAGAGGGGGTGGGATGGAGAGACCTGAGAGAGAGGGAGAGAGAGGGAGATAGAGGGAGTGGGAGAGAGGGAGTGATGGAGAGGAAGTGGGAGGGAGATAGAGAGAAATAGATAGAGGGAGCGAGAGAGAGTGGTAGGGATTGATTGAGTGAGAGGTACACAGAAAGAGGGAGAGGGTAGATAGAGACAATTAGAGAGGGTATGAGAGAGGGATTAGGGTTTGAGGTTTGAGGTTTGAGGGTTGAGGGTTTAAGGTTTTAAGGGTAGAGGGTATAAGGGTTGAGGGATTAGGTTTTAAGGGTTGAGGGTAGAGGGTAGATGGTAGAGGGTTGAGGGTTTAAGGGTTGAGGGATTAAGGGGTGATGGTTTAGGGATTAGGGTAGAGATTTTTCTTGGGTTTAAGGGTTAAAGGGTTGAGGGATTAAGGTTTATTGTAGAGGGTATTGGGTTGATGGTAGAGGGTAGAGGGTTTAAGGGTTTCAGGTTTATGGGTTGGGGATTTATGGTTTAGTGTTGAGTGTTTAAGGGTTTAAGGGTTGAGGGTTTAGGGTTGAGGGATTAGGGTAGAGAGGGATGGATGTATGTATGGAGAGATGAAGGGAGAAGTGAGATAGAGAGAAGGAGAGAAGAGCAAGGAGGGAAAAAGATAAATGAGGGTTAAGGATCCAATGTATAGGGTAGAGGGTTGAGAATTGAGGGTATAGGGTTGAGGACATATAAGGTTTATGGTTTAGGGTATTGGGTTGAGGGTATTGGGTTGAGGGTATTGGGTTGAGGGTATAGGGTTGAGGGTACATATGGTTTAAGGATTAGGGTTGAGGTTCCAATTTATAGGTGTCACCAAAAAGTGTAGCTTTTGAAACTTTTCACTCATTTGGACCCTTTCCTATGGATTTTGGACCTAAATAACCCCTTTTCATCATCATTTATAGGCCTCTATGACCCCTTAATGTGCATCCCAAGGCTTAATTTGATCAAATATCTGATAAAATCATCATATAAACCTGATTTCTTCGCTCCTGAACAATCCAACTGGAAAAAGGGCCCTTGTAGGACTAGGTCGCCCATCTGGGCAAATTAGTCTTGTCCAGGTGGACTAGGTCAGCCAAGGTGGTGACCTAGTCCCATTGGATCCATTTTGGGGGTTGTGAGTGAGAAAAGTTAGGGTTTTGGTCTATTTCTCCTTTTGGTCAGCCTTGAGGATCAAATAACGATATTTTTGAGGTACATTGCTTATAAATAAGCCTAAAACCCCTAATTCTTCATTATGCAACATAATACACACTCATTATTCACAACTCTTCACTCCTCATCCACTCCCTCTTCTCAAGCAAGCTAGGGTTTCTACATTCTAAGTGACCAAGACACATTTCTAAAGCATTCAAGGGGTGAACCTTTGTTGGAACTCAAAATCCCTCATCATGACAAGGTACTAAATCCATCTGTCTTATATTTCATGCTTTATTATCTTTTTTCTTCATTAGATTTAATTATCTACAAAGGGGCTTGACCAAGGCAAGCCCCCATGCCCTAACAATTCACATTCTTTTCTCTCCCTTTGTGTGTTTGCAGACTTAGGTATTTTGGAAGGCTTGAAGAATGGATTGAAGACTTGTTAAAGACACATCTGTGTTAACTAGGGAAAAGCATCCACAAAAATAAATCTATAGGCCGAGTTCTGTAGTTCCAGATCCAAGAAATTACCAGGAGAAGAAGTGCAGGCTAAGGTCTACAGATTCCCCCTTCGAATCTCCTAAAAAGGAAAAAGGAACATTCCCACAAGTTGTGGTAGCCTATTCCTAGTGTGCCTATTTTCTAGATATTTTTGCAGATCCAGATACCCATTTGGCTGAAACAGGTCTCAGATTAGTTTCCTAAAATCACCCCGAAAAAGGACTAGGTCGCCCAACTTGGCACAAGTGTCCCAACAGACATAAAAATCAGATTTTTTAGAATTTTTGAGTTCCTTCAAGTCTGCAACACACTTCCAGGTACACATTTCCAGTTTTACAAATTTCTATTTTGTTTTATAAGCTTTCTTAGGTTATTTAGTATAAGTCTGCATATCATTATTTGTTTTCAAACATAGTCGCACGCTAGTAGTTTTGCATCAATAGTTTACTTCTATTTTTAGTTTATTGCACTTATACTATTTTATTTAGACACAATCACACACAACACATCCCCTATATTTGAATGAACTCACCTAAAAAGCATATCATTAGGTGAAAGAGAGCCATTCTTCCAACATTAGCTTCTAGGTGAAAAACCGTAGGGGCCTAGTAAGGGGAATCCTCTTTCCCTTGTATATATTTTTAGGGGTACATTTTGGTGAACCCGATGTCTGCATCCCTTCCTTTTTGATTTAGAGTTTTTCTTCATCCGATAATTATCTTGCATTGCATTTTTCATTAGTTAAGTTGCATTCTAGGGTTTCAAATTTTGCATTAGTGAAAGTGCATATAGGCTGCATTTTTGTATTTTAAATCATTGAACATTTCTGAAATTTTTCATTTTCATCATAGATCTGCATCATACAATACATAAACCACCCAACTCCATCCAAAAATCTTTAAAATTCTCAAAAAAAATCACCAGAAGGACAAAGTCGCCACCCTGGGCGACCTAGTCCCTTTAGGCCTTTGACACTACCATTTATATGGTTGAAAACCTTGTTTTTAATATTTTGTTTTATGCCATTATCTATCTATATCAGTGGATGGTCTTTTCGTTACATGCATTTTAATCAATCTAGCTTAGATTAGCTCCTTTCATGCATTACTTAAATTTCACTTTGCATTAACACCATTTTATTTTCAGTAAAATCAGTAAATTACATTGTTTGAAATTTGAAACTTTCATTGCATCCCATGTCTTTACATAAAATTTTAAGTTTGTATAGCTTCTCTTATATTTAATTTCATGGCTCTTATGGATAGTATTATAGTTTTTCTATTTTCATTTTCAACATTAGTTCCTAGTTCATTTAGATCAAATGTTTTACCAAATGAACACAACACTTTAACAACATCACAAGAACCCACTCACACCCTTCTTAAACCCTTTAGTAGCGATGAATTGGACATGTTATATGAAGCCATTGATGAATTAATCTCTCCTTGCTCATCCACTAAATATTTTCCACAACAGGATGCAAACATCGATAATCATGATAATGATAATTGTTCTTCTCCTAATATCTCTCTCATTTGCGATGAAGGTATCTTGATGAAAGAAGATACAACTATTGAAGATCATGATGGTATTTCTTGTCTTCCTCTTACTCCTCCCTCTTGCAAAGACCTTATAACACACAAACCTAAAATCATGGTTACTACCTTACCTAGTCTTCCATCCTCTCCCAACACCTCCCCTATTTGCGATAATTCTTTAATAACTAAGGCTATGTTGGTATCAAGCCATTCAATGATTGAGATTTATAGCATTATTTCTTTCATTCCTAATGTTCCTCACATTTGGAATGGTCTATTTGAACAAAATAGTCCAATCATTTGTTACCATATAATTCCTAGATATCCTTCTCTTAATGCCCATCCTATGAGTGATCAAGCTACTTCACCAACTCTAATCATGTCATGTGATAAACCTATTGTTTTTCACCTTCCAAATAGATCTCCTCTTAGGATAGATACTATTGCACAAGAGAATGACACCTTAGAGGAAAATAATACAACCACCAAAAAACACAACAATCAAATTTTCCTCTCTCCTAATATCTCTCCTATTAGTGAAGATATTATGATGGAACAAGAAACTTCCACCATAGATCATTCCCTTACTTGCGATGAAGTCAATAGTGTAGAACCCAATAATGCATGTACTAAACATCTTTTTTGTAGTTCTCCTAAACACTTTCCCACTAGGGAAGGTATCATGGTAGAAGAAAACAACAGGGTTGCACTCCTTTCAAGCCATAGTAATATGCCATCCTTGGGAAATGTTAAAAAGAAGATACTCAATTGCCTTTTCTTAGAGAAACATCAACCCAAACCTGCTAAGGTTATGCATATGCAAGTGTCCATTAGATCCCCATATCCTATTGGACCTCCTAATCATACTCTAATCCTTCACCCACCTCAGCACAACATCTCACATCACCCAAGTCCCAATCAAATTACTCACCTATATGACAAAGTGTATACCATGAAGGCTAACTTTGTCGAAACCTTGTTTCCTTATCCACACAAATAACATTAGTTTCTGGTCCTTGTCTTGTAATAGTTGTAGGATTATAACATACTCACTATTGCATGTTTTACATCCCTCATGAGGAGTAGCATACCGTCATCCATTCTAGGCCCACCTTTGTCCTGCACTAAGTGTGGGCAATGGGTTAAGTAGCCTTGTCCATGTATGTCACTTGTCGTCATCTCTCTTGACTAGTTGTTAACCTTCCATTAACTTATAAGAGCAAGCTTGGGATGTGGATAACATGTCTTAAGATTGACTCACATGTGACATACTACCCCTTTTCATGATGTAGCTAATTCAGAAACATATGACTTGGCATAGGGATTTCCACATTAGCTCTGATGTCTTCTTTCACCTATCCTTGGCTATTTTAAAGAAATTGCTCCCAAGTGATGGTGTAGCGAGCACTTTAAAGTGGGGGCATACATAGACGACATCTTTTCTTGGCGTGATTCCTCATTTTTTTGTGATGTGTCCTCTCCTTGGTGGTGTCATTGGGTTTGATTCCTTCTGAGAGTGTACGATAAAATGAAGTGGCCTGATGCGAATGAGGCATCCCTTGGATAATGATTAGACACCCTAACTTGTCCTCTCTTGGAGATATTAGGCACAATTCTCCCTAAGAAAAATACCTCACATGAAAAAATAAAAATCCCCTTCAACTAAATCCTTACATAGCATTCAAATTCAAAATCATTAACAAAAGCATTATGGTGCCTTATCAAAGTTATCAAGTGAGGTAACTTTGGTATGGTTAGTATAATGGGAAGCCAACACACTAGCATGACTTTCTCATTATATAGTGGGAAGCCGACACACTGGCATGAGTTTCTCACTAAAAAACTTCTTTGGGACAACTCACTCGCTGGATGACTTGATGTTTTGTGGCCCCAGAGTGAGCACATCTTTTCCACCTCATTCTCCTTCTAGCTCTTTCCATCGCATGATCGTGTATCTTGTTTTGCTAAAAATAATTCACCCTTGAATGTGTCCTCCTTGCACTGATGTCTTTTTGGCTTAGAATCCTGAATCCCGGGGGCTTGACCACCTCCTTTCTCTTTCTCAATATTCACCATCTCCACTTGGGCTACTCTAGTGTGAGTTTGAAGCAAGTTCATCCTCTCACTAAAGTGGGGGAAAAATGTGTTGCCAAAAAGTGTAGCCTTTGACACTTTTCACTCATTTGGACCCTTGCCTATGGATTTTGGACCTAAATAACCCCTTTTCATCATCATTTATAGGCCTCTATGACCCCTAATTGTGCATTCCAAGGCTTAATTTGATTAAATATATGATAAAATTATTATATAAACCTGACTTCTTCACTCCTGAATAATCTAGCTGGCAAAAGGGCCCTTGTAAGACTAGATCACCCATCTGGGTGAATTAGTCTTGTCTAGGTGGACTAGTTCGCCCAAGGTGGCGATCTAGTCCCATTGGAGCCATTTTTGGGGTTGTGAGCAAGAAAAGTTAGGGGTTTGGTCTATTTCTCCTTCCTTTTGGCCTTGAGGATCAAATAACAGATGTTTTTAGGTGCATTGCGTATAAATAAGCCTAAAAACCCTAATTATTCATTATGTAACATAAGACACACTCATTATTCACAACTCTTCACTCCTCATCCACTCCTTCTCAAGCAAGCTAGGGTTTCTACATTCTAAGTCACCAAGACACATTTTTGAAGCATTCAAGAGCTGAACCTTTGCTGCAACTCAAGATCCCTCATCATGAAAAGGTACTAAGTCCATTTGTCTTATATTTCATGCTTTAATATCTTGTTTCTTAATTAGATTTAATTATCTACAAAGGGGCTTGACAAAGGCAAGCCCCCATGCCTTAACAATCTACATTCTCTTCTCTCCCTTTGTGTGTTTGCAAACTTAGGTATTTTGGAAGGATTGAAGAATGGATTGAAGACATGTTGAAGACACATTTCTGTTAACTAGGGCAAAGCATCCACAAAAAGACACCTATAGGCTGAGTTTTGCAGTTCTAGATCTAAGAAGTTACCAGGAGAAGAAGTGCAGGTTGAGGTCTACAGATTCCCCCTTCGAATCTCCCGAAAAGGAAAAAGGGAAATTCTCACAAGTTGTGGTGACCTAGGTATTTTTGCAGATCCAGATACCCATTTGGCTGAAATAGGCCTCAAATAAGTTTCCTGAAATCACCCTGAAAAAGGACTAGGTCGCCCAGCTTGGCACAAGTGTCCCAACATACATAAAAGTCAGATGTTTTAGAATTTATGAGTTCCTTCAAGTCTGCAACACACTTCCAAGTACACATTTCTAGTTTTACAACTTTCTATTTTGTTTTATAAGCTTTCTTAGGTTATTTAGTATAAGTCTACATATCATTATGTTTTTTCAAACATAGTTGCATGCTATTAGTTTTGCATCAAAACTTTACTTCTATTTTTAGTTTATTGCATTTAGAATATTTTATTTAGACACAATCACACACAACACAATCCCTATCTTTGAATGAAATCACCCAAAAGACATATCATTAGGTGAAAGAGAGTCATTTCCTAGCCAAGTGCTCCTAGGTGAGAAACCCTAGGGACCTAGTAAGGGGAATCCTCTTTCCCTTCTTGTATATATTTTTGGTGGTTCAATATGGTAGAGGGTATTTGGGTTGAGGGTTGGCTATTTGAGGGTTGATGATTGAGGGATTAAGGGTTGAGGTTTGAGAATTGAGGATTAGGGGTTTAATGTATAGGGTAGAGGGTATAATCTAGAGGGTTTAAGGGTTTAGGGTTTAAGGTTTGAGGGTTTAAAGTTGAGGGTAGAGGATTGAGGGTATAGGGTTGGGGGATTAGGGTGGATGGTCCAATGTATAGGGTAGAGGGTATAGGGGTTGAGGGATTAGGGTTTAAGGGTTGAGGGTTGATGGTTGAGGGATTGAGGATTGAGGGTTAAGCGATTAGGGTAGAGAGTTTACTTGGGTTTAAGGGTTTAAGGGTTGAGGGATTGTGGTAGAGGGTAGAGGGTAGATGGTTGAGGGTTTAAGGGTTGAGGGTTTAAGGGTTGAGGGTTTAGGGTTTAGGGTTTAGGGTTTAGGGTTAAGTGTTAAAAGGGTTTAAGGTTTGAGGGTATATGGTTGATGGATTAGTGTAGATAGGGAGGGATAGATTAAGGGAGAGATGGATGGATAAGTGAGATAGAGAGAAGGAGAGAAGAGGAGGGAGGGACAAAGATATACGAGGGTCGAGAATCCAACGTATAGGGTAGAGGTTTGAGGACCTATAGGGTATTGGGTTGAGGGTATAAGGTTAAGGGATGAGGGTTGAGGGTAGAGGGTAGAAGGTTTGAGGGTTTAGGGCTTAAGGGTTTAGGGTTGAGGGTATATGGTTTAGGGTTTAGGGTATATGTTTGAGGGTATGTGGTTGAAGGATTATGGTTGAGTGTCCAATGTATAGGGTAGAGGGTATAGGGGTTGAGGGTTGAGGGATTAAGCATCGAGGGTTGAGAATTGAGGACTGGGGGTTTAATGTATAGGGTAGAGGGTTTAAGGGTTTAGGGTTTAAGGGTTTAGGGTTTAGGGTTTAGGGTTTAGGGTAGAGGGTTGAGGGTAAAGGATTGAGGGTCTATTGTATAGGGTAGAGGGTATAGGGGTTGAGGGATTAGGGTTTAAGGTTTGAGGGTTGACGGTTGATGGTAGAGGGTAGAGGTCGATTGAGGGTTTAAGGGTAGAGGGATTAAGTTTTGAAGGTTGAGGGATTAGGGTAGAGATTTTACTTGGGTTTAAGGGTTGAGGGTAGAGGGTTTAAGTTTTTAGGGTTTAAGGGTTTAGGGTTGAGGGTTGAGGGTTGAGGGTTGATGATTTAGGATTGATTATTCAAGGCTTTAAGGGTTGAGGGTATACGATTGAGGGTACATATGGTTGTAGTATTAGGGTTGAGAGTCTAATGTATAGGGTAGAGGGTATCAGGGTTGGGGGTTTAGGTTTGGAGGCTTGAGGATTGAGGGATTAAGGGTTGAGGGTTGAGAATTGAGGGTTGAGGGTTTAATGGATAGGCTAGAGGGTAGAGGGTTTAGGTTTTATGTTTGAGGGTAGAGGATTGAGGGTATAGGTTTTGCGGATTAGGGTTCAATGTCTAATGTATAGGGCAGAGGGTATAGAGGTTAAGGGATTAGGGTTTAAGGGTTGAGGGTCGAGGGTTGAGGGATTGAGAATTGAGGGTTGAGGGATTAGGGTAGAGAGTTTACTTGGGTTTAATGGTTGAGGGATTATGGTTAAGGGTAGAGGGTAGAGGGTTTAATGGTTTATGGTTTAAGGCTTAAGGCTTGAGGCTTGAGGGTTTAGGGTTTAGGATTGAGTGTTTAAGGGTTTAAGGGTTGAGGGATTAGGGTAGAGAAGGAGGGATGGATGGAGGGAGATATGGAGGGATAAGTGAGATAGAGAGAAGGATAGAAGAGGAGGGATGGACAAGGATATATGAGGGTTGAGGATCCAATGTATAGGGTAGATGGTTGAGAATTGAGGGTATAAGTTTGATGGTTTAGAGTATAGGGTTGAGGGATGAGGGTTGAGGGTAGAGGGTAGAAGGTTTAAGGTTTTATGGTTTAAGGGTTTAGGGTTGAGGGTTTAGGGTTGAGGGTAGAGGGTTTAGGGTATCAGTTTGAGGGTACATGATTGAAGGATTAGGGTTGAGGTTCCAATGTATAGCATATATGGTATAGGGGTTGAGGGTTGAGGGATTAAGGCTTGAGGGTTTAATGTATTTGGTAGAGGATAGAGGGTAGAGATTTTAAGGGTTTAAGAGTTGAGGGTTGAGGGTTTAGGGTAGAGGGTTGAGGGTATAAGGTTGAGGGATTAGGGTTGAGGGTCTATTGTATATGGTAGAGGGTTGAGGGTTGAGGGTTGAGGGTTGAGGGTTGAGAGTTGAGGGTTGAGGGTTGAGGGATTAAGGGTTGAGGGTTGAGGGGTTAGGGTAGATAGTTTACTTGGATTTAAGGGTTTAAGGGTTGAGGGTAGAGGGTATTGGACTGAGGGTAGAGCGTAGAGGGTTTAAGGGTTTATGGTTTAAGGGTTGAGGGTTTAGGATTTAGGGTTTAGGGTTGAGTGTTCAAGGTTTGAAGGTATTTGGTTAAGGGTACATATGGTTGAAGGATTAGGGTTGAGGGTCCAATGTATAGGGTAGAGGTTATTGAGGTTGATGGTTTAGGGTTTGAGGGTTGAGGGATGAGGGATTAAGGGTTGAGGGTTAAGAATTGAGGGTCAAGTGTTTAATGTATAGGGTAGAGGGTTTAAGGGTTGAGTGCTGAGGGTAGAGGATTGAGGGTATAGGTTTGGGAGTTCGGGTTGAGGGTCCAATGTATAGGGTAGAGGCTATAGGGGTTGAGGGTCAAGGGATTAGGGTAGAAAGTTTACTTGGGTTTAAGGGTTTATGGGTTGATGGATTAGGGTTCAGAGTAGAGGTTATTTGGTTGAGGGTAGAGGTTATAGGGTTTAAGGGTTTAGGGTTTAAGGGTTGAGAGTTTAGGGTTTAGGGTTGAGTGTTTAAGGGTTTAAGGGTTGAGGGTATATGGTTGAGTTATTAGGGTAGAGAGCGAGGGATGGATGGAGGGAGAGATTGGGGGATAAGTGAGATAGAGAGGAGAGAAGAGGAGGGAGGGACAAAGATATAGGAGGGTTGAGGATCCAATGTATAGGGTAGAGGGTTAAGAATTGAGGGTATAGGGTTGAGGGATGAGGGCTAAGGGTAGAGGGTAGAAGGTTTTAGGGTTTAGAGTTAATGGTTTAGGGTTAAGGGTAGAGGATTTATGGTTTAGGGTGTAGTTTTGAGGGTTGAGGGTTGAGGGATTAGGGTGGAGGGTGGAGGGTGGAGGGTGGAGGGTAGAGGGTAGAGGGTTTAAGGGTTAGGGTTTAAGTATTGAGGGTTCAGGATTGAGGGTTTAGGGTTGAGTGTTTAATAGTTTAAGGGTTGAGGGTATACATTTAGGGATTAGGGTAGAGAGGGAGGGATAAGTGAAATAAAGAGAAAGAGAGAGGATGAGGGAGGGAAAAAGATATATGAGAGTTGAGGATCTAATGTTTAGGGTAGAGGGTTGAGAACCTATAGGGTTTATGGTTTAGGGTGTTGGGATTAGAGTATACGGTTGAGGGATGAGGGTTGAGTGTTGAGGGTAGAATGTTTAAGGGTTTAGTGTTGAAGGTTTAGGGTTGAGGGTAGAGGGTTTAGGGTTCACGGTATAGATTTGAGCGTACGTGGTTGAAGGATTAGGTTTGAGGGTCCAATGTATAGGGTATAGTGTATTGGGTTGAGTGGGAGAGAGAGAGAGAGAGAGAGAGAGAGAGAGAGAGAGAGAGAGGGTAAGGGTTTAGGGTTTAGGGTTAAGGGTAGAGGGGAGAGAGATAGTATTGAGATGGGGAGAGGGTGCAGGAGGGAGATACTTGAGTGAGATAGGGCATAGGGGTTGAGAGATTAGGGTTTAAGGGTTGAGGGTCGAGGGTTTAAGGGTTGAGGGTTGAGGGTTTAGGGTTTAGAGTAAAGGGTTGAGCGTATAGGATCGAGGGATTAAGGTTAAGGGTATAGGGTTAAGGGTAAAGGGGAGAGAGATAGGAGTGAGTGAGTGAGAGAAGGAGACTTGAGAGAGAGAGGGAGGGAGGGAGTGGGAGAGAGATAGAGGGTAGAGGGTTTAAGGGTTAAGGGTAAAGGGTAGAGGGGAGAGAGATAAAAGGAGTGAGTGAGTGAGAGAGATAAAATTGAGAGAGGGAGAGGGGGTAGGAGGGAGAGAATTGAGAGAGAGAGAGGGTGGGAGTGGGAGAGAGATAGAAGGTAGAGGGTAGAGTGTTTAAGTGTTTAAGGGTAGAGGGTAGAGGATAGAGAGAAAGAGAGTGAAAAGAAACCTATAAAAAAATCAACTTTCTCATAATGCGAGTGCATTTTGAAGTAGTAGAGATATGGTCACTATTTTAGCAAGACATAAAATGCTTGTGTTATAATGCGAGCACATTATAAAGTGAGAACATTTTGTCTTGCTCTAAAAATGGTAAAAAAATCAATATACCTATGATCTCAAGGCCCACATTCTACATATTCTCTTGGTTCTTTGTGTGTTTCGACAAAATAAATCTTTTTGATGATTTTGTGAAGTGTGCATGCATGTTCTTCACATTCCACCACCTTTTTCATGATCTTTCCACCACCTTTGCATGAAATAGTAGAGTTTTCATGTTGAAAGGAATATAATATCAATTCAAGTCCGAATTCCATTCAAGAGTGATATACAATTGATGTTTGGAGGGGAACAAGCTTTTGAAAAAGTCAAATTGTTGAGTTTGAAGAAAGAAGAAGAAAAGGCTACATAATTGGGTAGAACTCCTCCATTTGAAACTCTGGATTTTTAGGTATGTGAAGTCTTTACACATTTTCTTTCATTCTATTTTGGCTTGCTTTGATTTTTTTTATTTTCAATATTCCATGTTGGTCATTGTTTGTTTTTAATTATAACCTTAGCTTGTCAATGCACATTTTAAATTACACAATTCTTTACAGTTTCCAATTACATTTTTAAACCACATCTCTTTTAGGCACTTTGTTAAATAATTGACTTACCTTGTGTATGCTTCCATGTTTTGTATACACATATATATGATAGAAGTTATAAGAAATTAAAATAATACATCATTTCTCAATCCTTTACTATGGATATTCATAACACTCTCCAAAGGTTTCATTTTGGTACAGGCATGGGGGATGTTGGAAAATGTAGTTGAATTTGGTTTTACACCTACAATTTTCATATGCTTGAATTTTTCTAAATCCTTTTCAATAAATCTATTTTTTGCATATCTTGCAATCATTCTAGTCCACGAGGACATATCTTATTGATGTATTTTTTCAAACAGTTATACTAAGTAGTTCATTACCTTGTCCATGCTACCAAATTTTCCAGACATGTCTACCAAAGCATTTTATCAAAAAACATCTAGACAAAGAAATTAGTTGTTTGAAGAAATGCCTCAAAGAAATGGGGTCTCTTGGTGATGTGCATTTTATCAGCAAACTGATTGCATTGTCTATGCTACCAAATTTTCCATACATGTCTCTACAAAATTGGAATATACTCCTCCCACATTGATAGATCTTCGAATCTATTTTGGTTTTCATCTCTATTTCTAGATTTACCTCATCACTAAACTTACCTCATCACTTGTGTTGTGATATATTTTAAATATTTCCTTGACTAGTCTACCTACAATGTATTCTAACCCTTCTCTCCACTATTTCAAGACTTCTTATTCAAGGATAAGTTAGCAACATGGGGAAAGGTGCATCCTATCTTGCAATCATGGCATGCCAAAAGAAAATGTGGTAGGGTTGACAAGGTAGGGGCAGCGTGAGAATATTCCTCATCGAAATGGGGTCTCATGGTGATTTACATCACCATCCCCATTTCTATGAGGCATTTTATCATGTTTCCCCTGAAAATCATAGTGAGACCCCATTTCTATGAAGTATTTTTTCACGCTACCCCTACCTTGTCAACCCTACAAAATTTGCTAGCTAGTGGGCTCACTAGCATTCCAATATGGTAGGGTTGACAAGGTAGGGGGAGAATATGCCTCATAGAAATGGGGTAATGTGGCATGCCATGATTGCAAGATAGGCTAAAAAATGGAAGCATGGAAAAGGAATTTGAATTGTTTAATAATAATGTTTTCATAGAAATGTATTCAAAATGTGGTAGCACTGACAAGATAGTGAGCTCACTAGCTTACCAATTTGATAGGGTTGACAAGGTAGAGGTAGTGTATGCCTCATAGAAATAAGGTATCATAGTGATGTACAACATTGTGAGACCCCATTTCTATGAGGCTAGTGAGCTCACTAGCTTTCCAATTCGACGGGGTTGACAAGGTAGGGGAAATGTATGCATCATAGAAATGAGGTCTCACGGTGATCTACACGGTGATGCATACATTACCCATCATCGTGAGACCCCATTTCTATGATGCATATTCTTCCCCTACCTTTTCAACCCTACCAAATTGGAAAGCTAGTGAGCTCACTAGCTTGCCAATGCTCACATGATTTTTCTAATGCAATGCCTTAAAGAAATGTAGTAATGTTGCATTCCATGATTCCAATATAGACTCAAAATGGAAGCATGGACAAGGAATTTTAATTGTTTGACAATAATTTTTTTGTAGAGATGTATGCAAAATGTGGTACCTTTGACAAGCTAATGAGCTCACTAGCTTGCCAATACGGTAGGGTTGACAAGGTAGGGGTTGTTTATGCCTCACCATGAGTCCCCATTTCTATGAGGCATACGATGTGTTGGTGTTTTAATTTTCCAAATAAGGCTTCATAATTCTCTAAGAGGTTGCCAACCTCTATATTCAAGAATTCACTAAGTTAATGGCCAACTAATAAGATTCAGTCAAAGACTGAGATCTCCTACACTTTTGGCTCTGTAAAACCAAGGGGGGTGTTCCTATATGTGTTCATAAAAATGATTCATGCCTCAAGAACACTTCTATACACAGATACTTTCCTATCAATGCAACTAGATAGAATCTACCAAGGTTATGGAAAACCATAGAATAAGAACAACTATCTAGAGCTAGGAAAGCATATTTAATCTAAGATTTGCATCTCAAGGGAGATAGAATTTGATTTTTTTAAATGTTTAGACTTTAAACCTTCACATTTAGGGCTATCATTCTGTACTTTTAAAAAGGATCATGAATGAACTAGCCACTACCTCATTCAACTAGGCGGGAGTCACATAAAACATAACCTTGATATCATTGAACTATCATTATAATGCCTTACACTTAAAGATTTTATAGTATTCAAAAAAATAATCCTTAGAAAATCCTAAGCACATTACAACAGACCTGCAACTCCTTTTCAATCATTTTATTAACTCATTAAGTTAAAGCGGTAAAATGAATCATACATTCAAATATACCATTGAAGATGAATGAAGCAACCATTGATAAATGCATTAAAAATATGTCATAAGTACACAAGAGAGAAATTGTCTTAATTTTTAAGATTTCTTTCGATACCAGTAATTATAAAAAGAATAGTATGCTTATCTTATGCACATACCCAACCTAGAATGACTTCCTAGCTACAACCTTCCAGATACTACAATATATTCCTAACTGTACGCTGTCTAAACTTCAGGACTCAAAAAATCCAACCACAACAATGAGCCTTGAAATCTCATTTATAGATCAGGAGAGCAACAAGCATCAGGCTCAATTGTTCATTTCAAAATGAATTTCATCCCGACCAAATGAAATTTTAGTTATATTTCAAAATTCCTCATCATCAAATGTAACCATACTTTGAACAGAGCAATCAAAACAATTACACCCCTATAACTAGCCGAATAGAAAAAAGGCCACCACATCACCCAAGCGCACGTCCACATCGGACTCGAAGCACAAAAAAAATCAAAAACAAAAAGAACAACCCTAGCGACCGCATCATCATCTTTCACCACGAGCAACCACGTGGCCTCGATAGAGGCGACTGTTCTTGGTCCTCACTTCAGTATGAAGAGAGACCATTACTTTACCTTTGCTTGCACCAACAATAGACCCAAAAATAGCACATGGTGCCACCACAGAAATTGGAGAAGCTGTGAGGACCTCCTCATTCACCCCACCATCTCAGTTAGGGCCATGAGGTAATTACAGTAGTCCAAATCAATTTTGGACCCTTCACCATCATAGCCTGCAAAAAGCTCAATAGGTGACTTGCAACATCTAAACCTCTTGTCAACCCTTTCAGAAACTGCCCCAGAAGCACCAGGAACAGTACTATGTTCAGTTTGTTTCTCCTCTTGCTATAAAATCTTTGCTCCCATCCTGGCACTTCTTTGTATTGGGGAAGTAGGAACCACCGACTTACCCATCCAATTCAGAAGTTCAAACTTAGTAAGAAAAGCCAATCACCTACAAATGAAAATAAACTAAAAAAGTGCAATGATGCTAATGAGCAATTAGAAATCATTTATTGAGCAAGCCGATGCAGGGAACATTAATTGCTCCAATTGCATTTACAAGAAAATGAGTGATTAGTGGCTGACGTTTCCACCACAGAATATCTCCAAGCTCATGAAAAATAGCATACAACCCATTATGATTATTAGGTGAATATCGCTCGCATGCATGGAAATCAAGATGAGATCCATTGAAAGACTTGCACCATTAATGAATATAACTTGTAGAGCACAAATAGTCCTCACATGGGTGGATTAATTTTTTTGAATTTAGACTGTCGATGTGATAAGGACCTAGCATGTCAAATGAATCAGATCGAGTCAAAGATCATTGAAAAACCCACATCACCACTTGGAAAACCCGACAACCAATCACATACCTCGCAAAACTTTCAAAAGCATTAATCCAATCGTGTGAGGCTTGTGAGGGACGATCATAATTATTCCTCATCGTTAAACAACCATCATTGATTTGACATCCATTTGTCACTGCTAACACATCAAGACAAGCCCCACCCCATTGTACATGATAGGTGGCAGCATCTCGCATACCTCGCACCACTTTAATGACATCAGCAAGAAATCTTGCGAGGTTTGAGAGAAATGATCTAGATTTGAACTCCTTGATCTGAGAACCCACCAATCTGCACATGGAAATGTGATTTATAAAAGTGGGGCCAACTAGGAGAATGGGAAAAGACCCTCAAAGGCACAAAATTTTAGGCCAAAGTCTAAAAATTGGGAAAATCCACCTGTTTTAGGAAAAATAATATTAAAATCTGAACATGGAAATTTTTTTTGATAGGTCAGGTGAAGGGGCTAGTAACAACACGACAAACAAGGCTCAGTCGAACAACTAAAAAGACCGGTAACCTGCAATAATAGGTCAACACAAAACTATAATGTAAGGGTTTATTTAGTAAAACCAATTTTAACATGGGTAACAAAACCCCAAACCCTAAACATTAGACCCCTAGTCACAAAAGATGAACAGACATGCCCAAAACCAAGCAAAATTTTGACAATTTTTTTAAAATTTCCATTAGTGGATCCGACTGGGGATGTATGCCCCCCTATGGGCATAGCAAGAACCTATATCTCTGGGGAGTAGACCCAACATTGAAATCAAATAGGTGCCTTGAAGAATGCTCCACCATGTTGCCATTAGAAACTTTTTTACATCCAACTTGGTGGCCCTAGGCCCCCAAACAAGGGAAACCAAAATTTACCCCTGTCAAAAACAAAATTCTCTGCTACCTGGAGTAGACCAAATCTAAAAAATTTTCCCCTAAGTGCCCATATGTCATTCAAATAATCAACATGCCCCAAAGCATCATAATGCTTTCCAATATTTTTTTCCATTCCATGAATCAACAATTTGTATCCTAACAGTAAATGCAACTCATGACTACTATGACACGTTACCTTGGGCTGCTCAAGGTCATGTTTCATTGAATGCTTATTCATTTGAACAGAGAAATAAAAACATTCATAATCCATTTTATCTTTTACATCACAAAACTTGGCATCAAAATGAGTTTGCACGTCAAACTAAAAACTCTCAAAGAGAACTTTGTGCATGTCATGCAAACCATTGTTGCATAAAATAAAAGGTGCATATTTTGGGGAATCCTCACCCTGATGGTTACAACATAAGCCTAATTCCCAACATCTGTGTTCAGATGTCCTAGAACACTCCCTAATATTATAGAAATGGGAATCATAAGTCACATCTTCCTCCAGGAAATGTGTGAATACATTATCTCAGGCTTCTTCAAATATATTGCCTCCTGTATCCCATCATCCAACTCCAAATGCAACACCTCAAAAATAGGCTCTAGCAAACCAACTTCAACAAGGGTAATAGGAAAATAGTTGTGTGCACTGGCCCCCTCATGTTCAACATCACCTGTTGTATGTGTTAATTTATAAGTGAAAATTTCAGCACAAGCTGAAAACTTTTCA
The DNA here is from genome assembly GCA_007115665.2 of Sequoiadendron giganteum. Classification (NCBI taxonomy): domain Eukaryota; kingdom Viridiplantae; phylum Streptophyta; class Pinopsida; order Cupressales; family Cupressaceae; genus Sequoiadendron; species Sequoiadendron giganteum. The sequence continues at coordinate 600,746,950 of CM021104.1, forward strand.
CCAGCAATATCAATGGCACTTTCATTATAAGCTGAAAACTTTTCACCAGAAATATCAATGACACTTTCATTATAAGTCTCAGAAAAGCTCAACTCAAGGGGTGACAACAAGTCCATCTCAGCTTCATACAAACAATCAAGATCATCAATAACACCAATACATTCATCAATGTGTTGGTTACCTTCAGTATTGCTCTTTAGATCACAGTATTGAACACATACCTCATTTTCTTCAAATTCCTCATCATTTACACAATAAACATGCTCCATTGATAGAACATCTAGAGTATACTCCAAATATTCATCATGTGAAATTTTTCCCCTCACTTGTAAGAAAATGACATCATGAGGCTCTTTATTACCACAAATCTCTAGTAAGGAAAATGTTTCCATATCATCCTCAGAGAGGCAATCATCACTTCTAAATTCACAATCACTATCCTATAACAAAACCTCGGTAACATGTGTATTTTATTCATGACATGGAAAATAACTTTTTGTCTCACTTAGTTCTCCACCATATTGCTCCTCAAGCTTTTGCAGAGTTATCAAACACTCCTCAAAAGGGAAAGTGTCATATACATTTTGTGCATATACACACTTTTTCGATTCTACAATCTCTATCCCTTTAAGGACTTGGGTGAGGTTACCAGGTTTCAATTCTTCTGGCAAAGCACTCAACCCAGGTTCATAAATCTCACAAAAAAAATCAATGCACACAAAATCATCAGGTCTGAAATCTCTGGGAACTTCTATCAAAGCATCCAAAAATCTCAAAAATAGCTTGTATGGTGATTCTCCCTCTTGTATCTTCATCTCATACAATTCTTGCGCAAAAAAGTTTTCATCATCACTACTCAAATCGAGTTGGTTTTCAACTTGGGTTTCATCGTTATCTTCATACTATAATGATGGATACATCACTATTTCCAAAACATTTTGATCATAACAATTGTCTTTTATAGGTAACTCCAAAATTTTGCTAGTATGAGATGTGCCAAGGTAACCAACACTTGCAGCTAGATACCCTTTCATCATTGAGTATTTTATGTTGTTCTTAATGTCCATAGCCATTAGATATGCCTGATATAAGGTTGTAGGTTCGTTATCTCTTACTAAGTAACTCATCTTTTTGTCAAAAGCACCAAGATATACAACCAGGCATTCAACCTCATTTGGTCTTATTTCTTCAAGGATTTCTCTTACAACTTTTGAAAACCTAAGATTGAAAAATGGGACTAGCTCATCTTTTCTTATGTGGATTCCCATAAAACCCTTTCTTACCATGCTCTGGTTTACTCTTTCACCAAATTTTTCAATAAAAACCATCACCAACTGATTCCATGAGTTAATAGAACATGCAACCAAATATGAGAACCAATCCCTGGCATCATCCTTCAAGGATTGCACAAAAAGATTCATGACAACATCCTCATGACTGACTTCATAATCCCCCATCACTTCCATAAAATTTTGCACATGCTTAGAGGTAGATTCTGAACTTTTCCCTATTAAGTTGGGAAAATATTTCCTAACCTTCTTAGGAATCAAATTAGGGAAACCCTTAATACCACTAAAAATAAATGGCATATACCTTTGAATCACAAAATCCCTTGGAGGGCTTGGTGAAACTTGTTCCCTTTGCATACTTGTATTTTCCATTTCATAAGGAAACCTTCTTATACCCATTCAATCACTGTCAAATTCATACATGGCTATCAATTACATCATTTACTAATCCAACCATGATTATAAAATATTGACTGAATACTTATGCCTTAATCTTTTTAGAGGCATAATTCAAGATAAACATACTTCTCAAATCATATTACATATTACACTATAAAAATTATGCAAAGACCAACCACTATTCCTTTCTTAATGCCAAATCATCTAATTAGGAACTATTCATCATCCCTAGTTATGAATACTTCTCATAATCAAAATAATGATATGTTTAGATTAATGACAGTACTTGGAAATTAAGTAACACTTGTTAAATTTTTCTCCCTGACTGCAAATATTATAGATCTGGGAATTTTCCTTGTATATCAACTTGTTCTTCAGACAGATTCACCACCTCTTTAATAGATGACTAAATTTCGAATGAATATGAAATTCCTTTTCAAGAACTGATCACATTCTGGGTCTTCGTCCACAAAAGAGTCACACTCAAATGATTTGAGATTACACTACTACCAATCCTTTCCAAATCCATAACCTCTTTACATCCAAACTTAAAAGTTTAGATCCACCAAACAAATGACTCTGGAAGACCACCACCAACTTTTGTGGTTTTTTTTTCTTTAAATTTCTTAGAAGTTCTCCCCAATCAAATCACCATTCAGTTAGCGACTTAGGTAGAAAAATTAATGCAAAATTGTCAATCCCTAATTACAAACATGATGGTAATGACCCTATAATAGAACGGTCTATAACCAACACTTCTAAATGCTTAGTTCACCAGTGGAGTCACCATTTTGTTGTTGTTTTAATTTTCCCACTAAGGCTTCATAATTCTCTAAGGGGTTGCCAACCTGTATATTCAAGAATTCATGAAGTTAATGGACAACTGACAAGATTCAGTCAAAGACTGAGATCTCCTACACTTTTGGCTCTGTGAAACCAAGGGAGGTGTTCCTATATGTATTCACAAAAATACTTCATGCCTCAAGAACATTTCTATACACAGATACATTCCTATCAATGCAACTAGATAGCATCTACAAGGGTTATGGAAAACCATAGAATAAGAACAACTATCTAGAGCTAGGAAAGCAGATTTAATGTGAGATTTGCATCTCAAGAGACACATAATTTTATTTTTTAAAATGTTGACTTTGAACCTTCACATTTAGGGCTACCATTTTGTACTTTCAAAAAGGATCTTGAATGAACTAGCCAATGCCTCATTCAACTGGTTGGGAGTCACATAAAAGATAACCCTGATATCATTGAACTATAGTTATAATGCCTTACACTATAAGATTTTACAGTACACAAAACAATACTCCTTAGCAAATCCTAAGCACATTACCACAAACCTGCAACTCATTTTCAAGCATTTGATTGACTCATTAAGTTAAAGTAGGAAAATGAATCACACATTCAAATATACCATTGAAGATGAATGAAGCAACCATTGATAAATGCATTCACAATCTTTCATACTTACACAGGAGAGCAATTGTCTTAATTTTTAAGATTTCTTTTGATATAAGTAATTACAAAAAGCATAGTATTCTTATCATATGCACACACGCGGCCTATAATGACTTCCTAGATACAACCTTGTAGATACTACTATATATTCCTAACTGTATGCAGTCTAAAATTCAGGACTCAAAAAATACGACCACAACAATGAGCCTTGAAATCTCCTTTATAGATCAGGAGAGTGACAAGCATCGGGCTCAATTGTTTATTTCAAAATGAATTTCATCCCAACCAAATGAAATTTCAATTATATTTCAAAATTACTCATCATCAAATGGAACCATACTTCGAACAGAGGAATCAAAACAGTTACACCCCTGTAACTAGCCGAATAGAACAAAAACCACCACATCACCCACGCGCATGTCCACATCTGACCCAAACCACAAAAAGCACAACCCCTGCAACCACATCATCATCTTGCACCATGAGCAACCACATGGGCCTGATATAGGCGACCGCTCTTGGTCCTTGCTTTAGTATGAAGAGATACCATTACTTTACCTTTGCTTGAACCAACACCAGACCCAGAAACAACACATGGTGCCACCACAAAAATTGGAGAAGCTGTGAGGTCCTCCTCATCCGCCCCCACTAGCTTAGTCAAGGCCACGAGGTAATTATGGTAGTTTGAATCAATTTTAGACCTTGCACCATGAGAGCCTATAGAAAGCTCAATAGGTGACCTGTAACGTCCAGACCTCTTGTCAACCCTTTCAGTAAATGCCCCAAAAGCACTAGGAACAGTACTCTATTCAGATTGTTTCTCCTCCTGCTGCAAAATATTTGCTCCCATCCTAGCGCTTCTTCATACCAGGGAAGTAGGAACCACCGACTTACCCATCCAATTCGCAAGTTCAAACTCAACAAGAAAAACCAATCACCTGCAAACAAACATAAACTCAAAAAATGCAATGATGCTAATGAGTAATTAGCAAGAATTTATTGAGCAAGCCGGTGCAGGTAACATTAATTGCTCCAATTGCATTTACAAGCAAATGAGTGATTAGTGGCTGACCTTGCCACCACAAAATATCTCCAAACTCATGGAAAACAAAGTACAACCCATCATGATTATCAGGTGAATACTACTCACACGCATGGAAATCAGGATGAGATCCACTGAAAGACCTGCACCATTAATGAATATAACTTGTAGAGTGCAAATAGTCCTCACATGGTTGGATTAAAATTTTTGAATTTAGATCATCGATGTGATAAGGACATAGCATGTTGGATGACTCAGATCGAGTCAAAGATCATTGAAAAACCCACATCACCACTTGGAAAACCCGACAGCCAATCACATACCTCGCAACACTTTCAAAAACATTAATCCGATCGTGCGAGGCTGATGAGGGACGGTCATAATTAATCCCCATCATTAAACAACTGTCGTTGATTTGACATCCATTTGTCACCGCTGGCACATCGATACAGGCCCCACCCCACTGTACGTGACAGGTGGCAACATCTCGCATACCTCACACCACTTTAATGATATCAACAAGAAACCTTGTGAGGTCTACGAGGAATGGTCTAGATTTGAACCCCTTGATCCAACAGCCCACCAATCTGCACATGGAAAAGTTATTTATAATAGTGGGGCTGACTAGGAGAATGGGAAAAGACCCTTAGAGGGATGAAATTTTAGGCCAAAGTCTAAAAATTGTGAAAATCCACTCGTTTTAGGCAAAATAATATTAAAACCTGAACATGGAAAAAAAAATGATCGATTGAGTGAAGGGGCCAATAACAACACGACAGACAAGGCTTAGTCGAACAACTTAAAAGACCATTAACCCCCAATAATAGGTCAACACAAAATTATAAAGTAAGGGTTTATTTGGTAAAACCAATTTTAACATGGGTAACAAAACCCTAAACCCTAAACATTAGACCCCCAGTCACAAATGATGAATAGACATGCCCAAAACCAGGAAAAAGTTTTCCAATTTTTTTAAAAGTTCCATCATGATGCCCCTACCTTGTCAACCCTATTGCATTCACAAGCTAGTGAGCTCATAGGATTGTCAAAGGTACCACATTTTGCATACATGTCTATGAAAAAATTATTGTCAAACAATTCAAATTCCTTTTCCATGCTTCAATTTTGAGCCTATCTTGCAATCATGGCATGCCACATTACCACATTTATTTAAGAAATTTCATGAAAAAAATTCACATGACATTTGTCTATGCTAGAAATAATCTTCTACAGGATTATTGTAAGTATTTGTATGAAGCCTTAAATGACATATATTTCATTTATTTGGATGGATTCATTTTTTAGGAACTGATATTTATCTCATTACCATGCTACAGGTAAAATTATCTGCCATGTCGAGGAAATGAATGAGGAATAAACCAACAGATGAAGATTTGAAACCAATAAAGGAAAAAATAGAGAATGAATGAGGACATATCATGAGAAGAATAAATTGGATATGATTGATGAAAACAAGCCAAACCTCAACCATCAAAAAGAGAAAAGGAATTGGTGGATCAAAGAACACAAATGCAAAAGCATTGTGCTAAGACAAAATTGGATGTACCATAGTTGGAGACACACCATCTACCACAAGTGAATATGAAGGGACACCATTAAGAACAAGTGAATATGGAGGGACACCATTAATCACAAGTGAATATGGAGGGACACCATTAAGCACAAGTGAATATGGAGGGACACCATCTACCAAAAATGAATATGGAGGGACACCATCTACCACAAGTGAATATGGAAGGACACAATCTACTACAAGTGAATATGAAGGGACACCATCCACCACACCTCAAATTGAGAGTACATAATTACTCGGATTTGACAAAGAAGGAACACCATCATCCCCTTGTCAATATCAAGTTATTTCGTATATTATACCGTCAATCGAAGGTACACAATCTAGCCCACCTCATTTAAATATTAATGAAATTCCTAATGTTGAGATGTATGTACCTAGGAGAACACCACCTATAATTTTGTGTAGAAATCCAAAGTATTTGATTAATATTGATGAGGATATTTTGTAGCACAGGGAAGGTAAGATTCCAGCACACACTTGTAGAAGATATGCTAATAAGATTTGGAAATTGTTCTTTGAAAGGATAAATGAGACTACAAGATGTCAACTATTTGTTGAAATGATGTGGGTATAAAGTATAGAAACATCATGAAGATTCTTGGGTTGAGAACATCGAATGCTTCAAGCGAAAAAACTATTGCACAAATAATCTAATGGATTCTTCTAAGAGTGTGGGTAAGACCTCACACTCAAGGAATATTAATGTCACCTTACATGTCATTACATTGACCTTGGTAAGTATTCAAACAAGGAGATCTTGTCTCATTAGAAAGATGATTGAATAATCGAGAACTAATAGAATTTTTTTTATCAAGAGTTGTTCAAAGGTGGTAAAGAATTTAGGGCACCAATTCAAATGAATTATGGGCATTCTTGGGGAGAATGCCATGAAAAGATAAATAATTGAAGGCTATTGGAAGAATAGCACAAATCCGTCTCTTGAATCAAAGAGATGTGGTAAGAAGGAGAATCGGTAGTCAAAACCATGAGCCACATCCAGAGCATTTTTTGGATATGACTTAAGCCCAAATCTTTCATAAATTTCAAGAGGATTATCCTCAAATTCAAAAATTTTAAAGATATTTTGAAATGCTTAAACCTTTTATGTCATGATAAATGACACATGCACTACTTTCTGTTGTATACTACATATTGAATTCTCTAACCATTATGATGTTTATCATTCTATATGTTTAGATTTTCATACGAACAATATTTTTTAGGATTGTGGCATACATGCCCCATGAACATCTTCAAGAGAGTTCTTATCAAAAAAATTGTGAAATAGAGAATGGCCAAATATTCTACAGGATGGTTCATGTCAATGTTGTGGTGGCTTGCAACATATACCAGCATGTCAACATATGGAAACCACATAGGAGGTGGGAAAGCAACTAGTAGATTTTGAGAAGTATAAAATAGTGGCATACATTACAAAAGATGGTAATCAAGAAAAAAGGTGTGATTTGGTTATTCAAAAGATTCTAGTGTATCAGTTCATGTCTATGTTTCATGACAATATAGTGTATGAGTATGCAAGGAATACCCATAGAGCCTGATGGTTGGACACACAATTCAAGTTATGCAAGGGAACTTTTCTTGTTGGTAGCATAGTTTTAGTGGTCGAATTTGTAGATAAATACACTCTATAGCCACAACATGAGGTGTAGTCAAAATATTACAACTCCACATAGGTTTTGATATTTGTGCACATAACATTCACTCATGTAGTTGATAGTACAGATGATCAAAAGAAGGTATTGAGGGAGTATCACTTTTATATTAGTGATGATCACACACATTCTCCAAAGTTCATGCAAGGTTTCTTCCAAACATTCTACAATGATTTGGCTCAGAGGGGCATAACATACAGTTGACATATAATATGGCTGGATAACTGTGCGACATAGTTCAAGAACTCTCACATGTTCTATTGTTTGTGCATGATGCATGTCATTATAGGTGTTCAAAATATTTGGAACTTTTGTGAGGCTAGGCATGGAAAGGGGGAACATGATGGTGCAGGAGCATGTGTGAAAAGAGCATTAGCATGAGAAGAGTTAAAGTATAAAGACAATGCAAATTTGACAGATGAAAAATCAATTGTCAAGTGGTGTAATGCTTTGATGGGTCCAAGTAATGAAGGTACATATTCAGTTCATAGATTTTTTTGGTTGATGGATGATGCTAACATTGCACCATATGAGGATTGTTGTACACTGACAGGATTTAGTGAGCTACAATATTTCCTTAGCTCAAATGCAGGTTCATGGAGTATCAATACATGGAAGATGGCATGTTTATGTTCTTCATGTACAATGCAAGACTTGGATGATTATGAGTCAAAGGAGTTGGTTGAGAAATGGTTGTTAAGTTATCTTATCCCACTTCACACATATTTCCCTCTGATGACATTACAACTAACATAGATGGATTTATCAATTGACTTTGATCACATATCAAATCTAGTTCAACCAGGTAATATATCTACTTGCATATTTTTTGAGATTCCTATTATTATCTTACTTTGTATTGTATTTGTAATGTTTCAACTAGTTTTAAGAGATTTGTTGCACATGTCAATGTAGGGCATGTTTATGTAGTTATTGCAGATGAAGACAACGAAGAGGGAATACACTATTACTTGTGTCATTGTGTTGAGGCCAAAAATAAACTGGATGCTCCAATTATAGATGGAGAGAACATTGAATGCCCTACAGGATTATTTTTTGTTACTTGAACATGGCTTAGGAGGTACCCACATAAGAGTGTTAAATATTGGTTATTTCAAGACTTTGACACACATAGGAAGATTCTTCATTACTCGAACCTTGTCATGGAATCCAATGTTCCTTTAACCAAATATGGGGGTAGACCTTTGAACAAGACCTTTTGGAAGGTTCGTGAGTCTGACCATGATTCAATACTTGACACAATAAAGAGTAGAGCATACCCAGATGGTTCGCTAGATTAATTTGTAAGTATTCACAATAATTTGTATGATGCCAATGCTATAATGAAAATGCTAATCATCTAATGCTTATATCATTTATGTAGGTGTTTGGTGAAGTTATCAGACTTGCAAATGTTGCACACTTTATGTTTATAACTGTGGCAAAGGATTTAGAGTTCAATGGTATTTTATTTTTTCTCAAAAATATGCAAAAACATTGATGTATGATGTTATCAATACAGTAGTAAACTAAGTGGAAGATTAAATTGCTCTTTTTTTATAATAGGTTACAAGTTTCCAAAAGATTTGAAAGTAATATTTTGGTTATGTTATATTCATGTTCTATTCATGAGAGGCTGTTGTGTGCAATAGGTATCTTGGAACTCCCAATGAAGATGTATGGCTAGGAGTGACTAAGTTGAGAGATTGGAATGTCTATCCTCAATGGAAGCATCAATATTTAAGCCTTGTTCTCAAGTTGGAACCAAATGGTGTGGATTTTTTTTCTATAAGTTCCTTCCATCTATTTTCATTTCATTTCCATTTTGGATGCTCTTTATTTTTCTCCTTTTACTTTGCCTATTTGTAAGTAACCTACTAAAAATTGATTGGTGTCCCCTTGTAGAAAATACCAATTTATGAGCTATCCAAGAGAATCTCGGCTAGAAAAGAAATGCAACATTCTTATTTTGATGATGTTGACAAATCTCAATTATGATTTTAAGCCACTATAAAAGTGTGTGTGAAGTTTAGTGAGGGAATTTCAATTTATTCATTTTAAGTTAACCTCATCATGAGAATCTATGATGTTAACATTATAAGAGCATCTCAAATTTCAAATTATTCTATTCATGAGAGGTGTTGTGTGTAATAGGTATCTTGTAACTCCCAATGAAGATGTATGACCAAGAGTGACTAAGTTGAGAGACTGGCGTGCCTATCCTCAATGGAAGCATCAAGATTTAAGCCTTGTTGTTCCTGAGTTGGAACTAAATGGTGTGGATTTGTTGTCTGTAAGTGCCTTCCATCTATTTTCATTTCATTTCCATTTTGGATGCTCTTTCTTCTTCTTCTTTTACTTTGCCTATTTGTAAGTAAACTAATAAAAATTGTTTGGTGTCTCCTTGCATAAAATGTTGATTTATGAGCCATCCAAGAGAATCTCAGCCAAAAAAGCAATGAAACATCCTTATTTTGATGATCTTGACAAATTTCAATTCTGATTTGAAGGCATTATAAAAGAGTGTGTGAAGCTTAGAGAGGGAATTTCAAGTTATTGATTTGAAGTTAACCTCATCATGAGCACCTATGATGTAGATAATATAAGATAATCTTGAATGTATGAGTGACATTGTAAAAGATCTGTGAGAATGGAGTACCTAAGGCATCCTTGAATAAATATCATTTTATTGTAAACATCATATTTTTTTCTCATGATTTTATATTACCACTTGATATTTTTGAGAAAGAATTATGCCTAAAAGTACAAGCACTTGGGTTTCAGAATGGTGTATGAAGCATATTAGACAATTGTAGCACAAATAGAAGAATTAGGACAACCAAATAAATCTCATTTTATTGCAAACACCATATTATTAATATAGTGAGTGTAATAACCATTGATACGGTGGGTGATCCCACAAAGCTGGTTTACAATTTCTCAGAGGAACTGATTTTTGCTGAAATCACATATTTTTAGAAAATATAATGATTTAAGCCTTTAAAAGTTCCATTTTAAGGATTCCAATTGAAGAGGGTATGATCAAACCACCTTAGATCAAACCCCCTTGGATAGAACCTCGCTAGTTTTGAACCATACCTATAAATGAGTCTCCTTTACACCTATCAAAATACTGATAAAAAATTACCTTTGATTTACCTTTTGGTGGATCAAATGAATTAATTTAAAATTTATTTGAAATGATTATGGTAGTCCTCAAAATGAGCTATTCCATGAATATAATTTTAATATGTTTTTCTTTTATTATGTATGTGTTTTTTTAGTTTAATTAAACATAGGTTTTTCACCGAAAATCAAGCTCTAAGTTTTGCACATGTGGAAAAATAGCAAATTATGAAAATATTTTTTAAAAAAATATGTTTGTGCTGGGTATTGATGTCCTTGATCCATTAAAAAAAAATTAAAAAAAAATCGATACATACATAAAAAGTTATGTTGTATACAGTCCACCTATGTCTAAATTACAATTGGTTTGACTTCGAAACTCTATTAAGGAAAAAATATTCAATAAAAAAAAATGATACCAAATGAAAGTGCTAGATATCGTAGTTACAAATCTAAATTCGAAAACATTAGAATTTTATCCTTCATACAAAAAAAGTTATGTTGTATACGGTGAGCGTCACTTTTTTAAAATGTTGTTTTATGAAAAAAACTAGTTTTCATGGGAGATGGAAAAAGAAGTGCAATCTTATTTCAAAAATTTTGAAAAAAATATTTTTAGAATCTATAGACAAAATGTGATGAGACTCTAGTTTGCATCATCTTCAAATTCCTCACGGTTTAGCCGCTATAGGTTCCCGAATGTGAATATTTAGTTAAAAATAATAATTTCAGTGTCCAGTTTGGCCAAAAATTGTAAACCACTATTGTGGGATCACCCTGCCAGTTAACAATCATTATTTTTCTTCTTTTATTCTCTCTTTATTATAACTAGCACTAATTGACTAACTTATTATAAAAACTTCATTTATTAAAACAAATCAACCTAATGATTATATATCAATATCAATATAGCATACAGTTGAATTCCTAAGATATTGAGAGGGGGGAGGGTGAATCAGTATCTTCTTAAAATTATTGAACAAACACCATCCAATTACTTCAATGCATATAATAGTAAAGATCAGAAAAAAAATTACTAGAACATAAGACCACACATCACATGAACACCAATTTTTTTTACATGGAAAACCCAATGAGGGAAAAACCATGGTGAGGATTAACTCACTATATAGTATAGTTCCAAAACCAGATACAAAGAGGCTCATTGCTAGATATAAAAGCTCACTGCTTACAAAGAGGACTCATCATCTAAACAAGGAGGCTCACTTCCTACAAAAGGATTACAATAAAAAAATGTCTTACAACCAAAACATGAACTAGAAAGAGTGCACCTAACAAGTACTGACTCTGTTCCTTTGATAATCAATAAACAAACTTTACACACTTCATCGTTTTCACACACTTTGCTTCACATTCACACTATAATTTACATTCGAATCATGCTTCACATTTTTTTCCACATCTTCAAACTCAAAACTATCCAGTATATATATCTAACTCATCCAAAAGAATTAATTAGGTCAGACTACTTAGATGTAATCTTTATTCACCAAAAAGACTAATTGTCGGCTCCAAATTAGTACGAAATTTTTCAAAAATAATTCAACCATGTAACATGCTATATCATGTTGGAATGGACCAAAGATAGGTCACACACATATCAATAACACAAATTAATACATTATATCGTTAACTATTTATTAGGTCGATGAGGTATAGACCTAGTAAAAAAATGTAACACCAGAGCAATGCCAACTCACTATACAAGCACATGAGCACACAAGATTTCGTTCATATAGGTTTCCAACCTCTATAAAATGTTTCCCAAAAACCATGAGTAATAAGGATCAACAGTGGAGGGTTGTAGACCAAAATATCGAACCAAAAATACTAGAGGATGTAAACTGGTTCTTCATACCGATTTAGAGTATTGGATCAAACTGACAACTTAATCAACATGGTGATGTCAATGACAACACAAAGTCTGATCTTCTTCATTATTCCAAAAATCTCCCCATTTTTCATTGATGGCAACCTATTCCAAAAGAATGTATAACCCTCTTGACACCTTGGTGCAGGGCCCCATAGGTCATAGTGTTTAAAAGTTACTCAATGTTGGTTTTTAAGTTGTTAAGTCAATTTTAAGGCCTTGTGTTACAAAACAACAACCTCTGATTTCCACATATGTTGAATAACTTCCAAATGGGTATCTCAAACAGGTTTTAGATTGTGGTTTGGAGCTGTTCTCTGCAAGTTATGACCAAAAAATGTTGTGTTTTTGCTCTTTTAGGCCTATTGTCAAGTGTAGTAGCATGTTTTTGAGGGGTTTGTTCCAAAAAAATCATACCTGCACTGTTGACATGTTATCAAATGGCCAAAAGGATATCTATAAAAATGATTGGTTTGTGGGTTTGTGACCTGGTTTGCAGATTGTTTTAGAAAAGGCTTGTTTGGAGTGCTACAAGCAAAATAGGAGAATTTGTGAGAAAATCCATCAAATGAGGGTTTAAAGTTTGAAAGATTTATTTTTTTGAGTTAAGTTTGAGTTTATTTCTATTATCCCTCCCTACTTTGCATCAACTAGTATTAGAGCATAGGTTTTGATCATTTGAAGGAAATAGGTTGAAGTTTGGAGAAGGAAAAGTTATAATTTGAAAGGACAAGATGCCTCCAAAGGGTAGTGTAGTCATGGCTAGGGAAATAATAAGGATGAAGGAGTCTCAAGAAGCTCTTTTAGCTAGAGTTTTAGCATTGGAAACAAACCAAAGAAGAGGTTAGGCCACTACACATGAGAGTGACTGAAAGGAAGAGGAAGCAAGTGATAATGAAAACCCTCAAAGAGGATGGTTAAGATGTTGAAGGCTGTAAAGGGAGATGCTTTAGAGGTGAAAATGAAATTTCCCATGTATGGTGGGAAGATGGATAGTGAGGTAGTGTTGGAATGGATTGATGAACTAGACAATTATTTTGAATACAAGGAGGTAGCAAATGAATAAAAGGTAATTTTTTCTAAAACAAAGTTGAAAGGCCTTGTCCTAACTTGGTGGAACTATGTGCAGGGAGAGAGAGTGAAAAAGGGAAAAGAAAAAATCAATTCATGGGATAGAATGGTGTTGAAAGTCAAGGGTAAATTTCTACCTAATGACTATGTAATTCAGACATTTAGAAGGCTTCAAAATCTCAAACAAAAAGAGATGGATGTCGTGGCTTACACAGAGGAGTTTCATAGGTTGAGCATTAGAGTAGGTCATATTGAGGATGAAGTTGAAAATATAGCAAGGTATATAAATGTATTGAGGTTCAATATACAAGATGAAATGAGTATGGGCACCCCAAGAACGACTGAAGAATGTTTCAAATTGGCTATTAGGGTAGAAGAAAAACTGAAGAGAAGGAAAGAGAGAGAAAAAAAGGGAAAAGGAAACACCTCTAGAGGAAGAGGTTCATTTTCCAACTTAAGGCAGTCATATGAAAGATGTAAGCAAGGGCCAAGAACAAGGGACATATCAAAGAGGTGGATATAGATGCAGTGGATCAGGTTTTAGAGGTAGATTTGCAAGACAAGGTAGAGGTTCATGCACATTTTCAGGAAGATGCTATCAATGTAATCAATTTGGAGATCAAGCATGGCAATGCAAGGAAGATAAAGATTCTACTTCACATGGTGGTGAAGAGAAGGAAAGAGAGAAAAAAAGGGAAAAGGAAACACCTCTAGAGGAAGACGTTCATTTCCCAACTTAAGGCAGTCATATGAAAGATGTAAGCAAGGGCCAAGAACAAGGGACAGATCAAAGAGGTGAATATAGATGCAGTGGATCAGGTTTTAGAGGCAGATTTGCAAGACAAGGTAGAGGTTCATGCACATTTTCAGGAAGATGCTATCAATGTAATCAATTTGGAGATCAAGCATGACAATGCAAGGAAGATAAAGATTCTACTTCACATGGTGGTGAAAGAAGGAATAAATTGGTGCAAGAAGAAGATAGTGAAAGTGTAAATTCAACACCACAACATGTTGCTCCAGAAGTTGGAGAATCACTCATGGTAAGGAGATCACTCATCAAAGCATCAAAGGAGAAGGAGCCATCACAAAAAAAAGTACTCTTCAAAATAAATTTCAAGTGCATGGGTAAGGTATGTAAGGTTTTCATTGATTGAAGAAGCACATATAACATTGTTTCTAATGAGATGGTTGAGAATCTTCATTTTCCTAGGATACCACATGATACTCATTATAAAATTTCTTGGTTGAATGAGGGTAAATTCGTTTTGGTTAATGAGAAATATTGGGTTGAGTTAAATATAGGAGGGTACAAAGATAAGATTCTATGTGATGTTGCCTATGGATGTGTGTCATTTGTTGCTAGGAAGGCCTTGGAAGTTTCATAGAAATTCTTTGTATGATGGTAGAAGAAATACTCATGAGATATATAAAGATGGTATTTCCTATACTTTGACACTATTGAAAAGAAGAGGATAAAGGGCAGACCATGAAGCCTAATGTGATGATGGTAGGTAGGAAAGCGTTTGTAAAAGTACATGAAGAGAAGGATAGAAACCTTGCAACCACTTCTAATCTTGAAGGTACTAAGATACTAGCATTAAAGAATGATTCAATTTTGGAGGGAAGTGATATTGAGTTGGTGTCTAAATCAGATTTTTTGAAGGTAAAGGATGAATTGATTTTTGGGATGCAAGATTGGTTTGAGAAGCATGTTAATATGATGATGGAAAGGGTGTTTTATTCATTTTTTTCAATAGAGGATAGTGATCATTCAATTTTTGTCAAAGAAGAGGTTAGTGAACCTGATAAAGTAGCATATATAGGGGTAGAGCATTAGATGAAAGAGGAAAAAAATAAAGGTGAAGAGATCAAATACAAGCTGCAAGGGAAAAAGAGCAAGTTTAAGCAGACAATGGGAGTCAAGAAGAAGGTAGTTCAGTACAAGGAAACAAGAGATAAGGTTGTAGATGGTGATGCAGATTTGAAATTAGTTTTATATGAAGTAGGAGTCAAAGGAAAACCATCAAGTAGTTCATTGAAGTTGGAGCAACTTCTAGGTGGCAAGGAGTTCAACAAAACAAAGGATGAAGCATCTTTTCAGTTTTTGACCCATAGGAAGGGATTACCAGATGGAAAAGGACTTGGAGGTCAGAAAATAGCATGATAAAACATGAACCTACTTGAAAAAATTGTACTCAAGGGGACTTGAGTTCCTTTTTTTCCGGGGAGTATGGTGTAGGGCACCATAGGTCATAGTGTTTAAAAGTTGTTCAATGTTGGGTTTTAAGTTGTTAAGTCAATTTTAAGGCCCTGTGTTACAAAACAACCACCTGTAATATCCACATATGTTGAATAAATTCCAAATGGGTATTTGAAACAGGTTTTAGATTGTGGTTTGGAGCTATTCTCTGCAATTTATGACCAAAAAATGGTGAATTTATACTCTCTTAAGCATATTGTCAAGCATAGCAGCAAGTTTTTGAGGGGTTTGTTCTAAAACAATCATACCTGTACTCTTGATATGTTATCTATCCAAAAGGGTATCTAGAATAATGATTGGTTTGTGGGTTTGAGACATGGTTTGAATACTGTGTTAGAAAAGGCTTGTTTGGAGTGCTCCAAGGAGAATAGGAGAATTTGTGAGAAAACCCATCAAATGAGGGTTCTAGGTTTGAAAATTTGATTTTATTGAGTTAGTTTGAGGCCCTCCACCTTACATCTGCATCACAACTTTACACAGTTCTTCATTCTTTTATCTCCTTTCTACATGACAATCTCTCCCCCTTTGACATCAAGGACAAAGGGCGACCAAAAATAGGATGTAGATGTATGTACAAATAAATCCTAACTCCAAAATTCCAAAATTCCCAAAAATCTCCCTTTTTTCAACAATTCAATATCTCTTCTTGTTTTTTTTTTTCTTTTAATTTTTTTCTCTAGGGAAAAAAGAGGGGCCAAGAATTTGAACATTCAGAAACTCAAGTAAAAATAACACTTTTCACTTGAAAAACTTTCTTGTATATCTCTCTCATAGTTGGAAGAATCCTTTTCCAAGCTAACACTACAAAATCAGTTTTGGTACACATACTATCCAACAAAGTCAATAGTGTAAATGAGGATGACCAATCTAGAGATAGGCACTAACTCTCACAATCTTTTGCATCAAAGAGTATTCCAGAAATATGATCCAACCAAACCTCGAAAATTTCTTTAGCAAGACAGAAGGTTCTCACCACATCTTCCCTCTGCCTCTGAACACTCAACAACTCCACTTGCAATTCTCCAACTCTTATCCTTTGTTTTCCATTTTTGTCTTTAAATAAATAAAAAATATTTCCAATACTATTCATCTCAAATTCAATGGCTTCAATTTTGCTCCTAAAATTATCGACTGTTGCAGGCCACCAGAGACAATACTTGTAAATGTTAGACACATCTTTAATGCATTTTCTTATCTCATTCATGTGTTTGGATAACTTCATTTTAGCTTTGACACATCTTCTTTCAACCATAGCTTTGAACTTATGTCCTTCAAGTCCTTCCAACAACATTCTTTCTTCAACAACTTTGACTAGATTATCCGGTAATGAGTCAGAAAAATTTGAAATATCAATACCTTTCTTGAGCAGATACTCAACCAAAGCATCATCGATTTTAAGCCTATCCACCAGAGGGAAAACACTCCATATTTCACCAATCTTATTCATATCGCCTTTATCCAATATCATCTGAATATCATCTAGATACAAATATTTAGATCCAAGCAGGGACTCTTCTTCATTCTCCTTTTCTTCTAAAATAGTGATGACATATTCTATGATAACTTTCCTCCTTTTAGATTTCAGAGGGGAACCACCAATAATAACTTCCAATTCCTTCATACCGGAGGATGAGCCCTCCTCAAACCGACTAGACACGGGCACACCAGAGCACAAATCCTTCTACAAAGATAAGAAATAGACTTTGCAAGAACTTTCTTTATCCTCCATACCTTCCAAATGCTTGTAGACTTGTTTTCTTATAGGGATCCCATATTCCCACTTAAAACTCTTTTCCCGATGGCGAACTCAAAAAGTAGAATACTAGACATATAAGAAAAGACCCAAACTGGAAAGGATAACCCTCGACCAAAGAAATCCATACATTCTCAGTCAGGTTTTCCAAAATTAGGCTACATAGATCAAGTTGCTTGTTTTCCTTCACCATTTTATGTGCAAGATATACAAAAATAGCTGAAGTAGAACCTTCATGATTTATGAAATAGATTTTGTAAGTAATGTCATAAGAAACATACCTTATAATAGGGTCAACAATAGTATTTATTAGCAGGACTTAGGGATCTTTGTCGATACGATTTAGTTCCTCCACATCTTTGTATTTCACTGTTTTCTTTCTAGGGAGGTCACAACACTACACAACCCCGTAATAGCTTCAATTTCCTCCTTCGTGATCGAGTAGGGTTTGTCCAAAATAATGCAGCCATCCTTGAATTGACTTAAGGGTATGTGCAGGATCATTATGGAAAAAATAGGCCCTTAAGTGGCAATAAAATTCAGAAAATCAAAGTTAGGCAACTTGACATAAAAAAATGAATAAGTTATCTATATTATTTCAAAAATATGTAAGAGTAGAATCCGTAGAAAATTGAATTTAGTTTCTAAACTACTAGGTTTATTTTTTTATTTTTTTAAATCTATTTGGTGAAAATTTGAAATTTCAATGCAGTAGTACTTAAATTTTAGGGGAAAAATAAGAAGTAGGTGTCTGTCTGACCACCTTAACCATAATAAAATGATAATATTTTTTTATAAGATTTTAGATATAAGTAGGGGACTCATGTCTCGATGTGATGCATATTTTTTTGTAATTTTTTTCCAAGTAAATAATTAATTATGATTTTTTTATTACAAATTTTAAAAAAATATAAAAACTCGTATGTCTAACCACCTTAACTTGGTCAAAATTTCATGAAATTCATTTTTTTTTTAATCCTATAGTATTCAAAGCATAGAATGTGACACATGTTTTAGATTCAAAAAATGTGATACCATTTGAAAGTTATAGATATTTTTCAATTAACCTATCAATCAGGACTTTAGTCATAATTCAAATAGAAAATGAATAATAATTATTTATTAAATTCAAAGTAAAGCATAATTTATATTGGTGGAAAGCTAAAAATCTCCTTTAGAAACCCTTTTCATTTCATCAATTTTGGGTAAAACAAAATTCGTCAGCCACATGGGTCATCATATCATTTAGATATGGCCACTTTTTGGCCCATCATGATCCTGCACATACCCTTAACAAGAACAAGATGGATTCTTTATTTTCAAACCAAGTAAATTCTTCCCATAAATCCATGCCTAGGGATTTTATGTTCTACAATTCGTTTTTCTTTAACCCTAGCACGGTTTCCTTCATTTTTCGATGATCAAATTCTTCCAATTCAACTCCCTTCAACCTTAGTGGAATATTTCCACTCGATCCTCTATTAACATATTCCATCGTCATGATTATCTTCCTCAAAAATCTTTCTTGCACAACAAAAATTCTTCTTTTACCTTCCTTTTCTAAAATGAGAGAAAAGATTTTGAAAACTTTCATCTTTTGTTCTTAATTATTCACAATGATTTCTCTAGATTAGCCCAGAATCACTCGAAAATGCTTCAGGATCGACTTAGGATCGCTTCAAGATTGCTTCAACTCGTTCTTCAAATTCTTCAAATGCAAGTGATGAAAATGACTTATGAATTTTGCTTTATACACAATTTCATTGCCCTAATTCGTATTAAATGTGATAGGGTTCAAAAAGATGATAAAAAACCTTTCTTTACTACACTAAGAAACTCTAGTTCACTCCAAAAATGAGCATTTCTGTATATTTTCTTTTGGTTTCTTTTGCATAACCTCTGCCTATTTATTCCTTACAACATATCCTCATTCCAACATCTGACATGCCTTATTTCCAAGGGGATCAAACAATTTTTTGTTAATGCTCCCCCTAAGACCATGCTAGGTCTAATTCCTAGAGGAATCATCTGCAACGGATGAGGGCACAAACACATTAGTCATATTTAACTCTTCTTTATTCCTCCATATCTTGTTCATTTCTTTCTTAACCTCATTCTTGTCAACCTTCTTCATGAGTTCATTCTTTTTCATCAGAGCAGACTGCTTTCCCTTCTTACTTTTGTAAACCCTTGAAATATGTCTCAGTTTGTTTCAATTGTAGCAGACAACATTTCTTTGATTTGTTTGAATTCTATTAACCCTTGATCTGAATTGATTTTCTTTGTGTCCAAACTTATTACAAGTATAACAGTAGCTAACAAAATATTGATCCATTATGTCTCCATTAAACCAATTCATCATCTGAGTTCTACATTCACTAGCTTTATGTCCAACTTTCTTGCATGCATAACATTGCCCGAAGAAGGAACCAAAAAATTGATTCATCCTACTTTTGTACTCAGTTGCCCTGTGACCAAATTTATTGCATGAAAAAAAAACACCATTAAAGGATGGGTACCTTTGAGAATTTGGTTGTCTGATGGGTGGTCTTCTATCAAAGTTTCTTTGATTTCTTTTCTACTTCCCTTTGTCTTGAGTCTTTTGATTGTCCACTAGATTTGAGGTCTACACATTCTTAGAGTTTTCACTAGCTTCATTTCCCAAACCACCTTTGTATTTAGAAGGTCTTTTTCTTGCAATCAATTCATCAAGCTTAGTTGAGCTTGTCTTGAAATTATCTTCATAGAGTTTTGCTTTCTCCAAATCTGCTTTTAGGTTCACCACTTCTTGTTCAAGCCTTGAGCATACATCAGACTTTCTTTGCATAACTATATCAGATAATCTTAAATTCTCTTCTTTTCTTCTACTTGCACCTTCAATTAGACAATCTCTTCATTTGCTTTTTTTAATTGCTCACCTACTTCTCCATGTCTTTCTTTGAATTTATTCAATTTTTCTATCAATTTTTGGATGCATTCATTTCCCTCATCAAAATTTTCTTTAATATCTTTGTTTTCATTTTTAGCTTTGTCAAGATCTTCAAAAGTAGCCTAGAGCTCTTCTTTATCCATTTGTTCAATCTACAGGATCTTCCTCAAACTATTAGGCTTCTTCAGAGGAACTAGAGATTTGATACCAATTGTTGAATTCCCAAGATGCTGAGAGGTGGGAGGGTGAATCAATATCTTCTTAAACTTATTGAACAAACACCATCCAAATTAATTCAATGCATATAATAGTAAAGATGATAAAAATAATTACTAGAACACAAGACCACACATCACATGAACACCAAAAATTTTTATGTGGAAAACCCAACGAGGGAAAAAACTTGGTGATGATTAACTCACTATATAGTATAGCTCCAAAACTGGATACAAAGAGGCTCACTGCCAGATAAAAAAGCTCACTACTTATAAAGAGGACTCACTGTCCAAACATGGAGGCTCACTGCCTACAAAAGGATTACAAAAACAAAATGGCTTACAACTAGAACATGAACTAGTAAGAGTGCACCTAACAAGTTTTGACTCTATTCCTTTGATGATCAATAAAAAAACTTAACAAACTTTATCATTTTCACACACTTCACTTCACATTTGCACTATACTTTGCATTTGAATCATGCTTCACATTCTATTCCAAAACTTCAAACTCAAAGCTATCCAGTATATATATGTAACTCATCTGCAAGCATCAATTAGGCTAGCCTAATTAGATGCAATCTTTATTCACCAAAAAGACTAATTGTCAGCTCCAAATTAGTATGAAAATTCTCAAAAATAATTCAATCATGTACCATGCTATATCATGTCGAAATGGAACAAAGATAGGTCACACATATATTTTCAACACAAATTAATCCATTTTACCATTAACTATTTATTAGGTCAGCCAGGGATAGACCTAATAACAAAATGTAACACCAGAGCAATGAAAACTTGTCATACGAGCACATGAGAACACAAGATTCCTCTCATATATGATTCCAACCTCCATAAACCATTTCCCAGAAACCACGAGCAATGATGATCAACGGTTGAGGGTTGCAGACCAAAATATCGGACCCCAAATACTAGAGGATGTAAACTGGTTCTTCATACTGGTTCAGAGTATCAGATCAAACTAACAACTTAATCAACATGGTGACATAAATGAAAACAAAAATTATGATATTATTCATTATTCCAACACATACCATCTATTCACATAAACATTTATAATGATATTTACTCAAAGTTTGAAATTTATTTCTGCCCTCAAACATTTGTAATTCATGCAACGTAATCCCTTAATAGTCCAAATTGAAACAGGGCAGCAATATTTCACCACTTGTTACTCGGATACCATGCCAATTATGAGAATTTCATCTAAGGAATTGGGATCATGTAGGGAACCTCTACAATAACCTCTCTTGGTTTTTGTTATCTCAGAGTCATTTTCCTGTGGTGTCTAGTTTTCACTTGATGGAAAACGTGTCAAATGTAAGTAGTGTAAAGTTACAAAGTGGTGCAAGTTTCATTATAGAACTTGTGTGACCAAATGGACTATTCCAACCCATCCAGATGGGTACGTTTATGCTAGGCATGGTCCTCTTTTTCACCCAAGCATGTTGAATCACTCTGAGCTACATTCAACCGACTCGATCCCTTAAGGGTCCAAAGTGGAAAAGGGCAGCAATCTTTGACGGGCTATTACTCGGAAACCATGATACTTATAAACTCTTCATTTGAGCCTATGGAATCATGTTGGGCCCCTCTATAATAACCTCTATTGATTTTTTTTTATCTTAGAGTCATTTTCTTGTGGTGTCTAGTTTTCACTTGATGAAAAAAATGTCAAATGCAAGTAGTGTAAAGTTGCAAAGTAGTGCAACTTTCGTTCTGCAACTCGTGTGACCAAAAAAATTGTTCCAACACATCTAAATGGGTATTTTTACACTAGGCATGGTCCAATTTTTCACCCAAGCATGTTGAATTGCTCTGAAATACATTCAACCGACTCGATCCCTTAATGGTCCAAAGTGCAAAAGGGCATCATTCTTTTACGAGATATTACTTGGAAACTGTGATGCTTACAAACTCTCCATTTGAGCCTATAGGATTTCATTGGCCCCCTTTACAATAACCTCTCTCAGTTTTTGTTATCTCAAAGTCATCTTCCCATGGTGTCTAGTTTTTTCTTGATGAAAATAATATCAAATGCAAGCAGTGTAAAGTTACAAAGTGGTGCAACTTTCATTCTACAACTAGTGTGACCAAATGGACTGTTCCAACATGCTTAGATGGGTACGTTTACGCTAGGAATGGTCCTATTTTGCACCCAAGCATGCTGAATTTCTCTGAGCTACATTCAATTGACTCAATCCCTTAAGGGTCAAAAGTGAAAAAGGGCAACAATCTTTGATGAGCTATTACTCAAAAACCGTGATGCTTACAAACTCTTTGTCTAAGCTTAAGGGGTCATGTTGGGCCCCTCTACAATAACCTCTCTTAGGTTTTTTGTTAATCTCAGAGTCATTTTCCTGTGGTGTCCAATTTTTACTTGATGAAAAAAGTGTCAAATGCAAGCAGTATAAAGTTGCAAAGTGGTGCAACTTTTGTTCTGCAACTTGTGTGACCAAATAGACTATTCCAATGCATCTGGATGGGTACATTTACACTAGGCATGGTCCTCTTTCACACACAAACATGCTGAATCACTCTAAGCTACATTCAACCATCTTGATCCCTTAAAGGTCCAAAGTGCAAAAGGGTAACAATATTTGACAGACTATTACCAAAAAATTGTGACACTTACGAACTCTCTGTCTGAGCCTACAGGATTGTGTTGCTTCCCTCTAAAATAACCTCTCTCAATTTTTATTATCTTGGAGTTATTTTTCTATGGTGTCCAGTTTTCACTTGATAGAAAAAATGTCAAATGCAAGCAGTTTAAAAATGCAAAGAGGTGCAATTTTCATTCTGCAACTCATGTGACCAAACAAACCATTTGAACACATTTAGATGGGTATGTTTATGCTAGGAATGGTCCTCTTTCACACCCAAACACATTGAATCACTCCAAGCTATGTTCAACCAACTCGATCCCTTAAGGGTCCAAAGTGTAAAAGGCAATCAATCTTTGAAGGGTTATTACTCAGAAATTGTGATGTTTACAAACTCTTTGTTTGAGCCTATGGGATCATGTTGGGGCCCTGTACAATAACCTCTCTTAGTTTTTGTTATCTCTGTACCATAGAAAATTGTGTCCTTGCTTGATTTGGGAATAATTAAGGATAAATGGGACTTAATGCCACCTTGATCTAGTGTTGTGAGGTGTTTTACACATCCACATCAGGTCTTGGACCCATTTTAAGCTAAAATGACTTAACTCTACCCTAATTTAATGTTGTAAAATATATTTATTTACATCTTCACATTGAATTTGGGAGGCTTGTAAATCAAGTGGACCTAATCTAGTGTTGTAATGTGTTTTACACATTCACATGGGATTTAAGACCCTTCTAAGCTAAATAGACTCAATTTTTCCTTAATTTAGTGTTGTAAAATGTATTTATTTACACTTTCACATTTGATTTTTGGATCCATTGCACTTATAACCTTTATATCATCAATAATAGGCCCCTATGACCCCATATTGTGCATCCCAGGGCATATTTTGATCAAAGACTCAACAAAATCAACATATAAACTTAATTTATGCACTCCCCAACACTTTAGCCCTCGAAATAGCCCTTGTGGGACCATTCATCACTTTGGGTGAATGAGTCCCATTTGTCTTATTTTTGAGGTTTGAGTGGGAAAAAGTGGGTTTTTAATTCAAATTTCATCAATGGGTGATCCCACAAAGCTGGTTTACAATTTCTGAGAGGAACTGATTTTTGCTGAAATCACATATTTTTAGAAAA
This sequence comes from Sequoiadendron giganteum, assembly GCA_007115665.2. Lineage (NCBI taxonomy): Eukaryota > Viridiplantae > Streptophyta > Pinopsida > Cupressales > Cupressaceae > Sequoiadendron > Sequoiadendron giganteum. Next base: position 600,771,438 of record CM021104.1, read on the forward strand.
TATAAAGATTTAAGCCTTTAAAAGTTCCATTTTAAGGATTCCAATTGAAGAGGCTTTGATCAAACCACCTTAGATCAAACCCCCTTGGAGAGAACCTCGCTAGTTTTAAACCATACCTATAAGTGAGTCTCCTTTACACCTATCACAATGCTGATAAAAAAACACTTTTGATTTACCTTTTGGGGTATCAAATGAATTCATTTAAAATTTATTTCAAATTATTATGGTAGTCCTCAAAATGAGCTATCCCATGAATATAATTTTAATATGTTTTGGTTTTATTATGTATGTGTTTTTTAAGTTTTATTAAACATAGGGTTTTCACCGAAAATCAAGCTCTTTGTTTTGCACATGTGGAAAAAATAGAAAATTATCAAAATAATTTTAAAAAAAATATGTTTGTTCTAGGTATTGATGTCCTTGATCCATTAAAAAAATAAAATTGAATTTTGATACATAGAGAAAAAGTTATGTTGTATACAGTCCGCCTATGTTTGAATTGCAATTGGTTTGACTTTGGAAATCTATTAAGGAAAAAATATTCAATAAAAACTATTAGACCAAAATAAAGTGCTAGATATCATATTTACAAATATAAATTCGAAAAAAATAGAATTTTATCCTTCATACAAAAAAAGTTATGTTGTATACGGTGAGCGTCACTTTTTTAAAATGTTGTTTTCTGAAAAAACTAGTTTTCGTGGGAGATGGAAAAAGAAGTGCAATATTATTCCAAAAAATTTGAAAAAAATATTTTTAGAATCGACAAACAAAATTTGATGAGACTCTAGTTAGCATCATCTTCAAATTCCTCATGGTTTAGCCACTATAGGTGCCCGAATGTGAAGATTTAGTTAAAAATAATAATTTCAGTGTCCAGTTTGGCTAAAAGTTGTAAACCACTATTGTGGGATCACCCCAATGTTGACCTTAAAGATCAAATTAATAGTCATGTGAGTGGCGTGCCTATATAAACAACCTTACAAATCATTATTTCATTCTTATCAAGATAAGCAATCTAAGAAATCCAAGTAACATCACACATTCATTTCCTCAAGTCAAGCAAGCAAGGCTTAAGCATTCAAGATAGCTTTCAAGATCATTCAAGGGCAAGATTCTTCTTCAATTATTGTAGAAATTCAAGATCCATCATTATGTCAATCATATCAAGCATTAATCATGTTATTGAGCTAATGTTGTGATGTACCATTGACGATCCAAGACCAAGCATTGTTCTATTCTTATTGTCAAATATCAAGATCTATATTCTTCATGGCCATTTAATGTTGAGTTTCCAATTTACAAGACATTATTCAATGTATTATTTTCCATGATTCAAGTTCTTTGTTTCATGCTTCATGCCTTCATTTCATTGCTTCATCATTTGGTTTAATTACCTAAACGGGGTTTGACCAAGGCAAACCCCCATTCTCTAACAATCAACAATTCTTCTCCTCTATGCATGTTTGATTAAAAATATAGGTATATTGGAGCTTGAAAGATCATTGAAGAATAGGTTTCAAACTTGTTGGACTCATCTCTCTACTTGCAAAGTCAAAATCTTCACAAAAAGTCACTTAGAGCCTCAAAAATCAAGGTTTTAGATATGGACACCTAGAGGAACATAAAGAGCAGACCAAGAGGTGCAAATCAGAACTAGAATCATTCGCCACAAGTGGTGAATGAGTCGTAGTTTTGGTCAATTTTGAGATTTTGACATTTCCAAATACCTTTTTCAAGAAATCTATTCATATGCAGAAACCTCAATCTGGGACTGATTCGCCTAGATTGGAAAATGAGTCCTAGTGGGCCAAAATTTCAGAATCAACAGTATTTCCAACCTTCAACACATTTCTAGGTGCACACATTTTGTGTTGTGGCTTTATGTTTTGTCCTTCTTGCATTCCTAAGTCATTTAGTTTAATTTTGCATATCACACTACGTTTTCCAACATTTTCTTTTCCAAGTTTACGCTTGGTGGTCAACCCCTTTATTTGAAATCATTCAATCCCCTAGAAAATTCCCTTTGTTAGATTTCAATCTCCTTTGCATTGAAATCTCAAGGGCTTGTTCTTGAGTGAACCGTGCCCAAGCAAGAAAATTGACTTCTCTCCTTTTAGGTCTAAAACCCTAGAAGCCCTAGAGGGAGGTCACTACATTATTTAGTTCAATCTCAAAGTCATTTTATCATGGTGTCCAGTTTTCACTTGATGGAAAAAATGTCAAATGCAAGCAATGTAAATTTGCAAAGTGTTTCAAATTTCGTTCTACAACTCGTCTGACTAATGGACTATTCCAATGCATCCAAATGGGTACGTTTATGCTACACATGGTCCTCTTTTGCACCCAAACACGCCAAATGTTTCTAAGCTATGTTCAACTGAATTGATATTATATAGATCATAATTATTCTTTATCTTTAATATCTTCTAAGTTTGGAAATGGTTTCACCAAGCTGTGAAGGGTGAACTGTTCTTTATTCAATTATGCCTATGTGGGTTTATTTTCCTCATCTCCCATTTCAATTTTGGGTAGATTATTTCTTTCAAAGTATTGGGAATGTTTTTCCTATTTTCTAGTTGGTAGTTTCCATTCTAGAAGGCTCATCTCTTGATATATATATTATACTCATTCTTAATCAATTATCAAGTTAATAATGAGTGCATTTATTTATAGGTAATATTTTCTTTTCAATTTATGCAATTTTGTAATTTGTAAATCTACTAGTATTCCTAGAAATATTGAAGTTGTTTAGCATCAACTAATAAAGTTGTTTAGCATAAATCAATAAATATTCAAGACAAACCATGAAGGACAATAATGATCAATGTTAGGTCTAACCAATTAATACGTATATATGCGAATAAGGGAAGAACAAGTACTAAAATACAAGTAAGCCTTGAAGTATACACATGAATACATAGTATACACAAATTAATACAAAGTATATGCATGAATACAAGGTATAGCATTAAAACATGTAAGTTGCAAAGTATACATTGGAATACACGTAACTCACAAAGTATACACATAAATCATATCTATTGAACCATGGATTTGTAATGAAAATATGGACACCATCAATAAAAAAGATTTGTATTAACCAAATAGCGATGTAGGAATACATCAATATATGTTGATATAAGTATAAAATATATATAAAATATCCATATAGGCTTATGCGAATTCCATATAGGTATACAATGTCAAATATATCCAATACAAAATATGTACAAAAATTCAATATAGGAATACAAAAAAGGGCTCTAGAATCAAAATTTATTGCTCTCTGTGCCCTGGAAACAAATTATTGCCCTTTTCTTGTCGATCGAATGGTGATAAATCTATCACTTGTTTGTTTTGAGGTCAAGGAGTGCTCCTATTGCTCCTGGTAGGTTTTAGTTCCTGGTCAAGCATCATCTATTACAATAACAATTAAAGACATTAATATATAGAAATTAAATTATAAAAAATGATATATTTAACAAAATAATCACGTACTGCCACTAGACCACTCTCCTTGAGGGAAACGTTCATGTGCCCATGCTGAGGTATGTTGAAGCCCTATAGAACCCATCCAAAGAGAAATTAAACTAAAAATCAATAATGGTTTGATTTTTCACTAACAACTATAACAACAAATGTAAATGTAAAATTAGTAATTTGCCTCATACCTCCGTGAGGGGCATCAAGGAGTCTATAGTAGATGAAACACCAAGCTCCATTTCCTTATGAACATTTGGAGGTGTATCCACTTCCAACATTTGAAAATAAAACAAATTATTACATTAGGAAAACTACAATGGTGATGCACATCATAGCTTATAATGTATGAGATAGTGAATTTTTTTTGGAGTACTTATTAAACTATATACTTTTGACTATCATGCTTACTATTTTTTGTATCCATAGCTTATTAGAAAGCACCTATTTTAGGTTTTTATCCATAGCAGCAAGGCGGTGAACCATTTGATAAAATGCTTTGGTGGACATGCATGATAACTGTGGTAGCATAGAGAAAACAACGAACTATTTGAAAAAATGCCTCAAAGAAATGGGGTCTCATGGTGATGGAATGCCATTACAAAAAAATGTGTCATGGAATTCCATCACCATGAGACTCTATTTCTTCAAGGAATTTTTTCAAATTACTCACTACCTTGACTATGATATTGCTTACTATTATGCTTTGATAGATTTTTTCCAAGCATCCATAGTTTGTTGGAAAGAACCTAATTTAGGATTTTAGCCATAGCAGCAAGGAAGTGAGTAGTTTGATAAAATTATCTGGTAGACATGTATGCAAAATGTGGTAGCATAGAAAAGGCGGTGATCTGTTCGAAAAAATGCCTCAAAGAAATGTGGTCTCATGGTGATGGGATGGAATTCCATCATCATGAGACTGCATTTCTTTGAGGCATTTTTTTAAACTACTCACTACCTTGTCTATGCTATTTCTTACTATTTTTCTTTGATAAAAAAATTCCAAGCATCCATAGTTTGTTGGAAAGCACCTTTTTTAGGATTTTAGCCATAGCAGCAAGGAAGTTCAAGTAGTTTGATAAAATGCTTTGGTAGACATGTATGGAAAATGTGGTACCATAGAAAAGGTGGTGAGTTGTTTGAAAAAACTCCTCTAAGAAATGTGATCTCATGGTGATGTAATGGCATTCCATCACCATGAGACCACATTTATTTGAGGCCTCTTTTCAAAATACTCATTTCCTTGTCTATGCTATTGCTTACTATAATTATTTGATAGATTATTTTCCAAAAACCCATAGTTTGTTGGAAAGCACCTTTTTCTTAGGCTTTTAGCCATAGCATAAAGGAAGTGAACTGTTTGATAAAATCCTTTTGTAGACATGTATGGAAAATGTGGTAGCATAGAAAAGGTGATGAGCCATTTAAAAAAATGCCTCATGGTGATGGACATCACCATGAGACCATATTTATTTGAGTACTTTTTAAAAATAGCTCATTTCCTTGTCTATGCTATTGCTTACTATTATTCTTTCATATATTTCTCCCAAGCATCCATAGCATAGACAAGGTAGTGAATTGTTTGAAAATATTCCTCAATAAAAAGTGATCTCATGGAATTCCATAACAAGAAAATGCTATTGGCATCTGCTCCTAGTTATTACTTATGTTATGTGAAGTAATTGCATGACTACTTATGTTGAATTTCTCAATAACTATATTATAGTTGTAATTTTGTCATCTATCAACATCTAGTTATTAGTTATGGAATGTGAAGTAATGTTTTAAGTTTGAAAGATGTGCAATGTAATATAATCAACAATATGAATATAAGCTACACAAATCTATTAAGTACAATTCATTTGTTAAACTCTATTCTCTTACCTGTGTGAACATTTTTCTAAATCCACTAGCACTAGGAGGTGTTCCCACAAAACCTACAATATTAGCCTATTCAAGATCCAAAATCAAATATTAGAATACCATTCATATAACAATGCTATTAAAATGTAATAAATTTATAATTTTTAACTAGTTACATACCTCAATGGTAGATGTAGTGGAGTACTAAGCAAGTTTAGTGCCGTTGTATCCAGTATCAACATTGTGACCCTAAAATTTTATTACAATTGTAAAAATAAATTAGTTAATCTTGCATTTCAAAAAAATAAATCTAATAAATTAAATTCAATGAACATGCTAAAATTTACTTTAGTATCGACACCATAAGCCTCATTCAAAATTTAAGTTTCCCTTGCCATCTCCATAGCTGTAGACATATCCTATGTAGCAATGTCAGTGGGGTCATATGCACAAGTTGCCCCAAAAACCTGAAACGAATGGGGTGGAATCCTAGCATTCAAAGACTCCCCTCGATGGCACTGTACTATAGGACTAGAATGTTGGATGACACTCTTGGTCAAAAAGGTGATATCCTACAAAGTTTGTACCTCGAAACTCTCCTTCGTAATGGAAGGGATAACAATGTGCTCATGATCTAGCCTAGCGAGAGGTCATCTCGCTTTCTACCTACGATCTTATCATGCACCTAGTCTATCTTGAGCTGATCCCCCACCTCTCCCCTAGAAGTCCTTCATACCACAATAATTCAGGATTTTTTTCAGGATAAACTCATAGTATAGTTTCTTGAGGAAGTATTATGGGACTTCGCAATTGTTGCATGCTGGGTAATAAAAAACCATGTACCACCTATCCCCAAAAAAGTTATTGATCCCTTAGTGGTGGCACTAATGGATAGGAAACCTCTTAACATTGAGGTCAATATTTTGATTTGTGCATGAGTCAGTGAATAATGAGCACAAATCTAATTTTTTAATTTTTTGAACTTTTACATCTTTATATGATAATTTATCTTGGTAAAAATTCCTAGCTGCCTGCCTCCTATATTGCTAGCCACTTAATTATTTTTTGATTGCATCTACATGCTTTAACAATTATTTAAGTGAATTTTCAAGTGTTCTCTCCATGGTCGAACCTGCTAGATCGTTCAACCTCGTGATTAACTCCTCAATTTGTTTTTTATTATTTTCAATTACCCCCATTAAATTTTGTTGAGTTCCAGGAGGATGTTGAGGGATTGGTGGAGGAGATTGTTGTTGTGGTTGTTGAACTTGAGGATTTTGTTCATGTTGTTGCTCTAGTTGTTGAAGATTTTTAGGAGGTTTTTGAAGAGGGTTTCTAGGATCATTAATATTTCCTACAAATTCAACAAATGAATATAAAAAATAACCTAAAACTAACAAAATCACAACAAAAAACAAATAATCCTTACCTATTTGACCTCCATGTCAACGTGGCAGCATCCTAGTGATAAAATAGCAAAAAATTGATGAAAAACTTACAAGATTTCCTCCTCCCAGAATATGAGCACGTAAGAGAATGGTTTTTGGCCATGGCTAGCAAAAAAATAGTCAACATACAAATAAATTTGATTTGGTTTTTTGTTTATAATATCTCATAACATGAGCAAGTTATTTCTTGCTTGCATTATAACATGAGCTTGAAATAGGCTCAATATGGTTGAGCCTTAGTCTTGGAACACCAAGCAATAACACAAGCACATTATAACATCCTCACATTATAGCACACTTGCGTTATAGCCTATCAAATCTTTTTTGAAAATTTGGCCATAATTTGGCCCCCCATCTTTTTGCACCCGCCCTATGACTCATTTTCCAGAAGTGGTGAATCAGTCCAATTGGGATTTTCTAAATTTCCAAAGTCTAAATATACTCTTCCTAGTCTACTCAATCTGCCTCTACAATTTTTTGGATATAAATCTCTGATTTGCAACCTGTAGATCTTCTCCAAGGTTCTCCAAGGCTTGTTGACAACTTTGACAACTTTGAGATCTTCATAACTTTTCTCCAATATTTCTCCTTAGGAAATCTGCAACCTAGACCTACAAATCACACACAAAGGAGAGGGGAAAATGTTGTTGGGTTAGTGGATAGGGGTTTTGCTTTGTCAAACCTATTTTTGTAATCAACCATTGAAATTAAATCAAATAGGAATGGAGAATGATGAATGAACAAATAACGATGTTGGAACTCACAAAAACCTTATAATAAAGTGCTATAAATATGCTTGAGATGTCTAAAATGGATGTAGATCTTGACTCTTGCTTGAATTATGTTGATCTTGATTTGAATGCTAGCTTGAATCATGAAACCCTACATCATAATTGTTAGCTCCAAAAAAATATGATGCATGAAATCCTTGACATGATGATTGATACTTGAATGCTGCTCTAAAATACTTAATAATATTCCCTTGAATGCTCTTGTGAATGCTTGAATTCCCTTGTGAATTCAATTATGCTAGTATGAATTCTCTAAACAAAGTCTTAGGTGAAAATGAGTGAAAGAACCTTTTATTTATACTCAATTATGCAAGAATTCCCAAAATTACAGTGCTACCGACATTAGATCTAGGAGGATAAAATCCTAACAAAAATTTGAATTAATTTTGATTTTGGGTCACACAAAACTCATTCGCCCAAGGTGGCGAACAAGTCCCACCAGGCTTAATTTTTGGGAGAAATTTTAAAAATGCTTAGAAATGTGTGAAACCAGGTTTGGGACCAAAAGATCTAGGTGGGACTCATTTATCCAAGGTGGTGAATGAGTCCCAAATCACTAAATATGGGCCACTCAAACCTGAAACACCTAAATTTTAATTGGGTAATGATTGGTGTCAGGATTATCCTCAAAAAGATGTAATAATTGAGGCTTGTGGATGTAAAATAGGGCCAATTAAAGCATAAGAAATCCCAATTATTAATGAAAAGCCTAGAAAATTGTGAAAGTGTGTTAAAACACCTTATAACACTCTAAATAAGGAAAGATTAAGGTTAAAAAGTGGTTTATTATGTTCAGTTAAATAATAAAAGCTTAGAAAAGTGTGAAAGTGTGTCACAACACTTTAGCAAGGTACCATTTAAATCCATTAGTTCAAAAGGGCCCAAGACCTCATGTGAATGTGTCAACCACATTACAACACTAAATCAAGGAAAATTTAAGCTCAATTCCGTAAGGAGGGCCCAAACAAGTTTGAAAATGTCCCCAATGACATTTTTCAACACTACAGGTTGAAAAGTTGTTGTAGGTTGGAATGATGATGTGGTTTGGAATGTTGTTTTAGGTTGGAATGTTTTTTTAGGTTGGAATGTTGTTGTAGGCTGTGTAATAGTGTATGTATGGGTAGACATTGCTATTGTAGAGGATGGAATTGGAATCCCACCTTGACTTTGAGTAGACCCCAAAGATTGAGTGGAAGTGGTAATGGTAGGGACGGTGTTGGTAATGTTAAGGACATTGGTTGTAGGAGGTGAAGTCATGGGTAATGAAGTATGCAAACTATGAGCCATGGAGGGTTGATTCTCAACACTGTGAGAAAGAGAGTTAGAGCACCCAAGATCAATGACAAGTGAGAGATCATTGAATGATATGAGCCTTGAACTAAGTATTATAATAGTATTGAAAATAGGACACCAATTTTTAAAGCTCATACAAGTTTCACAACCCTAGTGTGCAAACCTTAGAATAGAAATGCAATAACCTAGAATGAAATGCAATTTTCAGAGTCTCAGCAATGCAATTTACTGATTATAGAATGCAATGAAATGAAAATGAAATGTTTTGATGCAATTTTGAATTTTTAACAATGCACTAAAATGAAACAATTTAAGTTAAATGCAATTAAATTAAGGAAAAAAAAATTCAAGAAATTTAAATAGAAAGATATAGCACCAAACATAAGCTAAAAATTCAGATTTTAATGTTCTAAAATTGCAGATTTGTAGCTAACAAGGACTCATTCTCTAGTAAGGGCGAATGAGTCCTGGTTAGGACTTTTTGGGATGTTTTAGTGGATTTTAGAGTCAATTTTAATGCCTTTTCAAATGACAGAATGTATAGATCAGAGTTGATCAGGGACTTATTCACTAGTAAAGGCGAATGGGTCTTGGTTAAGTATTTTAAACTATTTTTTAATGTTTTGCATGTTCTCAAGTTATATCTTTTAGTTCCAAGTCTGAGAAAGTGAAATACAACTTCATATTTTCAAAAAATTCAACGAAAAAATCTGATGAAAAGATGAAATACAAAGGTTAGTTTGAAATGTAATTTTGTTTTTATTTTCAAATGCAATTGTATGATATCTAATTGAGATGCAAAATGATTGATTTATTTTTTTAATTTTCAAATTTAGAGAGCTACAAAATAATGTAAATATAAATCCTATATGATATGCAAGATTTCAATGCAAAACAAGTAACCTTGAATGAGATCCTAGTTGGGGATATGAGATCGGGTCTGTCATCATAGATCACATCTAAGACAATAGTGCCTTAGTGATTTTTATTTTTATCACTTCAAAGACATAAACAACTATACCATAAAGTGGAAACAGGCATAGTAAATCCCCCATTGATCCTCTGAGAGAAGTAAATGCTAAACTTATAACAGATTCAACACAAGCATAGATTCAAGAACATGAATCAGACAATAAGACAGACAAACATGAGGACACAAAGATTTATGTGGGGAAAACCCTTTCAGGTAAAAAACCTGACCCTCTAAAACACTAAGCTGACATATATTATTCAATAACAAAGTAGTTACAATACAAATATAAGAGCAATGTTCTTCAGGAGAACATTTGGTCCGTTTGGAGAAGGCAGGCAATACAAAATAGAATCTTCACACAGTTACAATTTCCTCATGACATACTATGTATATTCCCTTCAGCTCCTCACAAATGAATTTCACAGCTAGCCTCACAGCCAGTCCAGCCTCTTAGCCTCCATAGGTTCACATCCTGTAGATCTAAGAGTCTAAGTGTTCATGGTAAATACCGCTCGAACACTCTCAGCCTCTCTCTCTTCACTCATCTCCTTTATGGAACTACACACAAGATTTCTTATACTGTGTGCTTACTTGTTCAGCCCATCCCTGCCAGCAATGGTCATCAGGATAATTAATTATCCACCTACAAGCTTTCCATTTCTGATAATGTGCACCGCTTATTTAGCATGCATCAAGCCGCATAGCAATTAATCGGTCTCAGACATGTCCGTCAACCTTGCTTCAATAATGCAACTCTACCAAAAATAGGAAAATAAAACTTCTGGCCAATTAGATCTTAAAGATTTGCCACATGTCGCCATTCCATTCGTTTACAGCTTCTAATAGATGGTCAAACCTGGTCAAGCTCGGTCAGTCGAGCTCTGAGCTCACCCGAGCTCCTACTGCGTTACCACCGAGCTCACATGACCCAGCCGTGGTACAGTGGTGAGCTTGTCCGAGCTCACCCAACCTTCTACCTCGCTACCACTGCCCTGTCAGACTCACCTTGCGATATGGCGGTAGAGCATCTGAGCCCTCCATCTCTAATTGCCTCGCACAACCGCAGGTCACATTCACCCTTATCATGGTGTGGCGGTAGCCATTGGATAGGCCATCAATGGTCCCACCGTGCTACCGTGGAGATCACCAAGTCTCACCATGATAGAGCGGTGACTGCTCAGGCTGACCGCTAGCAGTCTCACCACACTATCGTGGAGACCGCTCGGTCTCACCGTGGTAGAGTTGTGACCGCTTAGGTAGACCACCGCGGTCACACCGCAGCCACCACGATTAGGCATTCCACTGCCTATGATGGGGCGATGGTGGTCACCACCAACTGCTAGCCGCTTACTGCGACCACCATGGTGAGTCTTCTCACCACCTACGGTAAAGAGGTAGACTACCACCTACCAGCTCGCCACCTCTGTGTTGCTCACCATGCTACCTCTCCACCAACCAAACCACCCTGCAGTAAGGTGGTAACTGCCACACCCACGACCGCCTGTTACCGTGCCACCGCTAGACAAGAAGACTGTCACGGTAAGGAGGTAACACCACCCAACTTCTAAACTGAGCAAGGTGGCCCATGGTAAAGTGATAAACCACACAACTATGCCACCAAGGAAAGAACATGCAGTGCTATGGCGGTAAAGGCCAAAAGACATGAAGAAAAATGGAAAGTATTCAAGGGGAAAGACCAAAAATTTGAGGCATACTTTCCCAACAATCTCCCACTTGCCAAAGACTTTCAGGCTTCCTCCAAAACTTGAACAAGGACCAACACCAGCTTCCACGCTCCAACCAAGACACCTGCAATGACTTCAAAAAATTCCACCATTTTAGGCAACAATTCCAAACATAGGAAGACGCCAAGGCAAAAGAGCACCAATATTAGGAACGTAAACATCTTATCCATTAGGCGGAAAAGGCAACACAATAGCAACAAAGCACAATACGAACACATAAACTATTCTCCATAACAAGAAACCATCAGCCAGAACAACAACCACAAAACTGACTACCCCCATCCAACTGATGAAACCCACATGATTGAAAACTAGCACCCACAGCTCATGCTAAAACATCCAACCTCCCATACCTCAAAGGTATGCACATCAGTACACTCATGCCAACAGCACAACCAACCCATCAACTGCATAATACAAGCACCATGTGCCAACCAGTCAAAAGACCAAACAAATCCAGGCACTCCCATTGCAAGGGTAATGCCAGATCTAAAAGATTAAAAGCATAACCAGTTTACCAATGTCTACACATAGAAAAATGTGTCCATGTAGTTCCGAGGAACATCCACACCGATATGCACAACCTACAACCACCTGTTGCAAGAAACATTTCTCTTAGCAGTCTTCCACATTCTTCCAAGGTTCCATATTTGACTGAAGAAGGAAACACCACGGCTCCAAATACATCTAAAGTCATATGAACATTCAAGAAGAAAAATACTAGAATAGAGAGAAACAACAAATCAAAACATGTAGCATCCTCCTACAAAAATTTCTAAATACCAGCTGTGTCAAGAAAGATCTTCTTCACATACCAAAGGGAAAAACCATAACAACACCCAACATTTCCATGGATGTAAGCACCTTAGAGAAGATTAGACTAACCCATATTACCATCTCCTATTAGTCCTCAAAAGAACAAGGAGATAAAATATGATGTCCAATTTCCATTATGAATCCTCCAGAATCTGTAGAATAACTCAAGATTCATATCATGAAAGCAAGCATAACACATATCTGAAAGTTATAATGGGAAAATACCTTTCAAATAAAATACACCGCCAAGTAGACCAAGAGGAAAGAGATTCTCCTCCAAGATATACAAGCCACCATGACTTACCCAAGAGAATTATCCTCACTGGTCTCTGTTGAACTCACGTTCAATCAAGGTGTAGAGTACTCAGACTTTCAACTGTAACAACAACATTCTTAAAATAATTCCATCCTCACCTTATTCTCCATGCATCCATGAGCACCAACAACCTATCATCTCATGCTCACTCCAAACTGCATCACTGCAATAAACATGAAGTCCTCCAACATATGAACAAAGTAATCAAGACACAGGGAGAACCCCAGACCACTGTCAAAGCTCCAAAACCTAGGACAAGAACTTATCAGGACACCATGATCTACACATGTCCATTAGGAGATACCATGCTTCAAGTGAACAAGCCATGGTCTCAAGAGCAAAGAAACATGCCAAAACTCTAATGCACAAACAAGAGTATACCATGACATAAAGAAAACAAACTCTAAACCAACATCACCTATCAAGCACTACCAACACCTCAACCAAAGACTACCAAAGTTCTCCATGGCTCCAAGATGCTGCACATCTTCAAATAGTGACCATGCAGATGTGAAAGAACTCTTCTGCAACAATAGGGTCTAAGAGTCCTCAAGAAGCATCTGCAACACCAAAGAAGATCATTCATCACCAAATGATGAATCCACAGTCACTACTAAAGCTCCCACTGAACCGTGACATCGAGCTTTCCAAGCAAAATGATTGACCACCCCATCACTGTCAAAATATTACACTCGTTAGTGTAACAAGCTTTCCATGACATCATGGTTCACATGTTGTAGGTCCCCATCATTGACTATTCAGGTACTCCAACATTGTCCATCCTCTCATCTTAAAATAGCCACGCCAATACACAAGTGACCACAAACAAGGCCAGCTAATAGATCTACACCACACTGTTATAACCTCATGGATATTGAAAGTGCACTCCTGAGTTGTCGCACAACAAACATGTAGGTAAAGATAGCCCACAACATTGCACAACTCATGGATGCAACCAATGAAACCTACAAATCTATCATCGCACTGGAAACTATAAAACTAAGATAATCAAAAGGAACAACCCACATAGACAACTTGACTCAAACACCAGACCAGCAATAGATCTGATTCACCAATAAAGTCCACAAGTCAAGCACCATAGTCTAGGAGACTAGCAAGCAAAACCACAAGAATGATGAATGAAAACACATACCAACACTCCCATGCAAAGAAGACATCACATCTCCTCCAAACCATGTCGAATTGCAACTATCTCATCTAGTCACACCCTAGAAGCCAGGGTCTAGAAAATAGTTGAACAACAGCTCCACAAACCACATGTTTTACTTGACCATGCAAAACTTGCAAAACCACCGTGTTTATAAAACACACATGCACCTCCATATTCACTGCTCATTTGGATGAATCAAGAGTCTACACACAACCATAACGGTTAACCAAAATAATGAAAAGAAACATGAATATGCATGATAGACTTTTTAGGAAAATCTACAGAAAACCTCTAGAGCCAAAGACATGAATCTAAACCATGCGAGTGCAAGAAACAGGTAAGCATGAACAAAAGGTCCATTTCATACCAGTTCCATAAACAACAGTCATGCACAAGCATACATGAGATCCAGGCTTAACAAAAGTTGCAGACCACCAGGATCAGCTTCATAGCCTCCATGCAATCAGAGCAACAGAGAAACCGCCTTCAGTGCTAAGTCAAAACACCCAGAACAAGTGAAATACTCCATGGCTGAACAACAACATAAGCAACTCCATACTTCCAAGGAGCCTCTCACACAAACACCCAATATGAAACCTTGCTTCGCTACAACACAACCAGAAGCACATCTCACACCCTTTGCATGAGGAACATTTGATGCGAGCAAGGAGCCTCAGACCATATTTCCACAATATGATCAACTCTAGGAAACTCCAGTGTCTTTGAAAATTGTGTTGAGTCAAAGAAGCAAGAACTTCCACTCATCGAAGGATCAAACACCAACCGATTCCTCAAGATTTCCTCAAGCTTGCCAAGCTAAGAACTCATCACAAGATAAATACCCAGAACTTCGGTAACCATGAGAAGGCTTTGACACCACTTGTTGGTATCATCAAGCCTTAACCTCCTTCAACCAACTCTGATACCACTTGTTGGGGATACGAGATCGGGTTTGTCATCATAAATCAACATCTAAGACAATAGTGCCTTAGTGATTTTCATTTTTATTAAATCCCCCATTGATCCTCTGAGAGAAATAAATCCTAAACTTATAACAGATTCACCACAAGCATAGATTCAAGAACATGAATCAGACAACAAGAAAGACAAACATGAGGAAACAAAGATTTATGTGGGGAAAACCCTTTTCGGTAAAAAACCCCACCCTCCAAAACACGCAGCTAACATATATTATTCAGTAACAAAGCAGTTACAATACAAATATTAGAGCAATTTTCTTCAGGAGAAAATATCTTGTCCATCTAAAGAAGGCAGACAACACAAAATAGAATCTTCACACAGTTACAATGTCCTCATGACATACTATGTAGATTCCCTTCAGATCCTCACAAATGACTGTCACAGCTAGGCTCACGGCTAGCCCAGCCTCTTGGCCTCCACAGGTTCACATCCTTGCAAATCTGAGAGTCTAAGTGTTCACTATAAATACTGCTCAAACACTCTCAACCTCTCTCTCTTCACTGATCTCCTTTATCAAACTGCACACAAGATTTCTTATACCGTGTGCTTACTAGTTTAGCCCATTCCATCCAACAATGGTCATCGGGATAATAAATTATCCACCTGCAAGCTTTCCATTTCTGATAATGTGCATCGCTTATTCAGTATGCATCGATCCATGCAACAATTAATCGGTCTTAGACATGTACGTCAACCTTGCTTCAATAATGCAGCTCTATAGAAAATAGGAAAATAAAAATTCTGGCCAATTAGATCTTAAAGATCTACCATGTGTTTCCATTCCATTCATTCATAGCTTCCGATAGATGGTGAAACCTGGTCAAGCTCGGTCGACCAAGCTCCAATCTCACCCGAGCTCCTACCGCATTACCACTGAGCTCACATGACCCAGCCGCGGTACAGCGGTGAGCTCGCCCGAGCTCACCAAGCCTTCTACCTCACTACCTGCTGCCATGTCAAACTCACCTCGTGGTATGGCAGTAGACCATTCGAGCCCTCCATCTCTGACCACCCCGCACAATCGTTGGTCACGTTCACCCTTACCGTGGTGTGGTGGTAGCCATTGGACAGGTCGTCAGTGGTCCCATCGCTCTACCGCAGAGATCGCCAGGTCTCACCACGATAGAGCGGTGACCACATAGGCTGACTACCAGTGGTCTCACCGTGCTACCGTGGAGACTGCCAGGTCTCACCGTCGTAGAGTGGTGATCGCTCAGGCAGACCACCACGGTCAGACCGTATCCACCGTGGTTAGATGCTCCTCTACCTATGGTGGGGCAGTGACGGTCACCACCGACTACTAGCCACTTATTGTGGTCACCGCAGTGAATCTTCTCACCACTCGCGATAAGGCAGTAAACCACCACCCACCATCTCGCCACCTTTGTGCTACTCACCACGCTACCTCGCCACCAATCGAACCACCCTATGGTAAGGTAGTAACCACCACACCCACGACCCCCACTTACCGCACCACCACCAGACAAGAAGAAGACTATCGTGGTAAGGCGGTAACATTGCCCAACCACCAAACTGAGCAAGGTGGCCTGCGGTAAACCACACAACTACACCACCAAGGAAAGAACATGCCGCGGTATGGCGGTAAAGGCCAAAAGACATGAAGAAAAATGCCAAGTCTTTAGGGGGAAAGACTAGAAAGTTTAGGCATACTTTCCCAACATAGTCTAATGCAAATTAGATGCAAATGAATGCAATATCTAATCTAGGAGGCAATGAAAGACTCTAAAAATCAAAAAATTGTAAAGTTGAATGATTTGGGTGAAAAATAGGGTAGACCCAAATGCATGAACAAGAGGATCTACCACTTATTTTTCTAGGATATTTATCACTCAAATTATGTAAAATAAGATGCCAATAACAATCAGAAATGCAACCTAGTTGTTATAGAAACTATGGAGGATATTTTTAGAGCACAAACATTTGTGTACTTAGCCAGAAAGTAGTTTTTGAGCTATAGAGGACTCATTCACCTTCAATGGTGAATGGGTCCTTTTAGGGTTTCAAAAAACTGATTTTAGCATCTTGTTCCTTGATGTCCGCACTCTTAAATTCCCTGTTATCAAATTTTGGAAGTCTGTATATGATTTTGTAGAGCTCTTTCCATGATCTTGCACTTTGACACATGACAACTTTTTACAACTTTGCAACTTTTGCAATTTTTCTCTAAATCTTTCTCAACTTGATCTTCAACCTGTAAACATGCAATCACACACTCAAGGATAGAAAAATTATTGTTAGTGAATGGGGGTTTTCCTTAGTCAAACTCCTTGTAGGTAATCAAACCAAATGATAAAATGAATAATATGAAGCATGAAACATGAATTATATAAATGATATCACCTTGGATGTTGTCTTGTGAAACAAATCTGCATACTAACATGTAGTGGCCATGAAGAATTTAGATCTTGGATGTGAGATGATGCTTGTAAATAGATCCTCAATTCTTGCAAAGGATCAATTAAGGCATGTTTTAGTCAAATAAAGGTCTTAAAATAGTGTGAATTTCTACAACAAATTACAACACCACTCCAAGACACCATTAATTTAGCTTTAATGTCAATTATCAAACCAAGGGAAAAGACTTACTTTTCATTACTACATCTCCTAAGCTTATAAAATTTTCCTGTATCTCCAATTTTCATGATTCTAGCGGTGTTGGAAAGGTATTTCAAATCTCTTTAGATCCATTCATGTACTTTTTCTAAAGTTTTTTGTAGGTACATTTTATTTAATTTTTTATGATTTCACATTTTCTTAATTACTTGGACATGCTAGCACCTGGAAAGGATCTTTTTGTGTGATATGGCTTCATTTTATCTACTTTTAATGCAATAAGGTCATTAGTCTTTGATTATTCCATTTGAGGAAGTATCACAGGTTTTTCTATTCATCCTTTTGTGGTTATCTTGACAAAGGATAACTATGAGTCTTGGCAAAATGACATCTTGATACATGTCAATTGGCTTGATATTTTTCCCTATATATATGGACTCATACCTACACCAAACACATTAGGGAGCTTATCAACATGGGATATTATCAGTGATCATGTTATAGTTGTTATATTTTCTAGTGTTGATCTTCACACAATGTGTGTTGTAACAAACATTGATTGTCCCCACACACTTTGGAATCAACTTTGGGAGATCCATGGAGACCCTCACATCTCTCCATACCTAGAGGATCTTGCTATAAATTATCTCATTCCTCTTACAAATGTAAATTTTATACCCTTTGATGATGATACTTTAGAGGAGATTGAGTATATCATAGGTCTTACATGTTTTGATGGTTCAAAGACTTATCTTCATGTTCCTACTTTTTAGATCGAGACTACATCTTCATGTTCTATTGTTCTTATTTAGCTTGAAATTGCCATGTATTGTCCCCTATTGATTCAATATACTAGTAAATTCATCATCTTTCAAACATAGGTATTTTGGATTGGTATTTTACACACGTATCATCCTTATTTGTAGAGTTTTATATTGAAAGTCTAGATGATTACTTTAGGACATTAATAACCTCTTTTTTGACACCCACATCATCATGGTTGTCCTATCATCTTCATCAACTTTTGAGCATGTTCTACATTAGTCTTTACTAGTTTCTAGATTAACATCATCTCTTTCCACTATGTGGACACTCGAGAACTTTTTAGAGGTACACATCATTTGGATTTGGATTCTTGATTCACCCATATTTTTAGATTGGCTGCTTTAATCACCAATGGATGTATTTCTTCCTAAGGGGAGAAATGTTGTTTGTAGGTAGTGGATCATACTCTATCTTTAGGCATTCATCATTTATACAAGATCTCTTTATTTAAGGGGGGACTCATATCCTTATTTTCTCTCTATAATGATGAAAAAAGGCCCCCCCTAACTTGGCCTTGATTTAGTGTTGCAATGTGTCTGACATATTCATATTAGATCTTGGGACCTTGTGAGCTAAATGAGCTTATTGATGCCTTATTTGGAATTTTTAAAAGTTTTGTAACACACTTTCACACCTTTCTAGGGTTTTATTTAATAATTGGGCCTTTTTATGCTTTAATTGGCCCTATTTTGCATCCACAAGCCTCATTTAATGCATCTTTTCAAGGATGATCATGACACAAATCGACATCCAATCATAATTCAGGTATTTTCAGGTTGTGTGGCACATATTTGGTGGTTTCAAACTCATTTTCCACCTTGGGCATATGAGTCCCACCAAGGATTTTGGGTCACAATCATGGTTTTACACCTTTCTAAGAATTTTAGAACTTTGTCCCATAAATTATTCCTAATAGGACTCATTTTTCACCTTGGGCGAATGAGTCTCGTGTGTCCCAAAATTAAAATGAATTCAAATATTTGGCAGGATTTTATCCTCCTACATCTAATGTTAGCTTGAAGTGTTGTAATTTTGGGTTTTTTTTTCATAATTAAGTGTAAATACAAGTTTCTTTCACTCATTTTACACCTAGCAAGTTGAATGAGAATTCTTATAGAAAGTTTGAGTTCATAAGAGAATTCAAGCATTTACAAGACAATTTAAGAACATTCAAGAGAAGACTATCAATCATCAAGCATCATGTCAAATATTTCATGCATCATGTTTACTTTGGAGCTAACAATTGTGATTTAGGGTTTTATGATTCAATCTAGCATTTCACTCAAGTTATACCACATTCAAGCAAGAGTCAAGATCTACATCCATTCAAGCCATCTCATACATGTTTGTAGCCTGTTATTGCTAGGGTTTGGTGAGTTGCAACATCATATTTTATTCATTCATCATTCTCCATTCTTATTTCATCTTATTTAAAGGTTTGATTACCAAAACAGGGTTTGACCAAGGAAAACCCTTATCCACTAACAAAAAACATTTTTTTCTCTTTAGTGTGTGATTTGTAGGTTTATATAGAAGACAAATTGGGGAGAAAGTTTGGAGAAAGTTGTCAAAGTGTTCAAAATTGTCAAATTTGTCACCTTGCATTGAAGATACTTGAAGAACTTCTACAAGTTACAAATTAGGGTTTTAGATCTAGAAATCAATCAAGAACTGTAGAGTAGACCTTGAAGTTCTAGAAAACCCTAACTAGATTGATTCGCCAGTTTTGGTGTATGAGTCCCAAATTAGGTCAAAATTTAAGTTTTTATAGATTTGGATATCCATTTGGCAGATTCCTATTTCTACAAAGAAAACTAGATCTAGGATTAATTTGCCCAACCTGGCATATGAGTCCCAATAAGCATTAAATTAAAAATTCCCATCATTTCAGAGACTCATCCAGACATCTCTAGATTTATAGGTGCACATATTTCATCTCAAATCTTTTTTTTCTATTTTATATGCATTTATAGGTCATTTAGTGAAAGATTACATTGATTAGAGTTAAGCATTTCAATTTGCATTGCATTTGTCTTGCCAAGCCCTAGCTTGGTGGTGAACCCCTCATTAGTTTACAAACAACCCCTTGGACAATCCATTGCAAGATCTCTATCCTTTTCATTAAGATCTCTAGGGTTATCCTTGAATGAAATTAGAAAGTGGGTGCGCTTTATG
Organism: Sequoiadendron giganteum; assembly: GCA_007115665.2. Lineage (NCBI taxonomy): Eukaryota > Viridiplantae > Streptophyta > Pinopsida > Cupressales > Cupressaceae > Sequoiadendron > Sequoiadendron giganteum. Next base: position 600,791,892 of record CM021104.1, read on the forward strand.
TCCTAAACCATACGAAAGCATCCTAACCCATTTTACTTCATTTCATTTTGGTGCACTTGCACTTAGAACATCATAATTTTGATCTAGAGTGCATCATAATCCTAGATCGTGCTTTCATTAACATTACATTAGGGTTTGCATTAGTTAATTAGCATCCTAGGGTTTCTAATTCTTGCATTAGTGAAAGTACATATAGTTCTATTTTTGCATCTTAAATTATTGAAATTCATATAAAATGTACATTTCACTTAGGTTACAGATCATACAACATAAAAAGCATAAAAAAAAATTGATTTTTTTTTTTTTTTTTAAAAGTCCTCACCGAGACTCATATTCCTCTCTAGGAAAATCAATCCCAGTGCAGAGTATTTTCTATACTTTAAAACCCTATTTTTGGGATTCTATTTGCTACTTATAACTTTCTATTTCCATTTAAATATTTTTTGTTTCATTCAATTCATTATATTTTGTTTAATTAGGTTTATCTTGTGCATTGCCTAAATTCGAAATTGCATTTAGAACATTACATTTCACATTGTTTTTTATTAGAGGTAAACATATTTTGAAGGGGCCATGAAACCCTTTACAAAAAAGAGCATCTAAAGTTAAAGATAACTAAACAAAGAAAACAACAACCAAAACACAACAAACCATCAACACGACAAAAACTAAAAAGGAAGGACAAAAACAACAAAACTACATATTCTTCATAATGTTTGTAGCTTCCATGACTTCAAAAGTATCTTTAGTAGGGATCCAAGCCTATATCTTGGTCTTATTATGAATTCTATCATTAGGCCCAACCACATTTACCTCATTAACCAAAAAATTATGTGAACTCGCAACCTTGTCACCCAAATCTTCCTCCACCACTTGCCTTTCACCAACAACATCTTTCTCATTTGAAGTAACCTCCATTTGATTCTTGGCCTTCTCATTAAGATTACAAATACCCTTAGCCTCAGACCTCAAAGAATATTTTTTCCCTTCCATGACCTTATCCAATTTCACACTAACCCTTTCCATTTGATCTTCTAAGGTCAAGATTCTTTGTTAAAACAACTGCTTTATCTTCCGCATCTCCTCAACAACAATCTTCAAGAAATCAAACAACTCATCTACTTGATACTGAACAGAGGCTTGCGAGGACTCCCCCACTTTTCTCACAACACCCTAAACCTAACATTAGTAATATTAAGCTCATGAAAAACCCATTTAAAATGTTTAAACAATGAAATAGTACCCTCCTTGGCCATACCCAAAACATTGGGAAAATCCTCCCAATCAAAGTTAAACAAATCCTTATCCTCCACATCCCCCTCCTGGGAGATACTAATTTTATCTTGGCTCTCACAAACCTTCATACCTTTGACTCTAGCTACCAACATTTGGATCTTACGAAGAGAACTAACAATATCCTCAGCCACATACCTCCTTTTCTTCTGCATATCCAAATCATCACCCAGAGACCCCATAGCCTCTTGCCCATCACCCTTCTTTGGAGGAGAAGCAACAAGCTCGTACACAAGGCTACCAATAGCCAATTTATTTTTTCTACCCTCCTTTGAAAGCTTATTTCTCTTAGTCCCCGACATAGGGGACAATGAAGACACATTTTCAGAAACATGAATCATCTCTTTCAAGATAGTAGAAGGGGCAATAGGTCTAGATTTAGTAGGTTTTTCACCGACCTCTTCCTCACCACAGGTCTCATAATCCTTCGAGATAGGAGTAGAATCCATTTTACTAATTTTCCTCATAGCAGAAGGTTGTGATATCACCTATATAGAGTCCTAAGACTCTGACACATAATCATCATCCTCTTCATCCAAATCTAACTCTTTCTCTAGAGCCACAACCTTCCTTTTTCCTTTCAAACTCACAAGATCATCTTCCAAAATAGTCCCATAATCCACAAACAACTTCTGATGCTTACCCTTAGGAGCCATAGCAGGTGGCTTAGGAACCACAAAATCTTTATAATAATCCAAAATCAATAGAATAAGACCAACATGTAGCATAGGGTTGTTAGAGTTCCTTTTATGATCCTTTAGACCATTCTCAAGAGAAGCCAAAAGATAAAATCGAAAGGAAATTTTCTTCTTGTGGTGAAAATGATTCAAAAGAAAAAAATGATAATAATTGAGAATATAAAATTATCCCTCTAAAGTAATGTACCTCATCAATTCCTCTACAACATCACCCCACATGGCTTTGATAGAACTGCACTGGTACCCTCCACTCTTGGCTTGCTTAAGCTATTGTTCCTCATCTCCTTTGAAGAAACTATGCATAGTCACTTTAGATTCCTTCTTGTCTCTCTAAACCTTCTTGCCCTCCATGGAGAGGCTAGTGATATTTGCAATGAATTCCTCATTTACATCAAAATTAGTGCCACCCATTTTCAAAACCCTTTTATTCCAACCTTTAACAAACAAGTTCGTAGCCTATAGGTTATTTCCATGAAGCTTCTCCAAGTAAGGTGTAAGCCCACCTTTTTGCAATATTTTCTACACCTCCCTTTTTTTTTTCAAGGTATCACAACAAAAAGGAACTGCTTTATTTCTATCGCCTCACATTGACACAATCTTAGTAGAACTTAGGATCTTGAGAACCTTGCATACAAATAAGATAACCCTTTAGAAATAAAGCCAAGACATCCCCACAATCCATGTGACAATGAATTGGGAGCAGAGAGATAATTATCCTAGAATTCCACCCCATACAAATATTACTCAAGGTACCATCAATCCAAGCATGATCCTACTCACCTTCACTCCAAAAAATTAACTACCATGTGATTAAAGTCATGTGATCCCATAACATAATGAGGCCACCATATAACTTAGCAATTTTGATAATCATGATTTAAACAAGAAAGAGCCTCAATGGGGAGGGGGTCATCTACATCCCATTCCTAGAACCACTAACACCAAGGTTAGTGAAAAAACCAGCTATGCCATTCCATTCCCTAACAATATGAGAGATATAAAATTCATCAAAGGGATTTAATATTTCTATGACATCCATGATAAGGGATTCAATAGTCCATGAGGGGGAAAAATACTTCTTCAAATTAGTGACAATATTTAAAGAGTCTTCCTCAAGCCACACGTTTCTATAGCTTTTTTATTGACCCATGTTCAATCCATGATAAGCTATAGATGCTTTTGTGAAGTGGTTTATCTTAGTTCCCAAAGGGAGAGCCACAATGGAAATGAACCTACCATTATAATTTCTTAACACTCCCCCACAACCTACAGGTCTTGGGTTTCCTTTAGCAGCTCCATAAAAATTGAATTTCACCCATCCAACCAAGGGAGCCTTCCAAACAACAACATCTCTAGAGGCTTTACCTTTAGTCAATGGAAAATAAATATCACAAGGAAGCTTCCAATTATGTGCAATAGAAATATCACCTTGTGTGATCGTAATCCTCAGACCATTCTAATAGAAAGCCCCAAAAACAAAATTCTCCTTGATAGTAGAACAAATTTTAAAAGCCACATAAATGGAAGAGAGAGCTAAGCTCTTGAAAATCTAGTTATTGCATTCCAACCAGATGCCCTAAGCAATATGAGGTAGGGAAAGAGACCAAAGAAAGAGCATAGAAGGATTAAATGAAGGCCCCACCCATTAAGACTACACTTCCCCAATCAAAGAAGGAAACACCTAGCTGAGGTTCCAAAGAGAGAGAACATGAGCCAAAATTTCTCTAGAAAAACTAAATCCAATCAAGAGGTGAAAGGAATTATGGGCATCCTCTTCACAAAGAAAGAATCTGTTAGGCATCAAAAAACCTCTCTTGACAATATTTTCAGTAGTTAAAACTTTATTCTAGCAAAAAAGCCAGAAAAAAATGTTAACCTTGGGAATTAATTTAGAGGACCACAAGGAAGACCAAAAAGGAGCAGGTCCAACAAAAGAATCTTGTAGATCAAAGGTTACAGAAACACAAAATTTACAATTGGAAGATGGCCTCCTCACAATCTTGTTAGCCGAGGCATAAGAAGGAATATGAACCAAGGAAAAAGCATTAAAGAGACCCTCCATCCCCAGTTCCACCTCATGCAACCTTTTCTAATGAATCCCATCCATATAGTTAGCAAAAATATGCCAAACCTCTACACATAAATATCAATGAAAGAAATGGAGCAAGGCTTATCTCTTAGTGGCCTGTTACCAAGCTAACAATCATCCCAGAATAGGATTTTCCTACCATTTCCAAGCTGCCAAAAGAGACCTTTTGAAACAATCCTACAAGCCTTAATCATACAGTTCCATAGAGTAGAACCAGATGATGGGGAAAATTTTCCAAACATCAAATCCCTTATACAATCCACCTAACAAAGGTATTTTCTTATAGAAATTTTAGCCCATTCACTCTTTTCCAAACTAAGGGTCCATAATTGTTTACCAAGAAGAGCCAAATTAAATTCTCTAATTTTACTAATTCTAAGACCTCCCACCTTTTTAGGCTGGCAAGCATCATCCCAAGAGACCGAATGAATCCTTTTCTATTCTTCAACTCTAGACTAGAGAAAATTTTCTGAATTCCTATTGAATAAACCAGATACTGAGAGGGGGGGGTGAATCATTATCCACTAAATTTTATTAAACAATTACCATTCATTTATTTCATTATAGAATAGAAAATAGCAATAACACATCATGACATTCATAACACTGAAGCACCAAATTTAACGTGGAAAACCTAATGAGGGAAAAACCATAGTGAGGATTAGCTCACAATATATAGCTATATGAAAAGGACTGGCTCACTACCAAATACAAAATCTCACTGCTTACAAAGGACTTGCTATCCAAAAAGGAGGCTCACTTCCTACATAAATGTATAAACAAAATTTGGCTAACCACCAAAGTTGAACTAATGAAGATACACCTCAAGTGTTGATTCAGCTCCCTATATGCTCAGAGTATTCGCTCACAGACTAATCTCTAATTCACACACTTATACTTATTCTCTTTTTTAGTATTCGCATCACACATCATGAAACCTTGCACATCTCTATCTCTTCTGTTCTTCTCTATTTTCAGATCTTCTAAACATCTTTTATATATATTCATATGCAATAGTTAGGTCAGCATCAAAATACAATTCAATCATGTCAAACCATCATGAAGTCAGTTGCGACCAAGGCTAGGTCTTCACATATAATTCACAATCCAATCAACTATATATTAGGTCGGCCAAAAATTAATACCAAAATGAAAATGCAAAAACTGATGCCAGTGCATCCCCCAAACATCTGAAAATGTATACATACACACTTCCAACCATTATTAACCTTTTCCTAGAACCTAAGATCAAAACGAATACTAGAGAGCACATGTGGACCAAAAATTCCAGAATTACCGAACCAAATACTGGATGGGATAAACTAGTTCTGCACACCTGTATAGGGTACTAGACCAACATGGTGACATCAATGACAACCTAAGACACATTTCCAACAATCTTCCCCTTTTTCATTGATGGCAACACAAAAATAATCCAATTAAAAAATTCATATGTCTCCAATATTTTTCCCAAAAAAAACCTTCATATCCCCTTATCCATGTCTCTCCCCAAAAATCTATATCTCTCCCCCTTTGACATCAATGGCAAAGGGCACCAAAAGAAAGAGAAAAATGACATGGTGACAATCAAAATTCTGAAAACTTCAAAACATCCAATTCTTCAAACCAAAAAAATTGTTTTTACTTCAAATACCTTTTTGTACCTTTCTTTGATCACCGAAAGAAATTTCTTCAATTCCAAAACAACATAATCCATTCTTGTAGACACACTTTCCAAAACAACCAATAGTGTGAAGGAGGAAGACCAATCTGAGGATGAACATTTTTTTTCATAGCCTTCAACATCAAAGAGTATTCCAGTAAGATGGTCTAGCCGGACCACAACAATCTCCTTTAGAAGCCAGAAGGTCTTCACAACTTGTCCCTCTTTCTTTGCATAATAATCATTTCAGCTTACAACTCACCAATTATCAATATTTGTTTCCCATATTTTTCCACAAAGATGTTAAAATTCTTCCTAATACTATTTACCTTAGATTCTATTGCTTCAATTCTGCTTCAAAAATTATCAACTGTTGCAAGCCACCAGAGGCAATACTTGTAAATAATAGTCATTGCTTTCCTACAATCCTTCATTTCCACAATCAACTTAGCTAACCTCTGTTTTTCTTTAGTACATCTCTTTTCAACTAGAGTTTCCAGCTTGCATCCTTCTGAACCTTCAAGCAACATTCTTTCTTCAATCACTTCAACTAGATTCTCAGGAAGAGAATTAGAAACAACAAAAACATCAATATTTTTGTGAAACATATACTCAATCGAAGCATCATCAACTTAAGCCTGTCAACCAAAGATGCTGTACTCCAAAATTCACCAACTTTCTTCATTTTTCCTTTAATTAACATAGAATTGATGTCATCTGGATTAGAAGATTCAGATCCAGGAAAAGATTCTTCTTCTTCTTCCAACTCTTCAAGAATAAGAAGAATATCTTCAGCAACAACTTTTCTTTTCCTTGATTCCAGAGGGGAATCACCAACAACAACTTTGAATTATTTTGTACCAGAGGAGGAACCTTCCTCAAATCGACTAGGCAAAACATCACCGGAGGTCACTACATTTTGCATCAACAAGAAATATTTCTTTCATGCACTCTCTTTATCCTCAAGACTCTCCAAATGTCTGTGAATTTGTTTTGCAACGAGAATCCCAGATTCTCACAGAACATCCTTCTTTCCTAACTGAAGAATCGACAATAGTATCAATCACCAGTGCATGGGGATCCTTGTCGACTCCCATCAATTATGCTACTTCCTTGTATTTAATTGTGTTATGTCCAGGAAGTTCTCCAACATTGCACAGTCTGATAACTGCTTCGATCGCATCCTTCAAGAGAAGATAAGATTTTTCCAATATAATGTTGTCATCCTTGAATTTTCCCAAGAGAAAATAAATAAATTCTTTATCAGAAAACCAAGGGAATTCTCCCCATATGTCCAAACCTAGGGTTTGCAAGATCTAAAATTCACTTTGCTCCAAACTTGATTCCAGTTTCTTGATCTTCCGATTATTGAATTCATCTAGCCCAAAACCTTTCAAATTTAGAGGAATATTTCTACTCAATCCTCTAATAGAACTTTCCATTATAGCTCTTAAATAACAAAAATTATTCTATTACCTTTTCCTACTGTCGCGAGATAAGGAGACTTCCAACACCTGATTTCAAATATCCACAATTTTCTCTTCCATGTTCTTTGACTCGCTCCACAAATTCTTTGAGAGAGTTCCAAATCACTCTACAATTCCTTGAAATGTAATGATGATAAAAAATTATTCAAGAAAATTCCTTTATATTTCATCATTTTATCCTAACTCACATTAAATGCAAAAAGTTGTCAAACTTTTCTTCCATTTCGACTGAGAAACCCTAATTCACTCCGCAAAAGAACACTCTTGAATCTTTTCTACCAGTTCCTTTTGCAACATCTCAGTCTTGAAAAACTTCATACCATATCCACATGCTAGCACCTGACACGTTGTACTTTCGGGGGTTTAATTGATTTTTTGATAATGCTCCCCCTAAGACCAGGCTAGGTCTAGTTCCCAGAGGAATCATTTACACCAAATGAAGGTATAGATGCATTAGTAGTCTCTAATTCTTCTTCTTTTTTCCATAAATTTCTCATTTCTTGCTTAACCTTTTCCTTGTCAATCTTTTTGACTGGTTTATCATTCTTCATTGGAACAAACTACTTTCCCTTTTTACTTCTGCAATCTTTCGAAATATGTCTCAGTTTCTTGCAATGATAACATACAATGTTTCTCTTTCCACTTTGATTTCCATTCATCCATGTTCTACATTGATTGGCTTTATGTCCAAACATGTTAAAGGTATAAAAATAGCCATCAAAAGATTGATTGATCCTTCCTCTATCAAATCTATTCACCATCCTTACTTGTGATCTGTATTTAGTAGCTTTATGTCCTATCTTCTTGCATGTATAACATTGTGTAGAGAAGGGACCAAAAAACTGATTCAACCTACTCCTACACTCAATTGCCTTATGTTCAAATTTATTACATTAAAAAAATACACCGTTCAAAGATGAGTACCTTTGTACATTTGGCTGTCTAATAGGTGGTTTCCTTCCAAAATTTCTTTTCTACTTTCCTTTATCCGAGTCTTCTGATTATCTACTAGATTTGAATTTTGCATTTTTCCATTAGCTTCATTTCCTAAGCCATTTTTGTCCTTAGAGGGTTTTGTACTGTTATTAATTCATCAAGCTTAGTGGAGCTTGTCTTAAAGTCATCTTTATAGAGTTTTTCTTTCTCAAGATCTGCTTTCAGATTCATCACTTCTTGTTCAAGTCTAGAGAAAACATCAGCCTTGCTTTGTATCACTGTCTTCAAACATTCTTCAACTTTCACCTTTTCATCTATCTTCAACTTTAATCTGATATTCTCATCATTTGATAGCTTCAATTCTTCACTCACTTCTTCGTATCTTTCTTTAAATTTCTTTAACTTGTCTTTCAATTTAAGGACATAGTCATTAGCTTCATCAAGATTCTCCTTCAGATCTCTATTCTCGATTTTAGCCTTGTCAAGATCTTTAAGGGAAGTCTAGAGCTCTTCTTTATCCATTATTCAATTTGCATGATCTTCCTCAAGATTTTAAACTTCTTTAGAGGAACTAGAAAGCTTTGATACCAATTGTTGAATAAACTAGATACTGAGAGGGGGGAGGGTGAATCAGTATCCACTAACATTTATTGAACAATTACCATTCATTTATTTCATTATAGAATAGAAAAGAGCAATAAAACATCATGACATTCATAACACTGAAACACCAGATTTTATGTGGAAAACCCAATAAGGGAAAAACCACGGTGACGATTAGCTCACAATATATAGTTATATCAAAAGGACTGGCTCATTGCCAGATACAAAAGCTCACTACTTATAGAGGACTTGTCCAAAAAGGAGGCTCACTGCCTACAAAAATGTATAAACAAAATTTGGCTAACCGCCAAAGTTGAGCTGATGAAGATACACCTCAAGTGTTGATTTAGCTCCCTATATTCTCAGAGTGTTCACTCATAGACTGATCTCCAATTCACATACTTATACTTGTTCTCTTTTTTGCATTCACATCACACATCATAAAACCTTGCACATCTCTATCTCTTCTCTTCTTCTCCATTTTTAGATCTTCTAAACATCTTGTATATACATCCATATGCAATAGTTAGGTCGACATCAAAAGATAATTCAATCATGTCAAACCATCATGAAGTCAGCTGGGACCAAGGCTAGGTCTTCACATATAATTCGCAATACAATCAACTAGATATTAGGTCATCCAAAACTTAATACCGAAATGAAAATACAAAAACTAATTCTATCGCATCCCCCAAACATCTGAGAATGCATACATACATGCTTCCAACTGTTATCAACCTTTTCCCAAAACCTTAGATCATATTGAATACCGAAGATCATATGTGGACCAAAAATACCAAAATTATCAAAAAAAATATCGGATGGAATAAACTGGTTCTACACACTAGTACAGGGTACCGGACCAACATGGTGATATCAATGAAAACCTAAGACACATTTCCAACAATTCCCTCCAGCTTATCCACAATTTTCTTGGGCATGTAAAATAGGCTAAGAGTATAATCATGAAGGTTTTGAAAAGTAGAGTTAATCAGCTGTACTTTCCCAGCTTGACTTAATAGTGCACCCTTCCAGCTAACCAATTTGGTGTTGAATTTTTCAATCAATCCCCACGAAAAAGGACTCAAGAACCACATTAGAGCATAGGGGAAGACTCGGGTAAGATGATGGAAGCTCACCAATCTAGCACTACAAAATTATAACAATTTTAATCTACCTGTGGTTAGGAGTGTTAAGGAAGAAAATAACACTCTTAGGTAAGCTAACCTTTTGGCTTGAAGCAACCTCATATTTTTGCAAAATAAGTTTAATAGCTTTGGCTTCCTTGATAGATGACTCCCCAAGCATGAGAGAATCATCAACAAACTACATTAAATGAGATGAACCAAGGATTCCACCATGATAATAAAAAGAAAGGGAGAAATAGGACCCCCCTATCTCAACCCCTTTGAGCAATCAAAGACAGGAGAAGGAGACCCATTCACAAGAATAGAAAACCTTGAGGTGGAAATAAGCTGGAGAACCAGAGAAACCATTTTCTCCCCAAAACCAAAAGATTTCAATTTTTTTGACAGAAAACCCTAGTCAACTCTTTCATAAGCTTTAAGAAAATCAAGCTGTAGGATAAAACAAATACACAACTTATCAATAGTTAAGGAGTGAATATTCTCATGAATAGTAAAAATGGAGTTCAGAGTTTTCCTCCCTGCCACAAAGTCATTTTGCTAAGGAGAGATGATGAGAGGAAGATCCCTTTGCACTCTAACCACCAACACCTTAGAAAATATCTTGTAAATCAAATTACATAAAATGATTGGGTGAAATTCATCAAAAAGAAGCAACGCCTATTTTATTAGGCATAAGAACAATAAAGGAAGAATTTAATTCCTTCAAAAGATTTCTAGAACCAAAAAATTCCTTAGTAGCATACACAACATCCTTGACAACAATATACCGAAAATACTAAAAAAAGAACATGGGGAAGCCATCAGACCCCGACACTCCTTATATTGTCCACTAAAGGAATACACACTAACTGTCAATTAAGATCTTCAATGAGAACATTAGGGATATCCTAAGTTAGATCCTCCTGACAATCCAAATCCAGCTCCCCTTCCACAAATAATAGGTTATAAAAGTAAGAAGATGTGGCCTACAACAAATCAACATCCTTCTCTAACACCTGATTATTATAATTAATGGAATTAATACAATTCAAATCCCAGTGTTTCAGAGTTGAGAGAGGAAAAAAAATCATATTTTTTTCCCCACTTTGTAGCCACATAATCTAAGATCTTTGCTTCCAAAATTCCTCCTCTTAGGGACAATATTATGTAGTCTAGAAAGAAGGACATTCTCCCTCAAATCCAAATCGTGATCATAAAAAGACACTTGGATAGACTGTTGCACAGTGAAAAGCTCCTAGTTAACATCCTCTTTTTCCAAAAAAATGTGCCCAAATGAAGACCTATTCCATTTCCTAACATTATTCTTAACATTGGAAAGCTTCTTAGCCACTCTATACATAGTTGATCCATCCACTTGGATGTTCCACCAATTATGAACCATATTTTTAAAATCAGGATGACAAGCCCACATCTTTTCAAACCTTTTTTTTTTTTCTTCTTCCCAACAAGTCCACTGATAAAGACAAAGGAAAGTGATCAGACCCCAACCTAGTCAGGGTCGAAAGCAAGCAAGAATAAGAGACAAGCCACTCAAGGGAGATAAGGGCCTGGTCTAACTTAACTTGGATAAGAGAATCACCCACACACTGGTTGGACCATGTGAAAGAGGCCCCTTTAAGATCTAGGTCAAGGAGAGCATTTTCATTAATAAGATTCATGATATCATATCTACTTTCATCCACAATATGTGATCCTCCCAACTTATCAACATCATGTAAGGGAGTATTAAAATCCCCCATAACCAACCAGTTAAAAATTGGATACCAAGATTTGAAGGACCCAATGTTTTCCCAAAAAAATTTCCTAGCACTCTTGTTGTTAGGAGCATAAATATTAGATAGGGTCCAAGAGAACTTATCTCTAATATTATAAAAAAAGTTGGCCACATGGTTACATTCTTGAAACACCTCATACCCCATAACCAACTTAAGATTCCAAAAAGTAACAATCTCTCTTGAGACACTAGCCGCTTTAGAGCAATGCATACCATAATCCTTAAAAAGCTTATGCTTAATCTTAGATAGTCTATCCAAACCTATTTTAGTTTCTTGAATTAGGACAATATCAGGCCTATGATCCCTTACCAGGTTAGCAAGAAGATCATGCCTATGAGGGTGATTTAACACTCACATGTTCTAGGAGATGATGTTCCTAAGAGCTTATGGGAAGTGCTCTTAGAGCACATCTCCAAAAAATTTCTTTGAGTTCCATCAACAATATCCATTTTATTCTCCTAACTCTAGTAACCTTTGAAGGAGGGCAACCTCTACCTCTCAGTTCTGACCCACAATTTGACCTTTTCTAGTTTCTAGTAACAACTCTTAGGGAAGGATAATGCTTCTTTCTATTTTTTCTGTTCACGGTAATGTAAAGAGGATTATCAAGATCATCCATCTCCCCAACATCCTTCATTTTAGATAATGAACAAACCTCCAACCACTCAACCTTCGAGCATCCATCATGTGGTGATTTCAAAATACCACTACCACAATCCCCCAAAGGAGGGGATCCCAGAAATTCATCTAAAATTATGTTATCCTCAATCACAACCTTAGACCTAATCTCTTCACAAGGTTGCTCGGTATTGAGAGGGGGAGAGGATACATTAACCTCACCACCCTGCACCTAAACTACATTGAGCACTTCAAATTCAACCTAGTCCTCAAGATACACAATGCTATCAACCACTAACATCTTCATTTCTATAGGGTTCTCATTCACCAAGACACTCTCACCTCCAGGAGTAGACCCCCCTTTCATTATAGTCTTCGAAGAAATTACCTCTGAGGCCTTTTCCTTTTCTTTCCATTGCTTAATCACTAGATTCTAAATTTTAAGAAGATTTTTTTTTCCCAATGGCTATCTTTCTTACAATGGAAGTAGGTGAAAGGAATTATTTCAAACTCCACTGCTTGCTCCCATACCCAAAACTTAGAATTAATCTTCACCATAGAGGGAAAGTCTACAGACTATTCTATATTCACACAAAATTTGGACAAGACGTTTCCTGGACTCTGTCATTTTATGAATCAATAGAAAACACCTAAAGGTACTTGCAATCCCTTTGAAAACCTCCTTGTTCAAATATTCAAGAGGGAGACCTAGAAGTCTCACCCAGACCGGGGTCACTGAGAAGATGCACGAGTTAGGATTGAAGTTTGGCTCCCACCTTTTCAACATCAAAGAGGGCTTCCCAATAAACTAGGGACCACTCATCAAAGCCACCAATAGATCATCTTCATAGTTGAACATGATGCATAAAAAACCTTTTTCCATTGTAGCCACATCCACCTAACCCTTAGGTCTCTAGTAATTCAAAGTGAACTTATGAACTATCTCAATATGAGGACGCGAACCAGCAAATTTTCCCAATAAATAAATTCCCATGTTTGAAACACTTTTTTCAACAATACAATCTGGGACAAAGATAGAATATTCCCCAGTCTTCGCATTTGAAAGAAAATCCAAGGGAGGATAAGAGCTTTTACCTTTGGGATTCGTACCAAATAGAAATGGCCATTTTAAAGAAGGGTTCAAGAATAAATCATCCCTTGTCTTATCAACCTTGGGACCCAAACAATGAGAACTCGCATCCAATCTGTTAGCTGACTGACCAAGCCCACACTTTTCAGCACCGAAATTCCCCCTTTTAGAGAAGGATGCCATAGAATGTGAAGGATAAGCTATTGGCAACACAAGGGCATACAATTTAGAGGGGGGCGGGTGAATCAGTTGTCACAAAAATTATGCTTTTTAAACTTAATCTCAGATATGATAAATAAATATAAAAGAATAAACCATCACAACATCAAAAACATACATGACACCAAGATTTTTGCGTGGAAACCATGTTAGGGGAAAAACCGTGATGGAGGTTAATCCACAAGATTATACTCTATTAAAAGTATTACAAACGAGAAATGCACATGCATTTAGGCACACTGCATAGAGCTCACTACTCAACTACAAAAGGCTTACTACATAAAGGAAGACACACTGTCTTATAGTCACATTCGGATTACATCCATCCGAGAGATCTTGAACTGAGAAGATATCATCTTCTAATGCCTGATTATAGTTACGGTTAAGAACATGAACACTTCCTTTTGCTCGCTCTTCTTCACACTTTACTTCTGCCTTTGAAAAATTAGAACATTATTCGCACATAACACTCACACACCTCGCTTCTTGCATCACATTCTCCTCAAAACAATCAATCATATATATCCGCAATTAGGGATAACATCAACTACATGTCAGCCCAAAAAAATATGAAATGTGTACAAACTGTTGACCTAAATTAATAAATAATTTATGAATGTGAATCAAATAGTGTTGTCTAGAACGTAGCAAGGACCCAAGACAACATGTCTTCAAACACAAAACACCTTAAACAATTGTCCTTGAAGATCCACAACATGCTACAATCACCCTATCGACCATGATCATGAAAAATTAGAACACTCAGAAGAAAATCACCAATTCTGAGCACAACAATTGATGCGAACCAACAACAAAGATAGAGCACGATCTAGAAACATCCATGAGAATCATGAATCACCACATAAGCATCCACAACAACTCAGATCACTAGAATCACATCATCTTCTTCTAGGAACACTAGCTACATCAACAAGAAAACTGACGGAACATCGATACTCATAACTTGATCAAATATTCATGTGAACCTCTGAAACTTCATGTGGATAAACTATATATACTTGAAAACAAACCATTTCATCTGCAAATCCTTATCCTCAATATACTGAGCTAGCCATCATACTGAACTTCACTACATCACCAACCACCTCTAACTTATTTTATTACAATTTTCTCAATATCCTCGACATATACAGGCTTAAAGACATTAATTCCAATAGTTTTGACATCAATGACAACCACATATTAGTAATATCCAACAATATCCAACAATCTCCCCCTTTGGCATTGATGGCAACACATGATGTGAAAAACACCATCAATAATACTTTCTCTTAGCAATTTCTCCTGCTTAGGTTTTGACTCTTTTCTCCTTAACTCTTTCATAGATTTTCACACGACTCTTCTCCCCTTTTTACATAAATGACAAAGGTACACATTATCTTTCTCCACACAAGCTTTGAACCACATATCTGAACATCCGACTACTCCCCCTGAGTAGAACCAACTACAACATCAATTTGGATCACAAGATATGACTATGAAATGCACAAACTAATGCAAGTCATTGCATCTTAATTCTGATTAGGAGGGGTAATCACCCCTAGCTTCCCTCTGAGATAATTAAAAGTATCCTTAGGCAAGGGCTTGGTAAAGATATCTGCAATTTGTTCCTTAGTAGGCACATAATCCAATCTGACTTCCTTTTCATTCACCTTCTCTCTCAAAAGGTGAAACTTGATAGATATATGCTTGGTTTTTGAATGAAACACTAGATTCTTATAAATGTTAATTGCACTTGAATTATCACATAATATAGCAATAAGTTCATCATACACAACTTTGATATCTTTCAACATCTTCTTCATCCACAATACTTCAATATAATTTTTCGTAGTATCAATGTATTATGCCTCTGTAGTAGATAAAGAAATGCATTTCGCTTCTTACTTAACCATGAAATCAGCTTCTTTCCCAAGAAAAATGCACCAACACTAGTACTATTTTTGTCATTCACATCTCTTGTCCAATCAACATCAGTAAAAGAACTCAAAGTAAGGTCATCTTCTTTAGGATACCATAGGCCAAAATCAATTATCCCCTTCAAGTACTTGAAAATCCTCTTCACAGATGTCACATGAGATTCCTTAGGATCAACTTGAAATCTTGCAACAATGCATACAAAATTCATGATATCAGGTCTAGTTTCAGTCAAATAGAGCAATCCACCAATCATGGATTTGTATCTAGTCTAATTTGTTTAAAGAGAATCATAAGCTTATGTCAACTTACATCCGGTCACCATAGGTGTACCAACTGGCTTTGAATCTTCCATACCAAACTTCTTTAGCAATTATTTCACATACCTAGACTGAGATATAAAGATCCCTTTATCTAGCTGAGCAATTTTCAATCCCCAAAATAATTTCATTTCTCCAATCATAGACATATCAAACTCACTTTGCATCTCATCATAAAAATTCATGCACAAACTATCATCTCCTCCAAAAATGATATGATCAACAAATACTTGAACAATCAAATTTTTATCATGATCAATCTTGAAATATAAATTATTATCAACAATACCTTAATTAAATCCAAGCTTCAACAAATACTTGTCAAATTTGACATACCAAGCTCTTAGGGCTTGCTTAAGTCTATACAATTTTTTTTTCAATCGACAAACCATATCTCCTTGATCAATCAATTAAAATCCATCAAGTTGTTCAATATAGACTTCAACCAATTTTCCATTTAGAAATGTTGACTTGACATCCATCTAATAAACTTTGAATTTTTTGTAAGTAGCATAAGCAAGAAATAGTGTCACAGCTTCAATCCTAGCAACAGGAGCAAAAGTTTCTTCAAAGTCAATTCCTTCCATCTAAGAATATCCTTTACACACCAGTCTTTCTTTGTTTCTAACAAATTCACATTGCTCATTCAGTTTGTTTCAAAAGGCCCATTTAGTTCCAATTATATTTTTGTCCTTATGTCCAGGAACAAGAATCCATGTATCATTCTTCTCAATTTGTAGTAGTTCTTATTTCATTTCTTCAATCCAATATTCATCTTTTCATGCTTCATCGACACTATTAGGTTCAATCTTTGAGATCAAACTGTATTCTTCTGCAATTCTTCTCCTAGTTTGAACACCTTTGTTCTTATCACCTATAATTTTATCTTCTGAATGATTTAGTCTTACATACCTTGGAGTCTTAGGTTGTTCTTGAACTTCAGGCTCTTGTGATCTTACTTCTACACTTTCACTAGTTTCTTCCTCTTGATTTTCCTTATTTAGAGTCTGATCTTTCTTTCCTTTATATGTACTATTATTTTGATTGTCTAAATCATATCTATGGGTTCTAGATGGTCTAAATGTGTCTTCATCAACCTTTACATTATCACTTTTAATTACTTTCCTTAATATCTTATTGTAGTACCGGTAGGCTTTACTTTTAGTAGAATAACCAAGAAATATTCCTTCGTCATTTCTAGCATCAAACTTTCCTATATCTTCATCTCTTTTGATATAGCATTTACTCCCAAATATTTTGAAGTATCTGATAGTAGGCTTATGAACAAACCATAGCTCATAAGGATTCTTACCAGTATCACCTTTGACATGTACCCAATTGAGAGTATAAATGACAGTACTCACAACTTCTCTCTAGTAGATATGAGGAACATTTCCTTCCAGCATCATAGTCCTGACAACTTCTTGAATTTCCCTATTCTTCCTTTCCACAACTCCATTTTGTTGAGGGGTCCATGAGGCACATAATTGTCTCTTTATCCCATGCTCTTCACAGAAAGAATTAAACTCATTGGAACTGAATTCACCACCTCTATCTAATCTAAGACATTTAATCTTTAGACCCATCTTTGTCTCAACCATAAGCTTGAAAATCTTGAATTTCTCAAGAGCTTTAGATTTTCCCCTTAAGAAATAAATCCACATCAATCTATAATAATCATTAATAAGTAACATGAAATACCTATCTCCTTGTAGACTTTTGACTCTAGAAGGACCACACAATTTAGTATTCACAAGATCCAATACTTCATTTGAACAATGTTGTTTTCTTCAGAATAAAACTCTAGTTTGCTTCCCTAACTAACATTCCTTGCATATAGTATTAGTAGGTTTTATCAACTTAGGAAGATCTCTCACTACCTGAGTAGAAATTATCTTGATAATATTGTCAAAGTTTACATGACACAATTTCCTATTCCACAACCAACTTTCATCAACTTGAGCAATCATACAACTTTTACTAGTAGTACTTAGGTGAAAGATATTACCTTTTATTTTTGTACTTGATGCAATCACATTTCCAAAACTCCCCAATATTCTACACTTTCCATACTTGAATCAAATATTATATCCCTTTTCAACCATCTATCCAACACTTAAGAGATTATTCTTCAATCCTTCCACATATATGATATCATCATATTATGGTTACCATAAAGAGAAATGGATCCTCTGTCATGGATTACACTAGCTTTGTCATCACCAAATCTTACAACACCTCCATCATACTTTTCCAAGCTCATAAATTTACTTTTATCACCTACCATGTGATGAGAGCATCCACTGTCAATCACCCATTCATCTTTTTCTTCAACTTTGGCAGCTAAAGATTTCTCCACATTCATGCAACCAGTGGATTCAATAGGTATTGGATCATTTTCCTTGATAGCAATAAATATAAATTCATCCTCATTTAAATTCCCTTTATCAGATTCATCATTTGTCACACCTTCATCAGTATCATAATAACACTTTCTTTGGAATCTAGGCTTGTTAGGTCTTATCTTAGGAACTCTTTTCGGACACCTTGAGGCAAAATGAACTATCTTATTGCAAGAAAAACATTTAAGAGGCAATTTACCTTCATACTTACCTTCTCCTTTGGCTACCCTCTTGATAATAAGTGCTTCAACCTCATCTATTTTTTTCTCTTCTTCTTCAATCTCTCCCATTTCCTGCTCATACGTGGACATTTTTCTAGAAGAACTATCTCCTAGATCATATCTCTACTTATCTTTTCCAAAGAGAGTAGATTTGAATGCAGATTTTGTCTTAAGAAGGGATTATGCTTCAAACCTTCCAGATATAGAACATCATCAGTATTATACTTACCATAAAAAGAAATGGATCCTATGCCATGGATTACACTAGATTTGTCATCAAAAAATATTATAACACCACCATCATAGTTTTCTAGGCTCACAAATTTAGTTTTATCACCTGTCGTGATGGGAGCATCCACTGTCAATCACCCATTCATCTTTTTCTTAAAATCTGCCAGCTAAGGATTTCTCCACATTCATGTAGCTAGTAGAATCAGTAGGTAGATGATTATTTTCCTTGATAGCAATAAATACCCAGTCATCCTCACTTCCATTTCCTTTATCAGATTCATCATCTATCACACCTTCATCAGTAGCAAAATAGCACTTTCTTTGGAATCTAGGCTTGTTAGATCTTGGCTTAGGAACTCTTTCAAGACACCTTGAGGAAAAATTACCTATCTTATTGCAAGAAAAACATTTAAGAGGAAATTTCCCTTTATACTTACCTTCTCCTTTGGCTACCCTCTTGACAAGAAGTTCTTAAATCTCATCTACTTTTCTCTCTTCTTCTTCAATCTCTCTAATTTCTAGCTCATACTTGGACATTTTTCTAGAAGAAATTTCTCCTGGATCATATCTCTACTTATCTTTTCTAAAGATAGTAGCTTTGAATGCAGATACTATCTTAGGAAGAGATTCACCAAACTCACTTAACTCAAAAGCAACAAGATTACCAATCAACATGCCTCATTTTACATTTGTCATAGTTTTCATCTCCTCAATAGCAGCAACTTTGTGTTTGTATGCAGTAGGAAAGGATCTGAGCACATTATTAACAATCTATGATTCTTCCAATGTTAGACCAACACATCTGATACTACACACTAATTCATTCACTCTCTACATAAAAGAGTGATGTTCTCATCTTCACCCATTCTCAATGTTTCATATTTACCTTTCAGGCTCTATAGCTTAGCAATATTCACATGTTTATCACCTTCATACAAAGTTTCCAAATTTTTCCAGATCTCAAAAGAAGTCTTCAGCTCCATTACATTTGTCATTTTAGAATCAGTCAGAGAATTCAACAATGCTTCCTTAGCCATGATATTGTACTCAACTTACTTAATTTCACCTACAGTAGAAGGACCATTTTGTGGGATGATATATATATTCTTTGTAATCATCCAATAAGGTTCACCAATGCATCTCATATGACACTCCATTCGATTCTTCCACAAAGAATAATTTGTTCCATCAAATCTCAAACTATCCTTCTTATATGTCACCATCTCGGATCACCTCAAGTGATCAAGCTTCTCTAGAGGAACCTACTCTAATACCAATTGTTGGAAACACAAGGGAAAACAACTGCGAGTGGGGTGGGTGAATCAATTGTCACAAAAAATATACTTTTTAAACTTAATCTCAGATCTGATAAATAAACATAAAAGCATAAACCATCACCACATCAAAAACACACATGACACCAATATTTTTGTGTGGAAACCTTGTTACACGAAAAACCACGGTGGAGGTTAATCCACAAGATTATACTATGTTAAAATTATTACAAATAGGGAATGCACATGCATTCAGGCACACTTCCTAGAGCTCATTGCTCAAATACAAAAGGCTTATTTCCCAAAGGAAGACACACTGTCTTACAATCACATTCAAATTACATCCATACGAGAGATCTTGAACTAAGAAGATAGCATCTGCTAACTCCTAATTATAGTTCTGATTAAGCACATGAACATTTCCTCCTGCTCGCTCTTCTTCACACTTTAATTCTACCTTCAAAAAATTAGAACAATATTCGCACATAACACTCACACAGCTCACATCTTTCATCAAATTCTCCTCAAAACAATCGATCATATATATCCACAATTAGGGATAACATCAACTACATTTCGGCCCAACAAAATATGAAATGTGTACAAATGTCGACCTAAATTAATAAACAATTTATCAATGTGAATGAAATAGTGTCAGCTAGAACATAGCAAGGACCCAAAACAACATGTCTTCAAACACGAAACACCTTAAACAATTATCCTCTAAGATCCACAACATGCTACAATCACCCTGTTGGCCATGATCATAAAAAATATGAACACTCAGAAGAAAATCATCATTCGCAAGCACAAAAATTGATGTGAACCAACAACATAGATAGAGAATGATCTAGAAACATCCATGAGCATCATGAATCACCATAGAATAATCCACAACAACTCAGATTGCTAGAATCACATCATCTTCTTCTAGGAACACTAGCTACAACAATAGAACAACTGCCAGAACATCGATACTCATAACTTGATCAAATATTCATGCGAACCTCTAAAAGTTAATGTGGATAAACTAGATATACTTGAAAACAAACCCTTTAATCTACAACTCTTTATCTTCAATATACTGATCTAGCCATCATACTGAACTTCACATCACCAACAACCTGTAACTTATTTTATTACAATTTTCTCAATATCCTCGACATATACAGCCTTAAAGACATTAATGCCAATAGTTCGAACATCAATGACAACCACATATCATTAATATCCAACAATATCCAACACAAGCATCCTTTAGAGCACCTTTCCCACCAGAATATTCATTTCCCCAATAGGTGACCCACTACACTTACCATCAGCCAAGTACCCGTCTGATATAACCTTCCCATTAGCAAGTTGTCTGCCATTAATTCCTACTACACTTCCAAAGTTTCTTAGCTTCTCAAAGTTTCAAAATCCTCCACCACCATTGCCCCCACTGAGCATACTTTATAATCTGAAATTTATATTACATTTCATCATGGATATGTGCTTAAATGTAAGCTTTGGATGTCCTTGAAGTCGTTAGTGGATGTATCAAGTTGTGATTTTAGAAATGACCCTAGTGAAATTGAACAAACTCATTCTCCTTCAAATCCTAATGCATGTCCTGCTCATGATGTTGACTTAATTGGACAAGATGGTGACAACATGCATAGGTTCCTAAATGATTTCGTTAACAAAATTGAAGCTAATGCATCCTTTTGTCCATCAATGGAACAACCAACACCCCCTAAAATACCACTACTTGAGATGTTTGGTTACTTACATATTGAAATTGAGACAGGAATTGAACCTAAGTTCTCTACAATAGGTGAACCTAATTCCTCTAAGCAGGTAAAAACTCAACCATTCTATGTTAAAAAGGTGAAAGAAACTCCCATCTACCTATAAGAGACATATGGAAAAGGATTCACAATCTTGAGTAAACAAGGATGTGATACAAGTGAACATGAAATTCATCAACTCTTTGAGCAAATACAAATTAAAAATACTAAAGGGTTAGGATATCAAGATCCTCCTCTTGATATGAATGTCATCCTTCCTAAAGAATAATAAATGACTCATAATGTTGATAAGGATGAAAGGATCATCTTAGGTCCTCTTCCTCAACCTTAAATTTGAGAAATTGGTGAATCTAGCAAGTGAAAAAGACCTTACAAACTAAAGAAACTTCAATTTATTTACCCACAAACTAAAATTGAAAGGAATTTTCAGATACTCTTACATAGAGGATTGATTACATTACCTCCCATAAGAGAAGATTGAAAACAAAAACCTAAGAATACAAACACATCACACTATCAATACCATACAGTGCTTGGACATAGTAGCCGTGAGTGCCATGCTTTACAACAAATATTCAAAAGGCTTGGTACTATAGAAATAGTCCCTTAAAGCGAGACCCTTTCACCTTTTTTCATGCAATAGTTGTAGAATCTTGTATTCTCACCATTACATGATTTTTTCTCATCACCTACCTTGGTTCATTCTTGTCTTGAACTAAGTTGGGGGCCAAGAATTAGATAGCCTTGTCCTAGTGTGCATTTTTCATTGTCCCTTTAGCTAGGTTGACTTGCATTTTCCTTACCAGTTTCTTTTCCTTATTTATCTTTATTTTGTGTGATTGCATGTGCATATTGTGATCCTCATGATGTTTTGTTTGATGTATCCCTCTCTTTGTGACATTCCTCTATTTGTATCTTCATTCTTCTATATGTCATAAATATTTCAAAAAGCATTTTTTCTGTATCCTTTTCATTTGTCTAGTGTTTTTCTTTTGGGGATGGCGTAAGGCATCAAGACATTCATGTATCTTCCATGTTGACCCAAAAGATTTTTTTCTTTATCTTTTTCATTTTTCTTGTGTTTTTCTTTTCGGGATGGTGCAAGGTGTTGAGACATTCATGTCTCTTCTATTTTGACCCAAAGGATTTTTTTCTTTATCTTCTTCATTTGTCTTGTGTTTTTCTTTTGGGAATGACACAATGCATTGAGACATTCATGTCTCTTCCATATTGACCCAAAATATTTTTCTTTATCTTGTTCATTTGTCTTGTGTTTTTCTTTTGGGGATGATGCAAGGCATTGAGACATTTAGGTCTCTTCCATGTTGAACTGAAGGGATTTTTCTATTTTCTCTCTCTCTGTCATTCTTCTAGTTCTATGTGTATTTGGGGAATGATGACAGTTTTGAGCTCTATAAAAACATTGTAGAAAGAACATACTAACTCCAAATCCATAGATCCCTTATGTGTGTTTGGAATTTTCATTTTGGGGGTAACCCCTTTCTTTTATTTGCATGACATAGCTTCATTTGGAATCATATGACTTGGCATAGGGATTTCAAAGTTAGCTCTTATGTCTTCTTTATTTGTTTCATTTATCATTTGCTACTTTACAGTAATTTCTCATGGTATGGTGTTTGGCAATTTCTTTAAAGTGGGGGTGTACATTTACATTATTATTTTGCATTATTTTCTTTTTCATGGTTCATGGTGTAGTCTTTTTACTTTATGTGATGCATCTTTCACTTTGTGGATGACGTTGGGTGTGATTTCCTTCAAGAACTTGTGATCTTTCTTAGCATATTACATTCCTCTTAGAGGCTTGATGCAATACACTACATCCCCTAAGTTGTGAATCTTATATTCTTTGATTGGTCCTCTCTTGGAGACATTAGGAACAATGTTCCCTAAGTTAATACCTCGTATGAGTTAAGTAAGACTCCTTTGAATGTTCTTTACATTTTTCATTTTCAGTTATATGGCCACCTTGCATAATACATCTTGAATTCTTGTAGAGCCATCTTGTTTTATCATGAACTCCAAGAAAATGAATTTTTTCTTGTATCATGAAGCTCGAAGTTCATTCTTGCATAGCACCTTATCAAAGTTATCAGGAGGTATAACTTTGGTATGGTTTGATGAGAAGCTGAATGAGGGCATGACTTTCCATTAGCCACTCATGTGTGTGTGTGAGTACATACTGGCCATGTGCGTATGTGTCTCACCTTCTTGGATTTATCACCTAATAGACAACCTAGAGTTCCATTTCCTCAAAGTGAGTGCATTTTTCTGACAAACATCCTAGATCTGATTCACATTGTGTTGGAAAAATGGTTGAAGCTTGATTCACCCATTCCTTTAGTTTTTCTCCTCTCAATTTCTTTTAAATTGTATTCTTGCACCTTTTTGTTTTTCTTTATATCATGTTCATGTGTGTTATTTTATGCCTATGTTGGTTTGACATAGGACCTTGGTCCTAGGGGCTTGCACAACCCTCTTGATCCCGGTAATCCTATCTTACTAGCATTGGTGCATTTGGACCCCTCTTGATCATGGTCATCATGTGCATTTGGTCTACTTTAGTGTGAATTGGAAGCATGTTCCTCCTTTCACTAAAGTGGGGGCAATGTGTCTAACATATTCACATTAGGTCATGGGCCCTTGTGAACTAAATGAGCTTATTGGTGCCTTATTTGAAGTTTTGTAAAGTGTTGTAACAAACTTTCAAACTTTTCTAGGGTTTTATTTAATAATTGGACTTCTTTATTCTTTAATTGGCCTTATTTTGCATCCAAAAGCCTCATTTAATGCATCTTTTTGAGGATGATCCTGACATAAATCAACATATAATCATAACTCGGATATTTTTAGGTTGTGTGGCCCATATTTTGTGGTCTAGGACTCATTCACCACCTTGGGCATATGAGTCCTACCTAGGATTTTGGGTCCTGATCTTGGTTTTACACCTTTCTAAGAACTTTTGAATTTGGTCCCAAAAATTATGCCTAATGGGACTCATTTTCCACCTTGGTAAAATGAGTCGTCTATGACCTAAAATCACAATTAATTTTAATTTTTGGTTGGATTTTATCCTCCTAGATCTCATGTCGACTTGTAGTGTTGTAATTTCAAGATTTTTTGCATAATTAAGTATAAATACAAGTTTCTTTCACTCATTTTACACTTAGCAAGTTGAATGAGAATTATTATAACAAGATTGAGTTCACAGGAGGATTCAAGAACAATCAAGAGTAGATTATCAAGAATTTTAGAGCATTATTCAAGCATCAAGCATCATGTCTATTTTGGATCTAATAATTGTGATGTAGGGTTTTATGATTCAAGCTAGAATTTCACTCAAGTTCTATCACATTCAAGTAGGATTCAAGATCTAAATCCATTGGATCCATCTCATACATTTTTGCAAGCTCTTATTGCTAGGGTTTGGTGAGTTGCAACATCATTTTTTTTTATTCAGCATTATCCATTCACATTTCATCTTATTTCAAGGTTTGATTACCAAAATGGGGTTTGACCAAAGAAAAACCATATCCAATCACAAAATAACATTTTTCCCTCTCTTTAGTGTGTGATTTGTAGGTTTAGATTGAAGACACATTGAGGAGAAAGTTTGAAGAAAATTTTCAAAATGTTCAAAATTGTCAAAGTTGTCACCTTACATTGAAGATACTTGGAGAACTTCTAGAGGTTGCAAACTAGGGTTTTAGATCTGAAACCAATCAAGAAGTGCAAAGGAGACCTTGAAGACTAGATTCAAACCTTGAAATTTTAGAAAATCCTAACTGGACTAATTCACTAGCTCTGGCGTATGAGTTTCAGTTTAGGTCAAAACTTCGGTTTCTACAGATTCAGATACCCATTTGCTAGATTCCTATTTTTGCACATAAATCTAGATCTAGGATTGATTCACCCAACCTGGCGTATGATTCCTAATCAACATTAACTTTAGAATTCCCAGCATTTCAAAGCCTCATCTAGTCATCTCCAGATTTCTAAGTGCACACATTTCATCTTAAAGTTTTTTGTTATGTTTTATATGCATTTCTAGGTCTTTAGTGAAAGATTGCATTGAATTAGGGTTAAGAATTTTGATTTTCATTACATTTGTATTTACAAGCCCTAGCTTGGTGGTGAACCCCTCATTAGTTTACAAATAGCCCTTATGACATCCCTATTGCAAGATCTCTTTCTCCCCTTTGCATTGAGATCTTTAGGGTTATCCTTGAATGATACTGGAAAGTGGGTGTGCTCTATGTTCTAAACCATACGAAAGAATCCTAACCCATTTCCATTCATTTCACTCTTGCCTACTTGAGGGAATTCTATTATACTTGTGTGAAAAAATAAATCCTTGGGGGGTCACATTGAGTCCTTTTATCCTTCTTTCACTACTGTAGTCATTTCATTTTTTGTCTTTAGAAGATGAGTTTTTTCTATGTGGTTTTCTCTTTTTTCTCTAGTTATGAGAGATAATTTTTGTTTATGCATGTGTACCTCATAAGGTATTTTATTATGAACCCATCCATGCATAAATTATTACATTTTTTATCATGTTTGTATAACTTCTCCCTAAGTTGATCTTAAGGAGGGGTGTTGGAGTAATTAGGACTTCACTTGATAATTAATTAATTATTTAGTCCCTTATTATTTTATTCACTTAAGCTAAACTCAAGAGTGTTTTTTATTATTAGATTGGACTAAATATAGGTCAAGTTTTCTCATTACATGTGATTAAGACACATGTAACAATCTAATAAAATTATTATCTAGGGTTTTATTTGTATCGGTTTTATAAGAATCCACCTTCATTGTAATCATTCAATTCCATTCAATTCAATTAAAATTTCAGGTTAATCTCAATATCATATGCTTGTGTGATAATTGTGTAGATTCATTTTTTTCTCTCTTGGTTCCATAGAAAATTAGTTGCTACGATCTCTTGTTTGTGATAGACATTTTGGTTGTAGGTGATTACTAGGAGCTGTGGGGTTCACTATAAACTCCATTAGAAGATGTATCAAATACCTTCAAGTCTTCATAGTTCCATATAATAAGATTGTGAGATTCCTTGGGTGGTTGTATAATACATCAAATTTATTAATCCATGCAAACCTTGACCAAGAAAAAAACCTTTTCTACCATTATAATCTTCTAAATTCCAAGGTTCATACATACCACCTTTTAAAAGATATGATTTTGTTTCTGTATATAGAAGACATGTGTTAAACAACTTCTCGAGTATAAAAAATTCTTTAGGTATATTATAAATTTTGATAGTTATGGTTGTTTGTTCATCCAAGTCAAAATTATCTCTATCAATCTCACAAATGATCTATTAATCAATATCCTTGAGTTTGTAATGTGTTCTATGATATGTTTATCATCTTCAAATACTTATAAATTGGTGTTATATTATTGGTTTTGGATTATATTGAATTATTTTAAGTCAATATTTTAGATCACATTATATGATCTATCAAGTAGAGGAGATATCTTCTTCCTAATGATGGAGAATTGAGTATGATCAAAAAATTAAATTAAAAAATATACAGTGTAATCTGAAAATAATATTATAAAACTAATTCATGGACTATGGAAAACTCATGCCAACTATACCTATAAATTTTAAATATTGTCTATGTGGATAGAGTAGGCATTGAATTAACTAAAATCTTGTCAACTTTAAATTTGTAGCTAGTTCCAAGATGCTTATAGTCACTACTAGTGCAATAATAGCATGGTTATTTTTCCATGAGATAACATAAATGACAAATGTAATATTCATAGATCAAGTCAAGCATACTCTACTACAATACCTTGATAAATTTTTTTCATTGCATGCATACTAATTTCTAACTTATCTAATAGATACTTATAATTCTCATAGGGCTTGAAAATATTTTTTAATTTCTTCTTTATCGAAATTAGGAGTCCATGAATGAGATCCTCATACTAAAAACATTATTAGTGCATGTGAATTTCAGTAAAAAAATAGAAAAGAAATATTTACCTCTTTGATTTATGAGTTTTATTATAGCACCACAACCTTTTCTAGAATTAAGGCCATAAAAAATCATTTTTCATATACAACCTTGTATCATTCTTAGCCCATTTGACAATGTTTTTTTTTTGTGAGTCTCTTTTAGATACATGTATTGTTGGTTTCTCATCCTCATACTTATTTTCCTCAACTTCAAGTGCATCTACACATGTTTTGATTTTTTTCTACATATTCAAATTGACTAATTGATATATCAAATTACATAATTTTTCCTTGATCAACAATAAGAAATGATCCATAATCACCATGTTGATCCAATAATTGTTTGAACTATCATTGGTTATTTTAGTTCTTTCTATCATAAAATCAACATTATGATCAATATTTTAAATGTATATCCTCTCTATAAATTAGGCAAATAAGAAGAACAAATACCTATAATTTTAATAATTATGAATTAAGCACTAATTAGGTAAGGATAACTCACTGATAGTAGTTGTAGTACCTAAAAATTACTTATCATGAGTATAGTTTTGTAATAACTTCTAAAACTTATCAAATGAACATGTTGGTTTTGTTGGAAGAATGAAGAAGATCATATCCCTTGTTAATAGTTTTGTTTTCATTGATGTCACCATGATATATGAGTTGCAATTGCAAGAATCTGAGTCATGTTAATTCATTATTCTGAACCGGTAATACATGATCAACCTCTAGTATTTTTCTCTGGAATCCTCTCTGATAAATGGCTACTACTTAAGTTTTTGGGAAATGGTCTATGATTGAGAAATGCATACATAGACATGAACTCGTGACCACAGTTGTTCATGGTTATCACCGACATCACTTTGGTATTGAATTTTTTTCTATTAGGTCCATTTTTGGCCGACTTGCCAAGCGGATAAGAATAATGGATTAAATTTTGTTTTTGTAAATCCATGCTGACATGCTACAATGTGCCACACATTTGAATTATTGATTGAAAATATTTTTCAAGCCGACCTGATTGTAATTCTTGACAATCAAATATATATACAAGATTTTTTTGTAGAGTTGGAGATATAGATGTATGGATGGTGTTGAGTGAATATTAGCATACTACAGATGGAAGCAAAAAGGGTGAAGTGTGATCTATTGGCATGCATTTTTTGGTGAATCACAAAGGAATTGAATCTACACTTGAGGTGTACTTATATCAGTTCATTTTGGTGGTTAGCCATTTATTACATAATTTTGTAGGTAATGAGCCTCCCATTTTGGATAGTGAGTCCTAGTAGTGAGCCACCCTTTTGTAATATCTTATAACTAATTATACTATATTGTGAGCTAATCCTCACCATGGTTTTTCCCACTTTGGGTTTTCCACGTAAAAATTCTAGTGTCTCTTATGCATTGTGTTCATGTTCTGTTGATGATTTTGCTTATCTTAATTATCATATGTTTTGGATTGATTGAATGGTATCTATTCAATAAGTTTAAGAATATACTGATTCACCCCCCCTCTCATTATATTGGATATTTAACAATTGGTATTAGAGTTTGGTTCCTCTGGAGAGGTCTAACAACTTGAGGGAGATCTTGAAGATTGAACAAATGGAAGATAATGCAGAATTCCAGATTGCTCTTGATGATCTTGACATAGCTGAAAATTAGAATACAGATCTAAAAGAGAATCTTGATGAAGCAAATGAATGTGTCCAAAAATTGAAGGAACAATTAAAGAATTTCAAAGAGAGACATAGAGAAGTCAATGACCAACTTAAACAATAAAATGAAGATATTACCAAACTAAAGTTGTAAGTGGAAGAAAATAAGAGGATTGAATAATGCTTGAATATAGAGATAAAGAACAAGTCTGATGAATGTTCCAAACTTGAACAAGAAGTAGTGAATCTGAGAGAAGAATTGGAAAAGGAAAAAGTATGTGAGGATAGTTTCAAGAAAAGCTCTACCAAGCTTGATGAACTAATTACAAGACAAAAGCCCTCTAAAGACAAAGGAGGATTGGGATTAGAAATAGGCGAAAGCTCAAAAGAAAAGAATGATCAAAAGTCTCAAGACAAAGGAAAGTAGAAAACTAATTCAAGAAAAAAACCACTTGTTAGAAAGCCAAATGCACAAAGGTACCCATATTTCAATGGCACTTGTTTTTCTTGTAACAAGTTTAGGCATAAGGCAACTGAATGTAGAAGAAGGATGAACCAATTTTTTGTTTCTTTCCTCAGACAATGCTATGCATGCTATACGTTTGGAGATAAAGCTAGTGAATGGAGAACTCACATGATGAACTAGTTTAATGGAGGAAGGATGAATCAATCCTTTGCTGGTTATTGCTATAACTGTAATAAATATGGGAATAAAGAAAATTAGTGCAGAACAAGGTTTAATGGAAGTCAATCAAGTCAAAGAAATGTTTTCTACTATAACTGCAACAAACTAGGACATATTTCAAGGGTATGCAAAAATAAAAAAGGGAAATCAATTTGCTCCTGTAAAGAAGAATGAACCTACGAAGAAGGTTGAAAAAGAAGAAGTTAAGACAAAAATGAGAAAGATATGGAAAAAGAAAGAAAATTTAGGGACTACTAATGCATCTATACCCTCATTCGGTGTAGATGATTCCTCTAGTAACTAGACCTAGCATGGTCTTACGGGGAGCTAGAGCAAAAAATCCTCAAAACCCCTGATTGCAAGTGTGTCAGATTCATGACACAAAGTAAATTTGTTAGAAATCAATATGTAAAGGTTTTGGAAAAGAAACTAGAAGAAAAGAAGCTTGTATGCTTTTTTGCAGAGCATATTAGGGTTTTTCAACACAACTAATGAAATTTAGCAGCGTTTTTGAATTCCAAGTGCATTAAATACGAATTAGGGCATCACATTAATATATAAAGCAAGATTATGAAGGCATTTTGATCATTTTTTCATTCAAAAGAAGCCGAGAATGACTTAGAGTGATTTAGAGCAAATTGAAGAGCAACTAGTGCAAACCCTAGTTTTGGGTATCTACGAAGAAAAAGATATTTTTAATTCTATGCTGATGTGAGTTTGTAGAAATTATTTCTTGAATCTTGTTAAGAGTTCAAAATATAGAAAATGGCAACCTCTATAGTCGTACAAACAATAGAAAGACCTGGGCCCTCATATAGAAAATATTTGATGAAGGTTTTCTAAGACAACCCAATGGGTGCTTTCTCTTTGATTCCTCATGGTGTCATGCCAATAGAGGATACACAAATGTACATTAGGGTTAAGTCACAATAATTCAATCACATCAAGTTGATCGATATATCGATGAATGAAATCACTGATGATAAATTCTTGGTAAAACCTGAATACTCGAATCTTGTGATGATGTATTTGGACTGTTGGAAAAACTTTCCAAAATTTAGTTCTACAGTGGATGAACCATATGTAAAGTTGGTTCTTAGTAGGATGCATGATCGATTCTTATGGACTCATGAACCACACTTGATAAAAATGGAAGCGATCAAAGCTATCACTAGACTCTACGACACTGGATCAATACTTGTGTTAATGGCAGTGAAAAATGAAATGGTATCAAATCTCACCGATGCTACCTATGACAAAAGGGATCTAACAACAAAACCTATTACAAATCTAGCCATGAAGTATGCATCCATAATGATTGGACACAAAATCTACTTCACCAACAAAGATAATTTTGTGTTTGGCACAACTATCTATACTGGTTATGATATGTTTCTAAATGGTACAACTTAAGATCTGTGTGAATTTATTCAACAACAACTCCTTGAGAACCTAAAAATGTCAAAGGAGAAGAAGTACCCATTTAAGCTTGGTTCTCTAATTGTATGTTTGTTATTCTACTTTCTGAGAATGCTTCTAGTAAAATTTGGAACTGTATGTTGGGATCCATCCTGACCTGTTGCCCATCATATTTTTGAGCACATGAGGAAGTTGGGTGATGTGAACGATGCAACAAATGACTTGACAACATTCTTTTCTATGTTTAAGAATAATATGAATGAGAGATAGAATTCCAAGAAAGGTTGTGGAGAAGTATAAAAATGAGATTATATTTCATGTATCTTCTAATGAATGTATGATAGAAGCGGTTGAACCTCATACCATCTGGATTATGCCTCTGGGTTATGAAGATTTAGAAGATTTTGTTGAAGGTTATGTGCAACTCCTATTGAAGAGTCCTCAGGATCTGAATGAACCATGAATAGGAACTTATGCAGAAAAATCTAGGGAAGTTTGCTTGGAGAAAAACAAAGCTAAAATCAAGAAAAATGTGGAGAAAATGCTCAATCAATGTTTCACACCTAAATAGTTAGCTCGAGCAAGAGCTATTCAAGGGAATAAGTCTACTGAACTACCAAATGTAAGGATATCCAATAGGACCCTTGCTTCCATACCAGCTTTTGGACCAATTACAACGAAATCTCTACCCAACACTTTTGATAAAGGAAAAGGCCCGACTCCCTCCAGACCGACTACCAGATCAAGAAAAAGGAAAAAGAATACCCTAATGAAAAATTGACAAGAAAGAGAAGGGAAAGTGCTTCCTCTAGTGAAGGTGCATCATAGGAAACCAACATTGGCTTGAGGAAAGTTCAATATGTGTCATCTTCAGATGATGCTAATAGATGCTCATGATGCAAAGAAGGTCAAAATTATAGAAGAGGTTCCATCAAACTAGGAAGAGTAGAATTCCTCTCCGGTAAGACTTGGTTCCCCTCTAAACTAGATGTTTTGATGAATCAATATGACATGGTGAATTCCACTACGGAAGTATATAATTTAGTAGGAGAAGAGGATAAAGAAACAATAATTCTAGCCATCATCAAATATGTCATTATTTTGGAAGCCAAATGGGATAACATTAGATGTGATGTTCCTAAGAATTTGTGGGAAAGATTGATGAAAAGAACAGTAGAGGCAGTTGAGTTAGAATAGAAAATATGAAATAAAGATTATAAAGAAATTGCATCCTTTCTAACTTTGGATAACTTAGAATCTTTGAAAAGGATTTGTGCTAAAATGTTCAGGGAGAATAGTAGGGTCAATACCCTGATGAAAAAAAGAAATAAGAGGAATAAGGAAGGAAAAAATAAGCACTATCAAGGATATTGCAAAAAAGTATGGCATGATTGGCGCATCTAGTTTGGCCTCTAAACCTAGAAAAGAAATGTCTACAAAAGTTGTGGAAGAACCTCCTTCCAATTTTTCTAATGATAATGAACCTCTGGAAGTGAATGATAAAAATATCCCTCTAGAAAAAGGTAGTATAGATGTTCTATCAAAAATCAATGCTACAAATGAGGATCTAGAAAATACAAAACTTGCTAAAGAAAATACTGAAGCAAAAATCCATGTTGCTACCCCTCCGGTACACCTCGATGAAGGAGATAAAGATAAGGAAGAAGAAGAGAAAATGGAACAAGAAAAATTTGAAGAAGATAAGGTGGAAGAAGAAAAGGAAATGGAAGAAGAATGCAGAAGATGAAATTGTAGAAAAAGAGATTGTAGAGGAAGAAAAAGCAAAGGAGGAAGAAGAAAAAAAAATGGAATCTAATGGAGCTACTAGAAAGAATGAAGAAGTATTCCGACAAGTTGTAGAATCAGAGAATCCCACTAGAGAATCCTCCGATGATGATGATGTTTTAAAGGGATTGTTGTCAAAGTAGATTAGATTCCTACCGGTAATTCTTCCAAAAATCCTGTGACTTCCAATGAATCAAGGCTATGCAGACCTAAACAAGATTTCTTCAATACATAAATTGAATTTAGGTGATGTATTTCATGCATCTGGAAGGAGAGAAATATTAGAAATGCATCAGAAAGGGACTAATATTATTGAAGACACCATTAAGGCCCTGGAGGATGTTACTCTAGATACATCTATTGATACATCTCTCTCTGGTTGAGAACTTGAAGCTTCTATTGGACTACTTCAAGGAGCATGCTATAGAACTTTTTGAGAAAACAAAATAGGATGTTGAGGAGAAGCTGAATGAGAAAATCCTGCTAATACTTCATTAAAAATATGCCTCGGCACATTCCAATGTAGAGAAGAGCTTTGAAGATATGAAGGATTGTGAAGCTGAAGCTAATTTTGTGCTTACATATTGTATAAGGTGGCCTGATGCCACCCAAAGCATGAAATATCTCATGGACTCCATTGAGTCCCTATTGACCACTATCTCTGGCACCTATAGTGCATCAATGGATAGGGATAGATCAGCTTGGAATGATATTTCTACACATAGAGAAAAGTTATTTATGCTACATAAGAAAAAGGAAGAGATAATCAGAAAATTCATCTTACTTGGTGACAACGTGAGAATGGAGTATGCCCCAGTAGCCAATTCTTTGGCTAATGCTGAGAACTTGGACAAGATAAATTTGAATCCGGATACTTCAAATGAAGCTAAAGAAAATTTTATTTCTTTAGAATCTTTGAACAAGCTACTGGTATCTACTAAGAAGAGTTGGGAGGATAGAAAAATGGCCTACCAAGGAATTCTATAGGAACTGCAAAATTCTCCCGCCTCCGGGTAAAATCTTTTTTCCTATTTTACGTTGCATGAGATAACTCCTCAGGGGGAGTGAAGAAGTTTGATTCCATGTGTTTGAACACTCCGGACCATAGGTACATACCTTTCATGGTTTTTGTTCAACCTTTGTCCTTGATGTGAAAGGTGGAGAAGAGGAATGAGAAGTAGAGCATATTTTGTACAGTTTTGTATATTCTTTTTGGCACATGTTGCCATTAACAACAAAGGGGGAGATTGTTGGAAGAATGAAGAAGATAATATCCCTTGTTAATATATTTTTTTTCCATTGATGTCACCATGATATATGAGTTGCAACTCAAAGAATCTGAGTCATGTTAATCTGATATTCTGAACCAGTAATACAAGATCAACCTCCAATATTTTTCTCTGGAATCCTCTCCCATAAATGGCTACTTCTTCAGTTTTTGGGAAATGGTTTGTGATTGAGAAATTCATACATAGATAGGAAATCATGATAACAATTGTTCATGTTTATCACTAAAATCACTTTGGTATTGAAATTTTTTCTATTAGGTCCATTGCTGGCTGACCTATCAAGAGGATAAGAATAATGGATTAAATTTTTTTTGTAAATCCATGCCAACATGCTACAACATGCCACACATTTGAATTATTGATTTAAAATATTTTTCAAGCTGACCTAATTGTAATTCTTGACAATCAGATATATATATACAAGATTTTTTTGTAGAGTTGGAGATATATATGTATGGATGGTGTTGAGCGAATATTAGTAGACTACAGATGGAATTGGAAAGGGCGAAGTGTGATTTGTTGGCATGCGAATTTTCCTGAATCACAAAGGAAATGAATCTACACTTGAGGTGTACTTCTATCAGTTCATTCTGGCAGTAAGCCGTTTGTTACTTCATTTTGTAGGTAGTGCACCTCCCATTTTGGATAGCGAGTCCTGGCAGTGAGCCACCCTTTTGTAATATCTTATAACTGGTTATACTATATTGTGAGCTAATCCTTATCATGGTTTTTCCCACTCTGGTTTTTCCATGTAAAAATTATAGTGTCTCTTGTGCATTGTGTTCATGTTCTGTTGATGATTATACTTATGTTAATTATCATATGTTTTGAATTGATTGAATGGTATCTATTCAATAAGTTTAAGAATACATCGATTCACCCCCCCTCTAAGTATATTGTATATTTAACAGGTTTGAATAAATATCTTGTACCTAGAGCTAATTCCTACCAAGGGGAATTATTCAAGTTAATCTTATTTAGGTTCTAGGTGATCTTCTAGAATCCTTAGATGTGTAGATAAGATCTTATCCTATCTTATCTTTTTGACATTTTTGTTAAGTTAGTTGTCTCATAACATAACATTATGACACATGTCACAATATTATCTAGTCCTATCTCACACCTTGGCTATATAACCAAGGGGTTCTCATTTATATTTTATTCCAACCTAATACAATTACAATTTTGAGTATTGCATATTGACTATATTACCTTAGATCCATTATTGCAAATTTATGCTGTTTCTTTTCTTTGTTGTAGAAGGTTACTTTTTATTTTGTACGTGATCCTAGAGGCTTGATTCCTTGAGTGAATCTAACATATTATCAAATCTTTAGATCTACAAGCCCCTTCTCAAATTCAGGAGATAATTACGCTTGAGTTTTTCCTATGGTGTAAATCTTGGTGGATCTTGAAAAGTTGAGTGTGCTCAAGTCTCTTGCATCAAATGATGACCTAGAGAATAAAAAATTAATAGAAATATTATCTATTTGGGGTTTTATTTTTATGGATTTATATTTTAGGTTAATTTTAGAGCATGTTGGTCAAAATATAAGCTCACTATTGAGTTTAGAATGTCCAAGAAATTCAGATCTAGCTTTTTTTCACTCAAATTGGCCATTGTATGGTATAGTTGCAAAATAGGGTTTGCAGCTTAGATTTGGTGAAAAACATTTTATTGTAGTATGTATAGCTTAAATGGATGCTTCCATTGAATTTAGATGGCCCAAAAGCCCCTATTTTCATATAAAATTTGTCCATTTTAGATGAATTTGATTTTTGGGAATTTTTTATTTTGATAGGAGGGTCATCACTACACGCTAAATTCATGACTCTTTATCTAGAAATTAGATTTTGAAAAATGAGATATTGTTGGAAAGCTAGTTCTAAGAAGTTTTTAATGATGTAGGTGATTTTTCAGAATTTTTCCATTTGATGTTTGCTTTTTTAGCTTGAAGTCATATTTTGCTTTTAGTCTCCAAGCTGATAACATTTTGCTTTGAATTCTATTTTTCCCAATATTTGTAGTATCAGAAAGGTATTCAAGAGTTCTTCTGTTTTAAATATGAGCCTTTTGCAATATTTTTCCACAAATTTAAAATTTAAATTTGAAGCCAGATTGGTAATTTTTGTTGGAGATTGAAGATTGCATCAAATGGTTGTCATTAATGTCAGTAGGTTGTCATTGATGCCAACATAGTATTGTATGTATGACTCATTTATCAGAAGATATTTCCCATTGAAGATGACTGTTATATGTGGTCTGGTATGTTGGTTTTAAGGTCCAGTTCATACCGAGTGACAAACTTGATTCAGATATTTGAAGACCTTGGCTGACTTAGCATGTGCAATACTTTATGGATGTTTGACCAACCTAATTGATGAGTGTGAAGAATTTTTTCCCTTAGTCTATTTTTTGTTTTTTAGCTTTTACTTTTGGCTTCGAGAAGATTTGTGCATGAAAGTTTGTGTTTCTAACAGGTGCACGATGTGCCACGTGGTGGTTGTGCATGTTTTTTTTATCACTTTATTTTTGCTTAGGAGTCGGACCACATGTTGGCTTGGCAGATGATTGCTTAAAGTTTCTTTTCACAAATCTGAGACTGTCCGCCTACTCGACACATCATCTCTTCACTGCATAAAAGCTATACTTTGGGGAGCCTTCATTTATAGTTTGTTGGAGCGCACCTTGCCTTACTTTTCAAAGGAAGGATTGGAGTCAGTGCCACCAAAGCCACTTGACCAGTTGATAAGTCCCTCACCAGGCTATTTTCTAGGATCCAAGCGTTTATGAGGGGCAATCCTATTAAAATATCTAAGGGATATTAATGTGGTAGTTGCAAGTTGATGAGTAGGATCCCAACGACCTAATTAAAATATTTGGGATCAAATTCCAAGCTATTAGGTACAAATGCCTAGCAGTCATTATTTTTGAACAAAGTCGGCATTTCTCTCTCCTTGGCGGTTATAATTATGAAGTGACAACATGCATAAAGGGTTCATGAAGTTTTCCTTTTTGGAAAATTTTTCTTTAGTTTTCATAGTTATAGGAGTATTTTCTTTAATTTACAGAACACTGCTTCACTCTGGCATGTTATATCTTTTATTTACTCAAACTATTGTTAGATTGGAATTTGACCTCTATTTTAAAGTTCATTTAATATCTGAAGTGCAAGTTATTTGGGAGAAATATTTGAAATTGTGCATGATATGGCCTTTGTCAATATTTATTTCTTTATATCTTCATCTAGAATGGAACACTATGTCTACCTTAATCTTAATAGTTTGATTATTCGATTTCCATGTTGCATGTGTGCATGATAAAGTCATAATCTGTAGAAACTGGATTATAACCTTTGAATTCTTTGTTTTCTTCATAGGTTATCATTTCTTCATGTTATGTTGTATTAAGAGAAAGAGTTTATGTGGCTTTTAAAGGTTTTTCTATTGGCTCTTGAAACTTCTATGCTTGGTTGGATCTTAATACACACTTCTTGTAGGTGGATTGAATGACTACATTGTGCTTGTATCTAGCCTTTGTTGTTTGTTCTCTTCCCAAAAATGAAGGGATGTGGCATTATGTGTCCATCATATCATTCATAGAAAGAAACTTGTGGTTTTAAAATGTTGTAAAAGCTTTGGCGTATCACCACTTTCATGTTTTTTTTGTTTACAGTTCTTCTTACCCTTTTCCACAAACATAGAGAAGAGTCGGCTTTCTATAAAAATATCAGAGGTATTTAGTCAGGTGTATATTGTTCCCCCACTCACTGAATTTCCCATAAGATTGTTGGAGAGGTGCAAGCTTTGATTATCAACAATTCTTTTTTGGGATGCCCGGTGGGACAAGTTTTTGAATGTCTGATTAGAAATCAGAAATATCTCTCAATCAGACCAAGAAAAGAAACTAGACGTTTCATTCCTAGAGTCCAAACAAGAGCATCCTCAAAGGTCCAATTCCAGTACACCTAACTACCTCCTTTGGTACCTAGGAGAAGAAGATTTATAGTTTCTATATCATCTATAAGAAGCAGCAGAGCGAGGAGTAAGAGCCTAGAGTTTAGAGCCTTATCTACTCCACTTGGAGGTCAAAGTTTCCACATAAGAATACTAGTTTATCCAATTCATATGAACATTTTCTCCATGGCTCATGTACCCCTTCCTACTCCCAAAATTTTTGTAACCTGGGATAGTGTTAGTCCATTATGACCACCTATTCCTCCCGATGTCTGGCCTGCCATACCCACTAACGCCCTCAAGGCTATCCTAAAATTCTTTGAAGATGACTTTAAAGCCCATTCCAAACACCTCCAAGATGTAGCGGAAGTATGCAAAGTGCATAATATAGTGGAGGAAAACATTTCTATGAGATTGTTGGTTGCCTCTTTCAAAGGGAAGGCTAAAGACTAGTATAGATCTCTAGCTTTCGGTTCTATCAGCTTGTGGGATGATCTAGGAGAAAAACTATTTGAACATTTTTTGCAAAAAGGAGATCGCTCTTCACTACTGCACCAACTAATCACCATCAAGATAACTCTGCAAGAGGCCATGAGCGACTTCAACACTAGGTTTAACAAAACCTGGTAGATGATCTCGATCAACACCAGACTCAAGTTGCGATGACATTTATGTTCTACCTGAAGGCTATTAATTCAGATATCGTGGTGATGATTACCTCTATTGGAGGAGATATCTTACCTGATGCATAAGAGGTGGCGGTATGCATGAAAAATAGTTTTAATAGACACCGGGAAGCTTCCAACATGACCTTCAATGCCTATTTTTGTAGAAATTTTGGGTGTACCTCAAGAGAAATTTTTTCCAAGCACTTCCACGACATAAGTGATAGTTTCGGGTTCACCCCAGTCTATGTATGTATACCCTACAACTTAACCAAGCATGTCAAGTTCCTCATCTATAGAAGAAGACATCAATGATATGAAGAGTCGGATATGGTCTTTTACTAATAACTTAGTTCTCATTAAGAAAAAATAAGCAGCCCCTCTAAAGAAAGCTACTCAAACCTATCAAGGAGGAAGGCCATCCTATTAGTAGAGAACATACCAAGGACCTTCAGGTCTGGGAGGTCAACAAGCAACTCTCACAAAGCAGATAGTTTTGTTCACCATGCCATTACAAATAGTCAAAGAAAACCACAAAAAGGAGTTGATTCCAAGCTAGAATAACTTGGCAAATGATGCAAATGCATGGTGCTTTCCTTGCAATGATAGTCATATGCCCTGAAATTTCCTAAAGGGAAACATGTAACAAAAGATAGCAGAGCAAAGAAAAAAAGGTATGCTTATGAATGCAGAGGGATATGAGTCTTTCGAAATCGAAAATTCCTATTTTAGAGCACAAATGCAAGGGATGTATGTAGAGAAAGAGTCAAATATCATATCCAATCAAGCACTTTTCTCTTGGATGGAGGAAGAAGATGCGGTATTCACAAATGAAGCTCCGATGACCAGCATTTTGTAGGTCCAATCAGACTACAATACTAAATCCAAGAGAAGGCTTATGGGATAATACGTGTCACAAGCTCTGCATCATCCTTAGCCTTGCCAACCACCATCAAAGGGAAAGCAGTTCTCACAATCGACCGATCGAATGATTCAACAACAATGGATTCTACCGTCGCCCTAAAAATTATCGAATAAGATACCAAATTCATTCACGATAGATCATCTTCCTCTGAATCCGAGGGAGATTCTGTCATTTAGGCCAAAATTTCCACTAGTCGAGACACTCAATGTCGTGGAACAACTGAAGAAGGTACCTACCAATGTGTCCTTGTGGTATGTTATATCTATTCCCGAGCATAAGACATTGCTTTGGGAAGCATTGAAAAGTGATGAAAAAAGACTACAAATGGATGTAGTTATGTCATATGATCAAATTAAAGACAAAGGGCCCACGTCGCATCCTCAAACTATGAAATTTGTAGGTTATACAAATGACGAGGGTGATGCAAAAGAAATAGAGGTAAGAAAACCGAAGCCCACTCCCTTATTTTAAACATTAATTGTGGGAGATAAACTTTTGCACAACAATATGATTGACTCAGGAGCCAGTACAATGGTCATGCCAAAGCAAATGACTGATTTCTTAATGCTCAAATATGAACCTCTTGAAAATGGAATCATGTAGTTGGACAAAAAGAAGGTTCGGACAGTTGGTTGGATAAAATATCTATCCTTGACCCTCTTTTCATGCCCAAGCTAGACAATCTCACAAGAAGTAGTGGTAATAGATATTCCACTAGTCTTTGGGATGTGTCTTTCTAGATATTTCACTACAAATTTGGGTGGATATTTGGCACTAGATTGGTCCCATCTAATATTGAGAACCAAGCATGGGGGAAAATGAAGATCCTCTCAGAGTCTTTGCACCCCAAACATATAGCGGATAATACAGTCCTCTATTTTGAAGCAGTGCATACCTCTTTTTCAAGATAGGAGGGATATTGCATGGAGATGCTAGAAGACAAAGAAGATACAAGTGTGCAAACTCCCAAGGAAGAATTTCTCCTCAACCAATTCACTGACTCTGACCCTTTCAAAAGTTTCCATGCCACAGGACTGGGTGCATATGTGATCTTCATGTTACAAGTATGGATGTGTGTGATGATGTTTCCTTTAATGTTGTCATTAATTTCAACATAGTCTAGGTTGGTTACAAATGATACTTGTATAGTTGAGATACTATAGAAGTGCTTAAAGTACATGGCGCTATATTTATGAAGGTGTAGTTGTGTTTTTGCCAAGTGCTTTTGAGAAAATTTGAGAAATAATGAAGGTAGTGCTGAAGTGTATGTTTTGAATGTGCTCTACATTTCTTTTGTGTTGATCCTATGCTTTTTTGGATATGTAAGTTTTTTCATGAGCTTCAATAGATAATATATCCCGAGTTTTAGTTTCTAGTTTGATGGAGAGTTAAAGATATGTTCATCGGTGTGTGAACTGGTTTGGCAAAACTATCTGTTTATGGACTGGGAGATTTTTTTTGGCTTCGTAGTCTTTTGATATTTGGTTTCAGATCTTGCAGATCTGGGAGATTATTATTTCTGATGGTTTCTATGCTCTAACAATTTTTCTTGTGATTTGGCACTCCAGAAGACCTTCTCTAGAGCTCCTATGTGTTGTTGGTTGGTTTGGTTGGACTGTTGAAGAGTTTTCTATGAATGAAGTTTGTTGTAATTGTTGCAGATGCACTTGAGGTATTCTCAGAAATGGAAATTTTTTGGTGAATCTTTCTATGTGATCCATGTGTGATCATCTTATTGGAGATGTGTGTACTTCAAAGATCATTGGTGTTTTCATTAGGTTTGGCTGACTTGGTGTCTACACGTTACATTAAGTTTTTGCATTAGTTTGAGGAAGCATGTGATTGATGCAAGATGTTGTTTGGTTCCTAAATTAAATATGTAATTGGTCCTCTCTCATTCTTATCCACTGTGAGAATGTTGAGTAGCCGACCTAGTTTGAATTTGTAAATGAAATTGTATAGCCGGCCTTGGAGAATGTTTCTAGGGTTGAATATGGTAGAAAAGTAGATCAAGTTGTAGCGAATTTGATATCCATCCATCCACAATTTGAGCAAGTAAGTGAAGTGTGTGAAAAAGTTTGAAAAGTAGAGTATAGAAGAGTGAATTGATGCAACAATACTTTATGGTGTTAGATTCCTAAAAGTAGTGAGTTGGTTGTGTCTACAATCTTTTGATCAAGTTGCGAATGTGTGGAATATTTGTGTTGGATCTTCATTTATCCTTTCTTTTTTTGTAGGTACTGAGCCTCCTAGATAGTGATTCCTTTGTTGGTAGTGAGCCTTTGTATTTTTGCAGTGAGCCTTTGTATCTGGTATTGCATTATACTATATTATGAGATAATCCTCAACGTAGTTTTTCCTTCATTGGGTTTTCCACGTAAATCTAGTGTCTCTGGTGTTTTCTTTCTGTTATTTGGTTTTCATGTTTACACTTAATAATAGATTGAAGTTAAAGTGAAAAGATTAAGTTTAGAAGTAAAATTGATTTGATACAACTGATTCACACCCCCCTCTCAGTTGTCTTGTGCATTTCAACAATTGATATCAGATCTCAGGTTCCTTGGTGAAAAGCTTAACCCTTTGAGGTAGATCAGATGGCGCACAAGTTGCAAATTCCTATTTTTGATGGAGTTGATTATAGTGACTGGAAAGGACACATGAGAGGTTATTTGATTTCACTCGGTTTCAATACTTGGA
Organism: Sequoiadendron giganteum; assembly: GCA_007115665.2. Lineage (NCBI taxonomy): Eukaryota > Viridiplantae > Streptophyta > Pinopsida > Cupressales > Cupressaceae > Sequoiadendron > Sequoiadendron giganteum. The sequence continues at coordinate 600,834,777 of CM021104.1, forward strand.
AGGCCATGGAGATAAAGTATATTATACCAACCGGTGGTCCTTCCTCTATTGATGAGATTACAACTTATGAGGAGAATGAAAGGGAAAGGTATGCTATCTTTAGTGCTCTATCTAAAACTAAAAGAACAAAAGTTTTTTCTCTAGCTATTGCTCATGAAGTATGGGTAAAATTGAAAGACATTTATGAAGGGAATGATAGAGTAAAGTTGTCAAGGAAACTAACTACTAAGCAAAAATTTGAGAACTTGAGAATGGAAGACGAAAAAGACATTACAAGCTATTATTAGAGAGTTGAACTTATAGCACATGAAATCAAGAATCAAGGTGGTACCATGTCAGATGAAGATATAATTGAGAATATCTTGATGACCCTACTAGACAATTATAGTGATAAAGTATCTGCTCTTGAAGAATCATATGATCCAAAGACATTTACTAAGGAGCATATATTCGGTGTCTTGACTGCATTCATGAGAGAATTTCCAAGAGAGAAGGAGAATACTGAATTTTTTTTAAAGCAATGAAGATAGGAGATGACTCAAATGATGATGATTCAGAAGATTTGGAAGCAAATTTCATAAGGATATTGAAGAAAGGTACTGGTAAATACAATGGTAAGTTTCCTTTTAAGTGTTTTAGTTGTGGAAATATTGGTCATTATGCATCAAAATTTCCTAATAGAGCTACACATAACACGAAAAATGACAATAACAATAATCACAAAGATAAAAAGGATAAGAAGTTCAAGAAGATGATGAATCTGACTTTGAGGAGGATAAAGATGAATGTTTATTTCTAGCCCTCGAAAATAAAGTTGTATCCACTAACCATGGAAGATATGCAAAGGAATCTATTTTGAAGAGCAAGAAGGATGAAACAAAAGGTACTCTGGTAATTGATTTTCATGCTAGACAGGATGAAGAATTTTGGGTAATTGACAGTGGATGTTCAAATCATATGACCAGAGATAAGTGTAAGTTCACTAAAATTGAGAAGTATTATGGAGGAATAGCTATGTTTGGAGATGACTCTAGTGCTAATATTTTTGGTAAAGGAATAGTTAGTTTTCATGGAAAAAATAATCCCGATGATGTTTATTATGTAAAGGGTTTAAGGTATAATCTCTTAAGTGTTGGAAAAATGTGAACCAAAGGTTTTAAGCTTGTGTTTTAAGATAACACTTGTGAGATTAGAAAAGGATCCAGAACTATGGTAGCAGTTGGAAGAAGAACTCATGGAAACATCTATCAGCTTAAGGATGGTGATGGCTAGTGTTTTGTTTCTTAGATTAATGAGAGTTGGCTTTGGCACTGGAGGATGGGACATGTGAATTTCGATAATCTAATCAGGATTAGTTCTAGGGATGTTTTTTAGAGATCTACCTAGAATCACAAAGCCTTCAAATTCAATTTACAGAAGTTGATAGTTGGGAAAACAAACACAATTTTTTTCTAAAAAAAAAGGAACAATCATCTAGCATAATGCTAGAATTAATCCATACAAACCTCTGTGGCCCTACAAGAACAAGAAACCTACATGGTGACAGGTACTTTATGCTCTCAATTGATGATTACTCTAGGATGAAATGGGTTACATTTATTAGAGAAAAGGCTCAGGCTCTTGATAGATTCAATATGTTTAAGGCAAGAGTAGAAAATGAGGAAAAACTAAAAATAAAATGCTTAAGGTGTGATAGAGGTGGAGAATTTACATTTGGTGAGTTCAATGCATTCTATGAAGAGCATGACATAAAGAGACATTATTTTGCTCCAATAACCCCTCAGAAAATTGGAGTTGTGGAAAGAAAGAATTAGACTATTCAAGAGGGTTCCAAAACTATGATGAAAGAATAAAATGTTCCTAATCTATATTGGAGAGAAGCAATTCAAATTTCTATTTACATTCTTAATAGAGTTTAGATCAGAGGTAACAGTACTAAGACCCCCTATATGTTATGGACCCGTAAGACTCCTACTGTTAAATACTTTAAAGTATTTAGAAGTAGATGTTACATTAGAAGAGATGATGAGAATCTTGCAAAGTTTGATGCTAGATGTGATGAAGGAATTTTCTTTGGATATTGAAATAACAACAAGGCATATAGATGCTTTAATAAGAGACTGAGGAAAATAATTGAAAGTGTTAATCTAAAGGTTGATGAAGCTATGTATAGACCAGTGGAAGTAAATGAAGTTGAACCTAATGATACTATCTATGGGAAAGTACAAGAAGAAGAAAAGGAAGATAAAGAATAGAGTGATGAAGAAGAAATTCTGGAACCTACACCTAATACTCCTAAATATGTACAGAGTAATCATCTAGAGGAACAAATAATTGGAGACATAAATGAAGGAGTGAAGAGAAGAAGCAAAGTGGTTGAGGTAAACTTGTTTTTACTTTCTAAGATTGAACCTAAGACTATGAGTGAAGCATGTAATGATGAAATCTAGGTTAGAGAAATGAATGAGGAACTACAACAGATAGAGAAGAATGAGACATGAGAACTAGTCCCTAGACCTACAAACAAGAATGTAATTGGTTCAAAATGGTTATTCAGAAATAAGATGAATGAAGATGGTGAAATGATAAGGAATAAAGAAAGACCTGTATGTAAAGGGTATTCATAGGTTGAAGGAATAGATTTTGAAGAAACGTTTGCACCTGTAGCAAGAATGGAGGCCATTCATATGTTCTTGGCATTTTCAGCTCATAAAGACTTCAAAGTGTATCAGATGGATGTCAAATCTACATTTTTGAATGGAGAATTGGAAGAAGAAGTATATATGGAGCAAGCAAAAGGTTTTCAGCTGCCAGACAATCTGGACATGGTTTGTAAGTTAAAGAAGGCATTATATGGAATTAAACAAGCTCCTAGAGCTTGGTATGCTATATTGGATAGATACTTGACAAAGCAAGGATTCAACAAAGGGTCTGCAAACAACAATCTTTACTTCAAGGCTAAGAAAAAAAATGTTGATAATTGTGGTATATGTTGATGACATCATCTTTGGTGGAAATGAAGGTATGTGTAGGAAATTTTCTGAAGAGATGCAAAAATAATTTGAAATTTATATGATTGGTGAATTGAATTTTTTCCTTAGACTTCAAGTAAATAAATCTATCAAAGGGATATTCATTTCCCAATCCAAGTATGTTAAATATTTGTTAAGAAGTTTGGAATGGATGACTCCAAATGGGTCTATACCCCTATCATAACCAGATGTAAGTTGAGTAAGGATGAAGAATCTGCTAAACTTGATCAGAGCATGTACAAATCCATGATTGGTGGACTATTGTATCTTAATTCTACTAGAACATATATCATGCATGTAGTATGTTTAGTTGCAAGATTTCAAGAAAAACCTAAGGAAGCACATGTTATAGCTCTGAAGAGAATATTTAGATATCTTAAAGGAACTCTAGATTATGGGCTATGGTATCCGAAGGACAATTATTTCACATTAAATTCCTACACTGATGTAGATTGGGTTGGATTTGTAGATGACTAGAAGAGTACAAGTGGTTGTGCATTCTTCCTTGGAGGAATATTAGTTTCATGGTTGAGAAAGAAACAAGATTCAGTTTTGTTTATCCACTGTAGAAGTACAATATATTGCAGTAGCATCCTGATGTACACACGCACTTTGGATGAAGAAAACCTTGATGGAAATAGGTGTGGTGAGTGATGAATCTATCTATATTTTGTGATAATATAAGTACTATAATTTTTTTGAAGAATCTAGTGATGCATTCTAGAACAAAGCACATATCTATCAAGTATCACTTCTTAAGGGAGAAGGTATTGCAGAATGAAGTTAGACTTGAATATGTACCTACCTAGGAACAAGTTGAAAAAATATTCACTAAGGCCCTTCTGAAGGATAGCTTTGAGTATCTTAGAGGGAAGTTAGGGGTTACTACCCCTCCTTCTTTGAACTAAGTGCACATGGAGGTGCATTAGTCTAGTGGATTCATAGACTCTTTTGATCTAGAATTATGATTGAGGTCTACTCCTCAGGGGGAGTAGAGAAATGCATTGTTGTAGTATGTGATGTGGGTGCACTTCTAAGGGGTAGTGAACAGAGCTTTATATGACAATAATTTCCTTTTCCATTGATGTCAAAGGGGCAAAGAGAATCATGTGAAAATTTTATGCTTGTGTAGGTTGTCGCTTCTGAAAAATCATGTATGCTATCTTTGATGTTTTTTCACATCATGTGTTTCCATCAATGACAAAGGGGGAGATTGTTGCAAGTATGGATGTGTGTGATGGTGTTGTCATTAATTTTTTCATTGATGTGAATACAGTTCAGGTTGGTTCTATATGGTACTTGTATAGTTGAGATACTGTAGAAGCACTTAGAGTGCATGGAGCTATATTTATGAAGTTGTAGTTGTGTTTTTGCCAAGTTCTTTTGAGAAAATTTGAGAAATAATGAAGGTAGTGTTGAAGTGTGTGTTCTAAGTGTGCTTTGGTATTTTTCTCTGCATTTCTTCTATGTTGATCTTATTCCTGTCTAGATCTATAAGCATTTTCATGATCTTCAATGGATAATATATCCTGAGTTTTAGCTTTTGGTTTGATGGAAAGTAAAAGATATGTTCATTGGTGTGTGAATTTGTTTGGAAGAACTATTTGTTTATGGACTAGGATAAATGTTTTGGCTCTGCAGTCTTTTGATATTTGGTTTTAGATCTTGCAGATTTGGGAGGTGATTCCTTCTGATGGTTTTTGTGTTTTGACAAAATTTCTTGTGATTTGGCACTTCAAAATACCTACTCTAGAGCTCATGTGTGTTGTTGATTGGTCTGGTTGGACTATTGAATATTTTTATGTGAATGAAGTTTTTTGTAATTGTTGTGGATGTACCTAAGGTATTCTCAGAGATGGAAAATGTTTGGTGAAGTGTGCTACACATTACATTATGTTTTTGCATCAATTTGAGGAAGCATGTGATTGATCCAAGATGTTGTTTGGGTCCTAAATTAAATATGTAATTGGTCCTCTCTCATTCTTAGCCACCGCGAGAATGTTGAGTAGGTGACCTATTTTGAATTTGTAAATGAAATTGTATAGCTGACCTTGGAGAATATTTCTAGGGTTGAAGATGGTATAAAAACAAATCAAGTTGTAGAGAATTTGATATCCATCCATCCATGATTTGAGCAAGTAAGTGAAATGTGCGAACAAGTGTGAAAAGTAGAGTGTGGAAGAGAAAATTGAGTCAACAGTACTTTATGGTGTTAGATTCTTGAAAGTATTGAGTTGATGGTTTCTACAATCTTATAATCAAGTTGTGAATGTGTGGAATCTTTTTGCTGGATCTTCATTTATTATTTATTTTTCTATAGGTAGTGAGCCTCATTTTAGACAATGAGTCCTTTGTTGGCAATAAGCCTTTGTAGCTAGGCAGTGATCACTTTGGCAGTGAGCCTTTGTATCCGGTATTGCATTAATACTATATTGTGAGTTAATCCTCAACTTGGTTTTTCCCTCATTGGTTTTTCCACATAAATCTGGTGTCTTTGGTGTTTGATTTTTTTTATTTTCATTTCATGTTTACACTTAATAATAGATTGAAGTTAAAGTGAAAATATTAATTTATAAGTAAAGTGATTTGATACAACTGATTCACCCCCCTCTCATTTGTCTTGTTCATTTCAATACTTCGATGATAACCTAGTCTATCCAAACTGATGAAAGATCCAGAAGGGTATGATGATCTAACAGATAATCATTTATGGACCCTATACTTTGATGGCGCTAAATACAAAGTTGGTTCTAGAGTAGGAGTCTGATTACTGTCTCTGATAGGATATGAGACCATCAAGGCTTATCAATCCAATTTTTGTGCTTTAATAATGATATGGAATATGAAGCCTTGATCCAAGATTTATTCCTCACTGAGCGGATGGGCACTAATAGGTTGTAGGTATTCAAAGATTCTAAGTTGATTGTGAACCAGGTCCATGGGAAAGCAATGTCTAAAAGTACAAGAATGAAGTCCTATAGACATCAGATATGGGATTTAATTGAAGGTTTTGAAGCTTTCAATGTGCATATCATTCCCCTATCTCAAAACAATATTGTAGATTAGATGGCTTCAATCGGGTCACAGTTTGAGTCGGTGTCTGATTCAAAACATAATGTAGTACAAATCATTGTATGACCATCTATTCTAAAAAAAAATCAGAATTGGCAAGTGTTTGAAGATGACACCCAAATAACCACTTTCATCCAAAAGTCAGAAGGAGTTTCCAGCTATTCATGACCAAAAGTTCAACCTTCCAAAAGATAGGCCATTCAACTAAAAGGAAATAAGCTCCTCTGAGGTTTAATTTCCCTCAAAAATCTCTTTGATTGTGAAGATGTGAGGAATAGAAAGAAAAGGTTTACAACCAATGAAAAGGATTATGAGGAGTTCGATTTCAGAAACTGAAGGAAGCTAAAAGTCAGAAGAAATGTTTCATGGGAAGATAAGGAAAGGTTGAAGGATCTGAGTTCTAGGTACAACATAGTTATAGCATGGACCTATGATGATATTAGAGGGTACGATCCTGGTATTATTCAACATACCATTGACTTGGCGGAAGGGTCAAAACCAATCCGACAGAAGTAGAGGCCTATCAATCCAAAAGTTGAGGCATTGATGGCCCAACAACTCACTAAATTGATTGAGTCTTAAATCACTTACCCAATTAAACACTCAGCTTGGGTGTCTAATCTAGTGCTGATCCAAAATAAAAATGGTGACATTTGGCTTTGTGTCAATTTCTGAGACCTTAATAAGGCCTCATTAAAAGATCACTACCCTTTTCGATCAATGGAGTGGATCTTGCAGACTATGGCAGGGTCAGAAATGTTCTCATTACTTGATGGTTTCTCAAGATACAATCAGGTATATGTCAAAGAAGGTGACAAACATAAAATGACATTTACCAACAAGTGGGGAATGTTCACATATGCAAAGATGCCCTCTAGATTCTCAAATGCTAGTGCAACCTTTCAACCAGCCATGGACATTTCTTTCAAGGGATTGATCATTTTGATATATCTGGATGACCTGACAATTTTTTCAAAGTTGAAAGATGATCATTTCGGTCATCTTGAATAGGTTTTCCAGAGGTGTCAAAATTTTAGGATTTATTTAAATCCCCAAATTTTTTTTTTCGGAGTACCTTAAGGTAAGCTACTAGATTTTGTAGTATCCAAGGAGGGAATTGCAATAGATCCTAAAAGAGTAAGATCTATAATGGACCTACCCTTACCAGTGAATCAGAAAAGGACTACAATCTTTCCTAGGAAAGATTAATTTTGTTAGCCGGTTCATTTCAGACTTTGTAGGCATCGTGAGACCCATCACACTGATGCTCAAGAAGAACTTGATGCTCAAATGGACCCCTGAAGGCAATGAAATTTTTGAGAAAATAAAGAAGGATATTTTTGTTACTCCAGTGTTGGCCAATCCAATTTTTTTTAAAGATTTCTTTCTTTACATATACAATGGTCAACATAGCATAGCTTTTGTGCTCACTCAAAGCGATGGAGAAAATAACGGGGAGAATCTGATTACTTTTCATTCAAAAACCATCAAGGGTTATGAAACTAGATACAATTTTGTTGAAAAGAAGGATTTTTCCATTGTTAAGAGCCTTAAGAAGTTCTTACATTTGGTGTCGGCTGATAGGATCACCATCTTGGTTGCTCACCCAAGTGTAAGGGAATATATTATCGAAGGAGAAATAACTGAAAAAAGAGCCAATTGGATCACCAAGATCCTAGAATACGGTGTAGATATTAGACCAACTAATTTGGTGTGGGGAAGAGGCCTCTATGAGTATCTTGCACAAGAGTCAGGATTTGAAGCTGACAAGGAGATTAATCAAGTATACTCAAATCAATGAGTTTGATGACTCCTGGGTGGCAGATCATATGATATATGCAGAAGGGACACTACCCAATGACCCTCCCATTCCACAACAGGAGATACTACCAAATGCAAGGCACTAGGTATGTATTAGTTGAGGGGATTTTATTTAATAAAAACTATGATGGTGTACTACTCTGATGTTTAGAAAAGCACCAGGCAGAAATGGTTATGACAAAATTTCATAGCAGTCTTGAGGGTGGAAATTTCTCCACCAAAACTACCACTCTAAATATCATGCGAGCAAGATACTACTAGCCCTCAATATTTTCTAAAGCACACCATTTGGTGCAGAAGTGTACTCAGTGTTAATTTTTTGTTGGCAAGAGAAAAAATTATGCTTTTCCATTAAGTCCCATTGTAATAGAAGAGCCTTTTGCTCAATATGGATTGGATTTTGTTAGAATGATAAATCTCATCTCTAGTGCTGGTCACAAGTGGATTCTCACAATGATTGATTACTTCACAAGGTGGATAGAGGCTATCGCCCTAAAAAATGCTATGGAGGGCGAGATTGTTAACTTCCTCGAGGAGCTGGTGACTAGGTTTGGTTCACCAAAGACTATCATATCCAAAAATTCTCAGGCATTTGTAGGATCAAAGATGTTAGATTTTTCTATTAAGAATGGAATCTACCTCAAGACTTCATCAAACTATTACCCAAAAGGAAATGGGTTGGCGGAGTCAACAAACAAAAACCTAATTAGGTTAATCAAGCATATCAGGTCTGAACAAAAAAAGGAATGGCATAACAATCTATGAGTTTCTTTGTGGGCAGACTGGATCACATCGAAGTAGATCCTAAAGACAACTCCCTATGAATTAGTATATGGGAAAGAGGTGGTTCTACCTTTTTCCATGGAACTCCTTGCTCTACAATTACTAAAAACCCTAGAAATAGAGGAAAACGACGAAATGGAGGTATAGATAGTAGAGCTCCTCAAACTCGAGGAAGATAGAGAGAAGGAATTTGGAGCCATTACTAGTCACCAGCAAATGGTCAAGCGATGGTTTGAAAAGAATACTTTTGACCCAGATTTCCAGAAAGGAAGCCTAGTGCTAAAATATGATCAGTGTACTGTAAAACTAGGCCAACACACCAAATTCAAAATAATGTAGAATGGACCCTTCTAAATTAGTGCGTGTAATAAAAATAATGTGAATGAGCTAGAGGACATGGAGGGTAATTATTTGGAGATACCGGTGAATGATATTTATTTGAAATTGTTCCATTAAAGTATGATATTCTTTAAAATAATTCACAGTTATGTACCATATGTAAAATTTTGTAAATATTGTTTTAATTTTTAGAATAATCCATAAGGAAAATGAAGAACATAGAAGAAGTAAGAAAACACTGCATTATATAATATATTCATAAAAATTTACAAGTATAAGGTAGCCCGAGGCTCAAATTTTGACATTAAGCTATCTTGAGCAAAACCCATAAAGGGTCTTTGAGAAAAAGTGCAAAAAAGAACAAAATGGAGGCATTTTACAAAAAATCGAAAAGATAGGCCTCCAACCATAGTTATGAGGGAATGTTGACCATAGTCATTTTCTTCTTGTTCTTGTTCTTCTTCTTCATTGATATGAAAATGGGGAACATAGAACATACAACACATGAAGCATGAACCTCGACCCTAGTCTCTGCGATTGTATGTCAGAAGCTCAAAATGATTATTGAAGTCCAACATAGGAATGACCTTAATTCCATACTCCCAAAGGAAGTAGCTGGCTATAGGGAGAGACAAAGCATGGTGAATTTCAAGATCCATGGTGCAGAAGTCACTCAGAAAGGGAAACCAAGGCACATCCATGCCATGATCAATGTACCTATGAAGGTGCATCACGCTAGGAATATCGACACTCGGGATGGAAACTTGCACAATATCACCGAGGCCTTCCAGAAGAGAGGCGTTGAACATTCGGTGGCATAGCTCCACTATCTAAGGTTTGGCAATATTCAGGACCAGGATGGAGTCCACGAAGTGAGATAGGATGTTGCAATTGCTCCTCATCTGGTTTTCATCCTCAATGAAGTCCATGCCAATGACCCAACAAAAGGAAATTACCCCCAGCTGGTCGCATCTCTTTACCAAGCATTTGATTTTGTCAGCATTAATCTCCCTAGTGAAGGCATATTGTGGCCTTCGTGGAAGCAAATGAACGGGAGTGCCTAGACCAGTAGACATGGCTAAAGCAATAGGGTGAAAGATGATATGGAAATGGAGAAAATATTGGCTAAACTCAAAAGGCTTACTTTTGAATGAATATTTCCTTAAGGTGCCATAGATATTTATAGAAAAGAGGTGTCGGTGAACCCAAACAATGGAAGATCTAATTTTGGTTGGACAAAAATGGGAAAATATCAAAAAATTCGATGAATAGAGAATAAATCATACGAAGAATCTGACATAAGGTCTAAACATTAATTTTTGGATGTTGGGAGTAAATGCTCACATAAGCTAATTGTCGACGTGTGTCCTTTGCCATCATGAATTAACACACTAATATTTGAAAAATTAATGAGCTCATCTTTTCAAAGGTACTTTTATCGCCTAAGAAAGATTGGCATAACTAAAGGCACCATCCCTGAGACAACAAGCTTATTTGTGAAGAGAGGTAGCGAAAGGAATATACTAATTCCATTCTTGCATATTTTTTGGTATTCTTGAGGGATACGGATCTCCATCCCACACGTATCACATCGTTGGCAACATTTAATGGACCAGAAGTGACGACATAACCTTAACTACACATACTTGCTAAGAGAATTAATTACACCAAAAAGTAGATTTTTCTAAAGAAGTAAAAAGCAATTGGTTGTTTCAGTAAAAATCTCTCTACAAATTTTGAAGTAGCCATGGCAGAACCATCAACGACTGGTAGAAGGGAAGAGTCTGCATCAAAAAGGCCTATTTTTGCTAATATATTTGGGAAAAAATCATTTTCCAATGCTCTAGTGCCTGAAGATCGACCATTCAAGTTTTGTAAAAGGGTGTTGGTGGATAGAAGTGTTTCAAGAGAGGCGGTGTGAGATGTTGCCAACAATGTTTATGATCCAAAATTGGTGAAAAACCATAAAAATATTTGAGAAGGAGAATTTCAAATAATGAAGGAATATGGTTCCTCTGAGGGCTTTTCCTCTCGGCTCTAGAATTTTGGTTTTCCATAGTTTATTTTACCTACCATACACCCATGCTCAGAGCTAGTGGATGCATGTGCTAAAAGGATCAATGGAGAAACTAGAACCATAACATGCAATAGGATCAAGGTCTTAATTTATGTTTCAGCTATACGGGATATGTTGTGTATCCCTCCCAACTGCAGTACCGAGCCATTCAGTGAGGAAGATATGGAGATTTACTGAGAAGAAGCAAATGAAAGAGAAAGTTTCTTTCAGGATGAGACATGAGAGAAGTTGTTGAGAGGCTGATTTATTGTTCCTCTAGAAATCAGAAAGTTGAAAAACAACACATAGGATCTTTCCTTGATGTTGGCTTGGATTTTCAACCTGGATGATGATGAAGAGGTCAACACTTTCTAGATGGCCTTGGCCTTGATACTCAAATAGGGAAGGGGGCAGAGATACTTTGAATTTTTCAATGTAGTAGCTACAAACATGTTGATGCAGCTGAAGAATTACCAAACCGAGTCCAAATTCAGGTATTCTTTTTTCTTGGCTCAATTAATTCTACATTAGAATTTTGGATTTCTGGAGAAACATTTTCTAGTCTCTAGGTTCAATGAAGAGGGTTTAGGTTAGCCAGTTTTAGTATGGACCTATGTGTTGTCAGGAACATGTAATTATTACTAGTTTGTGAACAACTTTCTGAGACCAATGCTCCAAGAGCTATTACTACATTTTGTATGTCATTTGTCCCTTGAGGTTGTAAAAAATACCAAAAATTCATTGGATCTAGTAGATTATTTCTTTGGAGAATATTTCACATTCATCAGATATCATGGTTTTGTCAGAGAGCCTTTCTGACTCCCTAGATTTGTGATGGATAGAGTTTTCGCGTTGGATGCATGTCATCGGGCAACTCTTTCTGACAACACCTATGTTAGGGGAAGGAACAAAACAAATCTATATCCACTTCCCCTTTGCATTCTGAACAGTAGGGTGGTGCTAGAAAAGTGAGCAGCACAGAGGGAGCCTACAAATTTGTTGGCAACCCTAGGCTTAGTCCTTATCTATGACACATGGGACTACAATCCAACAATTTTTTTTCCTTTGAAGCACAAGAAGTGGGACTATATGGAGTCCAAGAAAAAAATGACTCAGGAGAAGTCAAAAATATACATCAAGGCACTACCACAATAGTGGTTTCCACTTTCTGGGAGATCCTGATTTTTGTTGAAATCACATATTTTTAGAAACTATAATGATTTAAGCCTTGAAAAGTTCCATTTAAAGGATTCCAATTGAAGAGGGTTTGATCAAACCACCTTAGACCAATCCCCCTTGGATAGAACCTCGCTAGTCTTAAACCACACCTATAACGGAGTCTCCTTTACACCTATCAAAACGTTGATAATAAACCACTTTTGATTTACCCTTTGAGGGAGAAAATGAGTTCATTTAAAATTTATTTTTTGTAAGTATGTTGTCCTTATTATAAGCTTCCAAAAAAGTATAATTTTAATTAAATTTAATTTGATTATTATATTTATGTTTTATTTCTTGTGAATGTAGGTTTTTCACCAAAAATCAAGCTCTTTGTTCTGCACATGTGGAAAAATAGTAGATTATCAAAATAAAATTTTGAAAACTATGTTCAGGCTGGGTATTGATGTCCTCGATCAATTAAAAAACAAAATTGAATTTTGATACATACAAAAAAAGTTATGTTGTATACAGTCTACCTATGTCTAAATTATAATTGGTTTGACTTTGAAACTTGATTAAGGAAAAATATTTAATAAAAAACTATGAAACCAAATGAACTGGTTAGATATCGTAGTTGCAAATCTAAATTAGAAAAAGAGAGAATTTTATCCTTCATACAAATTTTTTTATGATGTATACGGTGAGCATCACTCCTTAAAAATGTTGTTTACTGATAAAAACTAGTTTTCAAAGGAGATGAAAAAAAAAGTGCAATATGATTCCAAATTTTTTTAAAAATATATTTAGAATCTATAAAAAAAACTTCACAAATCACTAGTTTGCATCATCTTCAAATTCCTCATGGTTTAGCCTCTATAGGAGCCCAAAAGTGAAGATTTAGTTAAAAAAAATTTATTTCAATGTTGAGTTTGCCCAAAAATTGTAAACCAGTATTATGGGATCACCCATCAACCTAGCCCTCATACCAACCAAAAGGCCAAGGTGACTAAGTTTCTATACACCATAGGAAAAGTATCAGAGGGACCTTTCAATAAATAAAACCCTCAACAATCAAATGAAATGAAAAGGGTGGTCAGAAAAGGAAGATGATGGATTTCTAGAGGTTCCGACAAGAAATGGGAGGAACACGTAAGTTTCTTAGGGATTTTTGCCCACTGATGAACAATTCAAAGAAATTTACGACCAAGAGGCTGATTTTGACAACAACAACCTAGAGTCCAACCATGAGATAACAGAAGAGCAACTTCCATGCCATATATCTTGACCACAAGAGTCCGATAGAGGGAGAAGCTCTAAGAAAAATGACTCACAAGCTGCATCCTTTGTTAGTGCTTGAAGTATAGGAAAGAGAACCCGACAGTCCCCAAGAGAATTGATTGTAGAACAAGAGGATCAAGATTTGGTGGGATCATCCACTAAGGGATCGAGGTGCTCTAGTTCGGGTCAAAGGAATAAAAGGTAAGTCTAAGACCTGGACATACTCGGTGCAGCCATTGAAAATGAAAAAGAAGCAGACTCTGCTTTGTAGAATGTTCAGACAATTGCGGTCTAGGTAAGTCTTTATCCCCCTCTTCTTCCTACTTCTACATCTTTGGTCAATCCTTTTCCTCCACCCATTGAAAAGAATCCTTCATCCACATACCCCAAAATTTTGTTTCTAAATGACACCCCTATCATTTTCAATACACCAAGTGATGTACCCTCGCATGCCGAGCAAGTAGTATCTTCTTCGACCGCTATTGAATCTTTGATCGCCCTATCTAGGGCCCCTATTGAGAAAGCCAAACCATCAATGTTACCCTTTACCCTAGGACCATCCACATTTGGACAAAAATCACCTGTTCTATCTATTTCTCTTTTTACCACAACTGGTCCTTTTGGTGCCCACTCTCAATTTCGCATCCCACCATTTTCAATGATTACTCTCCCATTCGCCTCCCCACATGATCATATGTCTAAAGTATCCCCTTCTGTTACTCTTTTTAGTATGCTCCTTGGTGCTTCTCTTGCAAAAAAGCATTGATTCCCCATAGACTCTTCAAAAAAAATTGACACGACTAAGTGGGCCTAACAAGCCAAGAAGTAGAAAAGGAGGATGAAGAATACCGACCTAACGACTGCCAAAAAGATTTAAACCTATTTCAATAAAGAGCATAATTCTCTATGGATCACTACCATGAATTCACTCACATCCAGACCTGAAGGACAAATGTGGATGGAGGATTATGAAATCAGGGAAGTGGGTATGGATTTGAATGAAGTTTGTCCATGCGAATAAGTAGATCTAGCCAAAACTACTAAGAAGGTAGTATATATGGATTATGAGAGGCTAGATCAAATGTTAAGGAAGTAGGAAATTGAGCTGGAGAATGTAAAAAAATATAGTGAATTGGCTAGAGTCAGAACTCAGGGTCCGAAATGTTGAAATGAACCATGTAATGCAGATACATGATCATTAGGAGGAAGTAACAGGATCTCTTGTAGAGCTTCAGAATGAGCAGATTCAGTTGTATGCCAAAATTGATAGATTGAAAGGTGAACTCGCAATTGAGCACTAATCAAATGTAGAGCACTAGTGTGTTTAGGAAAACATGAAGAAGGAGTTGGATGGTGTCTGATCTCAGGCCTCCCATGAATTGCAAAAGTCTTGAGAGGAAGCCAAGAAGCTAAGAAGTGACAAGCAAGAAATTGAGTCTTCTCTGTGCGCTCATGATCAGGAAGTCAGAAACCTAGTTTCCAAACTAGAAAGTGCTCTCAATAAAAGGGATCAAATGGAGGAGAGAATGAAGGAAGAAGAGGCTTAGCTACATGAAGAGCTGGCAGTTGCACAAAGGTCTGTGACCCTTCTTGTGAAAAGAAGGTTGGTATCTACCTATTGGGAGCGAATCATTATTACGCTCGTCATTCTAAAACTGGCCCTACAATTTTTCAAGAATGACCGAGAGATAAATGAAAGGGTTGGCTTGCTAGCCAACCAAATTCTATAGGAATATTCCCCTTGAGTGGATGAGTCTTATAGTCTGATTTCCATGTTATGTGTGGAAAGAAATGAGGCTCTAAGAAATGAAAGAACTCTAGATCAGAGGGCTTCCTCTAGCAAAGCAAGCGAATTCGCCCACTATCATAAGGTAGCAGCCAAAAAAAAGAATAGCTAGGTGGTGTTGAAAAAAAGGGTCGACGAAATCAAGAAGGACTTCAATGTCTTGTATAGCTTTGGATTAACTCCCTTCCTTTCAACAAATGGGGATGTGTTATCAGTTGTGAAGATTACAGAAGAGGCGAGGAATAAGGTTCAAACTTCAACAGATCTTCAAAAATCAACCACAAAACCCACTATGGTAGATATTGAGAGTGAGGTTATTCAAATTTCTCATCTATATTATCATCTAGGAGATGTTTCAACAAGGTGGGGATTTGTTTCTTTCAAATAAGTCTTCGAGCTAGATCAGGCATATAAGACCTTTTGTAATCTTGCCCGACCGATTGATGCAGATTGGGAAATGTTGCACTCCACTTTTCTCAAACTCCAAGAATAGCCAGAGGTCTATGTTCATGCCTTCGCAAGTGAAGCCCCCCTATGAGTCACAAAAACTATGAAGCAAAATTATGCCTTAGTCTATTTTTTGATTTTTGGATTTAAATTTTGGCTTAAGGAAGATCCGTGCGTGAAATTTTTTGTTTCCAATGGGTATGTGATGTTCCACGTGGTGGTTGCACACATTTTGTTGATCATTTTATTTTTAGATGTGAGTCAGAACACATGTCAACTTGGCGGATGATTTCTTAAAGTCTCTTTTCACAAATCTGAGACTATTTGCTTGCTTGACACATCATCTCTTCACTGCAGAAAAGCTGTACTTTGGGGAGCCTTCATTTGGAGTTTGTCAGAGCATGTTTTGCCTTACTTTTGAAAGGAAGGATGTGAGTCATTGCCACCAAATCCACTTGATCGGTTGACAAGACCTTCGCCAGGCTATTTTTTGGGATCCAAGCATTTATGAGGGGAAATATTGTTAAAATATCTAAGGGATATTAATGCGGAAGTTGAAAATTGATGAGCAGGATCACAATGAGCTAATTAAAAGATATGGGATTAGAGTACAAGCTATTAGGTGCAGACTCCTAGAAGTCATTACTTATAAACAAATTCGACGTTTCTCTCTCCTTGGTGGTTATAAATATGAGGCAACAACATGCATAAAGGGTTCTTGAAGTTTTCCTTTTTGGAAAAAGTTTCTTTAGTTTTCATAGTTATAGGAGTATTTTCTTTAATCTTTATTGAACACTTCTTGACTCTAGCATGTTATATCTTTTATTTACTCAAACTATTGTCAGATTGGAATCTAATATCTATTTTAAAGTTCATTTAATATCTGAAGTGTGAGTTAGTTGGGAGAAATATTTGAAACAATGCATGATATGGCCTCTGTCGATATTTCTTTCTTTATATCTTCATCTAGAATGGAACATTGTGTCTAGATTAATGTGAATAGTTTGATTATTCCATTTCCATGTTGTATATACATGCATGATAAAGTTATAATCTATATAAACTGGATTATTTCCTTCAATTTTTCTATTTTCTTTTTAGGTTATCATTTCTTCATGTTATGTTGTATTAAGAGAAAGAGTTTATGTGGCTTTTGAATGTTTTTCTATTGGCTCTTGAAACTTCTATGCTTGGTCGAATCTTAATGCAAACTTCCTATGGGTGGATTGAATGAATGCATTGTGCTTGTATCTAGCCTCTGCTATTCATTTTTTTACCAACAATGAAGGGATGTGGCATTCTGTGTTCATCATATCATTTGTAGAAAGAAACTTGTGGTTTTGAAATGTTGTAGAAGTGTTGGTGTATTGCCACTTTCATGTTTTTATATTTACATTTCTTTTTACCCTTTTTCCTAGACTCAGAGAAGAGCCAACTTTCTCTAAAAAATTATAGAGGTATTCAATGAGGTGCATATTTTTCCCCCACTCACTGAATCTCCCATAAGAATTTCAGAGAGGTGCAAGCTTTGATGATCAACAATGAGCATGGTACATATATATATGCATATATGCCTCTCCGAAATAAATGAAGAAGATATGATAAAAAGGATATGAAAATATATGGAAGATACAGGTGTATGCAAGGTTATGCAAAGAAGGATATATGGGTAGAAAAGGTTGTGAATATAGCAAAATAGAATAAGTGAAGCAAGAGAAGATAATAAGTGCATGATCAAAGAAAAACTATTGAGTGATTACTGATATACAATATTACTTGTACCGAGCTTCATCTAGAACTGAATCCAACACAAGAAAGGTGTAACTCATCAATTCACTTTTGGTGATAAGCCATCACTTTTGTATGTCTATGGTAGTGAGCCATCTGAGTTGTAGCCCTATGGACATTGAGTCTAGACTGTGAGTCCTTATTTCAGGCAATGAGCCTTATTTCAAGCAACGAGCCTTATTCTAGGAAATGAGTCTTTTTGTAATTGGTTTTGGTATTCTCTCTATTGTAAGTTAATCCTCACTATGGTTTCTCCCTTATAGGTTTTTCCATGTAAATCTAGTGTTACTATGTTTATGTGATAGATTTCAATTTCTACATTTATAGATAAATCATTTATGATTTAGTTTCGGTAAATAGTGAAGGAAATTATATTGGTGACAATTGATTCACCCCCCCTCTCAGTTGTCCTATTCAACACTTTGGCATAACTTGTAAATTTTTTAAAAAGTGGCATATTTTTTGGGACAAAGGGCTATTTTCTTGTATTGTGAGGGGTGGTTTGTTGTTACTCTATTGTAATTTATGATTTTATCATGAATTTTCAAAAATTTGTACTTATAAACCAGTATAACTATCATGAATGGAAGTCACTAATGGGGGGTCTTATTTTTAAAATTGAACTTGCAAAGAATCACATTTGACATAGATCCAAAACCCACATTAGCTACAAAAAGAAGAAAATGATTTGATAGAAGGGATGAAGACCTTTGTACTCTCTTTTTTCTATTTCTCTTGATCTAGCATATCATGTCACATCTTGTACACATTCTAATGATGTTTGGACTACCTTAGAGATTATATTTGCTAAGCTAGATAAGATGAGGAAATTTAAGTTGGAGAATGAACTTATAAGTTTTAATCCTTTCGATTTTGATAATATCCAAGACTTCTTTACTAAGTTAAATTCTCTTACACTACAATTATCTAATTGTGGGGTCACTAAAGTTTTTTCTATTGTTTCTAAGGTTTTTCTTCATTATTCAATATTTGTTTCTATATTTTATTCCATAATGGATTTCCATGGAAATGCATATAGGGAAATTCTGATATAAAAAAAGCATACAAATTCTATAATACTAACACAAAGTAATGGGTTATTAGTCAAGATGTGGTTTTTGATTAAGAGGGATATGGAAATGATAAAAAGGAGTTCATAAACTATACCACTAATTATGCGTATTGAAGATGATCAAGTTTCTCCTCTCCCCACAAGCTCAAGTGGAATTTCTAGCTCAAGTTCACCAAGGTATTCTTTAGGTAATATTTCAATTCTAGCATCAAGTCTAAGCTCAACAAGTTTTTCTTCAGGTGATAGTTCAAGTCAAACATTAAGTCCAAGCTCTTTAAAGAAGGTACGAAGTTTAAATAAAATTTATCAAAGGAGTTCTAATGTAAATCAAATTTTCAATTATGTTTCTCTTAGTACAACTCAAGTTGAACCTTTTGTGTATGAAGAAAATGTGAGAAAAATAACGTGGATTGATGTTATGAATGAAGATATATGCATGCAATTGATAAAATGAATACATGGGAATTAGTGCAAATTTCTAAAGAAAAATAGGTGATTAGTGTCAACTAGATTTATAAGGTGAATACCATGCTGATGGTTCTTTAAAAGACACAAGGAAATATTAGTTTCCAAGGGATTTACACAAATACTTGGAGTAGTATTTTTAGATACTTTTACTCTAGTTACAAGACTTGATACAATCAAGATTATATTGACACTTTTTGCACATAACAAGTGGCTAGTATATGAAATGCATGTAAAATAATCCTTCTTATATGTTTATATTGATTAGTAAGTCTATTTGAAATATCCTATGGGCTATGAAACTCAACGAAAATAAAACTTAGTTTACAAGTTGAAAAATACTCTTAATGGGTTGAAGCAAGCTCTTTGTGCCTGGTATGCAAGGATTGATAGTTATTTCATGAAGAAAGGATTCAACTGAAGTCCTTTTGAGCCAACCTTATATATCCAACATCTTGGTAATGTTATTCTCATTGTTTCTTTTTATTTTGATGATCTCATTTATACAAGTAATAGCACAACTCTCCTAGATAACCGTCCAAAAGAAATGAAACAAGAATTTGAAATGTCAGGTCTAGGACTCATGCATTATTTTCTTGTTGTGTAGGTGTAACAACAATCTAAAGGTATATTTATTTCTCAAACAAAGTATGTATTTGATTTATTGAAGAGATTTAGAATTATTTCATACAATGTAGTTAAAACCCCTATAACCCTTAGTGAGAAATTAACCAAGGAAGATGCAAGTTCCAAAGTAGATGATACTTTGTACAAAAGTTTGGTTGGGAGCCTCATGTACTTCACTACAACTAGAATTGATATTATGTATGATGTGAGCCTAATATCTTGGTTCATGTCGGATCCACATGAGTCTAATTGACATCTTGTAGAAATAACATTAAGGTATGTGAGTTGTACACAAAAAATTGGCATTCATTATTCTTCCAATGATAAATTTGAGTTAGTTGTTTACATAGATTCTGATTGGATTGGTTCAATGGATAATAGAAAATCCACATCTAGTTATGTTTTCTCATTTGGTTCTAGAGTTCTATCTTGGAGTAGTAAAAATTAGGTAATTGTGGCTCTCTCTTTTATAAAAGCATAATATATTGCAACAACATCAATAAGTTGTCAAGCCATATGGATTTGAAGGATTTTTGAAGATCTACATTTTGTTTGGGAGCATACAAAAACTATTTACTATGATAGTAGTAAAACCGTTATAATAACCAAAAATCTCATGTTTCATTCTATATCTAAGCATATTGGGATTAGAATCATTTCATTCATGATTTCATTCAAGATGGGACAATTAAATTGTAGATTTTTCCTACATCTGAGAAAGTTGTTGATATATTTACCAAGACTCTTCCTATAGTCAATTTTATTGCCTTGAGAAATCAATCCTCATCCCCATTTCTCATCTAGGGGATATTGAAGGAACACATAATAAATAACATGATATGCATGATCAACTGCAAGATCAATAGTTTTTTCCTTAAATTTAGTTAATACTCAATAAACTATATTTGTGTGCAGTATTTTTAGACCTTATGTTTAGCCATATTTTTAATTTTTGTTTTAGAATGTTTGATACATTGACATAAATTTACATTTGATTTGGTTTTTGTCTCTATGCAACTAGTTTTCATGAGCTATTCTTTTCTAGCTTGCATTCTAAAACTCTTTAAAATATTTTTTATTTTATATGCTTCTTCAATAGAGAGAAGTGTAGCGAAATTTCAATATAATATAGTCAACATTTCTAGCTTTCGATTCAATCAATTTTTTAAGAAAATGTATTAAATTCCTATTTTAATTTTAGTTTCCATTATAGTGTATGAGCTTTAGAATTCTATATTTTAGATATTGGATGTTTGGTTCCTATATAGTTATAAAGTTCCAGAGTAAATATATACATTGTGACATCCTCTCCTTTCCATCATCAAGATGCATTGTTGAAGCAAGAGCCTCAAATAATGTAGCATATAGTTACTATGCATACAAATTCTTTGTATCACAAATTTTGAAGAAGATATAAGAGTAATAGTCTCCATATGCCTAATTTTTGTATCACAACCAAGCATATACATGTAATGAATCTTCCAAATATATTTTTATGAAGTGTAAAACACTACAATTATGACATTCTATTAGATAAAATTCTCTAAGATATTCATGAAATAACTTCCACCTTATTACATGGTGTTAAACACTACGATTATAACATTCCATTAGATGAAATTATCTGGTATTGTAGAGAAGGGGGATTCACTACTCATGAGTTCTCTTCACTTAGAGAGACTCACAAGGAAAACTTCCCTAAAATACCTCAAGGAAAAATGGTGAGAGTTCTAGAATTAGAAGAGTAGGTCACAAATATTTTTTGGACAAACTGACAAGCTCTCGGCCAAAGGACATCAGTGTAGAATATGGATGATAGTGCGACGCACTGGCATCCCCGAGGCGCGCTAGCATCTCACACATACAAGAAAGAAATTTTATCTCATAAAATTGCTAAGTGACTACTAGAAATCTGATTACTGAGAACTTCTAGAAACTAGTAAAGTAATAGAATGTGATAAAGCTGAAATAGATTGAATTAGAGAAGATAAAGATAAGGAGAATAAGGGAAAGTAAATGCTTACAACTGTGTAAGTGATGAAGCCTCCAACATGTGAATTTCTTCAATACTTGCAAGTCTAATATATGGAGAGATTGTTGGGGCTGTATAGGGGTTTGCCTCTGTCAAACCCCCATTTTGGTGTTCCCACCTCCACGGAAAACCAGATAGAAAGAGAGAGAGTAACCAAAATGGACAAAGAGCATGGTGAAAGGAAAAATTGGTTTGGAGTAGAACCCACACCATAAAGTAAGAGTGATAAAAGAAAACCCCAATCAAGGAGGAGAGCCCATATCACGGTATGTAAATGCAATAGATAGAGGAATGAAATCCCAAGATGCTCACAAGCATAAGGTAAGGGAGATAGAGTTGCAAGAGCTAAAAGAGTTGCAACGGAGTATTGAAAAAGTTGTTGCTAAGAGATCTTGAGAGATTGAAGTTGCTGTAACAAGCTATGTGTAGTTGTGCAAGCAAAGCTAGAGAGAAGCTAGAAGCTAGAAAGAAGCTAGAGAAGTTAGAAGCAGGAGAAGCCTCACAAATGAAGTGAAAAGATAACATTTAAGGAGGGAAAAGAAGCTTCTTGAGCCATTTTCGAGAATCCCCGACCATTACCACCAACAAAGATGGCTCACAAGTGGAAAAAATGCATGTAAATGGTCATTTGAACGTTGAAATGTTGCAGGATGCTAGCGCATCACACAGACATCCGTGCATCATGCTATTATCCAAACACATCATGCTACATAATGACAAAAATGAGAAATAATAAGGTTTGATAGAAAGTGGATGCACAAAGGTAGCTACTGAAGAGGGGTGCTAGAGCATCTTGATAAGGGAAAAGGGTTGATGCAAGGGATAAATTGAGCCTACACAATATGCTAAGGAAGTGGAAACTAAAGCAGATGCAAGAATGTATGTGAAATTGCAAGGGGTTCAATTTTACGACTATACATGTATATTCATCAAATAACTTGCACCTTATTCATGATTCCACATTTGCATACATATTTGTAAGTAAATTTATAAATATAATGTATTTAATAAACTTTGCATTTATTTATGCATCAATGGATGTTTGTTTCCTCTTCCAAAGGTCCCAATAAGGTATAGACACATAAGTCACTAGAAAAGATCATGAAAATTGACCTTACATTTGCTAATTGCATTTGATTTTTTTTTTAAGCTAATTCAATTTTTTATATCCTATAAAACAAACCACTAAGGTGCTCTGATGGATGTCCATCCCTTATTCCAAAACTCTCAATAATTCATAGCATGGAATACTGATGAAGGTTAATGAAGTTGGCTTCACACATGCTGATTATATTTACTTGGAAATTTATGATCTCTTTCCAAAAATTTGTGGTATTTTGTCTATACACCATTTTTTAGTAGGCCACCAAAGGAGGAAACACAAGGGTTCTAGGTTAGCTATTGGGCCCTAACAAGGTTTCAAGAACCTTTAAAACTTATAACATTGAAAAGTTGGATCAAGAGGTATTATTCACTCTAATAATTTTTTTGGAGGTTTCTAGATCCTTTTCAACAAATCTAGTCATGCATATCCCTATTCCAAAGCTCTCTTATTGATGTGAGAAAATATGAATTTGATGAGATCTTATTGACGACCAAATAGTGACATCCCTTGTTTGTTGTTTACTCCTCCAAGCTTTACTATGGTCAATTTCATTAGTCTATCATCATCTTTCAAGAATATAAATCCTCCTTAATTTTAATTTAATTTTTTCATGCCAAGTGACCTTGAGATGCTTTCTTCAAGTATTGTCATTCGATAATAATTTTAATTTCAAATATTTTTTCTTTGAATTCATGCTTTACATCCATCTAGAGAGTAACATGTGTATATTGACCAGTCGCTTCACTATTAAAATTTTCATAACTTTTTAGCTGATATACTAATGAATTTTAATGAACTTGAAATCCAAAGAACCTCTTAACACACCCATCTAACTTTCCCCTACATAAAATATATATTATGTTTTAATAATTCATTTGCAAAATATTCACCAAATGAGAATCCTCAACCCTCATTAACCTATGATAAAGAAAGTTCAAAGTACATCAACGAGTATTCAAAATATTGAATGATTTTATTTTATGGCTGAAGGACAAGAAAATGATGGACATCAAGAAGTAGATAATCTAATGACTCCTTCAGTATGTATTATCCCATTATGGACTTTAAAAAAAGTAATAAATTTGAGTTGGAGTACACCATCCTCTTGGGCACATAATATTAAAGGAAATGAGGTCATAGAAGATCAAAGACTAGTGTTTTGCAACATGATTGACTAGAAAATTATTCACAAGGCCTTTATACATTCTTCTATTACTCATGTATGTTGTGTAATACACCTTCACTATAATATTTTGATCTCTTGAAAAATATTTGATCCCACTCCATGAGAATATTGCTGGAAATAAGCCACATTTGGATTGGTGATGGGTTAGCCAAAGAGGGGACAACAACTTAGTTGGTAGAACAGTCTGATAGTAAACGGAAGGTCCTGGATTCAAGTCCTAGCTAGTCCATATGAGCTATAGCTCAACAAGTGGTATCAAAACCAAACTAGGAGCCCCAAGAACCAATAGTGTGGCTTAAGAGGGGGTGTTGGAAATAAGCCACATCTAGACCGATGATGGGCTGGCCAAAGAGGGTCCAATAGCTTAGTTGGTAGAGCACTCTTGTAGAAAATAAAAGCTCTTAGGTTTGAGTCCTAGCTTGTCCATATGAGTTGTAGCTCAACAAAAAAATGTTTTTCTGACTATAACTAGTGAATGATTGTAAATTAGAAATAAATGTAAATCATTGTTAGCCATATCTTTTTCTAATATAGTTAGATCTAATATGGTTTTAGTCATAGCCACATGAGAAACCTCTTTTGGTCCAAATATTATCTTCCTTAAGACCAAGATAAGATGATTTTAGAGGTGATATATCATCAATTAGTATGATAACTATAGTGTTTGTGCAACCTTCTGAGAAATTCTAAAATATTTTTAACAAATTCAATATGATCATGTATATCTTGTGACAATAACATTCCATGTAATGGGTGCCTTTTATATGGTTTTGATCTTCATTGTCAGTTGAAAGTAGAGGTTTTGACACCACTAATGTTCATAAAAGAAAAAATTAAAACCAAATGGAAGTACCAATGACCTTCTTAAATACTTATTCCTTTGAAGACAACTTTCTATCAAGATTTTATAAAAGGTACGTTGGACTCCAACAAGACAAGGTTGTGGAAATTTTTTCAGACTTCAATAATTGTTCTAGAATCACTAAAATTTTCATCTAAGCACTTCATTTCAAAAACCGTGTGAATTCTAAGAGTCATAAGATATTTCAAAACAAAATCTCCAAAACAAATAGGTATTTTGCCCCAAAAAATCCACAATTTGTTTGAAATGGAGTTAGGATTGCCCCTATGTAGCGTCAAAAATTGTCACCCCTAACAAATTCACATTAGGTTTAGCTCCCATACGTTCTTGGACCTAATTATGAAATAATTGATAATTTTATAAAAAATCATGGAAAAACAAACACAGGGAATCAAATATTTTCCCTCAACACTTTTAATTTTGAAAATAGGAATCTAGTGTAGGGTGCATGGTTCCCTAAACTAACATTTTTGGCTCCAAATCTGAATATGTTAGTGTTGATAATTTTTATTTGAATTTCTAGTTTCAATTATTATATGTCAACATTTGATTTTCAAGAAATTAGAAGAATTGGATAGAAATACAAAGTATTTTCACTATTTTGATCCTAACAAGAGTCCTAGAAAAAATTGGATATCCTAAAAGGCATTCAATAGTAGTCAAGAGAAGAATTATCAAGATTATTGCAACATTTCATCATTCAAGAATTTATGTCATATATTATATGAGTTTATATTTGAATTTTTACACACATTGTGTTTATGTGTGTACTAACCCTTGTAGGTGATCAAATCAATTCAAGTTAAAAAATAATTGATCCTTAAAGGTGATGAGTATGAATTTAGTTCATCAGATCAGATTTGAGTGGTGAGTTGTATCAAGGTTGTCAATTGATTACTTATTTATCAATTAGCCTCTATCCAAGCAAGGATACACCCTCTTTCATCAAAATTTTCAATTATGGAGGTAGAAATATCAACATAGGGTTTGAATTAGGAAAACCCCTATATGGAACCACCCTTCCTCTCCTCTTATGTGTGAATGTTATAAATTTGAAGTGAATTGGAGGAATATTCAAGGCTACTCATTCATTCATGCATCAAAACCCTAGAAGTTGACAAGTCATAAAATCTACATTTTCTCACTAACAGATGAAGTTTCAACAACACCCAGAGGATATAAGCTATAGACTGGTGTCCTAAGGCTGGTATTTTCAAATTTGAGAAAAAAGGAGGATAATCCATGGTACATGGTGCCCTAGACCAACATGTTCAAGCTCAAATTTTCATCCTAGGTGCATTTTTTTCTACCCTTCTTATTTTTGTAATTCAATTTTGTTTGTTTGCATCTAGTCTCTCAAAAATCATAATAGATTACTAAATCTTCATAGTTTACCTAGTTAGTTCATTTGAATCATACAAAAACTAGTAAATTATAAATCATAAATCAAATAATTTATCAATCACACCACATTTGACAAACAAGGATTATAATCCTAACCCACCATTTTGAATCTTCCTATTAGGATTTGTAGTCAAGTGGATTTGAGATTATTTCTAATCCTTCCTACATGTAGCATCAAAAATTATCACCCTTGACAATTTCACTCTATGTTTTTCTCCCCCTTAATTATTGGACCTAATTAAACCCCTAATTTCCTAAATTATGTATTCCATGGCCCATTTTTAATAATTGTTGATAAATTGCAAGTGAAAAACAAATGCATTTATCTAATACTTTTCCTCTGATACCTTAATTTATAGAAAATAGGGCTAGGACACATACACCCTATGGTGAATGAATCCCATTTTGACACATTTGTCCCATTATGGTGAAAGTGTCCCCATATTATGGATAGCTCCAAATTTAAATATGTCAATGTGGACACTTTATTATTTATAATTCAAGTGTCCAAAGTTGACTATCAAGATATAATTTGTGGGAAATTAGAACAATTGTATATAAATACCTAGTTATTGTATCATTTAAAATCATCTAGGAATAATTATCAAGAACTATTGTCAAGGAAAATTTAACAGAATTCAAGGGTAGATTTGTGAAAATTATTACAACAATTCAAGATTTAAGCATCATGTCAAATAATATGTGAGTTTATGCATGTTCATGTTATCATTGTTTGTGAAGGTTAACCATTTTATAGGTCTCTAAGCAATTAAAGCAAGAAATATCCAAGTCTCAATGATATTTATATGACTTCAATCCTTCAAGGAATCCATTGAAGGGTGGTGAGTTGCAACACTTTGTTGATTCATCATTCCTTCCTATCATTTATCATTTTATCATTGACATTGCCATTGTGGAAGTGGAAACACTAACACAGGGTTTGACTAAGGCAAGCCCCTAAAAGGCACAATCCTTCCTCTCTCTTTGAATGTGTAGGTTTCAATTTTGAAGAATATTGAAGGAAGTTTGAAGATAAATTATCCATTGTTTCTTTGAAAACCCTACACCTTGACAACTCACAGAAACTCACCTACAAAATTATCTGACAGTGATCTGACATATGTGTAGGAAAAATCAGGGAGCTCTATTCTAGCACTAGAGGTCTGCAAAAAAAAATTTAAATTTTCTCTACAAGGACACATACACCATATAGAAAACTAGTCCTACTATTTTTTCCGGTTCCAAATTTATGTGATAAGTACACAAAACTCTACCTTTCTCAAATCGGTTGGAATTACTATTACAATTTCTTAATTATCAAAATCTTGTATTTTCAATTATAATGGGCACATAGTTTAATTAGGTTAATCAAGGAAAATAAATTCCAATCAATTTCTAAGGCTCCAAAGGATCAGATCCACATCTAATTGACTCACCTTCATGGTTGAAAAAAATCTAATCACCTTGTTGATTTACATCCTAGTGATTCTCTAGAAAAAGGAAATTGATCTTAGGGTCTTTCCTTTAGACTTAGGATCACCCTATTTCTATGTTTCATTTTTGTGAACCCAACCTATTAACATTATTTAACTTCTAAAAAATGACCTTAGATCTACGCTTAACCTTGAATTATCTTGTATTGTTCATTTAGGCATCCATTTTTGCATCATAAAAGACATAAAAATACAAAAACTTGCATACAAGATTGCACCCTAGGTTACAATAGGATTATTTTTAGTCACTTAGGTAAGATCTACATTCAAATTGAATTCTCAAATCTCCATTAGGTCATTTAAAAAAATTTAAAGTGTTCATTGCATGCATTTAGGTATCTTTTATATAGCTCAAAAAAGTAAAAAATTGCATTGTTTTATTTCAAAATTACATCAAAATCATCATTTTTCAGATTTTGGCATCTTAGAATCAATCAATTGTTGCATTTTAGAGCTAGAAATTGTATTCAAAATTACCATTTATTTTTCAAACATTCTCAACACAATCATACACTTGCATTTTGAATTACAATGACATAAATTGAGTAAATTTTGAAAAATATATTTACTGTTAGACCTGTTTGCACACAAACCTAGAACCCTTAAACAATAGAATATTGTGTATGGGGGAAATCGATGGTGTCAAATAAGATAAATGTAATGAATTGAAACTAATATAATTCAAAACAAGAATCAAGATTTATTCCCATTACTCGTGAAATGTAACTATAAAATTAAGAATTCAAGAATGAAATGATAAAAAAGAAATAACAATGAATTCAAAATGAAATAGTGTTACCATCTCGTGTTCAAGTGTGTTCGCAAAGTGTTGAATAAGACAATTGAGAGGGGGGGTGAAGGAATTGTCACAGATTATAACCTTCCATTCAATTATCAGAACTAATACATAAACTGCTTAATGATTAAACATCAAATGCCAATACAAAAACTCAAATCCAATGAACAAACACAATAACACAAGATTTATGTGGAAAACAAAATGAGGGAAAAAACATGGTGAGGATTAACTCACACTATAGAGAATATCAAAATCGATTACATAAAGGCTCACTTCCTGAGATAAGGCTCACTACCTATAATAAGGACTTACTGTCCAATAGGGCTACAACCCAGAGGGATCACTACAATAGAGATACAAAGAAGAAAAAGGAGACCTGATAAAGAGAGACAACAATACCAATATGAAAAAGGATTCCACCACAATCACTAATCAACTTGCATGAATGATAGAGTTCACCTTCTGCTCACTACATCCAAAAACTTAGCATTAAGCTTCACATTGATCTACCACACACATAACTCACATAGTTTCTGAATAACATCAAGGTTGCATCTACTCTTTCACTTATCTTCCTTCTTTTCTCTTGTACATTTTTCATTGCTAGGTCATCCTATATTTATACTATCTCCAACCTTGAAAAGATACAAAGTCAACCATCCAACTTCAAATTCAAATTAGGTCAGTGCCAAAACATCCTAGGATGGAATTGGAATAAGGGTGAACCAAAAAAATGCTTTACCAAAACCCATAATAAATCCAACATGCTTCATCAACTTTGAAGATAGTGCTTAACACACGGTCAGCCAAACCAGTGTAAAAAAACATAGAACAATTAAGCTCGAAACCTCTAGAAACCAAAAATATCTTCAATACAACAAGAACATATTATCTCTAGAACTGTAAGTCAAAAGAATTCATCAAAGTGAAATTTGGACCAGCAACATTTCTCCCATACCTCAGATAGAACACAAAAAAACAAAGTTCACAACTAGTGAACACAACTCAAAATTCACAAAGAACCAATAGCCGAGAATCTGGATATAGTAACCTTCAATAACCATGAATAACATATCTAAACCACAAAACCATAGGGACAAGTACTAGACCATCATCCTGAATACCTATAAACTTCCTTTAATACAATTTTCTCAATATCCTCAACATATACAACCAACAACAACTAGTAGATAACCAGTTGACCAATTGAAATCAATGACAACACTTTCATTCATTTTTCAATTCTTGCAACAATCTCCCCCTTTGTTATTCATGTCAACACATAATGTGAAAAACCATCAAAGACACCATACCAATTCTGAATATACTTCTCAAGATTTTTTATTTTGCTTCTCCCCCTCAAGAGATCATCTTCCTCGTCACCTTCTCTCTTCTTATTAGCTTTCTCTCCTTTTCACATGCTTTCTCTCCCCCTTTGAAATCAATGGAAAAGGAAATAAAAATTCATTGAATCTTCCTTTGACATGAAAAAAAATACTCATAATGACAACACTTGAAACTACCTACTCCCCCTGAGAGGTAGCCACCAAAACATTAGTCAAAAAATATAGAACCATAAATCCACCAAATTGATGCATCTCCAAATGCATATTATTTTATGAAAGGAGGGGGAATAACCCCTAACTTCTCTTCGAGATACTCAAAAGTATCTTTCAAAAGAGCCTTTGTAAATATATCTACAATATGATCCTTTTTTTGAAACATACTCAAGCTTGAATTCATTCTCCATGACCTTCTCTCTCAAGAAATGATATCTGATAGATATATGATTCATTCTTGAGTGCATCATAGGATTCTTAAAAATTTTAATTACACTTGTATTATCATCAAAGATAGAAATGGGATCATTATATAGTATCGTGATATATTTCAATGGCTGTTTCATCCATAGAACTTGTGTACAACAAGATGCAACAACAATATACTCAGCTTTAATAGTAGAAAATGATACTGGATCTTGCTTCTTACTCATCCATGCTACCAACCAACATACAAGAAAGAAAGCACCACCACTTGTACTCTCTATCATGTATACTTCCTACCCAATCTACATCTATATAAGAGCTAAGTGTAAAGTCAGTATCTTTAGGATACCATAATCCATAATCCGGAGTGCCATTCAAATATCTCAATATTCTTTTAACTGGAACAACATGTGTTTCCTTCAGATCTTCTTGAAATATAGATACAATACAAACCACATGCATAATATCTCATCTAGTACCAATCAAATATACTAGTCTACCAATCATAGATCTATACTTGGTCTGATCAGCCTTAGGTGAATCATCATCTTTACCCAACTTGAAACTAGTCACCACAGGAGTACTTACTGGTTTGGAACCATCCATCCCAAAATTCCTCAAGATCTCTCTCACATACTTAGATTGTGAAATGAAAATTCCTTTCTCTGTTTCATTAATCTATAGCCCAAGAAAGAAATTCATCTCATCAAACATAGAAATTTCAAATTATTTTTGCATCTCTTCCACAAAAATCTTGCACATATTTTCATTTCCTCCAAAAATAATGTCATCAAAATATACAACTACAATAAATATTTTATCATTTTTAATCTTAAAGTATAAATTATTGTTTGTCATACCTTTTGTAAATCCTTGTTGAGTCAAGTACTTGTCTAACCTTGCATACTAGGCTCTAGGAACTTGCATCAATCCATATAAACCTTTCTTCAATCTACACACTATATCCGATTGTTCCATGTAGACTTCTTCTTCTATCTCACCATTCAAAAATGTTGACTTGACATCCATTTGATAGAATTTGAAATATTTGTAATCAACTAATGCCAAGAACATCCTTATATCTTCCATTCTTGCTACCGGGGAAAATTTCTCTTGAAATTATATGCCTTCTACTTGTGAGTAGCCTTTACACACAAGCCTTAATTTGTTTCTGACAACTTCTCCATTCTCATTCAGTTTATTTTTGAATACCCATTTCGATCCAATGATATTTTTGTATGTCAGCCTTTGGACCGATTCCCAAGTCTGATTCTTCTCAATCTTCCAAAGTTCTTCTTTCATTGCTTCCTTCCTATTAGAACCCAAAAATTTCATCTAAAATCCTAAGAGTTTTTCTCATTTAAACCCCATTTTTCCATTCAAACTCTAAAGGATTTTTGTTTATTTCCCTATATTTTCATAAAAAAATCATTTCGTCCCCCATCCAAATGCTAAAAACACCTTATATTTCATATCACTACCTTAATCCTTTTGAAATTCCCATTTTTTCACTCTTTATCACTATACTGCATACAATTCAATCCATACCCGCGGTATAGAGGTAGCGGTTTCGAGCAATCAAAGTAACCTTAACCGTGGTACCACAGAGGGTCATCTCAAAGACCGCGGTGACAACGGTAAATGGGAGGAAACGGCTAATGGTCACACCGCAGTACCGAGCACAGTATAAACATGGACTGCGGTGACTGCGGTAACATGAGATAGATGGCCTGGTGATGGTTAAGCGACGACTACCGCAATATCGCTGACAGACAGGCTAATGACCACAGTAGCACGGTGAAAAGTGATGGACAAAGGTGATGGTGAGATAATGGGTAAGTGATAGTGGAGGTAGTGGTTAGAAGAGGCACTACGGTACCGTGGCCATTAAAACAATGACCACGGTGACAGTGGTAAAAGGGTCAGCGAGGTGTACGACGAATAGTTAGCGGGTAGCAAGGCAGCTACTGCCACACCGCAGCCAGTTGGAGTGGAGACCGCGGTAGCGTGGTAGACATGGAGATAATCGTCATGGTAAGCAGAGATGATAGTGGAGGTCGTGGAAAATTCAAAATGCCACTATATCGTGGGTAGTCTGAAGGGAGCTTGCGGTAGAGCGGTAAGATAAAATAAAGGAGCAGATAAAGTAAATAAAATGAAATTTGAAGGGCGGGAAGGGTATAAAGTAAAATTAAAAGCTTGTCTATAGTTTAAAACATTTAATTTGCCTATAAGGCAATGCAATTAAATGTTTTAGTTTCAACCATGGAATGTAAATAGATGTAACTGAAAACGAAGGGTCGTGACCCTTGGATTTTATTGTATAAATATTTGCAAAAATTCTATAAGTAGAGGGGGAGGCAGTAGTTAGAGTTGGGGTGAGATATTTTCTCAAAAATAAGACTAGGAATGGAAATAATGTACACATCTTTTTCTTAAAACAGAGCAATGGAAACTAATGTTTTTAACTGGTGAAAACCTTTTGGTTCAGTTGTTGAGATGCTATAATTTGTATTATTTTTATCTTGGTTCTCTCCAATTCGAAATCTTTTGATCATTTGAGTTAATGTATCAAGCATAAATTTTGATTCATCAAGGTGCATGTTTTTACTTTGTGTGATTTTTATTTGTTGGTGTCTCAAGTCAGAATTAAAACCCTTCAAGTAAGTCAAATTGTTTGAGAGATTTATTTTGGATGATTTAAGTAGAACCAAGTTAGAAAACATTCCAGCATAATTCATGCAAGCCATAAATAAATGAAATTAATTTACTCCATTCACATCAGAAACATTCCAGATAAAGGTAATGTACTCTATTCACATCATAACACTTTTGATGAGTATTTTCAAATTCAAGAAAGAAACAAAAGTATTGTGGATGCCTTTTTTGACATAAGGACATATAAGGAAGAATCTGTGAGTTCTTTATAAATAGGATCATAGAAATTTGTATGCAATTACCTCCTCATCATAGGCCTACAAGATCCATGTTTGCTGCACAACTTCTAAGAGCATCAGAGCCTAAATCAGTTTATTTGCCAGAATCATCAAAGCAGTATGCCTTGGATGCAGCAAATAAATTTATTGATTCCATGCTTGAGACAATGTACATGGATACTGATTTGGAAGATTATAGGGGCACACCATCTGGAGAGTACATCAACAATGTTTCAGGAGCAGAAATTGAAGAAGATATCATGCCTTCCAACAATGAAGACAAGAAGAATATCTCTTGCATAACAAATTGTGATAGTGTATGTTATGAGGGATCCATTGAATACTCAAATTGCAAGGATGAAGCTATGGATGTTAATCTACAACAAGGTGATTATCAAGAGGTTGGAGACATAGTTGAAGATATGGAAGAAGAGACATGTTCACCCAGCAAAGAGCAAGTTTTAGATTTACTGAATCTTGAGTACTAGAAGTATGCACATAAAGATGATTCTAGAGTTTTTGTTCCAACCTATATATGCTTTGACAGTGAAGATACTATGTGCAACAATTCATATGACTCCATGAGCATTTCTCATAGTGATTAAATTTTTGAAGATGATCATGAATCTATTTGTGTCCAAGGGGAGGTATGTGATTTAAATTATTTTTGCCTACAAGTGAAAGATGTTGGTTTGCATGATAATGAGTGTTCAACATTTGTTGATTAAAGTATGTGTGAGGATGACTTTATGGATCAGAGGTATGTGTCAATTCCAACTGGTGATAGAAAAGAAATAGAAAATAATTTTGATTTGATTGTTTCAAAAGATGTTGATGAGACATAATTTTTTGGTTTCCATAAGGAATATTCATATTTTCAGGTCCTAGTACAGCTGTTGGATCATTCAACAACATATGACAGTGAGCATGCCTATGAATGTTTTGTTGAATTTGGGTACACCTTGTATGTTGAAGATGACAAATATTTTTCATATGATAGTAAGAATAATGAAATGCAGACTGATGAGATGAATATGAATCAGATTGAATACAATAATTTCCTAAAGGTTTTTAATGATAGTGCATATTGCAGGGTAGGTGGAATGGATAGTTTCAAAAGAAATCTGATGAGCTCTATTCAGAACAAAGTTTATGATAGAGGAAAGTGTAGGTTTTTCTTTTTGAGGTGGCCTGGGGCCATCCCTAATGGTTTAATTTTTTAAACCAAAGTAGGTACAGAGGATTAAGGATTGCTAGTGCATGGACAATTCTTAGTAATGCCTCTTTAAAAAATTCTTTTCCATGCACAGTAATTGTAAGGAATCTTTGAAGGGTTTGGGTTTTCCATTACATGGACATTCCCAAAAGTTCCCTTTTTGAAAATGTGGGTTTTCTTTCCATGTACAATAGTGTAGGGTTTTCATTCTCCATGCTCCATTTTACATCTCCTTCATGCTCTGATTCATTCCCTCCTTTTTCCATTGCCTTGATTTTCATTTCCTGTCCTTTACTCGGTCTGCTCTCCCAAAGATATTCTGGATTCTTGGAGTGATTTGCAAAATCACTCATCCCCAATAGGAGCCACTGTTAGAACCCAAAATTTAATCTAAAATCCTAAGAGTTTTTCTCATTTAAACCCCATTTTTCCATTCAAACTCTAAAGGATTTTTGTTTCTTTTCCTATCTTTTCATAAAAAATTCATTTCCTCCCCCATCCAAATGCTAAAAACACCTTATATATCATATCTCTACCTTAATTGTTTTGAAATTCCCATTTTTTCACTCTTTACCACTATACTACATACAATTCAATCCATACTTGCGGTATAGCAGTAGCGGTTTGGAGCAATCAAAGTAACCTTTACTATGGTACCGTAGAGGGTCATCTCAAAGACCGTGGTAAATGGGAGGAAATGGCTAACGGTCACACCGCAATACCATCCATGGTATAAACATGGACCGTGGTGACTACGGTAACATGAGATAAACGATTAAGCAACGAATACCGTGGTACCGTTGGAGGACATGCTAATGACCGCGGTAGCGCGGTGAAAAGCAATAGATGAAGGTGACGGTGAGATAACCAGTAAGTGATAGCGGAGGTAGCCGTCAGAAGAGCCACTGCGACATCGTGGCCATTAAAACATTGACCACGGTGATAGCGGTAAAAGGGTCAGCGAGGTGTACAATGAACAGTTAGCAGGCATCTAGGCGGCTACTGCCACACCATGACTGGTTGGAGTGGAGACCGCGGTAGCATGACCGACATGGAGATAACCGTCATGGTAAGCAGAGCTAATAGTGGAGGCCGTGGAAAAGTCAAAATGCCGCTATACCATGGCTAGTCAAAAGGGAGCCCGCGGTAGAGCGGTAAGATAAAATAAAGGAGCGGATAAAGTAAATACAATGAAATTTGAAGGGCGGGAAGGGTATAAAGTAAAATTAAAATCTCTTCTATAGTTTGAAACATTTAATTTTCCAATAAGGCAATGCAATTAATTTTTTTAGTTTCAGCCATGGAATGTAAACGGATGTAACTGAAAACGAAGGGTCGTGACCCTTGGATTTTATTGTATAAATATTTGCAAAAAATCTGTAAGTAGAGGGGTAGGTAGTAGTTAGAGTTGGGGTGAGATCTTTTCTTAGAAATAAGACCGGGAATGGAAATAATGTACAAATCTTTTTCTTAAAACAGAGCAATGGAAACTAATGTTTTTAAACTAGTGAAAACCTTTTGGTTCAGTTGTTGAGATGTTATAATTTGTATTATGTTTATCTTGGTTCTCTCCAATTCAAAATCTTTTGATCATTTGAGTTAATGTATCAAGCATAAATTTTGATTCATCAAGGTGCATGTTTTCAATTTGTGTGATTTTTATTTGCTGGTGTCTTAAGTCAGAATTAAAACCCTTCAAGTAAGTCACAGTGTTTGATAGATTTATTTTGGATGATTTAAGTAGAACAAAGTTAGAAAACATTCCAGCATAATTTATGCAAGCCATAAATAAATGAAATTATGTCATTCATAATATTTTATTTTATAAAGTGCCTAACAACTAGAAATTAAACAAAAGAAGGAAAACACATATAATTTTCTATTTTGACTCCATTGCCCATGTGGATAGAAGGCACTGATCTACCTCAACCCAGAGATAAAATTTCACATCAAACATCATTTTCAAAATCCTTTCATTCATGTAGTAGGAGTAGGAGTAGTTGTAGTGATTTTCATCTATCCACTACCTTTTCCATTGTGGGTAGATTGTTGCATCAGGAAATACATTTAAATCTGCATCAATCATTAGGTTCACCCGCCTAGGTCTAGCAGAACCTAAAGAGAAGAAGGTTCAATTGCATCAATTGGCCTTGTAAATTGGAAAAAAGCATTGTGAGAGCTTGGCAACCTCTCGTGGTTCAAACCATAGTTTTTGAGAACCAACACTTCCAATGTTCATCTTTATAGGCTTCACTAACTATCTTCATCTCAATCTCAGAGAATAAACACAAGCTTACTTCAGTAGTAGCTTTGCTTCTAGTTAACACACTGTTTGTCTTGTCTCCAATAATCTAATTTTCTGAATGATTCCTCTATAATATTTCGGTGTCCTAGGGGACATCACCAGAGAATCTTCTCTTTCATTCTACTTTTCCTACTCATCTTTATCTTGTTCTTCCACAATTTCTTCTATTCTTGCACAGTCATGTTCATCAGACACATATCCATCAATATCAATAGATTTCTTCACTGTTTAATCAACCTTCACATTTGTGCTCTCTACAATCTTTCTCAATATTTTATTGAAACATTTGTATTCCTTTCTTTTGGTAGAGTATCCAAGAAATATTCCTTCATCGCTTCTTGCATCAAACTTTCCCAAAGTTTCTTCATCTCTTTTGATAAAGCATTTTCTTCTGAATACCTTGAAATACTTAACTGTAGAAATTCTTTCATACCATAGGTCATAGGGAGTCTTTGTACTATTCACTCTTTCTTGAGCTTGATTAAATACATATACAATAGTATGAATAGCTTCTTTCTAGTAAACTTTCAGTGATCTGACTTCAGTGATCATTGACCTAGAAACCTCTTCAACTGTTCATTTTTTCCTTTCAACAACTCCATTCTGTTGAGGAGTTCTCAGAGAAGATAACTGTCTCTTTATTCCATGCACTTCACAAAACATTTTGAACTAATGGCAGGTGAATCCTCCACCTCTGTCAGATCTTAAGTATTTTATCTTCAAATTTACTTTATTTTCAACCATAGCCTTGAATGCCTTGAATCTATCTAATGCATCTGATTTATCTCTAATAAATGTAACCCATGTATATCTAGAATAATCATCAATTAATAGCATAAAGTACCTTTCACCAAGTAGAATTCGCACTCTCATAGGACCAAAAATATTTATATGAAACAAATCTAGTAATTCAGTAGTAGATTGTTCTCTTGATCTGTAATGATTTCTTTCTTGCTTCCCAAACTAACAATTCTTGCAAATTGCATTGACAGGCTTTGTAATTCTTGGTAAATCTCTCATGACCTGAATAGCACTAATCCTTTCCAAGTTATCAGAATTCATGTGACACATTCTCCTATTACATAACCAACTGTCATTTATTTGAGTCATAAAGCATTGTCCATCAGCACCCTTAAGTTGATAAATATTCCATTCAGATTTATTTCTTGTAGCAATCAATGTTTTGGATCCTTTTTGGATCTCACATTTCTCATCATTAAAAACAAGATCATATCCTTTTCTACACATCTTATCAATGTGCAAAAAATTATTCCTTAAACCATTAACGTAGTAAACATCATCAGTATGATGCTTTCCATCAAAGCTTACTGAACCTATCCCACAAATTTTAGCACTAGTATCATCTCCAAACATAACTAGACCTCCATCATATTTATCAAGCCTTAAAAAATTACTCTTATCACCAGTCATGTGATGTGAGCAACAATTATCAACTACTCAAAAATTATTTTCTTGCTTAGCATGTAGGGAAGAGATAACTGTACCTTCATTTTTCTCCTTCTCCTTCTTCAGAGGACTTTCCTTTACCTATTTTTCTGAATTAGTAGAGGTAGGTTCATCCTTAATCACCAAGAACAAGAATTCATTATCATTTGGATCTTCATATTCTAAATATTCATCTGAAATACTAAAATTCTCATTTACATAGTAAGCTCTATTAATCTTCTTTCCTTTCTTTTCTTTCTCATATCTTTGTTTATTCCTTTTAGCTCTTTCTAGACACTTTGCATCATAGGGACCTATTTCTGCACAACTAAATAACTTAAAGGGAAACTTACCTTCATACTTATTAGAGCCTTTTCTCATTCTTCTTATAAAATTAGCTTCTATTTCATCAAAGTTTTCTTCATCCAGATCTTCAATTTTTGTAGCTTTAAAAGCAGTCTCTCTTTTGCCTTCGTTTCTTAGACTCGACTTCCTCATCTCATAAGATGTCAAAAATACTAACATCAGATCCTTAGTAAAATTATTATAATCTATAGTATGCTCAATAGAACTCACTTTTTCACAATAAGCATCAGGAAGAGTTATGAGAATCTTCTTTACAATCCTGGTTTCATCTACAGTAGCACCAAGAGATCGTATTCCAACCACTACCTCATCCAATCTCTATAGATAAGCTTTGACATTTTCATCTTTGGACATATGTATAAGATTAATCTCTGGTTCCAAATTCTACAATTTCACCTCTTTAACTCTTTCATCACCATCATGTGATCTTTCTAAAGCATCCTAGAACTTCCTTAGTTGTCTTTAATTTTTGAACCTTAATTAACTCAAAATGTACTAGACTATTCTTCAAGATGAACTTCACCTTATTGTTTTCTTCTTGTAATTTAATTTATTCAAGTGTACTCGGACCATTAGTAGGACGAGCATAAGGATTCTTGTAGGATTTCTCCACATCATATCCGCAATACTCCAGATATTCTTCCATCAATACTTTCTAGATACCATAATTAGTTCCATCAAACCTCAGATAATCAAAGATCATTTTTCTATCCATCCCAGACCTTCCTCAAGTGGTTAATCTCTTCACCAAGGAACCAAGCTCTTATACCAATTGTTGAATAGGAAAATTGAGAGTGGGGGCTGAATCAGTTGTCACATATTATAACCTTTAATTCAATTACCAGAACTAATACATAAATTTCTTAATGATTCAACATCAAATTCCAATGTAGAAACTCAAATCCAATGCAAAAACACAATAACACTATATTTACGTGCAAAACCCAATGAGGTAAAAACCACAGTGAGGATTAACTCACACTATAGAGAGTATTAAAACTGATTACAAAAATTCCCACTACTGGAGATAAGGCTCACTTCCTACAATAAGGACTCACTATCCAACAAGGCTACAACCTGGATGGCTCACTACCACAAAGATACAAAGAAGACAAAGAAGGCTTGCTACAGAGAGACAAAAATCCCAATGCAACAAAGGATTCCACCATAATCATGATCAACTTGCATGAATGATAGAGTTCACCTTCTGCTCACTACATTTGGAAACTCAGTATTAAGCTTCGCATTGACCTACCACACACAAAACTCACATGCACCTTTTGAATAGCATCAAGATCGCTTATGCTCTTTCAATTATCTTCCTTCTTTTCTCTTGTACATTTTTCACTGCTAGCTCATCTTGTATTTATACTATCTCCAACCTTGAAAAGATACAAAGTCTATTATACAATTTCAAATTCAAATTAGGTCAATGCCAAAACATCCTAGGGTGGAATTAGAATTAGGGTGACCCAAACGCGTGCTTCACCAAGACCCATAATAGATCCAGTTGGCATGCTTCATCAACTTTGAAGATAGTTCTTAACACATAGTTGACCAAACCCGTGTAAAACACATAGAACAATTAAACTCAAAACTTTTAGAAACCAAAAATATCTTCAATACAATTAGAACATCTTATCTCTAGAACCACAAGTCAAAATAATTCATCAAAGAGAAATCCAAACTAGAACAATATTTCTCCTGGACCTCATCTAGAACACCAAAAAACATAGTTCATAACTGGTGAACACAACTCAAACTTCACAAAGAACCAATAGACAATAATATGGATATAGTAACCTTCAACAACCATGAATAACATATCTAAACCACACAACCATATGTACCAATTACCAAACCAACATCTTGAATACTTGTAAACTTCCTTTCATACAATTTTCTCAATATCCTCAACATATACAACCAACAACTAGTAGATAACCAAATGACATGTTGACATCAATGCCAACACTTTCATTCATTTTTCCATTCTTGCAACACAAAGATGTTGGGTTGTTCACATCAACGTGAAGCCTCCATTGTGCATGCGAAATCTTGAAGAACGTCTATGTGTTGAATGATGATATGTGTTGAAGCTTTGTCCAATGTCGATTAAGATCTTGGCATCACTTCATTGCATAAATTGTACTAATTCTCCGATCCTTTTTTGAGAGGAAAGATATTTGTTATATAGAATTTCTATTTTTGAATGAACGCTCAGGATCATGTAGTAGAATATCTTGATCGATGGTCAAAAGATGTTAAGAGGATTTAGATGGGAATAATCTATGCAAATAGATTACATAACTAGTTTGTATGAGGAATAGATTGAATAATCTATGGGATTGAAGAATAGATTGATCTATCAGGAAATAGATTTATCAGTCAAGCAATCAGAGTGAGCAATCGAGGGATCGCAATTTACTCAATCAGTAAAGTGGGTGAGGATAACTAATTAATTGATTCTTTTTGAAGTTGAACATGCAAATCATGTTTGAATTTTGCCAAAAAAGTTGTATTTATTTGATTTGATTTTTGATGATGTTTGAATAATTAAATCTGATTATTTTGGGGTAAGTGACATAATTAAATACTTGATGTTATTTAATTAATCAGGAGGAATAAATTTATATTAGGACTTAATTATGTAAATAAAATTTATTTAATTTTTCAAAATGATTAAAACATGAATTAATTAAATAAAATTATTGTTTCTCCCGATATAAATGATGATTTGTGGATGAATTAATTAAATAATGTTAAATCACTTAATTAATAGACAAATATGAGAAATGATAATAATTTAATAATAATGTATTATTTTATCAGAAGAGTGAGAGTTAGTTAAATAGTGTTGTTTCCTAGTCAAGACAATTTTAGGTTTCTTCATTTTGCCCCTCTTTGATACAATGCATTTTTTAGAATTTTGCTAAAAAAATTTAAAAAATTCTTGCTGAAAAGTTTCCCTAGTATGCCCCAAATGGGATAGCATGCATGGTGCTCCCTCGGAAAATTTGTTCAAAATTTTAAATAATGAACCAATTTTTTTTATAGGCTGATGTGATGCTTTTAAGTGCAAGGACTGACAGAAGAAATGGTGACAAGAAGAAAATGTTAATAAGAAGGGTATGTGCAAGATCATGATGGGCCAAAAAGTGGCGATATGTAAGTGATATGATGGCCCATGTGGCTGAAAATTTTTTTCTTACCCAAAATTGATGAAACAAAAAGGTTTTTTAAAGGATATTCTCAAATTTCCACCAATATAAATTATTCTTTACTCTGAATTTAATAAATAATTATTATTCATTTTCTATTTGAATTATGACTAAAGTCCTGATTGATACGTTGATTGAAAAACATCTATAGCTTTCAAACGCTATCACATTTTTTGAATCTGAAACATGCATCACATTCTATGCTTCACATACTATAGGACTAAAAAAGTAAAAAATAAATTTCATGAAGTTTTGACCAAGTTAAGGGGGTCAGACATGTGATTCTTTATATTTTTTAAAATTTGTAATAAAAATTTCATAATTAATTATTTACTTGGAAAAAAATTACAAAAAAATATACATCACATCGGGACATGAGTCCTCTACTTATATCTAAAAATTTATAAAAAAATATTATCATTTTATTGTGGTTAGGGTGGTCAAATAAACACCTACTTCTTATTTTTTCCCTAAAATTTAAGTACTACTGCATTGAAATTTCAAATTTTCACCAAATAGATTTTTTATTTTTTTAAATAAACTTAGTTGTTTTGAAACTAAATTCAATTTGCTATAGATTCGATTCTTACATATTTTTGAAATAATATAGATAACTTATTCAAATTTTTATGTCAAGTTGCCTAACTCTAATTTTCTGAATTTTTATCACCACTTAAGGGCCTATTTTTTCCATGATGATCCTGGACATACCCAGAAGTGGAGAATAGTTGATTTTTTTAGTCACTGATGAATTTTATTTTTCTTTTCTTGGAGGCTTCGTATCTTTAACAATCCTTATTGATATAGAAATTAGACACAATGCACCAAGGTATTGATGACCAAGATGGCGTTGTATCCATTGCATGGACTTTGACTTGACAAACAAAGAATATTCTTGCTCAATATTAAACACCTCCTTGGAGTATGTTTGTTAAGTAGATTATGAACTAGTTTTTTTTCCTTGTATCACCTAAGTTGGTGATAGTTGACATTTTTTTAAGGAAATTGTATCCTAAAAAGGGTTTTATTCCCACTCACACAATTACGTGAAACATTATGTAAAAACCAAAACTACATATATGCTCCCTAATCTAATTTAGAAGCAATGTATATAGGAAATTTGGTCAATGAAGGATGTTTCTAGTATACAAATTTTAGGTGAGAGAATAAGGATTTAAAGATTAGATTTTGAAAAAGTACTCAAAATTAACTAAAACATTCTCTCAAATAAACACTTAAATGAATCTTTTTTTTAACTCTTGAATATAATTTTTTGATAAAATCTTATTTAAAATAAATTCATCATATACTCAGAAGAAGTCTCTAGTGGATTTTCCTAACTCCCTGAGGCTTTAAGATGATTTCAAGGAAAGACTCAAGATATATATATATACATATTGTTTCATACTCATGTTAGATGGTGATCTTGATGTAGTTCCAATATGAAAGTGTATTCTACAAAGAGTGACTCATAATTCTATGAGAAGCAAGAATTGAACCAACATCTAATGGAATGGAAGTTGTAGGTCACATACACTATGGTCAACAAATGATCAAAGATCAAAATAGTGAAATGGAAAGAGAACCTTGAAAAAGAGAAACAAAAGATGA
The DNA here is from genome assembly GCA_007115665.2 of Sequoiadendron giganteum. Classification (NCBI taxonomy): domain Eukaryota; kingdom Viridiplantae; phylum Streptophyta; class Pinopsida; order Cupressales; family Cupressaceae; genus Sequoiadendron; species Sequoiadendron giganteum. The sequence continues at coordinate 600,878,252 of CM021104.1, forward strand.
CTAATTTTTTTTTTAGAATAGTCACTTTACTTTCACTAAGCTAGCTAAGGTGAGAGGAGAGTATTGTATATATAACAAAATATGGGCATATACATCCAAGAGGTGTATTAAATCCAACTACCCATAATAGGTGGGAGGTTTTACCTACTTGGTAAATACCAAATCATGTCACATATCCTACTCAAATAGAGACAAACTAATAGTTATAAGAGGTAGAATAAAAATCCAAAATATTGTGTGAACTACACATGTGTGGGAGAGAGTAACACATGTAGTTGATGGATTACACCACATAGCCTCATATTAAAAAAGTCCAATTAACCTAAGAAAGCTTAATAATATTTGTAGGAAAAAATATCCCTTAACATAAGGAAAATAAAAAAACCTACACTAGCTCAATACCCAAATGGTCTCGATAAATCTAAACCTCTAGCTAGAGTGTGCCAGTCCTATATGGATAGATGAGTACTTGTCTTGTGGATGGATATTTGTCCTAAATGGAAAAATTCCTATTTTGAATGGATAGATGCTTGAGTATACTAGTGAATAAAGAAAATAATAACCCAATTTTGAAAAAATAACAAAAAAATTGTGGTAAGCCTTATGTTATATGTATTGGGTTATTAAAAAATTCATAGAGTCATCATGATAAAAATTGACATCATTCAACCATGATGCATGGAAAACAATAATATGCACACCATGGAAGTTTTATGCAATAATTAAATAAACCCAATACAACTCAATGACATGTTGGGACTCAATTTCCCATTTTCCTTTTTGATTGAGACCTTTCCATTTATGTGCTTATTGGCATGATCCCTCATCAATAAATGGTATAAAAGTTTGTATATGGATCATCATGTCATACTATGCTCATTTTTTTGTTATATTTCCTTTTATTTGATCTATTCCCAAAAATCAAAATAAAAAATTTAGTTGTGTCAATAGTCCGTAGTGAATTAAGAACACTTGATTAGACAAAGGGATGCAAAAGATGATAGTAAGGGGTGTGGTAAAGGGTTCCCTAGGAATAAAGAAACATTGGTTTATAGTTCTTAGTCTCAATATAATCTCCAAAAGAGTGTGGGGAAGTTGAATGAATGCAAGTGATGGTGGTTCTCGATTGGATTGAAACCTTTAACAAAAGGAGGGGCAAGATGCATGGGCGAGTGGTAGAGGTTCCTAGTGAGAACACAAGTCTTTAATGTTCCTGATTACCTAGGGTAAAATGACCAAGGTTGTTGGTGCTTTTATTTCATGTGATTCATCCTCTCCCTACTTGGCCTACTAATAGTTATGAATCTATCTCGAATTAACTACAAGAATCCTTACATCTACTACATCTTCTTTTAGGAAGTATTGATCTTGGACCATGTGTTTTGAAACTATAAACAATGCATAAAAATTAAGGTTATGCCTTATTGTTGTTAAAAGGTTTTGGTCTAATTTTTAGAAAAGGTTGATTATTGTGTGGTTTTAAAAATGCTTGATTTTCCACAAAATATTTCTAGGGTACAAAAATTTCTAGTCCAAACCATTTTGAGAAAATTATGTTCAATTATCGATATAAATGTTTTATTATGACATATGTATGTGAACATCTCCATGAACACCTATAGATCTTCAAGGGAATTTTCTCACATGTGGGGTTTCTATTATCACATTTACTAATATAATTGTAGCATGAAATTAGTGAATGTAACAAAACTCTGAATATTTCAAACCTTATAATGGCCTTTTGCATTTTTCAAATGGATTTATGCAATGTATTTATGAATGAATAAGTGTGTTTTGTATATTTTTATTATTATTCTAATACATATGAATGCATATATGTTGTATTTTTGTTTCCAAATTTATTTTCAATTTGATATCTATGACTTTGTACCCATTAATAGGCACCAACTAGAACCTCGATCAACACAACCCAATATTATAAGAATAGAAGTATCTATTGTGCATTCATAACCTTTAAATATATCTAGGGATTGATCTTTAGTGAGATGAAAATGAATCTATTTGATTTAGGTTATGTTTTCACATTTATGTCATCTATATAAGTGTCTAAAGATAGCTAGAAATTCTTGGTTAAGTTATAGTCTTTGTGGCCAGCCAACTATACCTATATGTGATATCAATAGGTCTATTAAAGCATACCCTTGTAAATAATGTCTTGAGTCTAAGTTGAGCTCAAATAATGAGAAATATAACCCACTCTCCTAGATTTAGCTCAAACTCCTGCATTATTATTTTGTGAATTTGATTTCACTAATTTGTTGACAACACTAGCCCTATAAATGGAGTTCAATTCTAGGAAATGAGGTAGTGATTTTAAGACCTATAATGTATATTATTTGACCCTTAACATAAAATGTGTATCATGATTGATGAACAATAATGAATATAAATGTCATTGAACCATGATGCATAAAAAAGAACACTATGCACACCATAATATTTTGATACAACCTTTAAGACAAATCTATATAACTCAATTATATAATAATTGTTCAAAGCTTCAAACAAAACCCTTACAACTCAATTATAAAAAGAAACCATTAAAGTATTCAAACAAAAACCTTACAACTCAAAAGAGTACATTTAATTCAATTATTAATATCATTTATTCATACAATCATCATGATAAAAAGTAATGTCATGAAACCATGATGCATGAACAAAAAAATATGTATACTTTGGGAATTCGATGCAACCATTAAACAAGATCAATACTACTCAATGACATGCATGTAATTTGAACCTTAAAAACAAATTGCATCATCATGATGCACAATAGTGAATGTCAATTTCATTGAACCATGATGGATAAACAAGAACAATACATAGAACATAGGAGTTTGATGTAATATTCAAGAAAAAATCATACAAATAAATTTTAAAAACCATTAATATTTTCAAATAAAACCCCTTAAAACTAAAAAAAAATCATGTAATTCAATTTTATTCATGAAAACATCATACAATCTGTAATGACCCCTTTTCTAAAAATAGAAGGTACTATTTTTAGTAAACATGGTTTTCAAAGTTGCTAATCAAGAGTTGCAGATAAATCAGGTAATTTAGAGTTTCATGAAAATTTTATTAAATCAGTTTTGGGGGATAAATTAATATTTATTTTTAATTTATCCTGAAGCATGTTTTGGATTAAAAAAATCAGATTTAAATGCTTTTGACAATAGTTGTCATAAAAGTAAATGTTTTTGGGAAATGGCTAATTTTTGGGAGGCCAATTTTGAAAAGGAGTTACCTCATGTCCCCATGCGGCTGCTTAACTCCATTTTCTACTTAAATTTAAGTAGTAGGGGTGTTCCCATGCATAAATTTTGTTGTTGGGAAAGGATAATTTGGAATCTTTTCCTATTTTAATGGAGCAGCTACTATTTAGGAATTAAAAATAAGTTGTGGAAAAAGAGGGGGGGCTAGAAATAAGCAGCAATGCATATTGCTAAAAATCCACGTGGCTCCACAAGTTTCTTTCCCTCTTTTATAATATTTGATTTCCTTTTTCTTTTTTCTATTTTTTTACTGTACAAATTATCATTAATACTATTAATATAAATTTAAGCTGGCTGTTTAAAAATAAGAAGAAAAATTAAGTATTCATGAGGCCATCAGCTCCACAAATAACTCCTAAATAAGTTGAGTAGTGGCTGCTAACTAAAATAAGCTAAGCAACCGCATGGGGACATGATGCTACAAAATCATGAGAGGAAAGATTCTTGCATAATTCTCCTTCACATGTTTGTTTGTTCTTCTAAGGCTGGGAAATCGAAGAAGAAATAATCTCTAAGGCTGGTAAACGAAGGAGATTGAGGTTTGAAGGAAGAGGTTCTGATTGTCTCTAGAAGCAGTTTCACACAAAAATTTCCATTGTTTTGAATAGTTGAAGTTTATTCTAGAATTTGGTATTTTGTTTGCAGGTGGAAGTGTGATATTTGGGGTTTGAGTGATTTATTTGTTGCAGATTTTAATTACAGATTTTTGGAAATGGTTTTGCTGATATTTCACAATATTTTATATTATTTTATCATAATAAATATCTGTGTGGAGTTTGGAGAGTTTCCTCTAGTTTGGGTAAAGTTTAGTGTGTGTTTCGGCTTCATATTTGGCTCTTTGTTTTGAGAAAATCTGCAGTAGATGTATATTACTGTTAGTAGTTGTATGAGACAGAAATAATAATGCATTTACATGTTAAAAATCAGTAAAATACATTCTGTTTTCGTTGCTTCAAGTTTCTAGTTATTTAATGGTGTTTTTGAAGCAATTTCTTGGATACCCGATTTCTTAAATCTAATTTAAATTGTACCAAGTTGTGGGTATTGTTTGCTGCTGTAAATAAAAGCATATTAATGTCAAAAACATGTTGTATTGAAGAAAGGTGTTTCATTTATCAGAAAAATCATTAAAAAATAAAAAATAGGAGTTTATGTTGCAATTTTATTTTACTTGATTTCATATTTTGGATGTATGAAAAAATCATTGTGTAGAACTGAAATTAATTTAAAGGGGATATTGTAGTGGTATCAGAGCTATGATATTTCCATCTTGTAGGGTAAATTAAGTTTTTTGTGTAAATCATGTGTTTCTTCCAATCAATGTTAAAGAGTGGGAGACTGGTACAGTCGGACAATGCAAAAAAGGTTTGTGAATGGTATAAAGAGTACATATTTCTCACAAAAGATGAAAAGATTTCGCTTACATTTTTTGAGTAGTTAGAATTCAAAGGAAGAAATATGCCTCGAGAGAAGATGATCATCAAATTCTTTGAAGATTTCCAAAGTTTTAGTGAATATTTCAAGACTAAAGAATCATTTTTATGAGTTCTTCATATGGGCTAGAGAGGAGGAAGAACTAGAGAAAGAGGAGATCAATAAGCTAGAATTAGAGCCACAAAATATTGCTAAGGAAAAATACTTGGCAGATTCTAAGGAGCATAATGAGAAAGATTTAATATGGAAAAGGTTGTAAATACCAAAAATCAAGAAGAATGGAGAGATTGCATCCACCCAATTGAAGGTAAAAATATCTTGGTTGAGAATTTTATTCCAATTTCTAAAAATAATTTAGTTCAATCTAACATTGATAAAGATAAATATGAGGAACAAGGGAAAAAATGAGGAATCAACTTTACATCTTAAAGATGCATGTTGGAAATTGGATCCAGAGTTGTCTAAGGATAATATACTAGGAAGACATATTGATGTGCATGAGTTTTTGAAGGATGTTGTAGATGAAACCTTTCCTATTGATAAATTTTATTTTGAGCATCATAGCAATGTAGTATATCTTACAAGGAAATGCAAATTAGGAATAAGAGATATAGGGTGGAAAGGAAATCATTATACTCAATTATTAAATATCTCAAAAATAATGTTGTGGGATCCAAGTGTTTTGTACATAACCAACATGTAGGTTGAAGTCAGATGTGAGGAACTCATAATAAGGAGACATGCACTCTCCACAGTGCATTCAAAGAATCTAAATGCAAAGGTGGATAAACATGTTTTCGGCCTTAGAGTAGCATAGTGGAATCATGGATATATATCTATGGAAATCAATTCTAAAGAGGAGGATGAAATCTTTGTTGGTAGCCCAAGTTATGGAAATGATTTTCAAATTTAAGATTTCTTCCTCTTTCCATGCAAATATAAAACTTTTTCATCAAGAAAGGAATGTGAAATTAAGTGATAAATTAAGGGGCACAATTTATAGCTTAGAGGATATGGGCTCTTGGTTTCATGTTTTTAATTATCCTAGCATTTGGTATCACATGGAATCCTTATTGCATTATAACTATTTTATAAAGAATCAGAGTGCACAACATATAGAACATTCATGGGATCTAGGTATCACTATTGAAGAAAAAATTATAGGTGATAGCTAGGAGAAGGTGACCACCTTGAGATGCTTGAAACTTGCTCATGGTAAGAATAGTTGGTATCATTTGAATATTCAAAATTTTGTTAGTAAATATCCTTTGGTATTTTGGATCTCAAGCTACCCACAAGATGGAGGATTCAGGAAGAAGAAGATACCACAAAATTATAGCATCCTGAAGGGAAGAATATTGTTTATCATTTGGAGTGAACAATGGTTTGATAAGGACTTCTATACCATGAGTTTAGGAGCAGCAATAACTTACATCATCCATATTATTGACCAACATGGGAATGCAACCTTTGAGGGTTTGAACACAAATATGGAGGTAATGAATTCATGCTTTGAGTTTTACATTTCTATTTTATCACATCCCTTAGTAGAAGCTCGCATGGTATTTTAATGGATGATAATGGGGGAGAAATTTTTTTGGTTTGGAAGAATATGTTAGCTATGGCATTCTCTAGTGAGCCTCAAATTTTCTTTCCATTAATTACAAGTCAACAAAGGATATTTTTCAAATGTGTTCTCATAGGCATTTCTATGAAGATATTTCAGCATACCATTCATATTGCATCAAATTTGCATTGGGCCTCCTTAATGCAGATGTTGGGCTCCATTCAATTTGAGAGCAAGAATTTGACATATTCTACACTATTTGAGGGGTTTCAAGATGTCTTAATTAAGGAGAATTCACATGAGAAAGTAAATCAATGGAAGAAACTCAATGAAGGTGGTAATTTTGTTAATATCGTGCATCTAAGGGGTTCATGTGAAAGTCTTTCAATCCAAACAAATAAAGAAGATTCTACATTGATGGGAAGAACAAAAGAACCTTTGGTTAGGCTTGAGCAGGTAGCCATCTCATGTTATGTTATTTTCATTTCAGATTTCTTACAACCATTATCTATGGGATGTGATGTTGTAGAAAATGGAATTTTTATGGTTATGATGCAAAGGAGCAACTCCATGAAATTTTAAAGTATGGAGAGGAAAGGTTCAAGAAATGTTTCCAAATTATTCTCAAAGCCACTTATCTTGTTGAAGAAAATAGATTATGAGTTGTTGATTTCAAAAAAATTCAGAGGTGTGAAGATAATTTCAAACCCCATTTGGCTTCCCACTAATACAACATTAGTCATATTGATGACTATTACTCAAGTTTACCATTATTGTAGTTGTTATATCAGTTCCATGTTTTTTATTTTGATAAATTCAGTTATAAACAACGATATATTGATGTGTTGGGAGGAAGTATATTTGCATGATGATGTTCAAATAAGGGCTGAATTATTAGTAAACACTAGTCAATCCATCATAACACTAATTTGGAGGAGATACAAGGAAGTTTGTCTAGTAGTGCAGTATGTGTGTGTTGCCTATAGGTTTCCAATGAAGTGTGAAGATTTGTGGGTTTTGTGTATTTGGGAATGTGCTATTGTTGTAGATCAATTTCATTATATTCTATATCATTTCATAATTTTATTTTCCAAACTCATACTAGCTTCAAAAGTTGTGGCTTTAATTTATCAGTAAATGAAGCAGTACAATATTGGCAATATTGTGTGATTTGGAGATTCTATGAGCATTTTGATGGGATTTATATGTATTGGGGATTATAACATGTTTCTTTCTTGGGTGTACTTAAAATTGTATGGTATTCCCTAGAAAAATACTCAGAGTGCTGAGTCACAAAAATGGGGTGATAAATTTGTGTTTGCAGATAGTCTCAAGAAGAACAACTACTTTAGTATGGATGGGTTGTTTCTTGCAAATTGAGACTTGGGAGAATTGCACTATAAATTTTGCTGTTGTATGATGTCATTTTTCACTCCTCTAATATACTCTTCCTTCCATATATCAGTCCATGAATGTGAAATAAATATTTCAAAATCTAAGGTTAAGTATGGGCTTTTTGTTTCATATTATTGCACTAAATATTTCAGCAATGTGAAGGTAAGAGAAGTAACTATTTCCCAAATTTATATTTTATGTAATGAGGAGTGCATTATATCTTACAATAGACCTAAAGTTTTCAAAAATAAGATTTTCATAATTGGGAGAGGTCTCAGGTTTTACAAGTTTGTCTCATCTCACACTAGTGCTTTTGGCAAGTTGATTAAACCTATGGGGGAAGATGTGTTTTAGTGGGAGAATGAGGATGTATGCATAAATTACTTATACATAAAATATTTTAGGCTGCATATATTTTGTTTTTGGATTCATATAATTGGAACAAAGGAATCTAAGTCCTCTTTTTTACACAATACTCTTTGGCAAAGAATGCAACTCTTCACAGGTTTAGTATCAGGGCTTAATATGCATTTTTATATGACATATCATTTTGGCATAAGGCCTTTGGAGCATAATGTTTTTAATTGCTTGAGGACAAATTTTTTTGGGGAGGGAGGACTTGTAATGTCCCTTTTTCTAAAAATAGCAGTTACTATTTTTAGTAAACCTAGTTTTCAAAGTTGCCAATCAGGAGATGTAGATAAATCAAGTAATTTAGAGTTTTGAACATGAAAAATTTATTAAATCAGTTTTGGGGGATAAATTAATATTTAATTTTAATTTATCTTGGAGTATGCTTTGGATAAAAAAATCATATTTAATTGCTTTTGGCAATAGTTGTCATAAAAGCAAGTGTTTTTGGGAAATGGCTAATTTTTTGGAGGTCAATTTTGAAAAAGAGTTACAAAATCATGAGAGGAAAGATTCATTCCACTTTAGAATTGATTTTTAGAATCCAAGAAGCTTCTTGAAGAAGGAAACTCATATAAAATACAATTTATTGCTTTTTTGTAATTATTCTTGCATATTTTCCTTCACAGGTTTTGTGTTCTTCTAAAGCTGGGGAACTGAAGAAGAAATAATCTTTGATGCTGGTAAACCAAGGGGATTGAGGCTTGAAGGTAGTGGTTCTGATAGTCTATAGGAGCAGTTTCACACAAAAATTTCCATTGTGCTAAACAGCTGAAGTTTGTTCTTGAATTTGGTATTTTGTTTGTAGGAGGAAGTGTGATATTTGGGGTTTGAGTGATTTATTTGTTGTAGATGTAAATGGAATATTTATGGACATAGTTTTTCTAATATTTCACATTATTTTATATTATTTTATCATAATAAATCTTTGTGTGGATTTTGGAGAGTTTCCCTCTAGTTTGGGTAAAGTTTAATGTGTGTTTTGGCTTCATATTTGCTGTTTGTTTTGAGAAAAGTTGTAGAAGATGTATATTACTATTAGAAATTGTATGAGACAGAAATAATAATTTATTTCCATGTTAAAAATTTGTAAAATACATTCTCTTTTGGTTGCTTCAAGTTTCTGGTTATTTAATGGTGTTTTTGAAGCAATTTCTTGGATACCCAATTTATTTAATCTGATTTAAATTGCAGCAAGTTGTGGGTATTGTTTGCTAATGTAAATGGAAGAATATTAATGTAAAAAACATGTTGTATTGCAGCAAGGTGTTTCATTTATCATAAAAATCATTAAAAAGAAAAAATCAGAGTTTATGTTGCAATTTTATTTTACTCAATTTCATATTTTGGATGTATGAAAAAAACATTGTTTAGAATTGAAATTAATTTAAAGGGTATATTACACAATCATCATGATAAAAATAAAAGTTACTCAATGATGAATAAACACTATGTGCACACCATGGAAGCTCAATGCAACCAGTAAACAAACCCAATATGATTCAAGAACATGTACCTTTTGACCCTTAACACAAAAATTTATATTATGATGATACACAACAATGAATGTCACTAACTACAATGTATAAATATATGCACAAATAAAATTTTAGGAGCTTAGTGTAAACCTCACACAAAATTAACAAAACTATTAGGATACTATGCCATATATGGCATTGAACCTTGAACCACACTAGGCATGGTATATAGGTTTGATGCAAACTTTAAATAAAACCTAAAAAAATCAATGTCGCATATGTCATGGTACCTTCAAATCAAGATCATCATAAAAACTTGATATATGTAACACATGATCCTTCATGAAAAAACTATAGAAGTTGATAATCCAACCTCATAGATCCCAATGAACACCTGCAAGAAAATAAACTGTCACCAAAGGAGATCAAGAGACACAAGAATGTTTCTCTGCAAACATGAAGCAAAAGATGCATTACCCGAGAAGTGAATAATTACAAAGAGATCAATCCTTAAGAAAGGATATCAAAACCTAAAGTGAGAACCCTAGGATGAAGATTAAATTAGCATGTGACAAGTGTCAAGATCATAATGAATGAGACAACATGAATAATTTAATAATGCAAAAATAAAGATTCCTAAGTATAGCTTAAGTGAAATAAAGTAAAGGTGACTTAATTAATTAATCAAAATGATTAAGTTCATCAAGTAAACAACCTATTACTCTAACATGCCCTTTAAGATGAACTTAGGGAGAAGCTAAAAAACTAAGGACAAATGCATGAAAGCAAATATGGGTCTCGACAAACAAGGCCTGATGAGGTACCTATGGACAAATGAAAAAGAACTCTCACAACAGGAGAAAAAGAGAAAACCTCATGGGAAAAACTCTTCTCCAAAAGAGAGAAATATAGGTGAAGGTCTAAGAAGCATCCAAACAAGAATGAAGGATGACTCAATCAAGAAGAAATTGTCCCATAAGATAGGAACAAAGGATGAACACCACTGAAGCATGAAGAAGTTGTAAACACTATGGTAGAATGACTACTATGATGTTGAAAGAAGAACCTCCTCTGAAACAAATGATGATCCAGATCAAGATGAAAAGAATCTGCATGAGTGCCCTCAATGACACTACTTGAATCCGATGGAAAACCAAGGAAAAACATCTAGAACTCAAAGGTACAGATGGAAAAAGTACCAAAAGTCTGAAGAACTGATCATGTGAAAATGGAAGGTCGCCTCCAAAATAGGAATGCAAGAGTTTCCATATAGTAAGTTCTCCATCTCACCAAAATGCATGGGTAACTAGTTGCTGCATCTACCTAGTACATAGGAAGAAATACTGAATACATATCTCACTCCAATGTGAGACCAAGGAAGCATTAGCATGAACGGTATAATACCCCCCCATAATGCTGACAAGGGAGAGGTATGATAGGTACACTGAAACTGAATGCTAGAAATAATTGCATGAAGAATAATCAATAACATTAGAATGTGCAGACATGAAAGTACAAGCAAATATAAAGGGTGTGAAAAAAAATTCACACACACATGAGAAACATATGAAGGTAAAACGAAGGAAAACATCAAACCCCAAGGAACTTTATATCATAGTGCAAGTACAACAAGGCACAAAGTGATGTGCAAGAATCTCAATACTACACATATAAATTTGAGGTACTTTATTTCAGTGCATTTACAGATGATAAATACATGCAATGTGAGCCCAAAGGTCCAAAAACGGAAAACATCTGAGAAGAAGGATTTATGGAAAAAATAAAAAATCAAATCTAGAAACCACCTGCACCACTGTGAAGAGCTCAAAACTAGCTTTCCGATGATATCTTGTTTTCCCATTTTTAACATCACATGCAAAAGTTATGTCGAAAACACTGAATGCAACTTAAAAAAAGAAGATATGACTTTGACTGGAAATAAGAGAGACTTGAGAAAAAATATACAAAAAATACCCACACCACTATAAGTTACTCTGAGTCCTCTTTCCGACGATATCTCGTTTTCCTGATTTCGACATCGTGGGCAAAAGTTATGGCCTCTGGAAGAAAACTGCCCTCAAAGGGCAAACAAAAATAGTTACTACATTAAATTTGACGGCCATACATGACCGTTGCAGAAAAAACACAACATTAAAATTGACGGCCAAATGGCCATCGCCGCATTTGCACAACTAGACTTATTTGAAAAAAAATGTTTTTTATATAAAAGAAACAATAAAAAAAACATTTGCAATAATATTTTTTTTGTTTGTAAATAAAATTAATAAAAAAACTTTTTAGGGGCTGACGGACAGCTAACCTGCCACTGAAAGGTAGACCTGCCACTGGCCGGTCACTATACACCAGCACTTATGTAGGTTGTCGACACTATGGGTTCCACAAGCCTGCATATGCAGGTACCTGCGGGTACCCCATACTGAGGGCACTGTGTAAGCCTTAAAAATGACTTTCTTTTATTTTTAAAAAATCTTTCTATTATTTTAAAAATGAAAAAATAGCTTATATATATATATATAATTTTTTAAAAAATTTGACAAAAAAAAAAGAAGTAAAAAATTAAAAACTTTACCAGGGTTGAAGAACTTTTCCTCGATCTACATGTAGATGGTCATACTAGGCCGTACAGGCAATTTTTTTTTCCTTAGAGGTCAATTTTTTGGATTTCAACGATTTCACAATCGATATTAGGGTATTTGGCGCTACAGACACAATGGTGAGCTCTCCTTAGTCCCAAAACGCTTCAAAATTGCAGGTACGCTCTGGATTTGGTAGGAAAGCCCTCTCTTCAAACCTTCACAGATCTGACAAACGAAAGTCAAATTTGACAAAACAAAGGTCAATATTGACTATTCTGATAGCTTTGGATTCAATGGAGAGGAGTGATTTGATCCTGGATGCACTTAAAAACTACTTCAAGGAAAGATCTCTCAAAGAAAGGAACAAGAAGCTTACAGATCTAGAGCTCTGATACCATGTAGAAGTTGATAATCCAACCTCACAGATCCCAATCAAAACCTATAAGAAAATAACTTGTCACCAAAGGAGATCAAGAGACACAAGAATGTTGCTCTGCAAACATGAAGCAAAAGATGCATTACCTGAGAAGTAAATAGTTACAAAGAGATCAATCCTTAAGAAAGGACATCAAAACCTAAAGTGAGAACCCTTGAATGAAGATTAAATTAGCATGTGAAAAGTGTCAAGATCATAATGAACGAGACAACATGACTAATTTGATAATGTAAAAATAAAGATTCCTTAGTTTAGCTTAAGTGAAATAAAGTAAAGGTAGCTTAATTAATTAATCAACATGACTAAATTAATCAAGTAAACAACCTATTACTCTAACATCATATAGTCATATAGGAATCAATGTCACTATAGAGTCATGCATAGATAAGTACACCATAATACAACCTCCAAATAAAGTCTAGATGATACGTGTTTCTATATCCTTTATGCATGTGCCATACAATCATATAGAGGAATAAACGTCACACAACTATGATGCATGAACAAGCAACTTCAAACAAAATTAATTAAAAAACTTCTATAACTATCACTAAAATCCATACAAACTAATGGTATATATACCATTAGAGCCTTTATTCAAATAGTCATATCATCATCTTGTATGAATAAGCACACTAAGTACACCATATGAGTTTGATGAAAATTACTCACAATGGAATTTTAACACAAAACCCAAAAGTATCATTATAAAGTAGGAACACCATATGAGTATGCACTATAATTAGAACCTTAAAAAAACCCTATTAAATTAACAACACATCATTATATTTTTCATAGAAAAAGTCATACAATCACTATGTACAAGAGTTAACATCACTCAACCTGTGTGTTCAATGGCCACAATAAGAGTTTTATGCAACCTTAAAACACAACACATTCAATTCAATGACATATGTTCCATTAAAACCTTCAAACAAAAACTATACAACTCAATGACATATTTCTCATTACACACTTCACACAAAAGCCATACAATCATCATGCAAAAAAATGTTGTACTCAACCATGATAAATGAACAAGTGCATTCAAAAGATTATAGTATTTTGACATTACCCTCAAATAAAACCTACACAACTTCCATTAGATCTTCAAATAAAAACCATAAAACTCAATGAAATATATGCCATTAGAATTCAAAATAAAGCCTCTACAATCATAATGGAAGCTTCACTCAAAATACATGGACCTCATAAGATTCAAATCCATCCAAACTTTCACATGATGTATAGCATATTCAATTAGAACCATCACAACTTAGAGTTGATTTCACTCAACCATGTTGAATGAAAAAAACATTATAACTATTTCATATTAGTTTAATATATATTAGCCATATATTGATATCAATCCTAATACATAAGTGCAATAAGACACACTATAAGACTAAATAAGATGTCCATGCCATGTACAATTTTAAAGAATTTTGCTACCTTAGGACCATTATAGCAGTTCAATGAGGCTTTCATGGTTGGCTTCCCTATCATCAGGTCACTAGATTTCTTAGCCTTCCACCACTAGGCAGGCATCAATCCCCATACATCATGTTACAACTTTGAGGAGACCCATGTTTTTAGTAAAAAGTTTCTTGGGCATGTCACTACAACCTCCTTTGTACAAGGGCACACCCCTTCTAAAGTTACAAAGCTATTTTGTTGAATTCCTTAGAGATATTATGCCTAAATTTCCCTCCACCACAATATCGAGTATTTATGATACTATGGCAATCAAATATTGTCTCAAAATTCATCCAAAAAGGGATCGACATTCAATCGTTAAACAACCCTTTGAGAAAATAAAAGAATTGGAGCTCTAGGATGAGAAAAATAGAAAGATGAATCCTTTTATAAAGGATTCTTAAAATGTTTCAAAGAATTGATACACTTTAAATAAAACATATACAACTCAATACCATATGTGTCATGGTACCTTCAAATCAAGCCCATCATATAACTTGATCTATATAACACTTGATCCTTCATGCAAAAATCATACATCATATAGGAATCAATGCCACTAAAGCATTATGCATAAATAAGAACACCATTAAAAAACCTTTAAAAAAAACATAGATTATACATGTTTCTTTATATTTCATTCAAGTGTCACAATCATATAGAAGCATCAATGCCACTCAAATATAATTCATGAACAATTTTTTTTCAAAAAATAACAACTAAGAATGTTCTATAATCGTTAGTAAAATCCATACAACCTAATGGTATATATGTTGTTAGAACCTTCACTGAAAAAGTCATATCATCATCTTGTATGAATAATAAAACTAAACACATCATAGGAGTTTGATGAACACTAGTCACAATGCAAGTTTAACACAAAATCCAAAAGTATCATTATAAAGTAGGCACACCATACGAGTATGCATTATAATTAGAACCTTAAAAAAAACCAATCAAATTAATAATAAATCATTATACTGTTCATAAAAAGATTATATAGTTATTATGTACAAGAGTCAATGTCACTCAATCTACGAGTTTAATGGACACCATAATAGTTTGATGCAACCTTCAAACATGACCCATTCAATTAAACAACATGTACACCATCAAAACCTTCAAACAAAAACCATACAACTCAATGATATATTTCTCATTACACACTTATGCAAAAGCCATACAATCATCATGCAAAAAATGTCACTCAACCATGATAAATAAACAAGTGTGAAATTAAGAACAATATAGAAGTTTGACATAACCCTCAAATAAAACCCACACCACTTGCACTAGATCTTTAGACAAAACATATACAACTCAATGACATATACAATCATGATGGAAGCTTCACTCAAAATCCCTGCACCTCTTAAGATTTTAATCCATCCAACCCTACACATGATATATAACATATTCAATTAGAACCATCACACATTAGAGTTGATGTCACCCAACTATGTTGAATGAACAAACATTATACGCATGTCATAGTAGTTTAATATACATTAGCCATATATATTGACATTAACCCAAATACATAAGTGTACTAGGACACACCATAAGACTAAATAAGATGTGCATTCCATTGGACCCTTGACATAAATGCCTTATAGTTAAGTACATAGTCAATGTTAACAATCTAAATGCACAATAGCCATTAATAGTATATTAGACACATAAAATTTACATAAATCCTATCAATTCTTGATGAAATTTATATTCCAATTAACCTCTTAACACAAAAGCCATATAAATAATTCATAGTGTACAAGTCTATCATCCCATTATGGACTTGCACAAAAGCCAATTTTAGTGCATACAATTCAATATCATTCCACCTTTACAAAAAAATCATAAAATATATAAATATTGTTAAACAAATGAAATATAAATTCACAATGGAAAAACTTAAAATATATGTATTTGTTCATACACACAAATATGACTCAAACACTTACAAACCTTACCACTAGAAAGACATTGAAAAATTTCAAAAAATAGTAACTTGCATAACCTAATGACCCCAAAAAGTATTTATAACATATAACAAATATTAGAAATCAAATCCACAATAAAACATCAAATATTTCTTCATTTCCAACCCTTTTAATTTGTTTTACATGCATAAAATAATCTTTCTCTTAATTACTCTTTCTTTCAAACTATAGATTGTTTGATTATGAGCCACATGTTGGTATAAGTGTTGATACTTAGTATGCCAATATATTTCACATACACCAAATTACATACAATTAAAATTCTTAAAATATATTCTTCCGAAGAAATCAACTCAGACCATGTGAGAGTACTTTTCATCATTATTTACGAGCCTCAGTTTATTTGATTATGAAAGTAGAATAATTTTATTTTGAACGGCTCAAGGATTAATGAAAGCACTACTTCCTCGTTCCTCGTGAAATTATTATCATGATGGTGTTAGACATGATAATATACATAAAACAACACCTTCTTAGTTGATGCTTCTACAAACACGAGCATAATCCCATACTTTCCCTGGCTTGCAGAAGAAACCTTTATTTGGAGCACAATGTCTATCCTCTCTACATTTACACATCTTATCCAACGCGCATCCATCTCTCAACTCCTCCACACCCTTCCCTCCAATTCCAAACAAACCGTCCGTCCAATCATTGGAAAACACTCCGTGTGGATCAAGCCTCTCCTTCACCTTCAAAAATCCTTCCAAGTTCACAGTCCGTTTGGCCAACCCTCCGAACAAGTGACCTCCAGATTTTCCCCAGTGCAGTGCCCCTCCATACTTTTCGATCACCATCTGCTCTATCTCTTGATACACATCTTCATTCCACTTGGGCGTACCGGCTTCCCTTGGTCTGTAAGTTATGAGCTCCATCGTTACCTGATCCTCAGTCGGTCCTAGGTATACCTCGGACTTCTTAATAGACCTCAAAGTTATTATAGTTTGGTCACACAGCCTTTGGGGATCCAAATCCCTTATTTTCTTTATATCCTCCACGGCTTCCCGGAATCGAGAGAAAGGAACTCTCAGTTCCACGTCAAAGAACAAAAGGGTGTGCACGCGACGGTCCCAGCTACAAGTGGTCTCATTTTTATCTAAAATTTGGGTAGGAGTACAGCTCTTATCCTTTCGCTTAGGGACTTGTTCGCATTTACCAGATGTCTGCATGCGATGATTGAAACCTACAACTGGATAACCTGTGAAGATTTTTCCGTCATTCAAATACCCGTTGCCATAATTCGCCACATTATAAATTGTTGCGTTTCCAACACGGTTGCAAATTGCAACCACGTCTGCTTTTGCCTGCATTGAATCGACTAGAGGACAACGGCAAACCAAATAAGATGATTGTATGTATTATATATGGATTGAATCGATTGAAGAACTTTTTCATAGTAAAACATCTATCTTAGAAACAAATAATTAGTTATTTTTAAAAGAAGATCGAAATGTTAAAACACTCACATCGATAGACAATTGTTTCAAGGGTAGCGACCGTTATAGGAGAACCAACGATTGAGATGCTTCCGTCTCCTGGAACATCAACAGAAACGCGATCGTTGGCTATAAAAACCACCTTCCGGTGTGAAGGAAGCCAATATATGTCGGCAAATGTGTGAGCTCTGAGGAAACGTTCCGCTTCCTTTTCCAGATCGTAATCATCTTTGACTGAGACGGAAACCGATCGTTTAAACATGGGCTGCAAAGCGAATGTTATCTCTGAAATTGCTCCCAGGGTGCCCAGCGCCAATTTTGCGGCCTTCATATCTTCGTCTGCTTCTGTCAAACATATGATCTTTGCGTAGCCTTCAGAAGGAGATGCAGGCACTATCATTCTCATTCCTACCACATATTCATAAATTCCGCTGCCTTTGTCGGCGAGGCCACTACCGTGGGCTCCGGTGGAAACAACGCCAGCTGCAGAAACTCCGCTGATGTAAGTCATGGCAGGCAGAGCGAGGCCGTGCTTTGCAGCTGCTTCAATCACATCTCTCATCATTGTTCCGGCCTGGACGGTGATTGTCATGGCCTTCCTATTCACTTCAATAACGGAATCATAATTTTGGGTTGAAATAATGAGTCCTTCGCTCCCCACACAGACGAGCTTAGTTGCGCTGTGAGAATGTCTGCTCACCACTCTGATCTTCTGGTTTCTCTTTACAGCGTGGGCAACAGCGCGCAGAAGTTGGGCCTCTGAAGAGGGCCATACCGCGCTGGCTGCCTTGCAAATTGAGCGGTCCTCCCATATGCCCTGGTAATTGAAGATTTCACATCCATCGCTTCGGCATTGCACAGATGGGGCAGGTGAGCACGCTTTTACTTTTGCGTCGGTGCACAACGCTAGCGTGGAATAGAGGATAAAGACAAGCAAAATGCTAAGAGCGAGATTCATCATTTTCATTTCGCACTTTCCCAAATGAGAAACAAGCTAGTTATGTTCGGAGGGTACGGTACCAATATGTAATATACAAATCTTCTTGAATTCTAGTCTTTCGATAAAAACTTACGTCATACTAATTAATGAATTTATATTTCAATCATATAAAAATATAATAAGTCTTTATTTAATTTTTGAAGTCAATTTTTTTTCTTTGAATAGGATGATGATTAAAAATAGTTTGCAATGACTATCATTTTTCATATCTAATTTGTTTTAAATTATAATGAATAACATCTTTCAAAATTTTAAAAAGACTAAATTCAACTTAATTAAAAATAATTATTTTCAAATATAGTAAAAGAAAAAAAATATCAAATTCTATTTGATAAACACTTGAAAACTAAACACAAATATAGATTAAGAGTGTATTTTAATAATTGTGAAGATTAAAAAAGACTCTTTACACATTATTATGTTCATGAAATCTTTAATCTTTAGCTGTAATTTCTTATTAATCCAATATTCTCTAATTTTAATAGAAAATCAAAGGTGCATGGATTTCCCCACCTAAACAAAGCTTAGAGATATGCAAGATTTTTTTTTGTCATCCAATCCAAAGGGATATCAATAGTAAGGATCCAAACATCTTCCATTTCTTAAGCAATGGAATAAGAGTTAGTTTTACATAAGGATATGATATACTTGGCAATGTTATTAAAATGAATGAGAGAAAGTCTAGTTTCATAATAATTTATAGAAAGGAAAGATAAATTATTTCAAATAGTCTATCATATATCACATAAGAAATTAAAGATAAAGAAGATGTTTTTTATTATATAAGAAAGGAAAGGGCCTTGATCCCATAGAAAAAAATAGAAATAAAGCAATAAAAAATGAGATAGGCTAGGAAAGCACTAGCCACACCCAACAAAACAACAACTAGACTATATACTATTAAGTAACCATATGGGGCTCGTAGGCCAATTTAGCAGTATTTGCATCCTCTGGATCATTATAAGTATAAAAAAAAATATAAACGTACACCATACTAACCCAAAATGTGGCACACATGCCAAATAAGAGATTAACCATAAACCAACAAGTCCTAAACCAAAGCATAGCAAGCATAAAATAACAGTCTGGTACTATCATTCAAAGAAACCAAAGTTTTAGAATAACCGTTAAACCATATTAAAAAATAGAGCAATAGGACAAAGCCATTATTTGGCATTTGCAATCAACTCCCAGTTGTCTCCAACCTGAGAGACAAATTCCCTCTAGTCAGGGGAAACTTCATATGCTAGGTCCTTCATGTCATCATGCTTCCCGACCTTCTTTAATTGCTTTATGAACGTTGTTTGATTAGATATCGCTCTGACCATGGAACAATGCATCAACCCATTAATGAACTTCGTCAAAGTGATGATAACCTTTTCCATGTCCTTGACCTAAACCTACAAAAAAATTAATTCTAATTTTCAAAAATTGAATGTTAGTATCCCCAGAAAGAGTAGCATCAGGGACATTGTCCTCCTCTTCCTTGACCTCCTCAAAAATCTCAATATCCTCATCCTCACCTACTTCTTCTTCCTCCTTACCATCCTCCTCCTCCTCTAGTTCTTCTTCATCAATCTCGTAGTCACGGTCATCACAATCTATTCCTTCACTTTCCTCTTCCATTTGGGGTTCAAATTCTTCCACAACTAGTTGTTCCTCTTCCTCTTCCTCAATTTATTTCTTTGTTTTTAGCCAATCTCATTGACCTTCGACCACCATGCAACATGCCCACCCACCCTTCATCCATTTCCTCCTTTCGAATACCTTCACGGTCTTTAGTAATGATAATGAGATTACCCTGTTTCGGGTTTTGCTGGTCTTTTTTGAAATTCTTAACTTTTGGTGGTTCCAAAAGTAGCGAGGAGTGTTTCCTTTTCTCTGAGGTGGCTTTGAGAAATTCCAACTCAAGAGAATTTTCAATAGAGGCAGTCCAAGATTTAGACGCAGAGGATTTGAAACTGGAGGTAGCCAAGGGAGCAATATTTGAGGGGCTATGCTCTTGAGGTTTAATACAAGGAGCCAAGGGCATAGGGTTAGGCACAACGTTCAAATGCATAATAGCTTGGGTTAAATCAGCTTCCTCATCATCACTAGAGGGAGGATTGTCCTTCCTAACAATCAACAGGTTTCCATGAGGGTTATTCGCAAGGGAAAACTTATACATAGACAACATTAGGCCTTGGTGCAAAGTAAGAGAGCCCCATTCTCAATGTTTTGATACAAATAAGAAAGCAAGTAAAATAGAAGATTTATCCTATCACTATGATGAATATGATTCAGGATGGGAAAATGGTAGGAGCGAACAGTCATGTACCTACATTCTAAAGTGAAGCAATGCATCACAAACATACTAACCAGGGAAAATGGCGGGGGGAGGTCAAGCCAAGTATACCCATTCTAGAACCTCATTAGCCCTCACCTTCATGTAGGAATTTCTCCATGAACTTTTGATAATCAACACCACTTTTCTTCATCACCATTCTCTCTTCATTAGCTAGACTAGTAGCTTTGGCTATTGGCTGAGTCGTCACTTCAAATTTCATCACACCAATAGAAACATGACCTTTTTTCCATGATTTTGTGAACTTAGCTATCAAACTCTCATTGTAACCCCAAGCACTACTTCAAAGAAAGAAGCCATACTAGCTCCTCCAAACATTCTTCACACATCAGAATTTTGTTTGAGGATGATGCAATTAGGGGGTTCAATTCTCTTCCTTAGCCCTCCCATTTTAGAAGTATGTTAACTTTTTTGACCTTCCTTTTGGTTAGTTCCCTTCTTCATACCACCCCAAAATACAATAGCTCTTCCAACACTTATGCAAAACTTGAAGAGAGAATGGATGAAGAAAGTTAAAAGAAGAAAGTCATTTAACTTAAAAAAAAATCTAGATGAAAGGAACCAAAAAAATGATCCCAAGGAAAGAGTTGGAATGATTAACCATCACCATAATAAATGTTTCCATATTATCACTGTAATGATAAAAAATGTACTCCTTGACATTTTCTTATTTGCTTGGGCCCTCCTTGTTAAATTGAGCTTAATATGGCCTTGATTTAGTGTTGTAGTAGGTTTAACACATTCACATTAGGTCTTGGGCCCTTGTAAACTAAATTGGCTTAATGGTACCTTATTTTAGATGCTATAAAGTGTTGTACCACACTTTCACACTAATCTATGGTTTTCATTATTAATTGGGCTTCTTTATGCCTTATTTGGCCTTATTTTGCATGCCCAAGCCTTAATTAATACATCTTTCTAAGGATAATCCAGACATAAACCAACATGTCCAATCATAACTTAGGTGTTTTTGGATTGTATGACCCAAATTTAGTGATCTAGGACTTATATTCCACCTTGGGCATATGGGTCCCACCTAAGTTTTGGGGCCCTGATCTTGATTTCACATGAATTTAAGCATTTCTTGAAAAGTGTGTCCCATAGCCTAGCCTAATGTGAATCATATGCCACTTCTGGCATATGAGTCCCATGTAGCCCAAAATTAAATTTAATTCAAATTATTGCTGGGATTTTATCCTCCTAGATCTCATGTCGGCTTGTAGTGTTGAATTTTTTGAAAATTTGGCATAAACAAGTATAAATGCAAGGTTATTTCACTCAATTTATACCTACCAAGTTGAATGAGCATCCTTATAGAAAATTTGATTTCATAGGAGAATTCAAGTGTTTACAAGAGCATGCAAGAGCCTTCAAGAATTATTTGTCAAGTATTTTGGAGCATTATTCAAGTATCAAGCATCTGTTGTTGCACCCAGGAGCTTGTGTTGCAAGAAAAAATGACCAAACAATGAGAAGCAACCAAAAATAAGCTATTTCACCATTGATGTGAATGAGATGATTTGAAATTTATAAAGGGCCTTGTATAAATAAGTAGGGAAGAAGGCAAGAAACATGTGGTAAGAACTTGAGAAAAGATCACGGGTGTAACACCCCTCTGTTTTGCTCTTATGTTTTATTAAGATGTTTTATTATTTTATTATTTCTTATTGAGCGATACGAACTATGTGTGTTATGAGATGTACTTTCCTTGATGTTATACTTGTCATGCTTTGATTAAGAATAATGATTGGTTTAATATGACATGATTATTGCTTATGAGTTTTACTAATGATGGAAGTGTCAGTTTAGTGATACTGTATTGGTGAAGGGGACAGGATTGCATCACTCGTTTGTGAGCGCCCTGCGATTCTGTGATTTCCTCTTCATGGTGTGTTTTATAATAATTTTATATGCATGTGCTATTGATGCCTTCGATACAGGTTTGCAGGTACATGACATCGACTCCACCTGGCTTCACAGGATTGAGTGTGTCGACCCAATGGTATGATGATTGGGAGATGATAGCTAGGTTACCTGTGTCAAGTCTACACCCTAGCCTGAGTGTGTCTTTAGTTGAGTCTGTTGTGTCTTTGGGTGCTTGTTTTAATATTATTTAATTCTAAAGGGTTCTTGAGTATGGAAATTAATACTTTGAATTATTGCTATAAATAGTGTTGATATTTATTTAAATTAAAATTATACATTGTGGATAGAAGTTTTTATTTAAGTTGATTAATTAAATTTGATTTATTTAATTAATTAAATTTAATCCAATGGGTTGAATTTATTTATTAAATAATTAAAATTAATTAATTAAATATGTTGTTGAGAAAATTAAAGAAAAGGGGAAATTAATTTTATTTTAAATTGTAAATTTCAATTAGTGTTAATTAATTTCAATTTGGAATTAAATTGTAATTAGAAATTATTTTAACATGCAAAAGGCTTTGAGAAAATATATGTGGTTGTTGAAAAGATATTTTTAATTTGACATGTGTGTGAGAAGAATTAATTATTTTACTTTTGGTTGAGAAATTATTTGGAGGGAATTTAATTGAGAGAGGAAAGAAGTTTCTTCACGGGAGATTTTTGGAGAGGAAAGATATTATTTTTGGAGAGAGGTTTTGGTTGAAAATTGATTAAAAAAAAAAACAAAGGGGATTCTAGGAATTTTGGGGGTTTTCTGTATTTTTACATCTTCCTGGAAGTGGTGATTTTTGGGAAAAGCTTTGGAAAATAATCTCTGAAGAGGAGGCTTTGCTCCAACCTTCAAGTTTCTTCAAGCTTCAAGGAAAACAGGTTCCTTCAAGTTTTTTTTTTTCAATTAATTGTTTGAGAAAGATTGTCTGTACAAAAGTTAATTTTGTAGAAGCTTTGCTTAAAATGGTTTAATTGAGATTGAAAGATTGTCTATGCAAGAAGTTTTTGTGTTTTGGTTATCGAAGCTTTAAATTGTTTTCAAAAATTGCAAGGCTTCTTTATTGTTGAATTGTTGTGAAAAAACTCAAAGGAAAACAATTTGTGATTTAAGAACTTATTTTAGTTTTGAAAGCCTTTGTATAAATTTAGAGGAAAAGGATTTTTTGTAATCTTCTGGGATTTGTTTAAATCTGCCTGTAGAAGTTTTGTTAAATTTTAGTATGAAGAAGTCTGTGCAACTTTTCTTTTTAAAGATTGAAATTGAAACCCTTTCATAAATATGAGAAAATGGTTATGGTAATTGTGAAAATTCCCCTGAGAAAAAAAATTGATTGCCCAATTAAAATTTCCCTGTAGATGGCTTTGCTTAGAAAATTCTTCCCCAATTTTATTTATTATTGAAACTCAATAAATATATATACAATATATATATGTGAATATATATATGTATTATTTATATATATATATCCCCACATATATATAATATATATATTTATTTATTTATGAAATGTTTTTTAAAAAAAAAATCAGTTTTATCGTCGTACGATGACCTATAGAATACATAGGTTTCATTGGTTTTTTCAAGGGAAATTTGATTATTTGGTTATAAACTAAAATAATTTGTCATTGGGGGAGGCGGGTGAAATACCACCGTCGAACCCCCCTAAGGGAGGTGCACAGTGGTATTTCCACTGCTCGCCCCATACATGGGGTGCGTTGGACTTACCATAGTCTGCCCCCATTACTATGGGGTGCGGCTTTGGTAAGCCAGCTAACCCCTCCTTTACTATATATTCCTTAAACCTGCATCCATTTTCAATATGGAGTTTAATTTGATTATTTATTAATTCGTTTTTTATTAAATTCAAATTTGATTTGATTTTAAATGTAGAATATATTGTTATTTATATATGTCTATATATATATTGTCTATATATATATATATATATATATATATATGGGTGATCCCACAATAGTGGTTTACAATTTTTGGCCAAACTAGACACTGCAATTATTATTTTTAACTAAATCTTCATATTTGGGCACCTATAGTGGCTAAACCATGAGGAATTTGAAGATGATGAAAACTAGAGTCTCATCACATTTTGTCTATAGATTCTAAAAATATTTTTTTCAAAATTTTTGGAATCAGATTGCACTTTTTTTTCCATCTCCCATGAAAATTGGTTTTTTTCATAAAACAACATTTTTAAAAAGTGACGCTCACCATATACTACATAACTTTTTTTGTATAAAGGATAAAATTCTATTTTTTTCAAAATTAGATTTTTATCTACGATATCTAGCACTTGCATTTGGTCTCATAGTTTTTTATTGAATATTTTTTCCTTAATCAAGTTTCGAAGTCAAACCAATTGCAATTCAGACATAGGTGGACTATATACAACATCAGTTTTTCTTTATGTATCGAAATTCAAATTTTTTTTTTTTTCATGGATCAAGGACATCAATACCCAGCCTCAACGTATTTAAAAAAAAATTATTTTGATAATCTGCTATTTTTCCACATGTGCAAAATAGAGAGCTTGACTTTTGGTGAAAATCCTATGTTTAATAAAACTAAAAAAACACATACATATTAAAACCAAAACATATTAAAATTTAATCCGTTGGATAGCTCATTCTGAGGACTACCATCTTCCAGTTGGTTTTGTGAAGTATCCTCCATTTTCATCCTCAACCCGAGCTTCGAAGGGCAGAATTCTCCTAAAATTTGGTGGAAGAGGGGGAGAAGGGGAAAAAAGGGGGTTGGAGCGAATCCCCCTTCGAACAAACCCCGCTTCACTCGAAAGGGTGAAGGGGAGTTCGTTCGAAGGGGGGTTCACTCGAACGCCCCTTTTTTTTTAATTTCTCATAAGGGATCGTGGCATCACAGGGTTCGAGCGAACCCACCATGCAAAAGGGGGTTCGCTCGAACTAGGGGTTCGATCGAACCCCTCTTTTGGGTTCATGCGAACCCCCTAGTTCGAACGAACCCTTTAAAACATGAAATTTTCAATGTGTGAGAATTTTCTCAAATTCCCTCTCTCATAAAAATTGTACACCACTATTATGGGTTTACCCATATATATTTGTTAAATTTATATTATTGTATAGTTTTAAATGATGAGGTAATCAATGTTATGGAAATTTATTAAGTATATGTATATTTTCTCCAAATGTAATTTAAAAGAAAAGGTTGCATGTATATTTATTCGAATAGAGAATATATGTATACATTAGTTAAAAATATTTTTTTAGAACTGAAGATTAGATAATTGATTGGTTACATCTGTTAAATAAATGCATGTTCGAGTTCGAGTTGAAGTTAATTCCAAAATGAATAATTCTTGTAATGAAGATATTATTTTCATTTAAATAGGCATTGGATTAGATGCATGTAAATACATGTATTAGGTGAAATTAAAATAATGTGTTTTTGAAAAGAGAAAATTATTATTTATTTAAATAATGTAAACCGTTTGAGGAAATAGATATTTTATTAAGTTTAAAATTGAGGGAATTGGAATAATAAATGAAATGAAGTTATTATAGTTGTTTAAGTTAAATTGAGATATTTGAAGAGCCTGCAAGTTAATTGGTTGAATTTTCTCCTTCGTCTTTATAAGGACTCTTATTAAATTAGAGAAAATTGTGTAACTTGTCTTAGTATTTCTGCTTATCACTGAATGTGAAAGGATTTAGTAAATCCAAATTTTAGATTTAATTATCGTGTTGATTGCCTATGTGGTTCGTCTAATTGCAATTAGAGGAAATCAATATTTAATTAAGTGTATTGCGGGAATAGGTATTTAAAAGATATATATAATATGTTAGTAGGAAAAAAGGTTTTATTAATTTAAAAATGAGGAAATAGGGGAAATGGTTAGTATGATGTTTATCTCTATTTGGAAGAGCCTTTTTAATTAATTAGTTAAATTGGGATAATTGAGTGATGCGAATTGTTACAAGTCATTTCATTGACTGTATGCAAGGTTGTGATAAATTAGAATATTGTAAACATTAAACTATTATGCCTTTATGATGTGTTTGAGATATCTTTTGTGGTATTTAGGGGTAATTGGAAAGAGGTATTAGATGAGTTATTGTAAGTCTTCCTATTGGAGTATGTTAAATTTGAGAGTTATCAATTCATGGTCTTGTCTTTTGCAATTCTCTATGGTAGTAAGATTTGTTTTTTTCAGTGAGTCACCCGATTTCTATGAACGGGGAGTGGTTTGTTCTTTTTTGAATGGATTGTTGGATATTTTGTACCTCCTTAGTTTGGAGTGGTGATGAATCACATGATAACCGTAGGAGGGTGAAACTCAATGGGGGCCGAGATCTGGAAAGATTTGACGGGTAACTCGAATATCTTGAGTGGATTTCTCCTAGGTTAGTAGTATGTTTAGGTTATTGGTGAGTCATACTATTAAACTCACATAATAATGTAATCTTTGAGTTAGTATTGTTCTTGTGGTGGTTTTGTTTAGTGTGGAGTCAGCTGTGACTAGAGGTTGTAGGGATTGTCCTTGTATCTGTGTTACTATCTCCTAGCACGGGGGGTGGGCCTTTGGGTACCACTTGGTTGGGAGGAATGTGTGCCCTATGCAGTTGGGTCCCCTTTCATTTGCAGATTGCATTGCGAGGTTTTCCAGTGGAGAGCTCGCAGTGGTTTCATTCTTTAGTTTTAGCTTTCTATTTACTTCAGTATAGCTCTTGTTATTATTTTTCCCCTCATTTGTATTCGAGGAGGAACCTTGTAATTGTAATAGTTAAGTTTGATCTACCTCATTCAGGGAATGAGTATTGTAATCTAATTTTAAGTTAATGTAATCTAAAGCTTATTATATACTATTCTTAGTGTTGTATCTTTAATGCTTTGCAAGTATGTGCTTTTAAATGTATGGTTGATATTTTAATAAATGATTTATGTGCAAGTAGTGTGTATTTTTTGGTTATTGATGTAATCTTGTCACGTTACCTTAGAGGTTGTTACGTAGTATTGTGCATCTTCTTTGATAATAATGCAATTTTAAGAAAGAAAGAAAATTGTACGCTTCCGCATTGGGTTGAAACTTCCTTTAGGGTCTCGTGGTGGGGCATTACACATGGTATCAGAGCCCTAGGTTCATACACTGGATCCTCTAGGTACATTTGTGTCTGCTATGTTTTCCTTGTCAATTTGTTAGTGGAGTGTTAAGTGATCAGGTGCTCATGGATTTTACGTTAGCATGATGTCCTCTATGAAAGAGAGTAGCGTGTAAGTAACCTGATATAAGGTTATGGTTGGAAATTTTTGATACGTATCCCATGGGTTATGGAATTGGATATTCCTATGGGATTATGTATGCAGTCGCATCCCCTTGTAAATGTAAGAAACCAGTAACTGTATCTTATGTGAATGTTGTGGAAACCCGTACTTGCTTTGTGTGTCCATGTGATGGCGATACTTGGTACCCATTCATGGGGAAAAGTCACATTTTTGGTGTGGGATTAACCATACCATTGTGTGTGTTTGCATGTTTGTAACCTGATTGAGGGCCAACCCATGTGAGGTTGAATCTTATATATAGGAGTAACCAAAAGTAGCTATTTTTCTTTCTGGTCTCTAGATCCTCAATCCGTGAAGGGATAGTAGCATTCACAAGTTTTCTTGGGTGGAGTGTGTAGCGTACACATATTGTGGCGTAGAGCGTCTCAGCTCAACTAGAACTGAGAAATCGTACCCACTACTTTCCCTTATGTTAGATCAGGATACTTGATCCATATGTGTTAGCCTAATCCCCACAGACTTGAGTACACTGGCATGGTTGTTAGTTATGCCTAGATGTCCGTAGAGGCGTTGATCTGGCATTATTGAGTTAACCTCGTCCGTATGAGAGGTGAAGCTCGATAGCCCCATGGTGATATTATTGTATTGCATTATGTACATATGTACCATATCTGCATGTGTTCCGACATGATGCAAGAGATACAATGCCGCACCCTACTCATGTTTCGACATAGTAATGGTGATGATGCCATGTTACATGATTCCATGTGTTGAGACACATAAAGGTACATTATGAGATTTTATTTGATAGTGTACTTGTGTGATGAGCGTTATGGGGCCTTGAACACTTGTAGAGGGATCCTCATGGTTGCCTTGACCATGTTGATCGGGTAGCGTATGGGTAGATCCTAGCCACGTATACCTCTAGCTACAGTGAGTTCCTACATGTGTCTTCTCCATGAGGTATCGTATGTGGGGTGAGTTCTACGTGTTCCTATTTCCGCAGACCCACATACACACTGCCACGTGGCATATAACCAGTACGTGCCTTCTCCGGATGGCGTATGACCAGATAGAGTGATGACATTTTGTTAGTCATGGATACACTCAGGGTCATGTGGAAAGCATGCTCATTCCGCATCACATGAGGGCTATTATCATTCTAGCTGGACGTTGTTTCCTCCTTCCTCGTTGGTGGATAGTATTTAGTCACATAGTGTTGTATAGTGCAATTTTAAAGATTGTGAACTTTCTTTCAGTTTTTTGATGATTTTTCAGTTAATTGTGAGGGCCGACACTTTGTTATATTTGATTGCGAGGGTTTAGCCACAACTTCAGATCTTATTTTCTTATAACCCTAGTGGTTATATATTTGATTCAGTGTTCAAATTATGCGCATTATTGCCTTATTGTTGAAATGGAACTTTAATTTGATCTTCTTTATGAACTTGGTGGCTAAGCTAGTTATCTTTGTTGGTTTCAATGTCGGCTATGTGTCTTATTGTGATTCCTCTCCAAGGACATATGAGGTGGACTTGGTGAGTGTGTACGAGGAAGTAGACACAAGAAACGTTGAGGATGGGGGTATGTGAGGTTGTACGCAGCTAGAACCCACTACTCACCTATGTGTGATGACTATCTCTTAGAGGATAATTCCCTTACACAACAAGAGAAAATTCATTATGGTCTTGTTTGGATGGTCTCACCTTTCGTGTGGCCTAACACCATCAAACCACTGATTGTGATGTTGATATATATTAGATGGTTTTATGTTCCTGGTTCATGGATTGGTATGCTAGTTTTCGGTGTCCTGATGGACCCTTGTGTGACCTCATGTTGTGAATTCCGGTGTTGTTTGTTGGTATGTATATGTATTATGCATGTTTAATCTTGGTTATGGTGCTTTATCTTTGAGTTTCTGTATGTTAATTATTGCCCCTGGTTGTGACTGCTTTCTTGGATGGCGTGTATAGGATGCCTAGAAGAGGTAGACATGACATCGATCATCGAAACCCTACTTTTCGGATATCCCATGAGAATGATTGTGAGGATCACCTGGGTCCACTGTTACGTTCTACACTTGGGGAGATTCTTACCCGACTTGGCTCTAGTCAAGATGGTGGTCTTCAGATATTTAGGGAAAGGGAAAGGATCCCTAGGAGAAATATTTCTTCTTTGGCAACACTTATGTTGGATATTTTGAGGGCACATTCTCCACCCATAAATCATTCTTATGAGGGTTCGTGTTTTGGAAACTAGATGATTAGTCTTCCTTTTAATGGGGTGCACCCAGTAATCATCGGGTTCTGAGGTGATCATCTTACGCATAGGAGGATTTAGAGTTTGATATAAGCCCAAATCCATCGTCCCATCCAGTCAGCTCAGAGCACTCAAAGTGCAACAGGTAGAGGTACAGGATGTTACAATTGCGGCCAACAGGGCCACTTAGCAAGACAATGTTCTCATAGGAGCACACCTGAAACTAGTCAAAGATCGACAGTTACAGAGCCAACAAGGAATGATGCAGGAAGGACTTGTGGAACAAGTGTAGCGGTTGATCATGATCAGATAGAGGATCAGGGTAGAGATGTGGAGATTATTGGAATTGGACAAGCAACTTTTTTGGGAGCTCATGAAAATCCTACGGTACAGGAGGTTGAGGAAGTGCCTTCAGTGTTGTTTCCTTTGCTTTGATTCTTGATATGTTAGGATATGTGTTTTGAGACTATGTGATTGTTTAGTTTGACAATATATTTTGCTTGGAGGATTATAACTCTGGATATTGTTACTTTTATGTTGGTATGTGTAGTGGTTTTGTGTTGGAACCATGGATTATGTGAGTTTTGTGAAATTTTGTACTTGGGGTATTTGCAGGCTTCCAGGAGTAAGCCTAACCCTATGGGGGGAGAATGTAACACCCCTCTATTTTTCTCTTATGTTTGATTAAGATGTTTTATTATTTTATTATTTCTTATTGAGCGATACGAACTATGTGTGTTGTGAGATGTACTTTCCTTGATGTTATACTTGTCATGCTTTGATTAAGAATAATGATTGGTTTAATATGACATGATTATTGCTTATGAGTTTTATTAATGATGGAAGTGTTAGTTTAGTGATACTGTATTGGTGAAGGGGACAGGATTGCATCACTCATTTGTGAGCGCCCTACGATTCTGTGATTTCCTCTTCATAGTGTGTTTTATAATGATTTTATATGCATGTGCTATTGATGCCTTGGATACAGGTTTGCAGGTACATGACATCGACTCCACCTGGCTTCATAGGTTTGAGCGTGTCGACCCAATGGTATGATGATTGGGAGATAGTAGCTAGGTTACCTATGTCAAGTCTACACCCTAGCCTGAGTGTGTCGTTAGTCGAGTTTGTTGTGTCTTTGGGTGCTTGTTTTAATATTATTTAATTCTAAAGGGTTCTTGAGTATGGAAATTAATACTTAAAATTATTGCTATAAATAGTGTTGATATTTATTTAAATTAAAATTATACATTGTGGATAGAAGTTTTTATTTAAGTTGATTAATTAAATTTGATTTATTTAATTAATTAAATTTAATCTAATGGGTTGAATTTATTTATTAAATAATTAAAATTAATTAATTAAATATGTTGTTGAGAAAAAAATTAAAAAGAAAAGGGGAAATTAATTTAATTTTAAATTGTAAATTTCAATTAGTGTTAATTAATTTCAATTTGGAATTAAATTGTAATTAGAAATTATTTTAACATGCAAAAGGCTTTGCGAAAATATCTGTGGTTGTTGAAAAGATATTTTTAATTTGACAGGTGTGTGAGAAGAATTAATTATTTTACTTTTGGTTGAGTAATTATTTGGAGGGAATTTAATTGAGGGAGGAAATAAGTTTCTTCACGAGAGATTTTTGGAGAGGAAGATATTATATTTTTGGAGAGAGGTTTTGGTGGAAAATTGATTAAAAAAAAAAGGGATTTCTCAGGAATTTTGGGGGTTTTCTATATTTTTACATCTTCCTAGAAGTGGTGATTTTTGGAATAGCTTTGGAAAATAATCTCTAAAGAGGAGGCTTTGCTCCAACCTTCAAGTTTCTTCAAGCTTAGGAAAACAGGTTCCTTCAAGTTTTTTTTTTTTAATTAATTGTTTGAGAAAGATTGTCTATACAAAAGTTAATTCTCTAGAAGCTTTGCTTAAAATGGTTTAATTGAGATTGAAAGATTGTCTATGCAAGAAGTTTTTGTGTTTTGGTTATCGAAGCTTTAAATTGTTTTCAAAAATTGTAAGGCTTCTTTATTGTTGAATTGTTGTGAAAAAACTCAAAGGAAAACAATCTGTGATTTAAGAACTTATTTTAGTTTTGAAAGCCTCTAAGTAAATTTAGAGGAAAAGGATTTTTTGTAATCTTCTGGAGTTTGTTTAAATCTGCCTGTAGAAGTTTTGTTAAATTTTAGTATGAAGAAGTCTGTGCAACTTTTCTTTTTAAATATTGAAATTGAAACCCTTTCATAAATCTAAGAAAATGGTTATGGTGATTGTGAAAATTCCCTTGAAAAAAAAAATTGATTGCCCAATTAAAATTTTCCTATAGATGGCTTTGCTCAGAAAATTCTTCCCCAATTTGATTTATTATTGAAACTCAATAAATATATATACAATATATATATATGTGAATATATATATGTATTATTTATATATATATCCCCACATATATATAATATATATATTAATTTATTTATGAAATGTTTTTTTTTTTAAAATCAGTTTTATCGTCGTACGACGACCTGTAGAATATGTAGGTTTCGTTGTTTTTTTGAGGGAAATTTGTTTATTTGGTTATAAATGGAAATAGTTTGTCATTGGGGGAGGCGGGTGAAATACCACCATCACACCCCCCTAAGGGAGGTGCACGGTGGTATTTCCACCGCCCACGCCATACATGGGGTGCACTAGACTTACCATAGTCCGCCCCCATTACTATGGGGTGCGGCTGTGGTAAGCCAGCCAACCCCTCCTTTACTATATATTCCTTAAACCTGCATCCATTTTTAATATGGAGTTTAATTTGATTATTTATTAATTCATTTTTATTAATTTCGCTTTTATTAATTCATTTTTTATTAAATTCGAATTTGATTTGATTTTAAATGTGGAATATATTGTTATTTATATATGTGTATATATATTGTTTATATATTGAATATATATATATATGGGTGATCCCACAATAGTGGTTTACAATTTTTGGCCAAACTGGACACTGCAATTACTATTTTTAACTAAATCTTCATATTTGGGCACCTATAGTGGCTAAACCATGAGGAATTTGAAGATGATGAAAACTGGAGTCTCATTGGATTTTATCTATAGATTCTATAAATATTTTTTTCAAAATTTTTGGAATCAGATTGCACTTTTTTGTTCAATCTCCCATGAAAACTAGTTTCTTTCATAAAACAACATTTTTTAAAAGTGATGCTCACCGTATAAAACATAAATTTTTTTGTATAAAGGATAAAATTTTAATTTTTTCAAATTTAGATTTGTAACTATGATATCTAGCACTTGCATTTGGTCTCATAGTTTTTTATTGAATATTTTTTCCTTAATCAAGTTTCAAAGTCAAATCAATTACAATTCAAACATAGGTGGATTGTATACAACATAAATTTTTCTATATGTATCGAAATTCAATTATTATTTTTTAATGGATCAAGGACATCAATACCCAGCTTCAACGTATTTTAAAAAAAAAAATTTTGATAATCTGCTATTTTTCCACATATGCAAAATAGAGAGCTTGACTTTCGGTGAAAAACCTATGTTTAATAAAACTAAAAAAACACATACATAATAAAACAAAAACATATTAAAATTTAATTCGTTGGATAGCTCATTCTGAGGACTGCCATCTTCTAGTTGGGATTGTGAAGTATCCTTCATTTTCATCCTCAACCCGAGCTTCGAAGGGCAGAATTCTGCTAAAATTTGGTGGAAGTGGGGGAGAAGGGCAAAAAAGGGGGTTCGAGTGAACCCCCCTTCGAACGAACCCTGGTTTGCTTGAAAGGGTGAAGGGGGGTTCATTCGAAGGGGCGTTTGCTCGAACCCCCCTTTTTTTTGAATTCCCCATAAGAGAACGTGGCATCACAGGGTTTGAGCGAACCCACCATGCAAAAGGGGGTTCGGTCGAACTAGGGGTTCAACTGAACCCCTCTTTTGGGCTCGTGCGAACCCCCTAGTTTGAATGAACCCTTTAAAACATGAAATTTTCAATGCGTGAGAATTTTCTCAAATTTCCTTCCTCATAAAAATTGTACACCACTATTATGGGTTTACCCATATATATTTGTTAAATTTATATTATTGTATAGTTTTAAATGATGAGGTAATCAATGTTATGGAAATATTTTAAGTATATGTATATTTTCTCCAAATGTAATTTAAAAGAAAAGGTTGCATGTATATTTATTCGAATAGAGAATATACGTATACATTAGTTAAAAATATTTTTCTAGAACTGAAGATTAAATAATTGATTGGTTACATCTGTTAAATAAATGCATATATTAGGTGAAATTAAAATAATGTGTTTTTGAAAAGAGAAAATTATTATTTATTTAAATAATGTAAACCGTTTGAGGAAATATATATTTTATTAAGTTTAAAATTGAGGGAATTGGAATAATAAATGAAATGAAATTCTTATAGTTGTTTAAGTTAAATTGAGATATTTGAAGAGCCTGCAAGTTAATTGGTTGAATTTTCTCCTTCGTCTTTATAAGGACTCTTATTAAATTAGAGAAAATTGTGTAACTTGTCTTAGTATTCTTGCTTATCATTGAATGTGAAAGGATTTAGTAAATCAAAATCTTAGATTCAATTATCGTGTTGATTGCCTATGTGGTTCGTCTGATTGCAATTAGAGGAAATGAATATTTAACTAAATGTAGTGCGGGAATAGGTATTTAAAAGATATATATAATATGTTAGTAGGACCAAAGGTTTTATTAATTTAAAAATGAGGAAATAGGGGAAATGGTTAGTATGATGTTTATCTCTGTTTGGAAGAGCCTTTTTAATTAATTAGTTAAATTGGGATAATTGAGTGATGCGAATTGTTATAAGTCATTTCATTGACTGTATGCAAGGTTGTGATAAATTAGAATATTGTAAACATTAAACTATTATGCCTTTATGATGTGTTTGAGATATCTTTTGTGGTATTTAGGGGTAATTGAAAAGAGGTATTAGATGAGTTATTGTAAGTCTTCCTAATGGAGTCTGTTAAATTTGAGAGTTATCATTTCATGGTCTTGTCTTTTGCAGTTCTCTATGGTAGTAAGGTTTGTTTTTTTTTTCAGTGAGTCACCCGGTTTCTACGAACGGGGAGTGGTTTGTTCTTTTTTGAATGGATTGTTGGATATTTTGTACCTCCTTAGTTTGGAGTGGTGATGAATCACATGATAACTATAAGAGGGTGAAACTCAATGGGGGCTGAGATTTGGAAAGATTTGACGGGTAGCTTGGGTATCTTGAGTGGCTTTCTCCTAGGTTAGTAGTATGTTTAGTTTATTGGTGAGTCATACTGTTAAACTCAGATAGCAATGTAATCTTTGAGTTAGTATTGCATTTGTGGTGGTTTTGTTTAGTGTGGAGTCAGCTGTGACTAGAGGTTGTAAGGATTGTCCTTGTATCCGTGTTACTGTCTCCTAGCATAGGGGGTGGGCCTTCGGGTACCACTTGGTTGGTAGGAACGTGCGCCCTACGCAGTTGGGTCCCCTTTGATTTGCAGATTACGTTGTGAGGTTTTCTAGTGGAGAGCTCACAATGGTTTCATTCTTTAGTTTTAGCTTTCTATTTACTTCAGTATAGCTCTTGTTATTATTTTTCCCCTCATTCGTATTCGAGGAGGAACTTTGTAATTGTAATAGTAAAGTTTGATCTACCTCATTCAAGGAATGAGTATTGTATTCTAATTTTAAGTTAATGTAATCTAAAGCTTATTATATACTATTATTATTGTTGTATCTTTAATGCTTTGCAAGTATGTGCTTTTAAATGTATGGTTAATATTATAATAAACTCTTTATGTGCAAGTAGTGTGTATTTTTTGGTTATTGATGTAATCTTGTCACATTACCTTAGAGGTTGTTGCGAAGTGTTGTGCATCTTCTTCTATAATAATGCACTTTTAAGAAAAGAAAAACATTGTACACTTTCACG
Source organism: Sequoiadendron giganteum (assembly GCA_007115665.2). Classification (NCBI taxonomy): domain Eukaryota; kingdom Viridiplantae; phylum Streptophyta; class Pinopsida; order Cupressales; family Cupressaceae; genus Sequoiadendron; species Sequoiadendron giganteum. The sequence continues at coordinate 600,914,534 of CM021104.1, forward strand.
TTGGGTTGCAACTTCCTTTAGGGTCTTGTGGCGGGGCATTATAGTGGGTAACATGCCATAGTAGGTGATGCCCAAAATGAATGCTCCAGACCAAGAAAAATAAATGTATACCTACGGTAATAAATGTCAAGTTGGACTTAAGAAGATGCATGATAAAAAACGTGCATGCCAACACCCCCCCTTAAGTGTAACTTATGGAGAAATGAAAATGCAATATGCAATATGAGATGCATTATGGGTCCCGACAATAGAGCCTTGTTAGGTACCCATGTAGAACTAGAATGCAGTGAAATGAAAATATCTCACAACTGGAGAAACAGAGAAAAAACCTGTGGGAGAAAAATCCTCTCCAAAAGAGAGAACAAAATAAAATTATAATATAAAAGTGAAAGGAAGGGGGACTCCTCAAGACCCCCCCAAGGATAACTTCCTTCACCCCTAACATCGATCGCAATTGAAGATAGTGAGGAGATGCCAAAGGTTTTGTGAAGATGTCTGCAACTTGCTGCTCCGTAGGAAAATATTCCAAAACAAGAACACCATCCTGAATGTGTTGTGGAATGAAGTGCATGTGGATCTCAATATGCTTAGTACGTTGATGCTCCATGGGGTTGCGAGAAATATGTATGGCACTATGGTTATCACACCAAAGAATAGTGGGATGATTAATATGAAACCCAAACTCAACCATCAATTGTCGAAGCCAAAGAACCTCTTGACTAGCCAAGACAACACCTCGATACTCAGCCTCTGTTGATGATAATGCAATAGCAGTTTGCTTCTTGCAAGACCAAGCACCCAGACTAGAACCAAGATAGAAAACAAAGCCAAAAGTAGACTTTTGATCATCAACATCACCAACCCAATCTGAGTCAGTGAAGCCCACAATCTCAGTAGCACCTGATGTGTAGTGAATGCCAAAATATGTAGTGCCCTGAATGTATCATAAGATATGCTTGGTTGCCTTCCAATGACTCTCATGAGGATCTTGAGAGAAATGGGAGACAAGACCAGCTACAAAGGAAATATCAGGATGACTATGTGTTAAGTATAAAAGGCTGCCAACCAACTGCTAATACAAAGTAGCATCAATGGATGGTGTAGTACAACTGGTGGACAAAACAACACCGAACTGAAAAGGAGTAGGGGCTGACTTGCAATTATCCATCCCAAACCTTTGAAGCAAATCAAGAGTATACTTCTGTTGGAAGATAGAAATATCGGTAGAAGATTGATGGATTTGAATACCAAGGAAGTAATGCAACAAACCAAGATCTGTCATATCAAAATGCTTCATCAAGGCTCACGTAGTATCCTCAATCATGGTAGGAGAACTCCTTATGAGAATCAAGTCATCCACATAAAGAACAAGAATGAGAAGATCCCCCCCATGCCTCTGAATGTAAACTATAGGATTAGAGTGACATCTAGTGAATCCAAAAGAAAGCAAGAAACTATCCATCTTCTCATATCAAGCTCTAGGAGCCTGTTTGAGACCATATAATGAACATCGAATCTTGCAAACAAGTGAAGGGTCTTGCACGAAGCTTGGTTGCTGCTCCATATAGATCTCCTCCTGAAGATCACCATGAAAGAAAGCACTCTTAACATCCATCTGATACACTGAACAACCTTGAGATGCAACAATAGAAAGCACAAGGCGTATGGAATCCATCTTTGTGACAGAAGAAAAAGTTTCAAAATATTCAATACCCTCAACCTGAGAAAATCACTTAGCCACTAGATGAGCCTTTTACTTATCAATAGAACCATCAGCGGAAAACTTGGTATGATACACCCACTTGCACTGAACCAACTTTCGTTCCTTAGGAAGAGGAACCAAATCCCAAGTATGATTCTTCATCAAGGAGGAATACTCCTTGAGCATAGCACTATCCTATTCCAAAACACCCGAAGCATCCAAAATTTTTTGAGGATCAGTAGAAACTGCATGACTCAAAAGACTGATACTGGAAGTGCGAGAACAAGTGCAGTGTGTAGTTGTGGGATCACCTACAAGAGAACCAACATCCTCAAGAAGTGTACAAGCCCATAAAGGTCGACAGAGTGCAAGTGGAGGAGAAGGAGAAGATGGAGTAATATCAACAACAAGATCAATACCACTATCAGGAACATCATCATCAAGAACAACATCATCATTTGGAAGCACAGCATCCTCTAAAGAAGAACTAGGAAGAAGAGAGTGAGAGGCTTGTGATGAAGAATATTGTGGAGTGAAAGACTCATCAAATTGAACATCATGATGAAAATGAACCTCTCGAGTGACAGGATCAAACAACCAGTAACCCTTCACATCCTCACAATACCCAACAAAAATGAGTCGTTGACTTTTCTTTTCTATTGCCTTACGCCTACCATCTGGAATGAATGTCCATGCATCTCTCCCAAAAATTCTAAAGTAGGAAACCTTGGGCTTGACATGAGACCAAGCCTCCTCAGGAGTCATATTTTGCACTACCTTGTGGAGCATACAGTTCTAAATGTAGTTTGCACAATTGACAGCCTTTGCCCAAAAGGTGGGAGCCATGGATCTAGATTGTAGCATACAATTGGCCATCTCTCGTAAAGTTCTATTCTTCCACTCGGCTACACCATTCTGTTGAGGAGTGTATGGCACTGTGTGTTGATGAAGAATACCTTGAGCACGACAAAATTCCTAAAATGCTTGATTGACATACTCCCCCCCATTATCTGTGCAAATCGTTTGAAGGGAATCTCCTGACTACTTCTCCACGAATGTAAGGAAGCACATGAAATGGTGAAGAACCTCATCCTTATACTTCAAAAAATACACCCAAGTATGCCTAGAAAAATCATCAATGAAGGTGAGCACATATTTGGCCCTTGAAAATGAAGGAGTGGGGAAGGACATGACGTCACTATGCACCAACTCAAGGGGTGCTGAAGCGCGTGTGGCCATACCCTTCAGAAAAGGATCTCGATGATTCTTGCCAAGCACACAACCTTGACAAACTCCATCTAAACAAGAGATTTGAGGTAGACCAATTACCAAATTTTGTATGCTCATCTGATGAATATATCTATAATTCAGGTGCCCAAACCATTCATGCCAAAGCTTGCTCATAGAATCTGCATGAGCAATAAGGGATGATCCCGATGAAGACTCAAACCCATCAAACCTATACAAACGGTCTACACGGTCAACTGTGCCTATAGCAATCACTTTCTCAGGATCTTGCATCTCTCTAATGGTCACATTAGTAGGAGAAAACTCTACAAGCCTTCCATCACCATGATTGTAAATCTAATAGATAGAGAGAAAATTCTATGAAATATCAGGAACAAGAAGAACATCATCAATTCTACCATCTTGCATATGAACTGAGCTTGTCCCCAAAATTGGAATTTGAGAAGAGTTCCCAATAACAATATGTGAAGTGTGACTATCAAAAAAATAATAAAGAAGATCAATAGTATGATTCATGTGATGAGAAGCACCAGAATCAAGAATCCAATTGGAACTAGTAGAGGACAAAGCCATATTTGAGAGAGCTTTCCCTTTTTTTGAGGGAGAAGACTTGGGCATGGAAATATTATGCTTCCTCACAGCTTCCTCTAATGTTGCTAGCCTCATAAAATAATGTGCATCATTATGCTCTGATTTTCCATAAAAGGAATAGTTCTCCTTCTTCTTCTTAGACATAGAAGATGACTCTCTTGTGTTAGAAGGAGGAGGTGGTGGAGGATTATCCTTCTGATCATTCTTTGCCTTAGGCTTGGAGGTAGGCTGACCATCGAAAGATGAATCTATTTTAGAATTTTTCTTATTCTTACCCTTGCCCTTGGAAGATTGAGCCATTAAAGCATGACTCTTAGGAAGAGCATCCATCTAAATCAACTTGTCCTGCTCCCTTGTCAAGCGATCACAAAACTCCTCAAAAGAAGGCATCTTATGATCTTCCCCCATAGCATCCATAGTATAATAGAAGGTAGAGGGAAACACTTGAAAAGGACCTCGAAGCTTACACAGGATCAAGAAAATACACTCCTTATCTTCTTTGGCATGACCACATCCTTTTAATTGAGACAAAATCAACTTGAATTGTGCAAGGAAATCTTGAATAGAGGGAAAAGCATCCACAGAGAGAAGTGAGATTGGCTTGAAGCTGCAAGATCCTAAACTGATTGACCTTACCATACAACTCAACAAGCTTATCCCACACCTCTTTAGGTATTTTACACTCAGAAATATGAAACAACAAATTATCAGACACATGAATACCTATGAGTCCTTTAACTTCATCCATTTTTTTTCTATGAACAAATTGCTCAAATGTTTTAGTAAATTCGGGTTGGTCGACATCCAACAGTTTCCATAGACCCCAGGATTGCAACAATTGTGACATCTTGAGTATCCATGTGTGATAGTTGTGTGGAGTGAGAAATTCAATCCTAGAGTCTGACACGATATACAAGGGCACACTAAGGACTAAAAATACAAGAACAACCCCCCCCCCTCCAAAAGAATATATTCAAATTGATTTTACAATTTACAAGCACCAAATTTGCATTGAGATACAATAGTAACAACTTGCAACTTCAAGCTAGTAAAAATGGCATAAATGACAAAATTTCCAAAAAAACCTCATCCATAGTGAAGATCGTTGAAGTAGCTTTCCAACTATAGCTCGTTTGCTGAAAATAGACTCCGCTGGAAAAAGTTGTATAGGGTTGAAAAAATGCCTATTTTAAGCTCTTCGTTGCAACAACTCTTGGGCCCTCCATAATGTATCCCAACAGCTAAAAAGGGTATCCCCTTAATGCCATGCGAGCACAAGTTAGGCCAAATGCCAATTATAAGTAGCCAGTAGCTAAAAAGGGTATCCCCTTACGGCCATGTGAGCACAAGTTAGGCCAAATACCAATTATAAGGTGCCAAGAAACCATGAGTACTCTCATAGAACAAGCTAGGCCAAAGCATTGAACAAACTCATAGTCAAAGTTTGATCTCATTCATTGGGGAAAACACACTTCATAGAAAAAATCTCCACATGAGCTTTAGCTCACTTTAGTTATCAGATAAAGGATTATATGAAGAGCACAAATAGTCTACAGATATTGAATGTGGGACTAAATTCCCTAGTCATTCCCAAGCTAGCACACTATGAGCTCACAACCAAATGCATAACAAACCCCTGACACCAAAGATTTGAGAGAGGCTCGAGCTGGAAAAGTTCAAGAAAATTTGAGAGAGGCACCCCAAAGCAGCCACCACTAGCAAGCAAAAAAAACCATCAAAGCCCATGCCCCAAAGAGTAGATGAAATCAGTTACCAAAGAGTAAGAGCCGGTGGGTGTAGACCAAGTGAAAATGCCAATAGGTGAGAAGAACGCCCACCTAATTGCAAATAAAGGATGTCGTCCTGATTGCAAAATAATCGCTGAACAAAATTCCTCACAGGAAGGAATATGAATCTCAGACCCCGTGAAAACTCAATGGGCAGAAAAGGCTACAGTCACATAAGCTCTAATACCATGTTGATGCACCTAGGAGCCTATGCTGCAAGCCAAAATGACCAAACAATGAGAAGCAACCAAAAAGAATCTATTTCACCATTGATGTGTATGAGATGACTTGAAATTTACAAAGGTCCCTGTATAAATAAGCAAGGAAGAAGGCAAGAAACATGTGGTAAGAATTGGAGAAAAGATCACGGGTAACATGCCATAGCAGGTGACTGCCCAAAATGAATGCTCCAGACCAAGAAAAATAGATGCACACCTATGGTAATAAATGTCAAGCTAGACTTAAGAAGATGCATGATAAAAAACGTGCATGCCAACAACATCATGTCAAAGTCATCATGCATCATGTTTTTTTTCTTTCTAAGCTAACATTTGTGATGTAGGGTTTCATGATTCAAGCAAGCATTCAATTCAAATGTATCACATTCAAGCAAGATTCAAGATCTACATCCATTGGAGCCACTTCATACATGTTTGCAACACTTTATTTCTAGGGTTTGGTGAGTTGCAACATATTATTTTGTTCATTCATCATTCCTTTATCTTATTTGATTTAATTACATGGTTTGATTAAAAAAATGAGGTTTGACCAAGGTAAACCCCTTTCTACTAACAAAACAACATTTTTCCCTCTCTTTAGTGTGTGATTTGTAGATCTAGGTTGAATACATATTGAAGAGAAATATTTGAAAGAAGTTTTCAATTTACAAAGTTGTCCAAGTTGCTATCTTGTTTAGAAGATCATTAGAATACATTTACAGAGTAGGAGTCAAAATTTTAGATCTAGAATTCAGGTCATGAAGACAAGGTAGAGACTGAAGAGCAGATTCAAGTGTTGTTTTTTTTGGAAAAATCAATCTAGACTAATACACCACTTCTAGCATAGGATTCGAAGTATAGTTAGATTTATAGTTCTCGAGAGTTCTAGACTTGTCTTTCCCAGATTTTTATTCCTTCCTAGAAACCCTAATCTAGGAATAAATATCCTAGACTAGTGTATGAGTCCCAATAGGCATTAATTTCAACATATTCAATATTTCAAGTCTTCAATCAAGCTCTTATAGGTTTCCAAGTGCACACCTCTGATCTCTCAGCTTCTTGTTCTAATTTACATACATTTCTAGGTCATTTAGTGAATTTTTTCATTGCTTTAGATTATATCTTGCATATCATTAATCTTTGCAAGCCCTAGCTTGGTGGTGAACCCCTCCTTACTCATTATTCATACCCTAGGATATCCCTATTGTATATCTCTTTCTCCTCTTCATCTTTGGATTGAGATCTCTAGGATTTCCTTGAGTGTAATTGTTGCGAACTAGGAAGGGTCTCATTACCTTTATATGTTCCATCTTCCAAAAAGGTGGAACCCTATTTCTTTCATTACGTTTTGGTGAACATACATTTAGAACATCTTAATTCTGATTTGGAGTGCCTCATTATCCTAGATCTAGATTGCATTGACTTTGCATTAGGGTTTGCATTAGTTAATTGACATTCTAGCGTTTCTATATCTTACATTAGTGAAAGTGCATATAGGTTTAATTTTTGCATCTTTCATCATTGAATTTCATTTGAAATCTGAATTTCACTTAGCGTAGACATCATCCAAACAAAAAATCATAACTTTCAATTAGAATTTTTTGAAACTCGTGCAAAAACCTTTAGTTGGGACTCATATGCCCCTTTGGGTGATTTAGTCACAGTACAAGAGATTTTACCTAGTTTCTGGGTATTCTGTAGTGATTGTCATTCAACATTCAAACCTTTTGAAAACCCTGATTGGGACTTATATGCCCCTTTGGGTGATTTATTCTTGTTTTAGATTTTAGACTGTATGTTTCAGCATTAAATTCTCTATTTTTTTTTCATTTTGTAGAGCTTCTCTTACATTCATTTCATTGCATTTAGCATAGCTTCATTACATGTTGCATTTCATTGAATGCCCCTTATATGATAGTTTCTACTTGGTGTCCTATTTCTAATACTATAGTGAGATGAAGTTCAAGACTCATGTCATCCCGCAATAGCACAATCGTCATGGATCTTGGGTTATCTAGTTCTTTCACTACTAGTGTTGACACTAGTTCACTAGTTATGGACTATACCCTTAACAACTCTTTTCCTTCAAGTAGTGTGAGGCATGTTGAAACAATGGTTGCTAGTATTCCACAAGAAAACATAATCCAAATCCATGAAGACCTATAGAACCTACAAAATCAAATAAGTACTGATAACATTTCAATCACTACTATCGGGCTACCATAGATAATATTCATCACATGCTTGAAAGTGAAGATGGAGTTGACCTTGTACATAACATAGTTCATATTTTTGGAAAACATCTTACCTCAACTACTAGTTGTGCTCTACCATCAAATAATGTCACAATTCAAGGAGGAATTCAAATTCCTTCTCCCACAACAATTACCTCTATTCCTACCTATACCAACCCTCAAGTTACAACAATAATGCAACCTGCTAGTAATGTGATTCCCTCCTTGGGTATTTCTGCTAGCATCCCTAGTACCTTTGTGGCATCACATGTCATATCTCCTACCACTTTACCTCCTATAAGCATTCCATTCACTTTCCACTCAAACACATACACACCTCCTCCTTATTCACCTCCATCTCAAAATGCAAACAACGACCCTCTCCTAAACCAACTTTTACAAACCATTTCATCCCCTCAAAAGAAAGTTTCCACCATAAACCAAAATCAAAATGGCCCACCTATATATTATGTCAAAAGCAATCCCCTGCCCTTGGAGATATTGAGAACACCAATGCCACAAGGTATAGCAGTGCCTAGATTCGATAAATATGGGGAGAAGGTAGATTCTTCTCACCATGTTTCTACTTATACCGACTTATGTAGTGACTTTATTCTTGATGATAAACTCTTAGCTAAACTTTTCCCTAGATTTTTGAAGGATAGTGCCTTAGAATGGTTTTATTTAGTATCAAACAACTCAATTCATTCATTCAATGAACTTTTGAGGAAATTATCAATCATTTTCAAGTGCATATGACTCCTAAAATGACCTTGGTCAATTTGATGAGATATAAGCAAAAAGAAGAGGAAAATATTGTACTGATTTTATTTCATGTTATCAATCACTTTATTCCCAAATTGATGCAAAGGTTCCTGACCCTCACCTTCAAAATATGTTCATAGAGAGTTTGAAAAGTAAGATACAAGATAATCTTACCATGATGAAATTTCTCTCCTTCATGCACTTATGTACTCGCCTCCATGATTATCAAAACTCAGTTAGTAGTCTTGATCCAAAATCCACCTCTAGCCAAACTAGGAAGTCCAATTTCGCAAACCAAAACAATTACCAACATTTTAGGAAACAAAATAAAGGTTTCTTTCAACTAAATCCCCCTCAACAAACAACTCAACATATCAATACCCAAGTAGCTACTGTAAAAGCGATGATACCCTTTAACTATAGGGACCCGAAAAGGAAATTCACTCCCCTACCTAATACCCATCATAACACAATGCCACAACTTTTAGAACATAAAATGATTACCTTGCCTCCCATTAAAACCCCCAATCCTAAAAACCTTTACATCTAAGTTTTAGATCAAATTCTTATTTCCATTATCATTGATAAAATGGACATGATACAGAACATTGCAAGTGTCTAAAATATCTTGTACAAGACCTCATTGATTTTGGTTGTCTTTTAGTTGAAGGTGTTAATGATCAAGGAAATAAGTTTATTTCCCCTCCCAACTAAAATTTACAAATCTTCACTAACCCCATGCCAAAACATAATATTTAATTTTTCAAATCTAGTTAAACTTTAAATAAGGATGTGATGAATGTTGACATAGACGATGAGGAAATAGATACAATTCAACAAAGTCCTATGGATACTATTGAACAAGGTTTTATGGATAATATTGAAAAAGGTTTGATTGTGTTGATTGAAACTCAACCTCGTAAGGGTCAAACTAAAAAGCCTCTCAACATTGCTTTCTCATCTAAATATATCATTAGAAATACACTCGATGGTCCTCTTTACATAGCCGGCTGAATCAATGACAAGCCCACTAATGGGATATTAAATTTTGATCCCTTATGTTGAGAGAATGTGACCACAAAGGAATCCATACTTGTGCATGAGCTCTATCAAGAAACATATGATAAACTGAAAGCATGGATAAAGATGCATAGCAATTTTGCTTGCCCTACGATGGGATCAATCACCCTTCCTTTACAAATAGGACCAAAAAACTTAGATGTCTCATTTTCCATCATCTTGATGTCAGATCAATTCCATTTGAAGCTTGGTCACCCATGGCTATGCTCCATGGAAGTTGTCTCATTGGTGGTGCATAAATGGTTAAAGTTTCCCTTTGACAATGAAATATTTACTGTGCATCATAGTGGCTTTAACCCTTTGTCTTCCCATGGAAAATTTTCATTAGATTTCTTTTCGCTCAAGCCTATGGATATAAAACCATGAGAAGATTTCCTTTTTAGATCCTATAAAAAATTTAAGTCAAAATGCATAGAAAAACTATCCCTTAAAAACATTCCTATGCCTCTGATTGAGCCTACAATCCTTGACGAAACCATGATTGAACCTAAAGAAATTCCAAACAACCAAGACCAACCTAAGACATATTCTTTGCCTATTTCCTACAAAAGACCAAGAGATAATGAAAACAATCCCATCACACATCCTCGGATAAAAAAAGTTTACAAAGTTAAAGATAAAGTTGTTGAACAACCTTCCATGGTTCCTTATGTTCCTCCCCTTAGGGAAGAAAGGAAACCAATGGTTGATAAACCCAATTCTACACAAACACAACTTCAATGTCAAAATAAAATAAATAGAAGTGCTAGAGATCATAGGCATAGATTTCATGCCCTTTCTCGAAGGTTAAATGAAGAAACAAACAAATAAAATCAAGATCGAAACCTAAGTAAAGCAATTCATGATGAGTCTCCCTTGCCGTAGAAAAAAGATACTATACTACAACCACAACATGAGTCAAACCATTCTTTGGACATTATCATTAGACCTCTTGTCGTGATTAACTTAGATGAGAATGATGAGATTGCTAAAATAGATGAAGAGGTGCATAATGAATTGAATACATTGTTTTCCTCTTCTACGAGCTTAAACGATAATCCTCCTAAGAAGATTGTTGAACTTTTTAATGATCCTAGTTCAAAACTTTTCATTGTCCCTTTGGCTAGTTTTTTCCTTTTGGGGATGACGTAAGGTGTTGATACATCCACATCTCTTCCATGTTGACCCAAAAGTTTCTTTTTATTTTTTTTCATTCTTTTTGTGTCATTCTTTTCATTTTATCAGTATCTAGGGAATGATGATAATTCTGAGCTCTCTAAAAGCATTGTAGCAAGAACATACTAACCCCAAATCCATGGAACCCTCATGTGTGTGGAATTTTATTTTTGGGGGCAACCCCTCTCTTCCTTTTTCATAACTTAGCTTTATTTGGAAACATATGACTTCGCATAGGGATTTCCAAGTTAGCTCTCATGTCTTCTTTATAGTTAGCATTTATCATTTTCTACTTTAAATTAATTTCTCACAACATGGTATTCATAAATTTCTTTAAAGTGGTGGCATACATTGGCATTATTCTTTTGCACTTCATATTCATGGTGTAATTTTCTTACTTCATTGGATGCCTCTTTCACTTTGTGGATGACATTGGGTGTGATTTCCCTCAAGAGTGTGATCTCTCTTAGCATATTATATTCCTCTTAGTGGCTTGATGCGACACACTATATCCCCTAAGCTGTGAATCTTCTACTCTTCGATTGGTCCTCTCTTGGAGACATTAGGCACAATATCCACTAAGCTAAGACCTTACATGAACTAAGAAAAACTCCTTTGAATATTCTTTACACTACTTTGCATTTAAAATTTCTATTATATGGTCACTTTGCATAACACACTTTGCATTCCTGTGGAGCCATCTCGTTTGTCCATGAGTATCAAGCATACAAAGCTTTTCTTTCCTCATGAAGGTTGAAGTTCATTTTTGTGTGGCACCTTATCAAAGTTATGAGGACGTATTAAAATTTTGTGTGGTTGGATGGGAAGTTGAACCAAGACATGAATTTCCAATTGCCACTTGCTTGTGTGTGAGTGCATTACTGGCCATGTGTGTATGTTTCTCACCCTTTTTGGTACTCACCTAGTGGACAAACTGAGCATGCATTTTTAGACGATCAAATTAGATCTGATCCATAGCATGCAGGACAAATGGCTGAAGCTTGATCCACCCCTTTTGCTTAATTTTTTTCTTTTCTTTATATATTTGGCAGTGTATTCTTGTGCCTTGATGATTCTCTTTACCATTTTACATGTGTGTTACTTTGTGCTTATGTTGGTTCATCATAGGATCTTGATCCTGGGGGCTTGATCATCCCTCATGATTGGTGTCATCCTTTCCTACTAGCATTGGTATATATGAACCCCTCTTGATGTAATGTTTTCTACTTTAGTGTGAATTTGAAGCAAGTTCCTCCTCTCACTAAAGTGGGGGCTAGATTTAATGACATAAATTGTACTCCTTGACATTTTTTGCATTTTTCTAGGCCCTCCTTGTTAAATTGAGCTTAATATGGCCTTGATTTAGTGTTGTAGTGTGTTTAACACATTCACATTACGTCTTGGGCCCTAGTAAACTAAATGGGATTAATGGTGTATTATTTTAAGTGTTGTAAAGTGTTGTACAATACCATCACAGTAATATAGGGTTTTTATTATTAATTGGGCTACGTTATGCCTTATTTGGCCTTATTTTGCATCCATAAGATTTAATTAATGCATCTTTCTAAGGATAATCCTGACATAAACCAACATCCAATCATAATTCAGGTGTTTTTGGATTGTATGGACCAAATTTAGTGATTTGGGACTCATACGCCACCTTATGCATATGGGTCCCACCTAATCTTCAGGGCCTCGATCCTTATTTCACATAAATTTAAGCATTTCTTTAAAAGTGTGTCTCGTAGACTAGCCTAATGGGACTCATACAACACTTCTGGCACATGAGTCCTATGTGGCCAAAAATTAAATTTAATTCCAATTATTGGGAGGATTTTATCTTCCTAGACCTGATGTAATCTTGTAGTGTTGTAATTTTGAGAAATTTGGCATAAACAAGTACAAATACAAGGTTATTTCACTCATTTTACACCTAGCAAGTTGAATGAGTGTCCTCATAGCGAATTTAAGTTCACAAGAACATTCAAGTGTTTACAAGAGTATTCAAGAGCCTTCAAGAGTTGTTTATCAAGTATTTTGGAGCATTATTCAAGTATCAAGCATCATGTAAAAGTCATCATGCATCATGTTTGTTTTTGAGATAAAAATTTTGATGCAAGGTTTCATGATTCAAGCTAGAATTCAATTAAAGATCTATCAAATTCAAGAAAGATTCAAGATCTACATAGATTGGAGCCACTTCATACATGTTTGTAACACTTTATTTCTAGGGTTTGATGAGTTGCAACATAGTATTTTGTTCATTTATCATTCCTTTATCTTATTTGATTTCATTAAAAGGTTTCATTACCAAAATGGGGTTTGACCAAGGAAAACCATTTTCTACTAACAAAACAACATTTTATCCTTTTTAGTGTGTGATTTGTAGATCTAGGTTGAAGACATATCGAAGAGAAATATTGGAAAGAAGTTGTCAAGTTTCGAAGTTGTCCAAGTTGTTACCTTGTTTAGAAGATCATTGTAATACATCTACAAAGTAGGATTCAACATTTCAGATCCATAATTCAGGTCAAGAAGACATGGTCTTCTAAAAATTGATGAGCAGATTCAGGTCTTGATTTTCCAGAAAAAGTCAAATTAGACTAATATGTCACTTCTTGTGTATGAGTCCCAGTATAGTCATATTTGTAGTTTTTGGGAGTTCCAAACTTGTCTTTTCCAGATTTATGTTCCTTCCTAGAAACAATAATTTGGAACTAAATTTGCTAGAATGGTATATGAGTCCCAATAGACATTAAATTAGGATATTCAACATTTCAGGTCTTCAGTCAAACTCTTACAAGATTCCATGTGCACACCTCTGATATCTCAGATTCTTGTTCTGATTTACATGCATTTCTAGGTCATTTAGTGAAGCTTTGCATTTCTTTATATTAGATCTTGCATATCATTAATCTTTCCAAGCCCGAGCTTGGTGGTCAACCCCTCTTTAGTCATGATTCATACCCTAAGATATCCCTATTGTAGATCTCTCTCTCCTCTTCATCTTTGGATTGAGATGTCTAGCATTTCCTTGAGTGTAATGGTTGCAAAATAGGAAGGGTCTCATTCCCCTTGTATTCTCCATCTCCCAAAAACATGGAACCCTATTTTCACCAATACAATCACGATCAAGTTGAGCCTCAAAAATGTTGTGGGAAGAGACATATGGCACATTAGTAAAATTTTAAATGACCCAAGCTTTGTTATTTCAAATAAAAATGCGATACAATAGGTACTTGGAAATGATGAACTAATTAGTTTTCTCCTTGAAGAAAATCTCCTTATTACTTTCCATAATTTCAAACATACCAACCTTTTAATTATTAACACATGGTCATCCTATCACCAAATATAATTATCACACAACCTAGACCCCTTATCCAATACTTATAAAAAATAAGCATTTTCATATTTTTCTTTTAAGAATCTATCTATTATTGCCCTAGGTAACACACCATACTCCCAATGAGTCTAAGTATTACACTTAAGAGCCTCATTAACAACAATATCTGTTGAGTAGTTCCCTTCTTTGTATGCATGTTGAACTTTATAGTAAGTGGAAAATTGTGTGTGCAATTTACAATTATCCATAATATCTCTTAATTCCCATGGTGCAACACTATCCCCTTTCAATATATCAACAATGAGCTTATAATCTCCTTCAAAGATAACTTTTTGCAAGCCTAGATCTTTCAAAAGTTTAATACCTCCCCAAGCAGCCATAGCCTCCACCTTATTATTGGAGTAGACCCCGAGATTTTTACCATAACCAACAATATAGTCCCCATGGTGATTTCTAATAAGACCTCTAGCCCCTGCCAAAATAGGGTCTCCTTTAGAGTAGCCATCAATGTTGCATTAAACCCAATACCTCTTAGGGGGAGTCCAAATAGTAGTTTTCCTTGAAAGATAAGTAGACCAATTGGCATTATTGAGATCCTTTTTTAGGCCCCGAATTTTTTTATTTTCATATCCCTATAGGAAGGCATAACTTTAGAGTAGTTGTATCCCCCCACTTTCACATTTTCTTTTATTTGGTTTTTAATAGCCAAACATAGAACCCAACTATTTCTTGTTGTTTCCCTGAATATTTTTTTATTCCTTTCCTTCCAAATACCTTAAGTTATGAAGGGAGGAACTTGATTCCAGAGATCCTTGATAATATTGTGAGAGAAAGGGTAGAAGGACCAACTGTCAATAAAAAATTTCATAGGAGGGGAAACCAATTCAGTGAGCAGGAGGGGAAGGAAGAAGTACCATATTTCTCTCAAGAGTGAGTAGTGGAAGAACAAGTTGATAATTATCACTTACTCCTCATTATAGAGGACATATCTATTCACAAATTGGAACCCCCTTATATCTAGATTATCAAAATAAGGATTTCTCTATGAGAAGCAGCCCACCAAAAGAAGTTAACTTTAGGAGTCAGATTTTTTATCCAAACATTGTTCCATTGGAAGCTCTTGTTACCTAATAATTTTTTTTCTAATTTCAAATAGGAATTTTTAATAGAGAAGCAACTTGAAGGGCACTTGGTCCACAACCACTCATCATTATTTTCTTTAGAGAATAAGGAAACCTCCCCTATTAATTGGTGAAGCATTTGCACTATTGGGGACCAGTTTTGTTGTCTACCTACCCTTAGGTTAGCTCCCATAAGCTAATTATTGAAGTTAATCCAATTAAGTTTTGATCCATCCTAATCAATATAATCAACAACCTCCTTACCACAATTTTTTATCAAACGTTTTTTCAAAGGGTTGAGGTGATCCAAGGATGTGAGAGGGTTCCCACAGTTCCAAGAAACTTTCTAGAAGTCTATATCCAAGCCATTGCAAATGTGCTTTCTAACACCCAATTTAAGCACACTTCTAGTTTTAAGGAGGTGATTCTATAAAACATATCCATAAGGAAAATCAGAGGTTGTAAGGAAGCAACCCTGGTCCCTATTTGTAAGATATTTAGCTTTAAGAATCATAACATAGTCTTTGGTACCTTCCAACAAATTCCACCCTGATTTGGAAAAAAGAGCTTTGTTAAAGAGATTAATTCTCCTTATCCCAAGGCCTCCAACATTTTTAAGAGAAAAAAATTTCTCCCACCCTACCAATTCCATTCTATTTCTCTCCTCTATTCCTAACCACGAGAATATTTTTTGGATTTATTCAATTTTTTCAGCTATAAAAGAAGGAATATTGAATAGAGATAAGTAGTAGAAAAAAAATATTTTGAAGAAAGGATTTTAACAATTGAAGCTTCCTAGCTTGACTTGAAATTTTTTCCTTCCAGCCAACCAAATTTTTTTGAATTCTCTTAATAATATGGTTCCAATAATTGTATCCATTTTCTTTGAGATGAGGGGTGAGCCTAAGTAGGCAGTAGGCAAAACAACCTCCTAGCAATCTAATATGCAGATAACTCTATCTTTCACAATCTGTTCAAAGTTAAAGAAGTATAACTTACTCTTGTTGTAGTTGATATGCTATCCTGAAGCACTAGCATAGTCATTTAAGATGGTTTTCCATTTACCAAATTCCCCAACTAAAGCTTCATCAAAAAGGATATTGTCATCAACAAACTGTTGATGAGAGGCAGTCGAGAGTGTTGAAGCAGCCTTAACACCTTTTAGTACCTTATAGTCCAAGAGTTTTTTGATGTTTCTTCCCAAGAATTTGGAAAAATAATGAAAAGATAAGGGCATAGAGTATCCCCTTTCCTAAGACCCCTTCCAAAGGAGAACAATCCTTTAGGGACCCCATTCACCAATACTAAACACTTTAGAGTAGTAACACAAGCAATGATCAATTTTAGGAACCTTGCATTGATCCCAAATTTCTTGAGAACGAAAAAGAAGAATGGGAAAGAGAATATATCATAGTCTTTAGAGATTTCTAGTTTAAAATCCATCCCCACATTTTTTCTCAGGTCCATACAATGAATAATTTCATGGTTAGTTATGGCAACATCAAAAATGTTTCTTCCTTTAACAAACCCTTTTTTAATTTCTAGCTATCATTTTGCTTAGAATAGCTTTCAATAATAACACAATGATCTTAGAAAAAAAAATATACACAATATTGCATAGGCTAATAGGTCTAGAATCACATATAGAGGAAACATCCTCCTATTTAGGAATAAGGTCTATGAAATTTTCATTAAGTTGATTAAGAAGCCTACTAGATTTGAAGAAGTCTCTAACAACATTTAAGAGGTCTTTGTTCATAATGTCCCAATAAAGTTGGAAGAAGGTTTGGGGGAACCCATTAGGCCTAGGGGATTTGTAGGATCCAAAAGAGAAAACAAAAAAATTCACCTCCTGAAGGGAAACAACTTTAGACATCTCTTGAAGATCCTGATCAAAATTCACCTTACGAATAATTTGGAGGATTTCATCAAAATCCTAATGGGAAACCATAGGATCCTTTTGGAAGGAGGAAAAATAGGCCACAACTCTAGCAACAATTTATATTCAATTACTCACCATGCTTTCATCTTCTTTCTTAAGCTATCTATCCTATTCTTCATTCTATGTTTCATAGTGGATTGATGGAAGAACTTAGTCTTACGATCCCCTTCTGAAAGCCATTGAACTTAAGATTTTTGTTTCTTAAAAAAATCATTTTATTTGTTAACCTTGAACCATTGATCTCTCAGATCATGCTCATGATTACAGGTCACTTCATCCACCACCATTGACTCCATTAAATCTTGCACTTCCTTAATGTTGTCTCCAAAATATTTTGTGGTGTCAAAGGAAAAATTGTTCTAGCCCTTCACTCTCACTTTAACTCTTTTTTAGTTTATTAGCAAGGCTAAACATAGGGGTACTAGTTGAGGGTTCATTCCACCATTTTTTAATTAAGGCACCAAAATTCAAGTGCAGAGTCCACATAATTTTAAATCTAAAGGGGAATGGACCTTTAGCAGCATTGATATTTCTCTTTAGAATAGTGGGATTGTGATCAAATCCATTTCTAGGCAAGGAAAATAAGGAGAGGTGTTGAGAGATGTTCCAATTAGAGGAGACAAGGAATTGATCCAATTTGACTGGAATTAGTTGATTCCCTAATCTTCTATTAGACTAGGTGAACTGGGTGCAAAGTAAGAGAATATCAAAAAGACCCACAAAATTAATGAAACCTACCAAGTCCATCATGCTATTAGAATAGTTATCGAGGCCACCCAATTTTTCTAAAGGTAGCAATAAATAATTGAATTCTCCTTCAACCATCCAAAAATCCTCCAATCTACCCTTTATGTTGTCATCCAAGAAATCCCAAAGCAGTAGTCTATCCTAGCATGAGTTAGGACCATAAACATTAACCAAATTCCACTTTTCAAAGGTGATAAGGTCTTCGAGGGAGACCATAAGACAATTTTTTCTAGAGAATCCCATAGAACCTTTGATTTTATAAAAATTCAATAGAGATGCAATACCTCCAGAGGCACCTTCAACATCACTCAAAGAATAATTAATAGTAGGCTAGATATTCTTAACAATCTTATCAAAAATTTATTTCTTCATTTTGGTTTCTTGAAGCAGTAGAACATTAAATTTATTATCCAGTAGGAAAGTTTTGACCAAGTGATGGATGCTTCTACAATAATAGGTTACACTTTCTGGGACATCCTA
The DNA here is from genome assembly GCA_007115665.2 of Sequoiadendron giganteum. Taxonomy (NCBI): domain Eukaryota; kingdom Viridiplantae; phylum Streptophyta; class Pinopsida; order Cupressales; family Cupressaceae; genus Sequoiadendron; species Sequoiadendron giganteum. The sequence continues at coordinate 600,932,950 of CM021104.1, forward strand.
ATTTTTGCTGAAATCACATATTTTTAGAAAATATATTTATTTAAGCCTTAAAAAGGTTTTTTTAAAAGGATTTTAATTGAAGGAGGTTTGATCAAACCCCCTTAGATAGAACCCCACTATTTTTAAACCATACCTATAATGGAGTCTCCTCTACACATATCAAAATTCTAATGAAAAACTACTTTTCATTTACCTTTAGGGGTATCAAATGAATTCATTTAAAATTTATGTTTTGTCAGTATGTAGTCCTTATTATAATATTCCCAAAAAGAATCATTTTCAATATAGTTAATTTGATTATTAGATATTTATTTTTTATTTCTTGTGAATGTATGTTTTTCATTGAAAATGAAGCTCTTTGTTCTACACATGTGGCAAAATAGTAGATTACCAAAAAAAATTTAAAAAATATCTATGCTCTTGTTATTGATATCCTTGATCCAACAAAAAAAATGAATTTCGATGTACATACTGTAGGATGGTAGATCTGCAAAGTGTTAGTATATTGACAAACCCTCTTGCGGAAATCAAATAAACATGAAAAATCAAACACCCTTATGAAATATTACTCCATGTTAGACATGCTAGACTAAGACATTGAAACAACTAGAAATGCTACATGAACTAATTAAAATCATAAGCAACATGGTGCACACCTATTCCATATTGGATTGGTGCTACTCTTTGTGTAGAAGGTAGCCCTTTCCCAACCCTTGAAAATCAAATGATGGTGATAGAAAAAGAGATGCAAAATGAACTCAAGTTGCCTATAGTGATAATTTTCAAAATGTAGATGCCAATGAAGGAGAAAACCCCTTGAATTTATACGTGAGATTGAAGAGAGAAGAGGAAAGGTTGAGGAATGTGGGACTAATCCTTAACCAATAGGAAGAAGCTACTTGTCACTATGTGAATGGGCCATGGTTGTGCAAGCTTTGGCCAATATGCCAATTTGAAATTTGAAAATAGCATTAAATACATATGGTTGAGAGCTTTGGGGGGAAATTTGTTTAGACAAAAAAATTCAAACAAAGGGAGTTAATGAGGGAATATTCCTTGGGAATATGCTTTGTGAGGACAATAGAGCTTTTAATAAATCAAAATAAATGATTTATTGTGCAAGTGGGAAAAGCTAGAGGATGGGACATGGGTTAGGCTTAGCATTAATCAGGGATTTGATTAATTAAGCTAGTGATTAGTTGATTGTGACATTTTGACTTAGATTTTGTGGGTTAAAATAAATCAAAATGAGAGGAGATAATGATCATTAGCCATTTAATTAAATACACGTGATTAAATTAAATCAAGAAACTTTAGGAGATAATCAAATAAAAATGATCTATTTAATTAAAGAGATAACCTTAGTGAATTAATTAAATTGATTTTTTTAATTAATAGACGAAATAATGTTAAATGAAGCATGATTAGATACATGAGTCAATTTTGCATGTCTACATTTTCCCCCTCTTTGAAGCAATGTACTCATTGCATTGGTTCAAAAAATGATGTCGCCAACATCAAAATTAAAACAATTCTTCTTCTTTTTTTCGGATGCCCCAGCAGAAATAAGTACGTTAGTACATTGCCCCCTCAAGAGATCGAGCAAAAAGATTCGATTTGAGGTTGATCTCATGACAAAGAGGTTCAAAATGGATGTATGGATGGCTATGAATAACTAATCTTATATGATAATGATGATGTAAATAATTTTTTTTTAAGATGCTTAGAATAAAAAATCTATATTATCCTAAACAACTTAGATGATGATGCAAATGAGATGTTTGGAAGATGCTTAGAATAACAAATCTATATTATTTTAAACATGTTAAATGATTATGCAATGCATGTAAGATTGGATGAGATGAATGATGTTGTCCTATGATGATATGACATGATTATGTAAGATGTAGGATGGATGCATTGTTAGTGCAGAAGAGGATAGAAGAATGAGAGGGATTAACCCTTAAATCCAAGAAGATGCAGAAGTCCAACAAGTCCATTAATTATCAAGAATTTATTGGATATGATGATGAATGATGATGATGTGTTGCTTATCCAAGGATGGGAGAGATAAAGAGCATACCCTTCTTTATGTTTGGTAACACACATAGGTGTGATGCATCAAGGTATGAAGAACCAGGATGGCATTGCGCTTAGTGTGATGGACTTTGACTCATCAAATAGATAGGAGTACTCCTATTCACACTTGACAAACGGAACCTTATTCGTGGTTGTTGGTGTTCCTGATATGTATAAAATCAATGGTTTTCCTAGAATGGGTGGCATTAACACTGGTGGCGTAAGTAGATATTCTTTGATTTTTTCTGAACGCCTGATCACACTTGTCGTCCCACTTGTATGTTACTCCCTTATGGAGCAGATGTGAATATGGGATTTGTTTATCCGCCAACTATGCTATGAATCTACGGATGGATTGGAGCCTTCCCTGTAGACCCCTCAGCTGCTTTAATGTCCTGGGTGCTTGCATATCATGGATTGCCTTGACCTTGGTGGGATCTACCTTGATTCCTCTCATTGATACTATATATCCCATGAGTTTTCCAGATTGTACCCCAAAGACACACTTCTTTGGGTTGAGATAGACCTTATATTTTTCCAATCTGACAAAAATAGAGCTCAAGGTTACTATGTGGTCTTGTCTTTTTATGGATTTTTCCAATATGTCATCTACGTAGTCTTCCACTATTTTATGGATCATGTCATGGAAAATCAGTGTCATGGCTCTTTGGTATGTTGCACCTGCGTTCTTCAGCCCAAATGGCATCATGTTGCAAAAGTAGGTGCCCCATGGAAATGTTAGTGTTGTCTTATGTTGGTATTCCTTTGCTATCATAATATGGTTGTACCCTAAGAAGAAATCCATCAGTGATAGCATCTCGTGTCCATTCATCATGTCCACTATCATGTCAATGTTGGGTGGTGGAAAATCATCCTTAGGACACACTTTGTTTAGGTCTCTAAAGTTAGTGCAGATACAGATGCCCCCATTCGGTTTTAAAATTGGTACAAGATTTGACACCCATTCTAGATAATAATTTGGGTGTATAAAGACGACATTAAAGAGTTTCTATAATTCCACCTTGACTAGCAAGCATATCTGAGGGTTCATCTTTCTTAATTTCTGTCTTACTAGCTTTTCTCCTGGGTAAACAGCTAAGTGATGAACCACAAATTCAGGATCAAGACTCAGCATGTCGACATAGGTCCATATGAATTTCACCTTTCTTTCTCTTAGAGATGTAGCCAACAGTTCTTGTTCTTCTGTCAGAAGTGATTCAACATAGAAGGTGATGTGTGCCATTGCTTTTGTTCCTAGATTGATGGGATTGCATTGTTTTGCTAAGACTGTTGATTTCTCTTGATGAAGTGCAATAGGGGGGAGATTGAAGCTTTGATCCTATGGCACCTCAGAGAGGTTTTCACTATTGGATGCATCCTTTAAGTTTACTATTCTATGGTTAGAGAGTTTCATAGTGTCGTTTTCACTCAATGACCCTGAGATTATTCTCATTCGTTTGCTTTTGTGACTGAAGGACTCAATCATGTCCCCATAATAATCCTATGTGTCTAGTGTGATGTCAAACCCAACTTTGAGAGTGCCACATGGTACTTTATTCCTTAGTCCCATCAATTTTGAGAGAGCCTCATCATTTTCAAATGTGTCTAGAACCGGTGGTCCTCATTGGTTGTAGTCGATGAGTTGGGGTTAAACTAGGTTTATTTTATGAGTTTGGCGGTCTAACTCAACGGATGTGGTACTAATCATGAGTAGGGAGGAGTTTTCAAAAATCATGGGTAAGCCGGTTATGGTATCCTCGTCATCACTAATACTAAAAACATTAGTTATGTCAAAGGTGAAATTATCTAGGGGCAGACTTGTGGATATGGGTAGTTGAAGAGCGACTGCTCTACTAGGGGTAATTTTTCCACACACAGTTATACTCGGAGGGGTACCTCCAAGTCCAATATTTATCATTCATCTTTCTACGATGATAGGCTTAATTCATCCATCGTTGTTCCTTCCAAGGCTTTCAATTTTGTTGTAGCCCATACTAAGCATCATTTGCAGTCCTCTGCTAGCTTCATCCATGGGTAGGGTGGGTGTGGGTCTTTCATCTTGGTATAGTGAGCTTGCGATGTCTCTTTCATCCACATTTTCTTGATTGATATCCCCCCAACAATGGAATCTCAAAGGGTCTGCCCTAAAAGTGTGGACAGGTGTTTCAACTAGTTGGGGTTGCCCATGTGATCTAGGAGATTGCAGTAACTCTCCTACAACAAAATAATTTTTCTTTATTCTGTAATCTCCACACCCATTGTCCATGATCATCATCTTGATTTCAGATATATTAGGAATGGAGGGTGTCTTTGTTGCAGAAGTGGAGGTGAGGTCAGATGGGTCTATGTATGAAGTGGAGGGACCTTGATCATTTTTCAGGACTTGAGAAATTTTATAAAACTTGGCTTCCATGTTTTTGCAATAGGCGAATGGCTCCGGATCACCATGTATGGTGACCTCCTCATTTTGGTATAAGAATTTGATGCATTAGTGGAATGTTAAGGTGACCTCCTTTATTCCATGGATCCATGGGAATCCCATGAGGATGTTGTAGGGAAAATCAAGGTCGAGGACCTAACATGTAGTTTCCATAGTGGCTGGCCCTACTTGGATTGGGATCTTGATAGTTCCTTGAGACATTCTTTCCTGGTCATCATATGCTCTGATGGTAATTCCTTTTTTTTTGTCGATGGATTCTTTTGAAATTCCCAAGTTCTTTATGATTTTAAGTGAACAAATATTGAGGTTTGCATCTCCATCCATCGGGACCCTTTTGACCTTTTTCTTGTGCACCAACACTCGAAGGTGAAGTGAACGGCTGTGAGATGGTTGGGTGGGGAATTATTGGTCATGGAAGGTGATGATATTTGGGGTGACAATGTTACTAACCATAGCCTTGAATTTTTTCATATCAAGGGTAGCGGAGATAGTGGATGCAACTAATGCTTCATCAAGGATTTTCCTATGGGTGGCAGAAATTTTTAGTAACTCCATGATAGAGATCTGAGTGGGGGTTATTCTTAGCTGGTCAATGACGTTATAATCATAAGGAATGGATTTAGGATTTGAGATGGGGGACTTATATGGCTACGATGCCCCTACAATATTAAACTTTCCGCTGTGTGTGGTGACTCCACAATCAGTGTTGGCTCCTCTTATGCTAATGACAGTGACCATTTCATCTATGCATGTGATGATGTATTCATATATAAGGTTTGCACTAGCATAATTTTGTTTCCCTTTATTGTTCCCTTGGTTATTTCCTTGATTGTTTCCCGGATTATGATTAGGCATCAGATTCATGTATATCTGAGGTCTTGATTTCCAGCGGGTTGCTCGACATTTATGATTTTGTCCTCAATAAGATCCTGGATGATGTTCTTCAACTTCATATAGTTGGCATTCATGTGTCCCTTGAGTTTATAATAATCACATAGGAGTTTTTTTTTGTACCAGGGTGGCTTCACCTGGGGTTCACTGTAATTATCATGGGTGTGGGGACCTTGATGATCTTCTCATTGACCAACTTTTTCATGATGGATTTGATTGACTCCCCAAGGGATATGAATTTCCGTTTGGGGGGAAAGTTTTTTTGTGGAGGTTGTCCTCCCTGATTATTTATATTATTGATATGATTTTGGGGTGGTTTTTTGGTTTACCACATTTGTTTCCATGCTACTCAGATTATTATTTTGCAGTTGATGATGATGTGTTTGATTATTTTTCTTGGGAGCACTAATGACAACCTTGGAATCCACTACTCCATCGTTGGTGACATTTTGATTCTTCACCCATGTGTGAGATTTTTTCGTTGTAGCTGGTGGATAAGCGACTATCTTGGTGTTTAGGATAAGTGGGAATGCCTGCTTGTGTAACAAGATCTCGTTCAATATTGAGCACCTTGGGGATTAGTTGATCATACGTAGTGATGCATTGCATCTTTAGATAGAACGCAAAGGTTTTGTCTATATTGGCAATGATGGTATAGAATTGTTGCTCTTTTGGCATGGACCACTTGCTTTGATTGGCCTTGGCTCACCATTGTTGGGGAAAGGTGGTTAATGATTCCCCCTTACCCTGTTTGAGTGCCGAGAGTTCTTCCAAACTAACATCCACATAAATTTTGAATGCATAATTTTGGAGGAAAGCATCTTTGATCTCCTGAAATGTTTTGATTCCCATAGGTAGATGAGAAAACCATTCCATAACATCACCATCCAAGATTTGAGGGAACATCCACATTAGATACATGTCATTGTAGGTTACTTCCATGCAATGTACCTATAACTCCCTCATGTGTTCTTCAGGGTTTCCTATCCCATGATATTTATCGAATTTGGGGATTTTGAATCCCTTTGGGAATGGTACCATTGCCAAGCTTCTGTCAAATAGGTAGGGGCATAAGTTGCTCGATGTCCTGATTGTATTTTTGGATTGAAGATCTAGCACTTGCTGTGAGAGCAATTTGATTTATGTCGTCACATCACCCTGTGGATCAGGAGGTGGGGTAAATATGTTTTGGGGTGTGGGATTGATGGGTGGGACATTGGTGTGGTTTTGTTGCAAGCTTTCCTAAGCAAATGATGCCTATGCTTGTTGTTGAGCCAATAACAACTGTTGTTGGTCCTTCTACTATTGTTCCAACAATGCTTGTTGTTGGTCATGTTGTTGTTGTGCCAACAATGCTTGTTGTTGGTCATATTGTTGTTGCACCAAAAACACTTGTTGTTGGTCATATTTTTGTTGCACCAACAATGCTTTTTGTTGGTCGTATTATTGTTGTAATTGATAGTCTTGCAAGGCTTGCTGATACGCTTCTTGTTGCACTTGCAATTGTGCTTGGTACTATTCTTGCGCTTGTGCTTGCTAAGCTTGGAATTGGGATCATGCTTGAGCATGTGCTTGTTGGATTTCCCGTGCAATCTGAATGACATGTGCAATTTGTGCAGCTTATGCAGCTTGTGCAGCTTGGGTTGCTTGAGCTTCTTGCACAACTTGTGCAGCTTGTTGTTGTTGTAATAAGGCTTGGGCTTGTGCAACCTATTGTTCCTGTTGTGTAGCTAATTGTGCCTGTGCTTGCTGAGTGGCTAATTGTTCGGCCTATTGATTTTGGAGTGCTTTTTGTTGAGTAGATTTTCGAGCAGCTTGCAACATCATGGAGAATGAATTTCTTGCATTGTGCCCTGGTGTTAATGGGGGTGGATTAGGAAGAACGTCGACCATTGTGATGAGCAGAATGGCCGTGTTAATGATCAAGGTTTGAGTTACGAATGGTGTGATTGAGGTGCTTGGTCCCTGAGACACCATGCTTTGAGGAATGGTGGATGTGTTGATCACTACGGTTGTTTGGATGGTTTCCATATGTTGTTGCGATATAGATGGCATAGCTGGTGGATTTGATAAAGTGTTTTAATTTGAATGGTTGATGGTGGGAAGAGGAGGAAGACCTAACCTGAGGGATGATGTAGATGTGAGTGGTAGGGGTGGAAGTGGTCAAAAGATAGGTGGTGCAATCCTTGGAAGTGATGATGATGGATCCAAGATTCCCTCTACTCCAAACAAGTCACCTTCTCCTTGTGAGATAGGGAGAGAGGTTTGCATGTCCAAGGGATAATCTGGCATTGCATGAAATGAGGATGAATTGGTATGATCATGAAACATGAGCGGGACGTAAGGGTGTAACAGATTTACTGGGATAGATTGATCCAATGTGGCACTTCCATTCAACCCTCGTTTGTTCACAAGGCGATGTTTTTGGAGTTCGCAAAACATGGAATTTCCCTTGTTAACAACTGGTGGGGTTGAAGCGATAGATGATATGATTTGGAGGATGTATTGAGTGACGTTTTGAAGTGGAAGTGTGGATGCGGGTGAAAGCATGATACCGAGAGACCTCTCCATAATAGTGCTTATGTCAAAGTTGGAAGGGAGTTTAGCCCCTTCTTTTGCTAACTCTAACATGTATTGGGATGGGTACAACCTTAGCATGGCACTGACAATTTGATGGCTCTCAGGGTTTTGCACCATTTCTAGAAGTTCCTATTGTGTCATCCCATTGTCAGTGATGTCCTCTATATGACCTTCCTCTTGAGAATTTTGAGGTACTTGAGGAGGATTGATTGGGAGGTCAATTGTTATCGTTGGCTCGAATTTTGTTTTTGTTTGACTTAGATCACTTGAAATGGATGTTTCTTTGTTTTTCTCCATATTCTTCTTGTGTTGGGATCGATTTTGAACCATAAAATAGATATCAATTTTCAAGAATGTAAGAGATGAACCTATAATTGATTAGATTGGTCTAAACCTTAGGTTTGAAGAAGTGAAGAACTAGGATAATTCAAGGAACAAAGTGATGATGGGGATGAGATAAATGAAAGATGGGTGATAAGGATGATGAAACTCTTGAGGAACCTTGAGAGAAATGCTAAACTTTAGGATTTTGATTTGATTGGTTGTGATAGATTGATAGTTTGACTAAGTGTGTTAAGTCAAACAAAAGTGATAATGTGCTTATAAACTTTTAGGAAGTTCTGTTATCATAGAGTAAGCTCACACAAGAGGGGATGGTTTGACCAAGTGTGTTAAGTCAAACAAAGTGATTATGGATTCGATAATTTGACTAAGTGTGTTAACTCAAACGAGAGTGATAATGCACTTGTAAACTCTAGGAAGTTGTGTTATCCTAGAGTAAACTTGTACATAAGAGGATAGTTTTACTATGTGTTAAGTCAAACAAAATGATTTGATTTTGCCTAGAATTTTAGCATAAATGATGTTTTCAAAGTTTCCAAAAGTTGTTGGTGAGGTGATTTGACTGATTTTGATGGTTGAGAGGTGGATGAGAGTGATTGATTTTGATCCTCGACTTGACCTAGATAACACTCCTTCTTACAAGATCTCAGTTTTGAAGAACATGCTTGACACTTCCTATGTGAGAAAAGAAAACCTTTCAAAAAGCTCAGGATTTTGTTGATAATAGAACTCATACAAGTCAGGGTTGTTTATTGAACTTTTTTTTAAAAAGTTGTAAACCAATATTTCTCTAACTTCGAGAAGTCTTTCAAGACGCTCCTCACAAGATTTTGGACTAAGACTTTTGAACTTGGGTTTTCGGATTTTGATCTTGCAGGAAATCATTTCAAAGAACACATGTGTGGAGTCAATTGTCTTTATCTTTGCTTAATGAATTATTTTTATCACAAATAGTTCTTTGATTAAAGTTTCAAACTGAATGTCTATGTCTCAATTTATTTTCATTCCAAAAGGTCCATTATGTGAAAATCAAGGCTTGAAGAGCATAGTTCCCTAAGTTGACTTTAGTGAAAAAAAATGAAGATTAAACCCATGTACTTAGAAACCTCTAAGGATAGAATCCCTAGGGAAAGCAAGAGCACTTAGATTTGTCAAAGGATATTTGTTTCCTCCAAAGGGTTTGAAATTTTGAGGTTCTCTGTGAATGTTTGTTTTTGAATGTTTTCGATCCAAGCAAAGTGTTATGATTCCAATGACAAGCACAACCCTAGGCTGAAAAGACAATATTTGTTGGGTTCCCACTTAGATAAATCCAGTTGCACATATTCAATGCAGATGATTAGATGGTTGACCACACAAGATTCCCCTTACAGTGCACTTGCTTCTCGGGTCAATCAAGCATCAGTACCCATGAATCTCCCATGGCATACTTTTCATCTCTACAATAGAACCACATGTGTTGTGGGGCAGCTTCAAACGACATGACCTTTTAGACCAACAAATAGATAGGATTTTGGCCTTTGCTAAACAAGGGGTTTTAATTCACACTTTCCATTTGTAGGAGTTGACCCATGCGGTGAGAGACCATTGATGCCCTTCTCATCAGAGCCAATTGTGTGATACTAGCTTTTGTTCCAGTACCCACTTTTATATCTCGGCTGGAAATACACTTGGCTTTAGTGTGTTACTGGTTGGGTCGTTCCCTTGGGTGAGTACTTTTTCCCACAAGGTAGGCCCTCTAAGATAAAATAAAATCAAGAAAACATATTCATAGTTCGATCAAACTTCATTTAGAAACAAAGGGATAACACACGCAATAGGTTCACTCACACTCGCAAGATGTTTTGTTCAATTTTAGATCCCCAAATCAAAGTGTGAAGGAAATATTTTAAACAATCTAATATGACCAACAAAATTTTAATTCTCAAGATTGTTGTGAAGCGCGAGAGAAGCACATATGCCTTTTAAATGATATTAATTTGTGAAAAAGATTGCAAAGCATGAAAAAAACTTGTTCATTTTAGACCACAAAGCAATGATTTTCATTTTTTTTAAAGAACCAAAACGAGATGTGAAAGTTGCCTTGTTTAATTGTTAAAATCCAAATTGAAATTTAGAAAGTTTCTAATGTTGAATTTTAATCCAACTTTGAAAAGATCAAATCAGTGATTGATTTTAAACCCAAATTGAAAAGTGAATTGGTTTAAAATAGAAAATGAAAGCAGGAATCAGATGCTCTAGATTATAACAACAAGCTTTTTTCAATTCTTGATTTCAAATAAAAATTTCCAATTCCAATTTGTTTGCCTTTATTTTCGCTTGATTCCAATGCGCAAATCTGATGCCAACCTCCAATGCTAACCTATTCCATATTGGATTGGTCCTACTCTTTGTGTAGAAGGTAGCCCTTTCCCAACCCTTGAAAAGAAAATGATGGTGATAGACAAAGCGATGCAAAATGAACTCAAGTTTCCTATAGTGAGAATGCTCAAAATGTAGATGCTAGTGAAGGAGAAAACCCCTTGAATTTATAGGTGAGATTGAAGAGAGAAGAGGCAAGGTTGAGGAATATGGGACTAATACTCAACCAATAGGAAGAAGCCACTTGTCACTATGTGAATGGGCCATGGTTGTGCAAGTTTTGGCCAATGTGCCAATTTGAAATTTGAAAATAGCATTAAATGCATATGGTTGAGAGCTTTGGGGAGAAATTTGTTTGGACAAAAAAAGTCAAACAAAGGGAGTTAATGACGGAATATTCCTTGGGAATATGCTTTGTGAGGAAAATAGAGATTTTAGTAAATCAAAATAAATGATTTGTTGTGCAAGTGGGAAAAGCTAGAGGATGGGACATGGGTTAGGTTAGCATTAATTAGGGATTTGATTAATTGAGCTAGTGATTAGTTGATTGTGACATTTTGACTTAGATTTTGTGGGTTAAAATAAATCAAAATGAGAGGAGATATGATCATTAGCCATTTAATTAAATACATGTGATTTAATTAAATCAAGAAACTTTAGGAGATAATCAAATAAAAATGATTTATTTAATTAAAGAGATAACCTTAGTGAATTAATTAAATTGATTTATTTAATTAATAGACAAAATAATGTTAAATGAACCATGATTAGATGCCAGATTCAATTTTGCATGTCTACACATACAAAAAGAGTTATGTGTTATATAATAAACCTATTTCTAAATTGTCATTGGTTTGACTTAAAATCTTAATTAAGAAAAAAAAATCAATATAATACTATGAAACCAAATGAAAGAGCTAGATATAGTAGATACAAATCTAAATTCAAAAAAGAATAAAAAATTATGCTTCATAGAAAAAAAGTTGTGTTATACAATAAACATCACTCTTTAAAAATGGTGTCTACTATTAAAAACTAGTTATCGGAGGAGATGGAAAAATCAATACAATTTGATTCCAATTTTTTTTATATATATATTTAGAATCTACAAACAAAATGTCACAAATCACTAGTTTGCGTCATCTTCAAATTCCTCATGGTTTAGTAGCTATAGGTATTCGAAAGTGAGGATTTAGTTAAAAATGTTCAGTTCAATGTAAAGTTTGGCCAAAAAGTGTAACCTACTATTGTGGGATCACCTTGACATTATTTATAGGGACTATTGAGGCCCCTAATATTCTAGGAAATTATCTTCATAATCATATAAAAACCAAAAATATTATCTTGATTTTGTTCTGGAAGGGGATACAACCTCCCTTCATTCTTCTTAGACTTTGGCCCTGCAAATGAGTCCAAGGTATTTTGTCTTCCATAAGCCACATCATGGATAGTGTCTTTATTTCTTGTTTTCTTTTTAGAAGGTCTACTTACCTTGTTTCCTCATCCTACATCTGGATTCTTCTTCTTTTATGACTTATTGCTATCTTGAACCCAATCATCATCATTAGCTTCATCTGAGGTTGAAGAAGGGAAACCTAGTAGTGACAATGAGTCTTCTAAATTTTTTCCTTCAGTTCGATAGGGGCTAGTAGCATGTTTTTTGAATGTTTTAGAGGAGAGGGGGTAGAGGAATATTTATCTATTCCAATTTAAGAGACTATTTCTCCTTCCTCAATATAATAAAAAATATCTTCCAAGGGGAGAGTTGGATTGCCTGCCAAACCCATAATTGTTTCATTTTATGGTTAGTTAGGCCTTTACATCTTGATACATTTCCATAATATTATGCTTACTATAATCAAAAGAGGTTGTTACCAATTCTGCCTCCCTGCCCAAATCTTGAGACACATTTGGGGTATCCCACAAACCACCATGAGCAACTTCCTATGCTTCCAAGTTCAAAAGAAGTATAAAGGAAAATTCATGTAACGAAACCATATGACCATCAATATGCTCCATCTCAAGGATTAAATGAGCAACATCAATAGCATCAAGCACAAGAGTGGCAATAGGGAGAACATAATATTTTCTTAGGGGGCTGGAATCTTCATTTTCCAAAATTTGAGGCCTCCTATTCTAGGTATCAATGAAATAGCCAAATTTTTTGCAATATTGATAGAACACTCTAGAATTTTCATATTCTAGAGTTTGAGATGAGTTACCAAACTTTGAATTCAAGAAAACTGAAGTAGGAAAAATAGTGTTAATAGCCACATTAGCACATATCCTTGTAAATACCAAATGAGATTTATCTTGGGTGATCTTATCAATAGTCAGAAGGCTTCCAAATGAGTTAGCAACACCCTTGAAGATACCTAACTCCCACAACTCTAAGGGTGTCCCAGAGAGGCCTACCCATGTAGGGGTAACAACACCTAGGGTAGTAGAGGAGTCAAAACATGGTTCCCATTTTCACAATGAAATAAAGTTCTTAAAAAAAACATCAATAACCCAAGGACCTCCTCTAAGAACCTTAATCATATCCTCATAAACAAAAATAAGGTAAAAAGGAAAATACCTTTAGACATAGCACTAATAGGAACTCTTCCTTTTAAATTATAGAAAGAGTTAGACCATTTCCTTACTTGGTCTATTTTGGGTGGTGCACTAAGAATTTATCCACAAATGATAGCTTAAGGCCATCCATTGCCTTAATCGTGAGAGCTTCAATGACATCAATTTCTCGACCATCTATTGAACAAGAGATAGATTCTGTATTCAGCCTTGCCATAGTTGGCGAACCTTTGCCAACCAATTTGTCTACAAATGAAATTGGATCTTTTTGAAAGAAAAAGGAATCCAAGCCTAGAGGGGGGGACAAAGGTGACTTGCTAGAAGTACAGGCTACCGATTTTATGGAAGAAGGGATAACAATGCTAGGAAAAGTACCACAATGGGGTACAACATTTTTTGAAGCAACAAACCTTAGAACAATACCAGGCTTGGGAACAACATTCCTAGAAGAGGGAGCCTTACTAGGCCCCCCGCCATACTGGCCCATCAATTTATCAAATCAGACTCGACAAACCAGTAGAAATTCAAAAATCTAAGGAGTGGAAAATTTGCAGAGCTCGTTGTTTCTTCTTTTTTGTAAAGCATGTAAATAAATAAGATATTATGTAACATATAATGAAATATTATCTTATTGGAAGCATGTCAACAATGTATATCCTTCTCATATTCTTTTTAGTTTTATAAAAACAAAAAATATTTTTAATTCAAAATAAGTGTGATTATTCAATGGAGTCACCATGACATAATATATTGTAGGATTGTAGACATTATAATAAAATATATAAAATATAAAATTTGTAAATATTTTTATTTCATTATGACATATTTTAAAAGAGATTAGTGAACACAATTTTTTTCCCAAATATAAGGGTATACATTTCATGCACGTGGAAAAGTTAAAAAAAAGTTAAGAAAAAGGTTTTAGGAAATATTTATGTACTTCATATTGATGTCTTTTAAAAAAAAAAAAAAATTATTATTTTTATATAGAATAAAATTTATATGTCATCCTCATTTATGGGATTCGAATATTATTCTTCCTTCTAACACAAAAGTACATGGTAGGTGGATCCATTTAGATGAGGGGTGACACAAAATTAATTATGATGGAGTGGTGAGAGTAAACCTAGGTTGGTTGCATCTTAAGGAATAGTGAGGGGTAATTAGTTAGATCTATCAGAGAAAACAACAATTAGGTACAAAATAATGAGGTTAAATTATATTCTACCTTGCTAGTTTGATGAATGCGCAAGAATATATATATATACAGGGGGAGTTTCTCATCACTATTAATGCCCTACATAGTCAAATAAACCCCAACAAAAAAAACTCAATATATTAATAAGGTAGTTTAGCACGAGATCCTTCACACATTTGATGATTATAAGGTTGACCACATGTACTGAGAGGTAAATGATGTAGCTGACAAGTTAGAAAATGTGTCAAATTTTGAGATTTATAAGGATTATATATTTTTAAGCTTAATGAGTGCATGGTAGAATATTTCCTTTGATTATGTCTCGTGTTCACATTCTATGTCAAAAACACATATGGGATTCAATATTTAATGATGAAATTCTTGTGGAGGCCCTTGAATACTATGACATTACTAAGGAAATTTACCCTATTGCTAGCATTTTCTCTTGCATTGTATTATTCTCTAAAGAATGTAAATGTGTCTTTAACACCCTCTTTGTTGGTCTCCAAAAGAATTATAGCCCTTAAATTCCATGGCCACCAATTTGAGGAGGGCTTCTAGAAAAAGTTAAATCAAAAAGTTTAAAGCTCTTTGTTGGACTCTATATCACTTCCCTCTAGCCCACATTAGAGATGTAAAAATTGTAATTTTCTTGGGTCTACAATGTGTATAAGGAGCTCCTCATTTTCGTGCTCATTTTCACTAGGAACAATAAGTTTCTACTACTAGAAATAATGATAGAAATGGACCTAGAGTAGTTATTTTTTGCAAGTTTTTTGTCCTAGTTCATAGTAGTATATATATCTTCTATTTTGGAAGGATTTGTTTTTTCTAAATCTTGTTAATCTATTGTAATTATCTTTATGATCTCGATCTAGTTTGCATTCAATTTAATAGATTTTTTTAATCTTATCTTTATTAATATAATTATAGGTTATCCACCACCTTTTATAATAAAATAAATATATCCTTTGATCTCCCATATTTTTTCTAATAATTAAAATTTAATGACTATAAATAAATCATAACATTTCATTGTATTTAGCCTATTTTCTATAAAAAATAATATAGCCAAAGCATGCGGTATGGAGGTAAAAACTATGGTTTGAAACTTCTACCTATTGAGTGTTATGAATAATTCCTTAATTTGAAATTTTGTATTTCATCTCCTCTCATTTAGAATGGATACCGCTATAGGTCTTCATGCAAAGAAGTGAGACATCTTTCGAAGGGGATGTGATGGATTTTATGTTGAGAAAAGGTCTGCAAGTTTTTTATAGTGCTACATATAAATAGGTTGGTGTTAGGAAAACACTTTCACACTCATCCTTACATAGAGACAAGGTTAATACAAGAATACACTCTATTTTTTTTGTTTTTCTATTAGATGAAAGTGAGATAAATGAAGATAATTGGGTAACTAAAAATTTGATCATCAAACCTTGATGTTGTTGTGATATTAAGAAGGTTGGGGATGATATAGTGATTGGTTTGGGATTTCATAAAGAATAACAAATTTCATTTTATAGATTCAAATTTCTCTATCCCTTTGGTTCTATTCATTATTAGTGAGGATGATAGTGGTCATCATCATAACAAAAATTTATTGATTTATTAAAAGTGATTAAAGACATCTCCACCTCACAAGATGTGAAATGGTCTTTCGACCATTTCATGATGGTATCTAATAGCTCATAAATAGATAGATGTGATGTAGAAAAATGAAGGACATTGACCATGGTATAGGGTTAGATATATTATTAAAATAGTATAAAATATTATAAAACTTTATGGCTAAAAGTTATTTATTTAGAATGAATTTATTTTTTACTACTCTCAAATGGAGATGACTACGGATAATTATAATTTTTTATAGTAATGTAGTAGTTATTGATCCCCCTAAACCATTTTTAATAATCATAAAAATTTAAAAATATTATGAAATAAAATCACTCTAAACTATAATTAATATATTTTAAAAACTTATACTAAATAAACTTTGCAATGAAAAATTATAAAAAATATGCATACACTAGATATTAGAGTTAGTGATTTGTGTTTAAGAAAATACAATTTTTTTTTTTTTCTAATAATATTTTTTCATGGAATAAATGTCACTCATTAAAAGATACTTAGATTATTAAAAAAATGTAAAAAAGGAAACAAGTTATTTTAATAAAATATATATATATATATATATATATATATATATATATATATATATATATGTATATATATATATATATATGTGTATATATATATATATATGTATATATATATATATATATATATGTATATATATATATATATATATATATTTATACACAAAATCTAAAAAATCACTAGTTCACATATTCTTAAAATTCTTTATGGTTTCCTTTTTGTAGTTGTTGGAAAGTAAATATTTATTTTAATGTAAAATTTATGTCAGAAAGTAGGACACACTCTTATGGGATCACCTATTATGCAATATCAAAGTAGTTAAATAGAGGAAAATACAACTTGATCCCAAGTACACAAGAGCCTTGAGTCACCTCGTAAGATTCCTGGTAGAAATGTTGCATGCATTAATTGATGAGAAATATATAGGTTCAAATACCAATTGTATGGAAATTCAATCTCTATCTAAATATGACTTCAATAGATGAGATATGAGGCTTGGACTAGTATGAAATGAAAATCTGAAATTAAGTTCCCTAATATATAATTATCATGATTAGATCCATCTTCTTAATGATTTTTGAAAATTAGCCAAAATATCATGCTTAATAACACAATCTTATGTGAACTTATAACAAAAATATAGCATCACCATAAGATAGAAACAAAGAGGCACAAATTGAAAATATAAGAGTCGAATAAAATGTAATTTATGTGGAGAAACCCTTGTGGGAAGAAATTGTGCCAAATAGGGAGGAAAAACTTATGCATTATCTTCAAGTAAATAAGAATACAATACATTCACTTTCATTCTCCTCTTTACCTCCAACATGGAAACACCTATTCCCTTGTGAAAATGTTGCATATTGATAATGTTGGTTGTCATTGATGTCAAATGTGTGTTGAAGATTGTATATGGTCTAAAGATAGTTGATATGTAGAGATATCAGCTGGTGCAAGTCATTGAAGTATGTGGACTCAAGTTTGATGTCTATGACTAATATGGAAGTGGGTACACATTTTCTAATGTGTTTGCAATATGTTTAAATTGATTGAAGTATGTGGACCTATTTGATGTCTATGATTGATGTGGAGGTGGGTACACATGTTCTAATGTTTTTGTAGTATGTTGAAATTGATATATTACTAGTTTGGTGTACCACATGTAGAGAAAAGTTGCAGAAGATTGTCTAATACACTCTTAATGATACTCTAGGACAAAGTCATGTTGTTTTGGTCTGCATCCTTTTGTAAAGAAATATTTATTCTTGCAGTGAGAAATATAAGTTAATAGATATGTGAATATGTTATATCCAAGATTTCAAGTAATTACACCTTTGTAATGAAATTTATAAGTGATAGAGTTATGGTTTTTGCTCTAGTGAAGTAAAGTAATGATGACGGCTTGTTGGAATGCTTCATATTCTTCTAGAAGTGAATATTTTTCCATGCAATTTTATCAACATGTTAAGTGATGTCCAATGCATGCTATATTGCAGTAACAAATGGTTTGGTACTCTGAAAGATTAGTTTTCAAGTACCAAAGTGTTATAGTTGGTTTTGGATTCCTAATTCTTCTACAAAATATATATTTGAGTATTTACGCTAGCATGAGATTGTACAAATTGGGTGTATCAGTTTGTGTGTACATTCTATATACCTCAAAGTATCTTTGGTTTGAAGTGCATGCAAATATTTCTTCTTTCTAGTATTGCACAATGATCGTCAGATTATGAAGATATGTTATTGCTAAGGATGACTTGGATATGTTGGTGATGTGCACCACAATTTTATGGTTGAGCAAGGTCTAAGAAGTGTTTGTAGATGTTCTATGAGTCATTTCAACTCACCTAGAAGAAATGTTAATAATTTTTAATATTTTTTGTATATCGCCAATGAAAATGTAGGGTGGCATATTAACAAGATTCATATTCCTTATTTTTGGCCAACTGAATTTGTGATTGTAAAGCATGCAAAGGATATATATTGAAGATCAAATATGTGGAGATTA
Organism: Sequoiadendron giganteum; assembly: GCA_007115665.2. Taxonomy (NCBI): domain Eukaryota; kingdom Viridiplantae; phylum Streptophyta; class Pinopsida; order Cupressales; family Cupressaceae; genus Sequoiadendron; species Sequoiadendron giganteum. Next base: position 600,951,586 of record CM021104.1, read on the forward strand.
TGAAACAAGTGTGTAAAGATGTATGAGTGTATGAGAAGAGCATGACAAGATCCATTATAGACCTAATGCATAAAATTGATGACTATTAGTGGTTGAATCCATAAACTAGTCATACTTTAGTTGTAATTTTTCATATTAGGGAATAGTAGCTTCCTTGGGTGAAAACCCCTAAAATAAAGTTAGTGAGTAGTTGCTTCCTTATGATTTATCCCAAAATAGAATTCATAAACTATTTTTACTTGTGAGGATGGATTAGGATAGTAGCTCCTAGAAACATTTCTCACCGTCGTTTTTCCCCTATTGGGTTTTCCATGTAAACTTTTCTATTATTTTTGTTCTTGTGTGTGTGCTTATCTTCTTTCCTATTTTACTTAAGTGGATGAATTCTTAATTGATTTAAATTAGCTTCAGTAGTAGTAACTTGGGATTAATTTTTAAGTATACATATTCACCTCCCCTCTTAGTATTCTAGTGTGTTCGACAAAACAACCTTTGTTTAATATGCCTCAACATGTCCTTGTTCTTGCAAAGCAACATTACATTTAATTTCTTCTCATAATTTTTACATATAAGATGCTTATTTTATAGACTTGTGAAGAGGTCTAAAGAAAAAAATATAGCACCCAAATATGACTCTTGATATAATCATCCCTAAACCTTGGATTATCTCCTCTGGATGTGAAAGGACACCAATTTTGGTTGTAATAATTTATCTCCAATTTGGGTGCCTAGACTTGGAAATTAAAAATTACATCAAATGCAACAAATGATGAAATACCAAGAGACACTTCTTACCTGTTTCTAAGAACCCACTTGTAGAATACCAATAGTCACTCATTTTTATTTTTATTTATATTTTATCATCCAATTCTAGGCATCCACATATGGAGAAAAAAATATTAAATATTTATTTCCACAACTCACCTTTACCGCTTCTAGTGGAATCCATCACTCATAAATGTGATACGATCAATGTTAAAAATAAATATTAAAAATATTTTTCCAATACACCCTAAGTGCCTAGGGACACTTTCCAAGGATCTGGTGAAACCATGCAATATGACATACGATTCACAAGGTAGATGACAAATTAATCCTAACAATAATGAGACATTCCCATCTATATATTGACATGTCAAAATATAAAAGGATGGAGTATTAGAGAAATTAATGTAGGAGGATGAGAATAAAGCTACCCAATTAAAGGAGAGTGACTTAGTTGAAATTGTTTAAACTATAATTCCTATAAACAATGTAGCCCTTATAGTTTAAATTAATCAAGATATTACAGAATCATATTATCTACAAGAGAGAATTTTTTTGAAAGACTAGGTTTAGATTATGTTGAAACATAGGGAATTGAAGATATTGTAATGCCTACCAATCATGATCAATTATTTACTTGAAACCTCACAATATTTATAACATGAAGGTTTTTGTCCCAAATAATAAGTAAAACTATAATTTTCCTATTAGATGACCATAATCTTGATGTTGTTAAGTTGAAATAACATGAGTAATTCATATAATTGATGAAATATTTATAAAAATCAAGGATTTCAAAAAAAATAATTGGGAATACAATTACTAGGAGTAAAAGGAATAATACGAAACCACATAGACTCTACTAGGACTTTTGTGATCTTAAATCTACTAAATTACATTTCCACAAACTATCCCATTGAAGCCTAATGTAAAAACTAAAATATAGTAGTTAAAGAAAAAATTCACAATTCCTTGGGGTTTTGTGAACTAGGATCAAATATTTGGGGAAACATATTTTTTCTTGCAAACTCTTACTCTCCCAACCTTTGGTTACTTTTATTTCTATAAAATTATTTTTCACACTATATGCAAATATATTTTACAATAAGTTAAATCGTTAATGATTTAGAGGAATACAAATAAATGCATGCAATAGTTTATATAGTAATAATATTTATTTTTCATATTATACATTGTGATGTGATAGAGTACAAAAGGGTGAAATGTATATATTTACTTGAATTGATATTATTTGTAAATGATTTTCCTCTTTCTTTCTAAAGAACACATATAAACTACATTCCATGCATACATATTGGTAATAGCTAAAGTTTGGGAGATGTATAGATTTTATAAACATCACATATACATGATTGCAGCAAATGTAAGGGCCTCATTGCCAAAATTTTTTATGCTAATTATTATTTTTATTGTTACAACTTAGGATTTATAGTTCTTTCAAAGATAATACCTTGTTGAGTGTAATTTGGTAGTGGATTTCATGAGTAAATATAATTATTGGAACAAGTTGTGGGCCATCTAGATCCTAAGGTGGACTCACATAGCATTTGAACTTGATGATGATAAACAGTAGAAGGTGTAGTAGATTTTTTCACTTTCATAGACCACAACAATAAATTTCTCTAGTTCTTCATTGATAAGACCTATAGAAACAAATAAGTTCTAGGTATGCACAACTTATTGGCCAACATGTTAGAGCACCTTAACACTAATTTTTCCTTCCTCAAGATTTGAATAGTATTACTCTATTATTTTTATGAATTTCACCATGCAATTTACACCATCAAGGATTTTAGTATATTTTTTAATATAATTTAACCATAGTAGACCATAAATATGAGTTTTTAGTTATATAAAAAATTCATAGCTGCATGCTTCTTAGGCATATTCACTATGAGGGGAAACATATTTTTATAGTTTTGTAGGTGTCTCAAAATTTGAATCATCACTACCATGCATAACTTTAAGGTGGTGAACACATGCATTACATGTGGATAGAGAAAGTAGAATAGAGTCGCTCATTATATTTATGATAAAAAAATAATTAGTCAAGTTGAAATAGTTCAACCTTACATAAACCATTATTCTCAAACTAATAAACACAAAATAAAAAAATAACATCATCTTATAATCCTCTCAAGTAAATTTCAAAACTATCAAAACTTCTCCTCTATAATTATTTTGGTATAGAAGTTCCATAGTAGTCTAAAAATCTACATAGGGTTTCTTCAACAGAACATAAATTTAATGTTATATTTAGATTTTTTTAATAAATCTTTTTTTCAATAAAAGTGGCAAAGCCACTAAACTTTTATTAATATGAAAGATTTACATTGCCAAGTAACATGTCGAAGCTCCTCGAGAGCAAGATAAAATGTTCATGATAGAGAATATCAAAATTACTCCGTTACATATTTAGAAGGGAGGTAACAGTAAATACATGACAAAACCAATAGAGCCGGGAAGCCACCAAGAACAATAAGTAGTGACAACATCATTGTGAACCCTGGAGCAGGAGAATCCAAGACAAAAGGACATCCATGAGGACCAAAAGAAGCTAAGAATAATTAGAAGAGCATTAAAAAGCCAAGGGTGGTGCAGTCACAAAACCATAAATTGTCGCCATCTAAAAAATAGCTTAGAAACCTTGACAAGAGAGAAAATAAAAACTATAGAGGAAAATGCCAAATATTTATGACGATGCCTGCGATAAGAAAACAAAATGCAGGGTGGCACATTTCAAAATTTAGGTACAAATTTCAGAAGATGAAGCCAAGTCGGCTGGGGGCAGGAAGAAGGGCTCAACATGTGGTTCCATTAAGGCATGTCGAATGAGAAAGCAGACCACATCATATAAATTTTGCAGCATATCACATACTAAGTTCTCTAAGCGAGAGCGCAATCTCTGTAGCTTGCAATTGAATTAACACGAGAAATTGTCATTTAACCCTACACAATTATTTAATTTTTAACACATTAACATACCAACTCAAATTTTGATGGCTCAACCAAACCTAACCCAGCTCGGGTGGGTGGATGGGGGTGGGATCATTTGTGATCATAAGGGTAAATTAATTTTGGCTTATGCAATGAATTTGGGGGTGGAATCATCCATCTTTCTTGAGGTGGCGGTAGCTTTTCATGGAATCCTAATTGCCACACAATCTAGGCTTTCCAACTTGGTCATTGAGAGAGATTCTAGAAATACTATTCTCATGCTGATGGGGAAGGCTAATCCTTGTTGGTCACTTTGGGATGCTGTGTTGTCAGCTCATAATCTCTTGATTACCTTCAAAAATTGTATATATAATCACATGTTTAGAAATGGTAATAAAGTTGCAGACATGCTTGCTAACATTGGCATCTTCACCCAAAATTTAGTTATATAATATTTTCCATATTCTTGGGCATGTGTGTGAATCAAATCATCATGATGCCAAAGTACTATCAAATTGAGATCGAGCTTGATTTGTTGTTAGCACCCTTTGATATTTTCCATGATTTTCACTTATGGAAAATTAATCCCTTTAACTAGTCTTTTCATAAACATATTTACTTGTGGCTTTGGTATTCCTCTTTTCATTTCTACAAACTATGTTTCCTTGCTCTAATGTTTGGGAATTTTTCCATGGGGGGTGAACTAGTTATAGAAGATCATGCTAATTATGAGATGTGGAAGTAGGACAAGGAAGTTTGGCGCATCATTCAACAGGGCAAGTTGGCCTCATATGTGGAAGGCATGTAGGGGAATGACCCCAAGCTTTTTGTGGAGTTTTCTACCTCTTGGGAAAATGGCACTATCACTATTAGTGGGTGCTCCTTCATGATGACAAATGAGCTTATTGTAGAGGTTATGGGGCTTCTATTGGAGGGTGTCTACATTCCTCGTAAGCCTAAGGGTCATTATTACAAAGATATGGACTAATTTTTGAAAGAGGGAGAAAAGGTGAATAGATTCCAAAATGGCTTCAATCGAGCTGACCTTCCTAGAATTTGGAGTAAGGTTGTAGAAGTCCTAATGAGGTATGTAATGCCTGAGGGCGGATTCCATCACTTTCATGCTCATTTGTTTCCTATGATTAACCATATCCATTATAATATAAAGATGAACTTTGCATTTTAGATTTTGTCCTCTCTTGAACAATATGTCAAAAATGTCTAGGGTAAAAGCAAGAAATTACCTATTCACCAAGGTCTTATCTTCCATTTGTAACATTATTGGGAAGCTCTATTAATCTCCCTTACCACTATTAAAAAGAACACCTTGGTCATGTGTGATACTCCCAAACCCCCTGCAGACCCTACTACCTCCATTACCCTAGATAAAAATCCTCCAACTACTCATCATATTACCCATGCATGTGGTAAAAACCTTGGTAATGAGGAAAACCCTCTTGAATTCTTCTTCTAGATCGATAATTTGGATAACTTGAAGGACAAGTCATGGAATCCCACCAATACCAATTCTTCCACACACTCCCCTATTCATGTAGAGGGTTCTGATGTACCTAACACATGTCTCCTATTATTAACCCTAGCCTTCAAAATTCCCCTAATTTCTGCATCAATTTGGAGGGGACCCATGTTGAACCCAAGGTGGGTTTTGGCAATTGCTCCTTTAGTGACCACCTTTACAATAAAATCAATGAAATTTTAGAGATAGTTATTGTCTACAACAACATCCTCAAGTGGTTCCTAGGTCAGCTTGTTACTGCCAAAGAGACAATCCAGATTCTAGAAAACACAGTGCTATATAACAAGTCTTGTAGCTAAGGGAGGTGGAGGATAGTGGCCATTGGGATATGGTATCCTCCTTTGCTAATTCATTCGAGCATTGGGCCAATTGGGATAAGGAGCTAGAAGAGTTGAGGGCTCTCATGGGCATAGAGGAGGATAAAAGAATTTACTTGTAAATAGAGATTGACTCTATTCATAGGAACCAGGAAAAAACCACATAGTGCCTCCAAGTTATTACTGATTATAGCAAGTAGACCGTGAAGAACACCACTCTCACCATCCAGATCTTTCAGCAAGAGATAAGGAAAATCCATTGAAAACTAGTGGTCGAGGAAGGTCATGATGATAGTCACACATAGAAGAAAGGTAAGGTGGTGGATAGCTCACCTCTGAACCCTATCGTGGATACTCAAGCTATTTAGAAAGGTCCTCTATCTTTTGAGGAGAAGCTTCACTTCCTAGCTCAGGAGTAGAAGGATATCAATAGTCTTAAGTTTCTGGGATACTTTAAAGTGTTTTTTGGTCCCATGCTGGTCTTTGTTTTGTGTGTTGTCTTTGTTTATTTTTGCTTCTTGAACCATTTAAGTTTATGTTTTTGCTTTAGTTTGTTGGACGTGTCACTTATCATGAGCCCCTTATTAGCCTCAATGGCTTTTTATGTAATGGGTACTGGCCCTTTCAATCTTAATCTAATCAAAACATGCCAATTCAAATGAAATGAAATGATGATGACGGGTTTCAAAATAGTAAACAACATATCAAGCTCAATATTAAATTAATTTACTTGAATCAATATATATATTTATTTGTATCAATAATATAATTTCCTATATCTTACATTATATCCCAAATTTTGTCTAGTATATAATAAATATTTTAATTGGGATTTGTGGGTAATGTATTCTAGTATATTATAGTTATCATCAAGGAAAAATTATATTGTCATCTTATGCTTGATAGTTTCCAACTGATTACTATGGCCTTGCCCTATCACAAAATAATCTATATGTCATAGCTATAATATAATCTACCAATCATATTTAAATGTTTGTTTTATTATGTGTATAGGTTGAATCTCTAAGATTTAATGATGATTTGATGTATTCTTCCCTCTGCTTATAAGGTATTATGTTAAAAGTGGTGAATTATAGCATTCATCAACATAATAGGTTTAAAAATAATCCAATAATTTTCTTTGCCAAGATATATTTTGTTACATTAACCCAAATCATAATACTCTATTGAAAATAGAAATGCATAGAAAAATAAGTATGATTATAATAATAAAACCTAATAACAAAGGAAAATTTTCTACTAATGGAATAGATCAAACATTTTTCTTATTGTTTCCAAATTTAAATAAAAATTTATTAGTTTTTAATAATATTGTAGAATCTCAAACTAATGCTATTATTCATTTGAAAATATTTGATATTTATTTCTAAAAAGAATTCATCTCTTTGAATAAATATTAATAGAAGATATCTTATTTAAATATGTAGGTACACTTTATTTTCATTGATTTGTTTTATAATTGATAACATGCATTCATTTTCTATGGAATCTACTTAGTATTTATTTTGTTGGATTTATATATTATTACTATATACTCAAGAAATAGTTGTCCACCAATAAGAAAAATCAAAAGGAAAATATTTTATGAACATTCATTTCCAAACATTCATTTTTATTTCTCAATTCCCTTTCCCATGATTTTCATTTGGATGAATTATTTTTGTCATTTTATAAATGAAATTTTGAAAATCGTAGGAGGAAAAATGTACCAACCAATTGGATTTAAGAAAAAAAATTTAAATAAAGAAGTAATAAAGTAAGCCATTTTTTGTGTTTTCTCAAACTTTGAGAAATGAAAATGATAACAATAGTTCTCTTGCCAAGACATACAATAAGAAAATAACAATCTAATTTAGTGGCCCACATACATTAAAAGTTAAATTGTATAGAATTATATAAAATCACATTTAATTTGGGGCTAAAACCTAACATCTATGTGTAGTGTAGAAAAATGTATCCCTTTATGTTGATTTTCATACTTGTTTGGGCCCTCCCTGCTAAAATTGGGCTTCTTTATGCCTTATTTGGTCCTATTTTGCATCCACGAGTGTGATTTAATGCATCTTTTTAAAGATATTCCTGACACTTAACTAATGACCAATCATAATTCATGTTTATGGGTTGTGTGTTCCAAATTTAGTGATCTAAGACTCATATGCCACCTTGGGTGTATGGGTCCCACCTAAGTCTCGGGGCCTGATCCTGAATTTGGCATAGAACTTAGTATTTCTTAAAATATATGTCCCAAGCTTAGGCTACTGGGACTCATATGCCCCAACTGGTGTATGAGTCTTGCTTTAGCTTGGACCTATTTTGAATTTAATACTTTGTAGGATTTTATTCTCCTATATCTGGTGTTGGCTTGTAGTGTTGTAATTTTGGGAAATTTGGCATAAACAAGTATAAATACAAGGTAATTTCACATATTTTCTCCTATAAGTTTTATGCAACCATTCCTATAGTAAGTTTATGAGCATTCAAGAGTTGATTATAAAGAATTTTGGAGCTACATTCAAGAATCAAGCATCATGTCAAAGTCATCATGCATCATGTGTGTTCTTTGAGCTAACATTTGTGATGTAGGTTTTTATTATTCAAGCAAGCATTCAAGTGAATATTCCTAGCATTCAATCAAGAGTCAAGACCTACATTCATGCTAGAAATTTCATACAAGATTGTACCATTTATATCAAGGGTTTGGTGATTTGCAACATAGCATATTGTTCATTCACCATTCCTTCATACTTTTCTATTTCATTTCAAGGTTTGATTACCAAAATGGGGTTTGACCAAGGAAAACCCCTATCCACTAACAAATCAAAAAAAATCTCCCTCTACATGTGATTGCAGATCTAGCTGGTTTGAGACTTGAAGATCCTTTGAAGAAAATTTTGCAAGATTGAAGAAATTTGTCAAAGTTGTCATATTCATGGAAAGTCACATTTAGGGTAGAATTCAAACTTCTAGACTTGAAAATCGGAAGTGAGAGAAGCTACAAAATATCACTCGAGGATACCAGAGTTTCATACAAACCCTAATACTGGGACTAAATCACCACCTTGGGTGTATGAGACTCAGTATACCACTTTTCAACAATTTTATGTAGATCTTGGTTTGTTAGTTGGTGATTCTAGATTCAGCCAAAAACCGTAAATTAAGACTAAATAGCCTAGTATGGTGGATGAGTCCTAGTTCATGTCAAAAGAAGAAAATTTTATTGTTTCTAGGCCTTGCTTAGTCATATTTGATTCTCTAGGTACCTTTCTGTATCATTTTATTTTTCTTTCCGATTTCATATTCTAATTTTCTATGGTTTAGTTTATTCATCTTTGTGTCTCTTTCTTTGTAAGACTTATCTTAGTGGTGAACAGCCTCTTAATCACTCCCAAGGAGACCTTGTAGCAATATCTTTTCCTAATTTGATCATTAGGTTAAGATCTCTATAGTTTCCTTTAATGAACTAGAGTGAAATAGGACCCCCTTTTTGTGTTCATCTCCTAAAAGGTCGAGCACCCTATTTCCTATAGTTCATTTTGGTGAACCCAACATTCAAACCCTTTATTTCAGATTTGGAGTGCATTAAGGTCCTAGATCTAGCTTACATTAGCTTTGCATTAGATCTTGCATTAGGTAATTTTCATTTATGGCTTTTAAATATTGCATTAGTGAAAGTGCATATAGGTTGCATTTTTGCATCTTACATCATTGAATTTCATTTGAAATATTTCATTGCACATAGTCTAGTCAACATAAAAATAATTAGAAACCTTAAATTTCACTCAGAACTTGTGAATTTAGTGTCAAAACCCTCATCTAGGAAGCATTCATCCCTCTAGGTGATTTAGTCTCAGTACAGGTTGTTTTACCTATTTTTTGGGAATTCTATGTTGTGTGTTTTTCATTGTTTGAGCCTTCTAAAAACCCTAAATGGGACTCATATGCCCCTTTGGGTGATTTATTCCTATGTCATACCTAAAACCACATTTTACAACATTAAAAACTTAATTTTTATCCTTTGGTTTGTAGTTATCAGATATTTGTTTCAGTTTACCAATTTTTTGTTTCATTCATTTCATTAGACCTAGATTTATTCGGTTAATTTCATGAATTGCATTTACAACATTTCATTTTCAGGTTGTTGCATAGTTTAATCAATAAATTACCTTGTTTATAATATGAAAATTGCATTTAATTTCATCATGGATATGTGCTTTTGTAAGCTTTGGATGTCCTTGAAATCACTAGTGGATGTGCCAAGGTATGCTTTTAGAAATTATCCTAATGAAATCTAACTCACTCATGCTCAATCAAATCCTAATGCATGTCCCCCTCATGATGTTGAAATCATTAAAGAAGATGATGAAAACATGAACAACTTCATAAATGATTTCCTTAACATCCTTGAGACTAATGACTCCTTTTATCTTTCTATGAAACAACCAAAATAACTTGAGACATTTGGTCTTTTACAACCTAAAATTTATTCACAAACTAAGCCTAAGATCCCTATAATAGGTTAACCTAGAACCTCTAATCAAGCAAAAATTCAACCATCCTATGTTAACAAAGTAACCAACACATCAATTAACCTATAAGAGACATATGGACAAGGATTTATGATCTTAAGCAAAAAAGGATGTGATACAACAAGTGAACATGAAATTCATCAAATCTTAGAGAAAATACCAACTAAAGATACCAAAGGGATATGATATCAAGATCCCCCTCCCAACATAAGTATCCTCCTTCATAAAGAACAACCAATTCCTTCTAATGATGATAAGGATGATAAGATCATCTTAGATCCTCCTCCTCTAGAAGTTGGTCTATATAGCAAGCAATGAAGGCCTTACAAACTAGTACTTGCCTTACATAGTACCGAAGGACATAGTACTGATGAGTGTCATGCTTTAAAACAAATCTTTAAAACGTTTTATATCATAGAAATAATCCCTTAAAGCATGTCATTTTTCTCCTTTCCATGTAATAGTTGTAGGATCATAATATGCTCACTATTACATTATTTACATTCATTCTAAATCATTTCAACATGCAAGGAGCTCTTTCTTATCAACTACCTCAGCTCACTCTTGTCTTGCACATAGTGGGGGAAAGAATTAGATAGCCTTGTCCTAGTCTTGGCATTTGTTGTTATCCCTTTCATTAGTTGACCACCTTCCGTATATGTTTAAGATTGGGATGAAAATGAACTACTATAGGTTGACTCGCATGTTCTTTGCTAGTCTTTTGCATTGTTTTCTTTTTCATGTTGTGTGTGTGATTGTATGTGCATAATGTGATCTCCCTATAGTATTATGTTTGATGTATCTCCCAATTTGTGACACTCCTCTATTTGTATCTACATTCTTCTATATCTCATAAATTTTTTCTTTTATCTTTTTCATTTTTCTTGTATTTTCCTTTTGGGGATGATACAAAGCGTTGAGACATTTAGGTCTCTTCCATGTTGACCCAAAATATTTTCCTTTATCTTTTTCATTTGTCTTGTGTTTTCCTTTTCTGGATGAAAAAAGGCGTCGAGACATTTAGTTCTCTTCCATGTTGACCCAAAAGTCTTTCTTTGTTTTTTCTCTCTTTGTGTTATTCTTTCTATTCCATGAGTATTTAGGGAATGATGACACTTCTGATCTCTATAACAATATTGTAGCAAAGACATACTGACCCTGAATCCATGGATCCCTTATGTGATTTTTGGGATTTCATTTTGGAGGCAACCCCTTTTCATGACATAGCTTTCTTTGGAAACATATGACTTAACATAGGGATTTCCAAACAAGCTCTCGTGTCCTCTTTATTGTTAGGATTCATTATTTTCTACTTTAAAGTAATTTCTCACAATATGGTGTTTAGCAAATTCTTCAAAGTTGAGGTATACATTGGCATTCTTCTTTTCCATTTTTCAACTCGTGTTTCATTGTGCAGTCTTCTTCATTCATGTGATGCATCTTTTTATTTGTGGTAACATTGGGCATGATGTCCTTCAATAGCATGATCTCTCTTATTATATTATATTCCTCGTAGTGGCTTGATGTGACACACTACATCCCCTACATTGTGAATCTTCTATTCTTCGATTCATCCTCTCTTGGAGACATTAGGCATGATGTTTCCTAAGTTGAGGCCTTACATGAACTAAGAAAAACTCCTTTGAAAATACTTTACACTATTTTTCATTTACAATAAATTTTATATGGCCACCTTGCATAACACACTTTTCTTTCCTCTAGAGCCATCCTGTTTGTTCATAAGCGTCAAGCATACAATTTTTTTCTTCCCTCATGAATCTTTTTGTTTGTGTTGTGTGCTTCCTTATCAAATTTATCAGGAGGTATAGCTTTGGTATGGTTAGTGTATGGGATCTGAACTTAGGCATGACTTTCTCATAGCCACTTGCTTGTTTGTGTGAGTGCATATTGGCCACATGCATATGTGTTTATGGGAACTCACCTAATGGACGGTCTAAGATTCCACTAGCCCTTGTGACTGTGTGTGGTTTTTTCATAGTGTACATCATGTTCCACATGTAAATATTTTTTTGGACAAATAGCTTCAATCTAATACACATCATGTTGGAAAAATAGTCAAGGCTCGATCCACCCTTTTTGTTTTTGTTTTTATCTTTAGTGGTGTATGCTTGTGCCTTATTTTTTCTCCTTACACTATTAATAAGTGTGTTCCCTTGTTCTTATGTTGGTTTTCCATAGGATCTTGATCCTAGGGTCTTACACAATCCTCTTGATCGTTTTCATCCTATCTCACTAGCATTGTTACATTTAAACCCCTCTTGATGCAAGTTTGTCTACTTTAGTGTGATTTTGAAGCAAGTTCCTCCTCTCACTAAAGTGGGGGATAAATGTACTGTATAAAAATGTATACCTTTACATTTTCACACTTTTTTGGGCCCTCTGTACTAAAATTGAGCTTCTTTCTGCCTTATTTGGTCCTATTTTGCATCCACAAGCCTAATTTAATGTATCTTTCCAAGGATAATCTTGACACTTAACTAATGACCAATCATTATTCATTTTTTTGGGTTGTGTGTTCAAGATTTAGTGATTTGGGACTCATACATGACCTTGGGCGTATGGGTTCCACCAAATTCTCAGGGTCTAATCCTAAATTTGGCATAAAACTTAGCGTTTCTGGAAATTTGTGTCCCAAGCTTAGGCTACTAGGACTCATACACCCCAACTGGTGTATGAGTCCCTCTTTAGCTTGGAACTATTTTGAATTCAAGTATTGGTAGGATTTATTCTCGTAGATCTGATGTCAGCTTGTAGTGTTGTAATTTCGAGAAATTTTGCATAAACAACTATAAATACAAGGTTATTTCACATATTTTGTCCTAGAAGACTTATGAAAGGATTCCTATAGAATTTTTATGAGATCAAGAAAATTCAAGAGCATTCAAGATCTAATTACAACCATTTGTAAGCTACATTCAAGAATCAAGCATCATGTCAAAGTCATCATGTGTCATGTGTGTTCTTTGAGCTAACATTTGTGATGTAGGTTTTTATGATTCAAGCAAGCATTCAAGTCAAGATCCATAAAATTCAATCAAGATTCAAGATCTACATTCATGCTAGCCATTTCATACAAGACCGCAACATTTATATCAATGGTTTGGTGAGTTTCAACATTGCATATTGTTCATTCATCATTCTTTCATGATTTTCTATTTCATTTCAAGGTTTGACTACCACAACGGGGTTTGACCAAGGAAAACTCCTATCCACTAACAAATCAACATTTTTCTCCCTCTACATGTGTGATTGTAGATCTAGGTGGCTTGAGAGTTGAAGATCCCTTGAAGGCAAAGTTACAAGATTTTTCAAATTTGTCAAGAAGTTTTCATCTTCACTAAAATTCACCTACAAGGTAAAATTCAAATTTTTAGACTCAAAAATCGAAAGGGAGAGAAGCTATAGAAGATCACTAGAGGATATAGTTAGATATTTTTGAAAAACCCTAATAATGGGACAAAATTTCCCCCTTGGGTGTGTGAGTCTTTGTATACCACTTTCCAACAATTTTCTATAGATCTTGGTTTTCTAGTTGCAGATTCTAGATTTAGCCAGAAACCCTAAACTGGGACTAAATCACCCAATCTAGCATATGAGTCCTAGTTCAACAAAAAAATAAAAATTCAATGTTTTCAGGCCTTGCTTAGTCATGTCCGATTTTTTAGGTACATTTCTATATCTTTCTATTTTGCTTTCTAATTTTATATTCTAAGTTTCTAAGGTTTAATTTATTCATGTTTGCATCTCTGTCTTTCTAAGACTTTTCTTAGTGGTGAACCCACACCCAAGGAGACCTTTTAGCAATATTTTTTCCTAATTTGATCATTAGGTTGAGATCTCCAAGATTTCCTTTAATGAACTAGAGTGAAATAGGCCCCACTCATTGTGTTCCATCTCTTAAAAGGTGGAGCACCCTATTTCCTATAGTTCACTATGATAATTATGAACATGTGCATGAGCATCCTAAATAATTTCACCAACAATAATCATCATTAAATATTTGATGTGCTATAGAAACACTTTGGCTACCTCTCCCTTTATTAAGAACCTTATGTATATAACTTCATGTTTTCTCTATTCAAAATTCTTGATTTTATCATGAAATTTTTTACTCTTCTGGCATAAATATTTTGTTCAAGTAAAATTCAAGTGGTTGGGACACATTTTTTAATTAACGAGAGACTATTAACTAACATAAATTCATAATTAGAAGTGGATTGCACTGTATATTATTAGTAAATAATTTTTAATTCAATCTTAGCCATGGATTGTTTCATGTCTTATTCTCTCACAAGCTTCATAGGGTTAATCTATAGATCAAAATATTGCAAGATAGCCTTCCACTTATCTTAAGTTCAACCAAATTGTTTTGCATCAGCTTGACCTTTCTAGCTAGATGTAAAATAATGGAAAAGACCTTGCTACATTTTTTATTTTTATTTTTTTAGACTGCAGGAATCGGGTAGCATAACCCCCTATAAACTGTAGTGTGCCTGGTAAACTTTTTAACGTGACCGGCGGCGCTAGTGCAACATGCCCTTCGGTACCACAGGGGTGGGGGAGACTAGACCTTGTGACCAACCTCCTGCAATAGGAAATATTTAGCCAACCGAGCTAAGGCCCCAACCCCAAAACACCTTGCTACATAGAATGTAATGTCTTTTTATTTTTTATTTCCTTAACTAATGCACAATCTGATTTTTCAGCTTTAAAATACTTGAATTTCATAATCCTAAAAAAAGAAATCATAATATCAATTGGTCGTTTATCTCTTAACTATCTTCATTGGGTTAAAATAGTAGCAAAGGAATAAATGTAGAATGGTTGGGTGTAATCATGAATAATTAAAATTAAAGTATTATTAACATATTTTTTAATTTCTAAAAAAGTGTCTTTTGCTTCATGATTTCAATCAAATCTGAATTATTTCTTGAACATGGATTTCAACTACCTAACAATTTTTGTGAATAATATCATAGTTTTTCATATAGAATTTATCTTGTTAAAGAATGAATTTAATTTCTTGATGCTCAACAAAGGAATTTTTAAAATTTTCTGTACCATTTTGTATCAATATTTATTCCTCTCTCAAGGATGATATGATTGAGAATCTTTCCTTATTGATTTTGAAAATGTACTTTTGATTCAGAGAGATTATATTTTTCTATAACACTATAATGATTTCGTAAAATATGAGATATGATAAATTATTTACTTAGAAAAACTGGTTAAACTATCCACATTTAAATGGTTATATATTTTTTAATAGTGTGTCACCAAAAAGTGTAGTCATTGGCACTTTTTCACTCATTTTGGCCTTTTTTGTTGGATTTTAACCATATTTTACCTTGATTCAGTCTTGTTAGATTTAGGATCAAAAAAGAAAGAAATTAGAAAATGCAATACATGAGACAATGAAAACAACCAGATACCCTGGGCAAACCCTCCTAACTCGAGGGAAAAAACCCCAGCAAATATATCTCTCATATATTTAGGAATTAGAGCAGAAATCTGCTTACAACTCATGCCCAACACAAGGCCGATTTTGATAGACTGAATAATAGAACCTCTCCTAGATGTGAAGATACAAATGATATAATTCCCATGAGATCCATCTGCTGCTCTAGAATATTATAAATCTCCTTCAGATTGATCTTCTGTTACATGAATGGTATATATCTCCTTTAGATTGATATGCTAATACAAGAATGATACATATCTCCTTCAGATTGATTTTTTGCTACAAATGTGAACTCCTCTAGGAATGAATGATCTTGATGATCAAATGAATAATAATCACCTTGTATTTATACACAAGGGAGGGAAGGATCATGACTCTTCATGAAGGAGGTCGGCCCAACATAAGAGAAGTGTCTTTTCATAACAAGAAGTCGACCTCAATAAGAAATCACAATTTTCCACAAAAGTGATTTAAATAAATATTAACACTATTTAATATTTATTTTATTTCTTTAATGAATGGTGTCTTTTCATAAATCGATGTCTCAATAAATTAAATAGGCTTAGGATATGATTTAATTTATCATCATGAAGCAAGGGAGATCACTAGAAGAATATGACTGATGCTACCATTAACTTCAACACTCTCTCTCAGCTAGGGAGAATACTTCCAGCTATACAAGACACATCACCTCATTGTGATGTCAATCAACATGGCTATGCCCATGTGAGAAAGAGCTTATCACCTCATCGTGAAAGCATATCACCTCATCGTGATATCAAATATCACCTCATCATGATATCAACCATCATGGCTACAACCATGTATGGTATGTACAAGTGCTCATCACTCAACACGATGTTGTCACCTCATCATGATGTTTCACCATGGCTCTCGTAGAGGGTGTAACACAAGTACAAGTGAATCATCATAGACTCCCTCATGTGATGTTGTCAGGGAGTCACACACATGACATCCACCATGTCTCTCCCAAAGGGTGGAAACAAGGGCTTTCACCTCAAATCTCAAAGAGAAATGCATTATCAAGGGATTGCACCTCAAATCTCTCTCAAAAGAGAAATGCATTAAAAGAGGATCATTGATACTGAGAATCCTTCATAGCTAGGGATTGATTCTCCACCATACCAAGCGTATCTCGAAAGTACACAAACTTTCTCGAAGAGAGAGGCTTGGTTAAAATGTATGTCGTCTATTGATCAGTGCTAATATACCTCAATTGAATTGCTTTCCTCAATACCATATCTCTCATATAATGGTATTTGATCTCAACATTTTTAGTTCTTTCATGAAACACAGGATTGATAGAAAGCTTCTCAAGGCTATGATTATCACAATGGATGACAGTCAGCTCCACTGATTCTCCAAACAATCCTGCAAGGAGCTTCTAAAGCCACACTGCTTCTCGATCTATCACACAAGTTGTAATGTAATCGACCTCTGATGTACTTAGTGCCACATAATACTACTTCCCACTACACTAGGATATCATCATAGACCTCAACCTAAAACAATATCCAGAGGTACTCTTCTGATCAACAACACAACCATCTTCTTAGGTTCAGTAGGCTTCCTCTAAATCTTCAAGCACTTGCATCAACCTCCTGACCTCATCATCCAAGATTTTCCTGCAATGCTTTCCTTAGAGAAATGGTTACCAATGCACACCTCTGTAGAGATTCGGAGCTATCCTCTTCAACCTCATCCCAAATCACTCTATTTTGAATAGGTTTGCGGAGCTAAAAATCTTAAATCCAAGTTGGTTGACTTGAGCAGTTCTGATCTCAATTACTAAAGAGGTACTTCAAGGGTTTAGCATCTGGCCTTGCAATACTACAACCCTTATTCTCAGTGAGTCATAGAACTCCCTCTGAAGATTAATTCTTCCTCTTCGAAGATATTTCTTCAACCATTCACTCAGACTCATAGCTGCAAGTAGTGTCTCTATTCTTCAACCTATAGGATGCATCAAAATATTCTTGAAAGAAATCTCTTACGCTTCTTGATACATCCTTAAAGTATTAAGAAGAGATTATTAATAGTTCATGGAACTCAACTATCTCAAACAAAAGTACCATTGCTAGGAGCATACACGATTGACTATCTCAGTGTTATAGCATGAATTAATAACTACATAACAATTCGTGAATATTATTCAACCATGCAATACTTATCTCATTGAAACTAGAATCATGTACACTAAGAATGAGGGATCGATCTACTCAAGCAACGATCACAATATTTTCTCTCTCTTCCCTTTCATTGGCATCAATCACTGCAAGTCATCCCTTTGAAAGAGCTGATAATCGATGACTCCCATGACAGTGTTCATTAGTGCAAACTCCACAAAAATTTCAACCTCTTGACTTAAATCTTCATCGAGTTAAGCATCCTTCACTAAGTCCTCATCATACATATACTTCTTTTCTAAGTATTGATGGTGACTTCTCTGTCAAGATGTTCAACTATAATGCAATCCATAAAAGATGGGCATTATGCTTGCTCAACTCAATGCATAAGAGCCATGTAGCCAACATATAGGGTCAAACCTCACCATGCATCTTCATAATCCATGCACAAAAGAGAATTAAATAAATGTTTTCAACCAATCACAATCTAGATTGTAGTTCTCTTTTCATCTCTGAGTCATACTCAAAAAAATTTGCAAACAGCATGATCATCTCACAAGGAATGAAGGGTGTCTCCATAGAATCTCATCCAGGGATCACTATTCAAGAGAAGGACAAGATGATCTTTACTACACACAAGATCAAACAAACAAATGTTAGATCTGCACAACCCAGTAGACTAACTTTCAACTCAAATGAAAATTATTTCAAAGGCATAATTTAAAAAAAATAAAATTCTTATCTCTTCCTTGATTATGACCAATGCTAATCACTGGTAGATTTGAATATGGCCTTTCATATAGAATAACGGCTTCACAATTATGGAAATTTCTAGTGACTCATTCATTAATTATTTAAATGCTCATTTTCCAAACCCGACCAAGCATATTGTATAGCTCTTCTATATTATTCGACTCCTTCAAACTCCATATCATCTATAAGTTAAAGAAGATTATTTTGTGATAGGAAAACAATAGTTGTAAAGCTCAACTCTCTTGATATTATGTACACCAAGTTATCTTATAATTTATGCACTGAAGATCTTTGTTTTACACAAACACAAATAGAGAAGGCATAGTATGTGTTTTCTCAAATCTGGACCCGTTTATGATAAATTTGAAGCCAAATCTGATTAGACTTTCTAGAAACCGCTCTGATACCATGTTAGATTTAGGATCAGAAAAGAAAGCAATTGTAAAATTTAACACATGAGACAATGAACACAACCAAATACCTTGGGAAAACCCTCATAACTCGAGGGAAAAAAACCCAACAAATATATCTCTCATATATTTAGGAATTAGAGCATAAATCTTCTTACACCTTAGGCCCAACATAGGGCCAATTTTGATACACTGAATAATAGCACCTCTCCTAGATTCAAAGATACAAATGAAATAATTCTCATGAGATCCATCTACGGCTCTAGAATATTATAAATCTCCTTCAGATTGATTTGCTGCTACAAGAATGGTATATATCTCCTTCAGATTGATCTGTTGCTACAAGAATGATACATATCTCATTTAGATTGATCTGTTGCTACAAATGAGAACTCCCCTAGGAATGAATGATCTTGATGATAAAATGAATGATAATCACCTTGTATTTATACACAAGGGAGGGAACGATCATGACTCTTCATGAAGGATTTCAGCCCAACATAAGAGAAGTGTCTTTTCATAACAAGAAGTCGACCTCAATAAGAAATCATCATTTTCCACAAAAGCGATTTAAATAAATATTAACACTATTTAATATTTATTTTATTTCTTTAATGAATGGTGCCTTTTCATAAATTGATGTCTCAATAAATTAAATAGCCTTAGGATATGATTTAATTTATCATCATGAAGCAAGGGAGATTGTTGGAAGAATATGACTGACACTGCCATTAACATCAACAACACTTGTAAGCTTGCAATTCAACAATGGCCTAACGGTGTTTTACTAAGGCATTATGAAGTGTTGTAGTACATTTCCTCGCTTTTCTAAGCCATGTGCCAAGGTGTTGTAAAATACATTGTAAGGCATTTTCACCCTTTCCTAGGATTATCATCGATTAATTAACCCTTTCTTATGCTAATTTATCCTCTTAATGTACTCTTCATCCCAACTTAAGTGTGTTTTAGAAGGAAACGCTGATTAACTTCATTAAACATTATCTAATTCCCGACCACCACTTGAAATTGCCCAAGTGGACTAGGTCGCCACTTTGGGTGAGCTAGTTCGTTTTGGCATAAAATTAAAATTTTAAGCAAAATCTAACGGGAATCTTGCCTCCTAAACCCTAGTGCTGACCTAGATCATGTCAAATTTTGGGAAAATTAGGGTTTTACATGTACAAATAAGGGTTGTCACCTTCATTTTGTCTCTCTTAGACTCTCTCAAGCTCATTTTTACATCTCTTCACAAGCACTCTTGCACTCCTATCTTTCGAAGCAAGCAATCAAGCACAAGGGTTTCACAAGCAACCTCCATTGGAGTTGTCCTTTCATGTTGCAGACCATCAACAACAAAGGTTTGGTAAGTTTTTCCATCAAGTTCGTCATTCAATCTTACTAGATCCTTTGATTTTTTTCTCATTTGGGTTTAGCTACCATCAAAGGGGTTTGACTTAGGAAAACCCCTATTTCCTAACCACAACATTCTCTTGGTCTTTGCATGTGTTTGTAGGTTTGTATTCAGATTTGGTGAAGTATAAAGTGTTAGAGAATGTTCAAAAATTCCACCCAAGTCAAATCAAAGCTTCAAACCCTAAAAGGAGCAACAAGACAAGTTATAGGTCATTTTCGAGAGTTTTAGACACAGATTGTTGCAGAAAAGGGAAACATCAATCAGGACCCACAAAATCAGGGCCTGAATTCTCAGAAAGCATAAAGAGGACTAGGTCACCACTATTGGCAACCTTGTCCCTGTGCTAAACCTGAAAAAGGGTTTTTGTATTTTTGGGTACCCTTTTCCCTGAAACCTATTTCGATAGATTTTCCTGACAGGAGGACTAGGTCACCGAACTTGGCGGAAGTGTCCCTCTAATGATTTCAAGCATTTTCCAGAATATTTCGAGACCACTCCTCTGCAATATCTCATTTCCATGTGCACAAGCTCTCAACTCTCTTGTTTCCTTTTTGTTTTGCATACATTTAGGGCATATAGTTTAGCTAGTTTAGATTTACTTTGTTTACATTACATACATTAGATTAGCATCATTTTATTTCAGTTTCAACCACACAACACACACACATATCACAACCTTCATCAATCATCCCTTCCTTTGAATGCAACCACCAAAAATCCCATAACCACCAAGTGCTCCTAGGTTGAAAAACCCTAAGGGCCTAGTATAGAGAATCCTTTTGCCCAAGGTCTAGTGTTATATTTTTGGTTGTTCATTTTGGTGAACCCACCCCTAGACCAATTTCTAGCTTTCTGATTTTTCGTTTCATCTTAGAGATAGCTTGCATTGCATTGCAAAATATGCATTTTTTGCATCCTAGGGTTAGTGGGAAAAGTGCATTAGTGAAAGTTAATGCTAGAATTACACATTGCATTACATTTTCCTTAAGAAAATACATAAAAATTTGCATTTCCAGTTTTTATTTGTATCAAGAAATTAGAAGAAGCACACAACGTAGTCAAAAATTCTGATTTTTTTCAAAAACAACACTACTAGGACTAAGTCGCCACACTAGGTGACCTAGTCCTTTGGCACTATTCACTATGAAATTTTTCGTAATTTTCTAGTATTTCCTATGTTATAGTTCCTTGTTTTTTCTTTTCTGTGTTTTGTTTCAGAATTTTAGATACAAGAAGTTTTGTCACTTTTGCTTGCAATTGCCTTAGCCTTAGGGGACCCTGTTCGAGCATTTTTCATTCCTTTGTCGATACAGTTGAGAGATGAAGTTCTAGGACCATGACATCCAACAACAACACTCTTGTTGTAGGTCTTGGGATCCCTCCGACTTCAACTCCAAGTATTGGCGATGGTACACTAGGCTTAGAGACCATTCTTAGCAATTCCTTACACCTAGGGGACATAATCGGTGAAAACAATGAAATCCCACATGATAAGGTATTCCATATCCATGCTGATGTAACTAATTATCAACATGAACTTAGCCTTGAAACCATATCTAGAACTATTATCCCCGCCATTGAGAACCTTCATAGCTTACTTTTCCATGAGGATGGCTTACGTGTCATGAAGAGGATTGTAGAAATCTATGAAAAGAATGCACCTAAGGCATCTCCTTCACCCACTCTTATGTTTTTCCAAGGAGGACCTTCTACTCCTCCCCCCTCAACCATTGCTTTTATTCCCACTTATACACCTCCTAGTGTGACAACCACTATGCATCAGGTAAGTAATATGGTAGGTCCCCTCAACATCCATACTAGCATCTCTACTTCTCTTGTGGCATCCCACTCCTCCATCTCTTCCATTGTCCCTACCCTTACTATCCCTACCACTTCCCCTTCCACCACCTTCACCTCTTCACCTCTCTCCCTTCCACCACATACCACTTATACCAACCCTCTTATTACACAACTTTTTCACACTGTAACCTCCATGCAACAACAAATATCCACCATCAACCAAAGCCAATATGGCTCCCCTACTCATTACGTTTGTATTAATATATTATCCCTTGACATCCTATGCACTCCCTTTCCACAAGGAATATATATCCCTAAATTCAAGAAGTATGGAGGGAATGGAAACCCTTCTACCCATGTCAATGCCTATACTACCCTATGTAGTGACTTTGCTCGAAAAGTTGCCTGCTAGGTTATTCCCAAGGACTCTCAAGGATGTCACCTTGGACTAGTTCTCTTCCCTCCCTAATAATTCCATTAGTTCATTCAATGAACTAGTGGATGCCTTCATTAATCACTTCCAAGTTCATATGGCCCCAAAGAAAACCTTAGCAGACCTGATGAGATGCAAAAAAGACAATAACAAGAAGATAACTAATTTTATCTCTCATTATCAAGCTCTTTATTCCTTAATTGATGTTAAAATTCTTGAAACCCATTTGCAAAATATGTTCACCGAAAACCTTGTGACACCCCTACAAGATAAACTTACCCTCATGAAGTTCCCCTCTTTTATGCACCTATGTCAAGCCCTCTGTGACTACCATAATTCTACTAGCAGTCGTGACTCACAGTCCAGTCCTAGTCACGTTGAGAAGTCTGAAGCTTCTTCCCCGTCCAACTCCTAGCCATTCCATAAACCGAACAAATGGTTTCTCCAATTTAACTCTTCATCCCAAATACCTCCACCTGTTAATAACCAAGTGGTCATGGTTAGGTCTGTAGTTCACTTTAATTATGGAGATCCTAAGCATACCTTTACACCCTTTCCCAACACCCTTCATTAAACCATGACCCAACTACTCCAACATCAAATGATCTCTTTACCTCTTGTTCATACACTTGATCCCAATAAACCATTACCTCCATCTTACAATACAACTTTGTATTGTTACTTTCATCACCAAAACAAACATGAAACTGAAAAATGCAAGCGTCTAAAGCACCTTGTGCAAGACCTAATTGATTCAGGTCATCTATCTATCGCTAGCATTAATGATAAAAGCAATAAATTTGTGGCACCCCCTAACCAAAACATGCAAATCTTCACCAACCCCATGCCCAAACATAATGTGTCATTTGTCAAAACAATTGAAACTTCACCACCTGATGTCATGAATGTGGATTCATAAGATCTACATTTTGTTTCTCTTCCCATGGTAACCCATGTCACACCTATTAATGAAATGGTAGGAGCAATAGATGTTATCCATCATAAGGGCCCAACAAAAGGACCTCTTGACATCACCTTTTCTACATAATATATACTAAGAAATCTTCCTAATGGTCCTCTCTACATAGTTTCTTGAATTTATGATAAGACCACTAATGGGATACTCATAGATCCAACCTATGGTGAGAATGTGATCACAGAAGAATTCCTAGTCTTACACAATATTGTTGAAGATGTCTATAATTGACCTAGTGCTTGGGTCAAAACACATAATGGTTTTGTGTGCCCAACGATTGGATCAATTTCCCTCCCATTACAAATAGGTTCCAAAACACTGGACGTTACCTTTTCCATTATCCCACAATCAGACCAATTTCATTTGCGACTTGGCCACCCATGGCTTCACTCTATGAAAGTAGTCCCATCCGTCATCCACAAGTGTGTGAATTTTCCTATTGACAACGACATATTCCCTATCCACCAAAGTGGTTTTAATCCTTTATCATCCAAGGGTAACTTTTCCCTGGAAGCCTTCTAGCCTGAGTCTATGGAATCCATCACCACTTGGCGAGACTTTTTCTTCACTGCCTATCAAAATTTCAAGGCCAAAAAGATCTTTGAACTCTCTATGCGCAACACAATTCCTTCTCCCTCAGACTCACCCATCCTTGATGAAGCCATGTTGCCACCTGACTCTGATATACCTAGTCAACCCACTCCTAAAACCTCTTCCACATCATCCAAGAGGCCTAGGGATCATGATAGCAATTTCGTCCCCCCTCCCTGTACTAAACAGGTCTATAAAGCTAAGGAGAAAGTGGAAGAGCCACCCATAGTTCCTCACGTCCCTCCTTGCAGGGACGATCCAAAACCTATGGTGAACCATAATACCCCTTCCCCCGTGCACCCTGACAAAAAAAAAAAAAATGGAATAAAGAGGCTAGAGAATGTAGGCATCGTCGTTGTGCTCTTTCTCGCCAATCTCGTGAGGAAGAACAAACTAAAGATCATAATCCTCGTGCCCAAATCCATGTCTATTGATCCTCCTCCTCCACCCCTATAGCCTAATACTATACCTCTCACACCACCCCTTTTACATGCCACCACTGATATTGTCATTCAAACCACCATTATCATCAACTTGGATGATGATGATGATGAGAACACTCGACTCGATGAAGAGGTACACCACACCTTGAATTAACTATTCTCCTTTTCCATGAGCATTCACGATAATTCCCCTAGGACAAGCGTTGAACTTGATGCTAGTTTAGTAATTGATGATGTTCCTCTCACTAGTCGCCCTCTTGAATTTTATAGTGAGCAAGATTGGGAGGTAGATGGCTTTCTCGCAGATTAATGCACATGCGGCTTACTAGCCTTTCCTTCTCTTTTTCTTTTTTATGTTTATGTATCGTGTATTCCCCATATTGTGGGATTTTTTCATACTATTTGTGAAATTCTTTTATATGTATCTACCCTTCTTCTATGTGTCATACATGACTTTTTATTTTTTGCATTTACTTTTTCTTTTGCCTTTCATTTGGGGATGATGCAAGGTATTGAGACTGCAATGTATGTTGACCCAAATGAACCTCTTTTCCTTTTTGTTTCCTTTTTTCCTTTCATTTGGGGATGATGGAAGGCATTGAGATCGTAATGTCTCTTTCATGTTGACCCAAATTAACTTTTTCTTTGTGTTTCCTTTTTTCCTTTCATTTGGGGATGATGCAAGGCATTGAGACCACAATGTCTCCTTCATGTTGACCCAAATGCACCTCTTTTCCTTTATGTTTCATTTTTCCCTTTCATTTGAGGATGATGCAAGGCATTGAGACTGCAATGTCTCCTTCATGTTGACTCAAACACATGGGGGTGATCCCACAAAGCTGGTTTACAATTTCTAGGAGATTTTGATTTTTGCTGAAACCACATATTTTTAGAAAATATAATGATTTAAGCCTTAAAAAATTCCATTTTAAGGATTCCAATTGAAGAGGATTTGATCGAACCACCTTAGATCAAACCCCCTTGGATAGAACCCCACTAGTTTTAAACCATACCAACAACTAAGTCTCCTTTACACTTATCAAAATGTTGATAAAAAAATAGTTTTGATTTACCTTTTGGGGGATCAAATGAATTCATTTAAAATTTATTTGAAATGATCTTGGTAGTCCTCAGAACGAGCTATCCAACGAATATAATTTTAATATGTTTTGATTTTATTATGTATTTAGTTTTTTAGGTTTCTTAAACATAGGTTTTTCATCAAAAATTAAGCTCTCTCTTATGCACATGTGGAAAAATAGAATATGATCAAAATAAAATTTTGAAAAATATTTTTAGGTTGGGTATTGATGTCCTTGATCTATTAAATTTTTAGTTTTTAAATTTTGATACATACAGAAAAAGTTATGTTGTATACAGTCTACCTATGTTTGAATTGTAATTGGTTTGTCTTCAAAACTTGAAAAAGGAAAAAATGTTTAATAAAACACTATGAAACCAAATGAAAGTGCTAGAAATTGTAGTTTAAAATATAAATTTGAAAAAAAATGAATTTTATCCTTCATACAAAAACATTAATTTTGTATACGGTGAACGTCACTCCTTAAAAATGTTGTTTTTAAAAAAAAGCTAGTTTTTGAAAGAGCTGGAAAAAAAAGGTGCAATCTAATTCCAAAATAAATGAAAAAAAATATTTAGAATCTATATACAAAACATCACAAATCACTAGTTTTCATCATCTTCAAATTCCTCACGATTTAGCCACTATAGGAGCTCGAAAGTGAAAATTTAGTTAAAAAAAATGAATTCAGTGTCTAGTTTTCCCAAAAATTCTAAACCAGTATTATGGGATCACCCATGGCTCTTTTTCATTTGTCTTTTTATTGTCATTTTGGCGATGATGCAAAGCGTCGAGACATCCTATGTCTCTTCCATGTTGACCCAAATTGACTCTCCTTTGTTTTCATTTGCGTTCACTCTCTCTGTGTCTTCTTCTAGTTCTATGTATTTGGGGGAATGATGATAGTTCCACACTTCCTAAAAAAAATTGCAGCAACGAACATACTGACCCCAAATCCATAGATCCCTTATGTGTTTGATGTGTTTCATTTTTGGGGGTAACCCCCTTTTCCTTTGTTTTCTTCCTTTTTCGCATGATGCAGCCATTCTTGGACACCTACCACTTGATGTTGGGATTTTCATGTAAGGCTCTCATGTCCCTTTTTCATTTTTCCTTTCTCTACTTAAAATAAATTGCTCACAAAATGGCGTGTAGCAATTCCTTTAAAGTGGGGGCATACATTGGAACTATTTTATTTTTTTCTTGCATTTGCATTTATTTTTTATTTGTCTGTGCTTCCTAGTGCAACCTTGTCACTTTACATGATGCGTTTCTCACTTTGTGGATGAAATTAGGTGTAATGTCCTTCATAAGTGTGACTTATCTTAGCATATTACATTCCTCTTAGTGGTATGATGTGACACACTTCATCCCCTAAGTTGTGAATCTTCTATCCTTCGATAGGTCCTCTTTGGAGACATTAAACAAAATTTTCCCTAAGTCAAAGACCTCATATGAACTATAGAAGACTCCTTGGAACACTCTTTTTTCATTTTACATTTTTTCATTTTTCATTTTGCACCTTTTGCATTTGTGCATACATGGTCACCTTGCATAACACAACTTGCATGCTTGTGGTGCCATCTTGCACTTGTTCATGGGTTCTAATCATCCAAGGATTTTCTTGTCTCATGAACTGCACCCTTGTCTTCTGTGGCACCTTATCAAATTTATCAGGAGGTATAACTTTGGTATGGTTGAGCAGGAAGCCCAACTAGCAGCAAGACTTTTCCCATAGCCACCTTTTTGTGTGTGAGTGCATACCAACCATGTGTATGTATCTCACCACCTTTGGCATTCTCACCTAGTGGACAACCAAAATTCTCATTGGTTTAGAGTGGGTACATCCTTTTTCTTTCGGATAAACAACCTAGATCTGATCCATAACTATCTAGACAAATGATCGAAGCTTGATCTGACTTTCCTCTACTCTTTCACATCACTCTTTTTGTGATCTTTTGTACTTATGATTTTTTTGCCTTGGGATCTTGATCCTGGGGGCTTGATCATCCCTCTTGATTGATGGCATCTCATCTTGCAGCATGATTACATTTGATCCCACTCGAGATGCATGATTCAACTACTTTAGTGTGATTTTGACGTAAGTTCATACGCTCACTAAAGTGGGGGCTTAATGTGTCACCAAAAAGTGTAGTCTTTGGCACTTTTTCACTCATTTTGGCCTTTTCCATTGCATTTTGACCTTGTTTTACCTTGATTTAGTCTTGTAAGCTTG
Organism: Sequoiadendron giganteum; assembly: GCA_007115665.2. Taxonomy (NCBI): domain Eukaryota; kingdom Viridiplantae; phylum Streptophyta; class Pinopsida; order Cupressales; family Cupressaceae; genus Sequoiadendron; species Sequoiadendron giganteum. The sequence continues at coordinate 600,979,476 of CM021104.1, forward strand.
CAATTCAACAATGACCTAATGGTGTTTTACTAAGGTGGTGTGAAGTGTTGTAGTACATTTCCTCACTTTTTTAAGACCCTTTCAACATAATTCACCTAAAAAACACCCTTTTACCCCTTTCCAAGCCATGTGCCAAGGTGTTGTAAAATGTTGTAAGGCATTTTCACCCTTTCCTAGGCTTATCATCCATTAATTAACCCTTTTGTAAGCTAATTTGTCCCCTTAATGTACTCATAGTCCCGACTTAAGTGTGTTTCAGAAGGAAAAGTTGATTAACTTCATTAAACATTATCTAATTCTTGACCACCACTTGAAATTGTCCAAGTGGACTAGGTCACCACATTGGACCTGACCTAGTCCCTTTTGGCATAAAATTAAAATTTTACGCAAAATCTAATGGGAATCTTGCCTCCTAAACCCAAGTGTCGGCCTATCATGTGGCATTTCGAGAAAATTAGGGTTTTACATGTACAAATAAGGGTTTTCACCTTTATTTTTCCTCTCTTAAACTCTCTCAAGCTCATTTTTACATCTCTTCACAAGCACTCTTGCACTCCTATCTTCCAAAGCAAGCAATCAAGCACAAAAGTTTCACAAGAAACCTCCATTGGAGCTATCCTTGCATGTTGCAGACCATCAACAACAAAGGTTTGGTAACTGTTTCCATCAATTTCATCATTCAATCTTACTCTCCTTTGATTTGTTTCTCATTTGGGTTTAGCTACCATCAAAGGGGTCTAACTTAGGAAAACCCCTATTTCCTAACCCCAACATTCTCTTGGTCTTTGCATGTGTTTGTAGGTTTGTATTCAGATTTGGTGAAGTATAAAGTGTTGGAGAAAGTACAAACATTCCACCCAAGTCACATCAAAGCATCAAACCCTAAAAGGAGCAACAAGACAAGTTACAGGTCATTTTCGGGAGTTTCATACATGAATTGCTGTAGAAAAGGGAAACATCAACCGAGACCCACAAAATCAGGACCTAAATTCTCGAAAAGCATCAAGAGGACTAGGACACCACTATTGGCGACCTTTCGCCTATGCTAAGCCTAAAAGAGGGTTTTTGTATTTTTGGGTACCCTTTTCCTCGAAATCTGTTTCGGTAGATTTTCTCGATAGGAGGACTAGGTTGCGCAACTTGCTAAAAGTGTCCCTCTGCTTATTTCACGCATTTTCTTGAATATTTTGGGACCATTCATCTATAATATATTATTTCTAGGTGCACAAGCTCTCAAATCTCTTGTTTCCTTTCTATTTTGCATACATTTAGAGCATATAGTTTAGCTAGTTTGCATTAGTTTAGATTTGCTTTGTTTACATTGCATACATTAGATTAGCATCATTTTATTTCAGTTTCAGCCACACAACACACACACATATCACAACCTTCATCAATCAACCCTTCCTTTGAATGCAACCACCAAAAATCCCATAACCACCAAGGGGTAAGAGTGCCATTCTCTCACACCAAGTGCTCCTAGGGTGAAAAACCCTAAGGGCCTAGTATAGGGAATCCTCTTGCCCGAGGTCTAGTGTTATATTTTTGGTGGTTCAGATAGATATTTGAATAAAAAATTTATGGATTTCTAAATGGTGTCTCCTATATTGATTAATCCAAATGGTAAATCTATTTATGTAAATGCACCCCACTTAATTTAAATTAATATCTTGATCCTACCCTTATAATTCACTATCATCTATATGTATTTAGAGTATCTATCTGAGAAAGACACCATTTGGGAATAATTTACTATTTTTAAGCCTCATCCAATCAAGAGAGTGGATGGTTTCCCTTCTTTGAGGCTTTGTTCAATTTTTAGAAGATAACATACAACTTGATTTGACCATTCATTTTTCTATTTAAAATATAATTTACAAACCATGTGGATTACATTAATAAAAAAATGATCCTATAAAATAATAAATTTTATACCTATGAAAAAATTAATGGCTACAATAATGCATTTAGTGGTCTTTGTCGATTCTTGAAAGTTTTTACATTAGGATTTTACAAGATGGATCTATAATGACTCAATAGTTTAAATTGGTACATTAAATAAAGGTCAAAAGTCAAGTAGAACAATTATATGTTTCTTTAGATATTACTTACACAATCTCATGATAAAGTAACATATATAGGGAAAGAAAAGTTAATATAAAGAGTTTCTAGTTGCAAAAATAATTTACAAATGCAATTGTTTAGTGAATAGCATGAATTCTTCAACCCTAGTTGATGTGCTACTCACAAATGGTGCACTTATGTTGTATTTGACTTTACAAATACTCTATCATGTCCTTATTTATTTCTCTTTCGATTAAAATTTTTTCTTCTACTTGTTTAAATATTTCTCTTTCTCTAAATTGCTCCAGGGCTTGAAAAGTTTAAGTTGTCTTACAAGGAAGAAAATATCAACCATAGTAGGACTATCAATTATGGTAAAATTAGCTTTCATTTGTTTATTTTTAATAGAACCATGGATGACTTTTGTAGCCCTTCTCTAATGTAAATTCACAATGATCCTTTCTATCAGAGTCATTTAAATTATAGGAATGTTATGTTAAATCTTGACATATTGTAGTTACATTTTGAACTCACTTTGAGCTTAAATATATTATTTACTATGTGACCTATTGTCACATAAAACATGACTAGAGTACGTACCATGTAGATTATTTTAGCAGTAAATATCAAGTTTCTTAGCTCAACTATATATTGACAAAATCAATAATCACTTTTTTCGAGTGAACAACAATGGTCCATATAATGTTATTGTATATTTGTAACGAATACTACTCAAGTTGTGTCCATTTTTACATTAATATAAAAATTATAGAAAACTTAAACTCAGAATGTATTACTTACTAATATTTTATTATTTCAATTTTAGCAAGTATGGGACAAGGTAGTTGAAATGATGTGGGAAAATAGACTGACCTACTTAATGTAGTGTCCCATTACTCTTGGGAATAAACTTACCTATAATTTAACAATCATAGGGTACGAAGAGATGTTGTGGTGGAATGCACATATCTTTGACCAAGTATAAAAATACATAGTTCTAAAATAACCTCAAGCAAATCCATATGATTCATCTTGATTATAGATAACACATTCTTCACTAGACATGGGATGTGCCAAACACTAGAAATATATTTATTCCTTTCATTCATAAAGACATGCATAACTCTACCATGAACAATTATCTTAAGAGAAGAATAATCTCCTAAGTATACTCTTCCACAATCATAGATATCTTAATTATTGAGCAACTCTCTATGAGGAGTGATATGGGAAACTTCACTAGAGTTAATCAACTATACATTTTTAGATATATAGGAAAGGTTGTAATGAACACATCACTAATATCATCATGACATGTAGAATCATCGTCACCATATATATATACATGCTAAAATAGAGTAAGAAATTATTTTGAATGTGGTTTATCTTGCCACAATTCCAATAGGTCAATTTATATTTTTGAGACTTTTATCTACCCTTAGGTCAATATTCTTTTTCCTTCATCTTGCATTTCCCCTTGTTCTTGGAATGAGTTTTGATAATCAAAATACATTTGATATTTTCTAAGATTTTATGCATCATCTTCTCCAAGAGTAATGCATTTACCACCTCATGGAGCTTCAAATTTAAGATTAGGTTATTGATCATTACAACAAGGTTAGACCATGTATTGAGTAAGGAACACAAGAGGGTTATGTGTTGATCATCTTCATCCATTTTCACATCCACATATGCTAACTAGCTCACTACAATGTTGAACCCATTCGTCATAGAGTCTCAATTACTCATCCTTGAGGAGTACAAATTATTCTGGAGGAGTTTTTTTCACTAGTGACTCTTTGAGATAAGTTCCCTAACTTCTTCAATAAACTCATATTGATGGTTTGTCTTGATACATACATGACTAAATTTCTATAGACTAAAGAAGAATTGAACTTGTTGCCTATTTGTTAATCTCCACCTTCATCTTCCATGTCTAATAGTTTTCATCTAAAATACCACTACCTATAAATCTCCATCAACAAGCAAATAGTTCAACTTGAACTTTTAAAACTCAAAATTAGTTTGGTTGATTTGTTATAATTCCTTATACTTTTAAGAATTCTCATGCACATTTTCATAATGACATCAATTCCTTTTTATTTGCTTTGAGGTTGGTTTTCCTCTTATACGCTTTTAGTGAAAACCACACCATTTTCCATATCTACAGCACTCTACTTGTGGTTGTTACTCAAATATCAAAGATAGGCATTATCCTGTTTTGTACTCACCGATTCTCTACTCGGTGTGTATATTAACTACTTCCATTGTTGCAAATTTTTGTCAAATCAATAATAAAACCCTGTACGATTTGAAGAAAAGTTGTCAGAATAAGATATAGATCATCTCTTGACCGCAGTTGTTGATTGACTGCAAATTAGTTCTAGATGTGATGACAACTTACCAAGTTTGGAAATATCTCTCCCGTCGCATAATTTCAGGATATACAAAAATTGATATTTGAAGAGCAACCACACGTTACATTGAGAATTATATTTTCATTTGTATAGCACGTTACGTTGATAATTATGTAATGCAGCCCATGTCGCTGTGATTAAGATATGCACAAAACCAGAAGCGAATATATTGGGCAGAAAAATAAAAAACAAAATTGAAGCATTAGTCTTTGTTCAAACAATAGATTCCCCTGCAATCCATTCACACCCCAATTTCGTACCCCTGTAACTCATTTCCCCACCGCTAAATATTTTATGAACACTTGCTGTAGAGCGTAGAGACCGCTAATATTTTATGAACACTTGGTTTAGAGCGTGGAGACCGCTAAATATTTTATGAACACTTGATGTACGTTGGACGTGGGTGTGTCGTAAATGTTGAGATTGCCAACACATAACAAATATGCGGAAGACAGCAAAGTCAGAAGCCATGCAATGTCATCCACGACTGCTATTCCGGCTATGCTCGTTTTGCATGGATTTTGCTTCTCACTATTATCCACATCAGTTATCTTCAGAATTCAACACGCAATCCCTGGATTTGTGGGACGTGCATTAACGTAATGCAGTTATATATTCCTCTTAATATAAGACTTGACAAGTATTATCAGAAGCCATGGAAAAGTTGTCTTTGACTGCTATTCCTGCCAAGCGCGTTTCGCGTGGATTCTGTCTTCTTATAAGTTGTATACAGAATTCAACACACAATCAATGGGCTGGTGGGGCGTGCGTTACCGTAATGCAGATGAGATCATGTGCATAAAATGGTTATTATAGTGTGTGGTACAGAGATCATGTGCATAAAACTTGACAAAGAAGAGTTTTGTATGATTATTATAGTGTGTGGTGCAGATGAGATCATGTGCATAAAACTTGACAAAGAATGGTTTGGTATCATTACATTGTGTTATGCAGATGAGATCATGTGCAAGGAAGACCAGCTGTTGACCTCGCTGACATTGTCCAGCTTCAAGGAAGATGACGGTGAAACTTCCAATTATTCTTCAACCGCCCATGTAATGGTCTTAGATTATCAGAGAAACCGCGCTCAGGCTGCTATTACCACTCAATTTCAACCCAGATAACAACCATATGATTTATATAAAAAAAAAAGGAATCGTTTTTTTGTGTGGAGATTAAGATTTAAGTGGTTTATGTATATGTGATCACATTATCAATATCACCTCTACATCCTTATGATTGGATAAAGACTACAATTAAAACACAAACAAAGATGAAATATTATTAAAATTTGTATTTTTTCTTTAAGAGATAATTCACAATTTTCTTAAAGGGAAATATCTAGATTTTAAAGTCTTTAATGACAAATTGTAATTTGAATATCAACTGTTGCATGAAGATTGTAATCAGTTTCTCTGAGCAATACTGATAGCTTTCTCTATGAATGTTTCCTTGGTATATTATTAAGGTTTTACGAGGTAAATATGTGTTTTGTTAAACGTTATTATGTTTAATCTTTCGTGTTTTTTATTTGTTCCTAAGTTGTGCAGCAATATTATTTTAAGTTTGTTGATTTATGTTTCCTCTTCCAAAATACATATGAAAAATCCACTAAACATATAGAGATTTGTATACAAAGGATTTGTCTAGCAAAATAAATCGTATAGGTCTTCATATGTGTCCATGGGAGTTTCATCTATAGTTGGAAGTGACATTGGTTGTTGGGCGTGTCAAGAGGATGAATAAATACCCATGAATGGTAGAATGTGTTAGATGTTGCAGTGTAAGAAATTGTATACCTTTACAATTTCACACTATGTTTGTATCCCCTTAATTAATTGGACTTAATTAAGCTCCTAATTCACCATACTATGCATTCCAAAGCCTTATTATTCATGTTTTCTAAAAGAGAAATCTATATTAAACAATTACCATCATTAATTAAATTACATTGGAAATTGAGTGTCCTCAGCTTAGGTTCTAGGACCCATTTGCCCAAGGGTGAATGGGTTCCCTTTAAGTCCTAGGACCTAATTTTTAGTATGTTTTTGGGTGGCATTTTAATGATTCAAGTTTCAAATGTTGGCTTTTGGAATCTTTTTTTCGGTAAATTAGATAAACAACTATAAATACATAGTTTAATAAAAGAAAAAGTTTTTGTTTTCCTTACTTAATTTGAGAATAATTAATCTAAAATTAACTTAATAATGGCTTGATTAGGGTCGTAATGTCTAGGACCCTTTCTAACTAAAATGGACTTAATTGTACCTTATTTAGGGTGTTGTAAAGTGTTTTTTCACACGTTCACACTTATCTAGGGCTTCAATAAATAATTATGGTTAATTGGCCCCTTTAATTCAAATCTAAGCCTTATTAATTGAATTTTTCAAGGATCTATCCCGACACCCATTAATGATATTACATAACATTTAAGTTGGAAAAATTGGAGTCCTAGAAATCTATGCTAGGACCCATTTGCCCAAGGTAGTGAGTTGATCCTCCTAACATAGGACACCCCTTTCTTGGCATTTATGAAATGGGTTTTGTATGTTATTTCATCCCCTCGAAGCATGGTCCTAGGAAAATGTATTAGGATCCATTCTCCCAAGGTGGAAAATGGGTCCTCCTCTCTTAGGTCACCCATTGTAAATATGATGTCGGCTTGGTTTATTTGAATTTTGTGGTTAATCCTCAGATTTATTATAAATATAAGGTAAATTTACATAGTTTCATCCTAAGTGACCTAGCAAGTTTAAGTGATCGTAAGAGTACTTTCATAAGATCGTTTCAAGAGCATTTTAAAGCCATTCAAAGGCAGATTATTGAAGTTTTATTGCAGCAATTCAGGGTCATATCATCATGTCAAAGTCATAATGTATCAAGCATGTTGTAGAGCTAATGTTGTTTGCTGATTTACATTCCAAGACATCTCCCAAGGTATCATCATTTTCATGTTTCATGTTTCATGCTTCAAATTTATTGTTTCATCACAAGGTTTAATTACCTAAATGGGGTTTGACTGAGGAAAACCCCTATCCTCTAAAAATCAACAAGTTTTTCTCCCTTTTGATGTGTGTTTGTAGGTTTATAGGTTGAAGGTCAAGTGGAGAACAAGATTGGAGAAAAATTGTCAAAGTTGTCAAGTTGCAAAGTTGCCATCCATATTGCAAGAAAACAAAAAAGAGGCTATAGAATTTGTTTTAGGTTTTCAAGAGCTAAGAATAAAGGAGCTAGGAGTGAAGATCTTAATGAAAAAAATATAGATCTCAGTTCTTAGAAACACTAACAGGGACCCATTCGCTAATAAAGGCGAATGAGTCCTCTATGACCTAAAAACAACAAGTTTTCAATAAGGTACACATTATTTTAGCCTCTCAAAACTCCCCTCATTGATGTTATAATAGTTAGAAATTATTTATGATTATTATTTATGCATTTTGGCCTTCATAATTGAATGAAACATCCCTAAGAAAAATTACTGGTTTCTTCTCTTGATCCATTGACCTTAATTAAATAATAAAACCCTATTTTTCTTTGTTTCACATAGTTATTTTATCAATTCAAATCTAATCATTATCAACTAGAAAGAAGAATTTAAGAGATCAATCCTAAGAGAAATCATTATTATCAAGGGAATTGAAGAGACAACAATAATCAAGATCATATCATGATGTCAAAGTTCATGTGTGTTCATATCAATGTTTGGAGCTAGCATTGTGATGTATGTTTCAAGCATTCAAGCATCAATAAATCAAGCCAATTCATGGAAGCTCCAAGCCTTAGAGTGATTTTTTTGACTTTAGTCCTCTAAGGATAGTCATTAAGGGTTTAGTGAGTTGAAACAATATTTTTTCATTCATCAATTGCTTCATTTTGTCATTATTTCATTATTAAGGTTTAATTACCAAATATGGGGTTTGACTATGGCAAGCCCCCATTCACCAAAAAAATAAAAAATATCTCTTTGTATGTGTAGATTTATAGGTTAAGAAGGATTGAAAGTTGATTAAAGGAGCAATTTTGAAAAGTTTCATAAGTTATCATAATTGTTGTCAATCTATAAAAAAATCATAGAGATTTTAGTTTTGACTTTACGACTGTCAAACCTAGAGAAATTAGAAGCTTAGATATGGGATTAGAGGATTGCAAAAAATAATTTTGGATGGTTCCACTAAGACCCATTTTCCCTTGGGAAAATGAGTCCCTAATCAGAGCTCAAAACCTACTTTTAATCATAGGTGCACACCATCAGACCCTTCTCAGATCTGCTCACAAATTTTCATTTCCATTTTTGTTATCATAGAATTCTACATTTCAAGTGTTAAATCATATAATTCATTTAGTTAATGCACTTTAAATTATTCAAAAATATTTCAAATCAGTCATTTATGCCATAAGAAAGTAGAGATCCAAGATCCAAAATAAGGTTGACTCACCTCAAGGTTGAAATTCAATCCTATCCCTTTGTGATCTTCTCTCTTTCTTATGAAATTAGGGAAAGGTGTGTTTGAATCCTATATCATTTCATCATTCCACATTGATTGAATTCATTACCCCTTTCCCACCATTTCTGAAGTTAAACTTCTAAAATGAATTCAATAGTGAAAAATATTGTCTCCATTAGATTTATGCAATCTTTAAATGATATATCCATGGCATGTTGAAATGTGGCTCTTACATAGAGAAAATGAAATCACATTATCTTATATTCAAATATACTTAATTTCATTGTCAATATCATCTTGATTGTAACCTTATCATTCATGAAATGCACAATTGTAGTTCTCTAATGTTATATTCAAGCTCTATAAATCAACATGTAGTTCAATTTCATCATTATTTTTCTTAGTGAAAATAAGGTTTACAACCTATGTAGAGTGTTTTATTTGAAAGAGGATCCTAGCTAATAGTAATTTCTATACTTCATTAAATATTAATGTCTAGCAATTCATTCATTTGTCTCCGCATGTTAGTAATGACATCTACATTAATCTTTAATGGGATTATAACAGTGATGAAGGATGTATCAAATACTTTTTGTGGAAATGAAAATTGTACTCCCTTCTTGAGGATAGTACAATCCCTTTCCTAATTTGGACCTATTTTGGTATCCTTGCATTAAATATTGTTTAAGTCATCATTAATAGGACCCTAAGACCCATTATTTCAGATCTCAGGGCTTATTTTAGCTAAAAACCTAACAGAATCATCAAAAATAGGTAAAATTTTAACAACCCACCCCAAAAATCTAAGGTGTGACTCATACGAAACCTTGGGCATATGAGTCTCATTTGGGTCTTTTTTTAGGGTTTGAGTGAGAAATTCAACTTTTTAATTTAAATTTTTGGTTGATGTCATTTTTTGAGATCTAAATAATGGTAAATTAGGTGTAAATGCCTATATAAGAAAGTTTCTAAGTCATTATTTCATTTAGGAAAGCATTTTCAAGAGCAATTTCGAGATCCAAGCATTCAAAGTCTTGAAGCATTCTTTCACAGGAGCATATCAGTTTTAAAAGAAAGCAAAGTTGAAGTCTTGGAGCAGCATTAAAGTATTTTTTTAGATCTTCAAGCACACTTTCATTCAAAATCTAGCATTTTCAAAGGTTGATCATGGTTGTCTATGGTGAATCATGATGGATTCTAGGTTGGGGAGATGCAACTAGCAATATATCTAAGCCTAATGACTTGCTTCCTAAGTGATTCCATCCCCCATTATCATCCTACATTCAGCCTAAGGAAGGTACAAGCACTATTAGGGCTCATTTGGGTGACTAGAGATCTCTCAAAGTGAGTTAATCATCTTCAAGCTTCATTCATGCATCTCATTCTTACATATTAGAATAGGGTTGCATTACATTTCAAATTTCCTAATTTTATACACACTTAAGGTTAGGGTTTACATTCCTATTTAAATTCAAGTTTCATTATTTCTATCAAGGTTGAACTACCAAAATAGGGGTTTGACAGAAGCAAACCCACCATAAGTAAATCAAGTCTATATTTTATTTTACAAGTCTTTTGACAAATTCAGATCCTGAAATCAATTTGTCAATTTGGAAGGAAAGAGTAGAGATTGGAGCACAGATATGAACTTTGAATTCCTTGAAAAAGTGAAATGGAACTAATACGCTAGAAGTGGCATATGAGTCCCACTATAGGAAATTTTGCAGATTTTTGCAGATTCAGATACTCCTTTTCTAGAAAGCTGCTCTTGCATAGAAAACATATTTGGGACTCATACACCCAGATTGGTATATGAGTCTAAGTAGAATTTTGTTTAGAATTTTCAGCAATTCAGAGCTCATTCTAGTCTTCTTCAAATTTCCAAGTGCACATAGTCCATCTTGCAGCCTTCGATTTTTATTTACTTGCATTTTAGGTCATTTAGTGAAAGATTCCATCATACTAGGCTTAAGAATTACATCTTTCATTTCATTTATATTTCCAAGCCCTAGCTTGGTGGTGAACCCCGCTATTAGTTTACAATCAAACCCTAGGATAGCCCTACTACAAGATCTTCTTCCCCTTTTCATATTTTAGAGTGAATGAGACAATTGTGTAGTGGGTTTGCTCTATGTTCTAAACCATATGAAAGTGAATCCATTTTCAATTGACATACCTTCAAATCTTCATAACTCCATGCTATAATCTTGTGAGAGTCCTTGGGTGCATGTATAATATTTCAACTTTATTCATCCATGTAATCCTTCCATGAGAGAACATTCTTTGTCATTACCATATCCTAGTTTTCATGGTTTATACATTCCACCTTCTAAAGGAGGTGAATTTATTTTTATATCTAAAGCATATGCACAGTCAAACAACCTCTTGAGTGAAACCATTTCTTTAGGAGTACTATTAATTTTCATATAAATGGCTCTTTGTTCATCCACCTCAAAATAATCTATATCCATTTCACCAATCATATATCATTTAATATAATTGCATATGTAATGAGTCATATGATATGTTTATAATCTTTGAATAGTTATAAATTTATGTTATGAGATTAATTTTGGGTTAGACTATTTGTGTTTTTCAATTTATTCTTTAGATCACACTCAATGAACTATCATTAGGAAGTGAAAATGTCTTCTTCCTAAAGATGGAGCACTAAGTGTGATCTAAAATATTGATTGAAAACTTACATGTAATTGAACCAAAAAAATTGGGGGATAGGCCCTCCTTGCAATTCTAGTGTTTTTCACCTAAAAGGAGAAAGGTATTCCACAAAAACTTGGAGGTTCACTCAAGACTAATGCTAATATGATTGAAATATATCTAAATGGTCCTAAATGTAATAGATTGATAAAAGAGATGAATTATTAATGCAAAACTAATGAAATGCAAGATGTTTGAAAAAACAATGTGACATGCAAGATGACCTAAGAATGCAAACAAACAATAACATAAATAAATGTGATTGGAGAGGTGCACTTGGAAACTAAAATTTGATGTAGATAGGCTCTGGAATCCTATAGAAATTATTGTTGAAGCCAACTAGGACACTTACACCAAGCTAGGCAACTTTGTCCAATTTTAGGAAGATTTTGTTGGAACAAGTTTTGAGAAACTAGGTATCCAAAACTACATAAATCACTTTTTAGACCTGATAGTGGGACTAATTCACCACTGATGGTGACTTAGTCAACCTTTAGCTTTCAATAATCTCAAAGGTGCAGTCTATAGCTTTCGGTGTATACCTTAGCTCCTGACAAGAATCCGGATCCGAATCTACAAACTTTGACCTATAGGTGATCTCCAAGCTTCTTTAGGGATTTGTTGAATTGGAATGATGGTGACACATTTTAAAACCTTTCTCTTTGAAAAATCTTCATAGAAGGCCTGCAAAACATACATGCAAAGAGGGAAAAGGGTTAAGGGTTAGAGAATAGGGTTTTTCCTTGGTCAAACCCTTGAAAATGAAATGAAATGAAAAGAGATTGATGAATGAATAACATGCAATGGTACAACTCACCAAACTGTTGATGTAGAAATCTGAAGATATGCAAGTAGATTCTCTAATGGATGAATGCTTGATAATGCCTAAAGTGATTGATAATTGCTTGAATGCTTGGATGCTTGAAGAAATGAATTTTTTGGGGGTGAAAATGAGAGGAAAACCCTTTATTTATACACAATTATTCCCTAATTCCCAAAAATGACACATCACAAGTCAACCTCAAGGTCTAGAGAATAATATCTCACCAGAATTTTAAAATAATTTTGATTTTTAAGCCAAATGGGACTAAGTTGCCCCAAGTGGCGACTTGGTCCCACTAGGGAAGTTTTATTGGGTGCTGGGAATTAAAGTGCATTTAATGATGTTTAACAGGATTATTCTCAGGAACACTTTTAAGTATGACCTATAAGTTCATTAAGGGACCTTTTAAACATAAGAAAGGGTCAAATTATTGATGACAAGCCTAGAAAAGTGTAAGATTTTTTTACAATTCCTTACAACACTTTGAAATAAGACTTGGGGTGATCCCACAAAATTGGTTTACAATTTCTAAGAGGAATTGATTTTTTTTTGAAATCATATATTTTTAGAAAATATAATGATTTAAGCCTCTAAAAGTTCCATTTTAAGGATTCCAATTGAAGAGGGTTTGATCAAACCACCTTAGATCAAACCCCCTTGGATAGAACCTCCCTAGTTTTAAACCATACCTATAAATGAGTCTCTTTTACACCTATCAAAATATTGATAAAAAATCACTTTTGATTTACCTTTCGGGGGATCAAATGAATTCATTTAAAATTTATTTGAAATGATTATAGTAGTCCTCGAAATGAGCTATCCCACGAATATGATTTTAATATGTTTTGGTTTTATTATGTATGTGTTTTTTTAGTTTTATTAAACATAGGTTTTTCACCAAAAATCAAGCTCTTTGTTTTGCACATATGGAAAAATAGAAAATTATCAAAATATTTAAAAAAAAAAAATCTTCATGCTAGATATTGATGTCCTTGATCCATTAAAAAAAAAAAGAATTTTGATACATACATAAAAAGTTATGTTGTATACAGTCTGCCTATGTTTGAATTGCAATTGGTTTGACTTCAAAACTCTATTAAGGAAAAAATATTCAATATAAAACTATGAGACAAAATTAAAGTGCTAGATATCGTAGTTACAAATATAAATTCAAAAGAAAAAGAATTTTATCCTTCATACAAAAAAAGTTATGTTGTATACGGTGAGCGTCACTTTTAAAAAATGTTTTCTGAAAAAAAACTAGTTTTTGTGGGAGATGGAAAAAGAAGTGAAATCTTATTCCAAATTTTTTGAAAAGAATATTTTTATAATCTTTAGAAAAAATGTGATGAGACTCTAGTTTGCATCATCTTCAAATTCTTCACAGTTTAGCCGCTATAGGTGCCCGAATGTGAAGATTTAGTTAAAAATAATAATTTCAGTGTCTAGTTTGGCCCAAAATTGTAAACCACTATTGTGGGATCACCCCTTGGTAAGTGATAAAAATAGGTTATTTAAGTTAAATATATTAGAAAGGTCATAGAAACATGTGAAAGTGTGTAAAAAATACTTCACAACACCTTTATAAGACATCATAAGGTTTTTATTGATTTAAAAGAGTTCAGAGCCTAATGTGAATGTGTTGGCCATATTACAACATTAAATCTAGGAAAAATAAGGCCAAAATCCATAAGAAAGACAAATGAGTGTAAAAATGTCCAAGGATACATTTTTTATGACACATTTAGCCCCCACTTTAGTGAGAGGATGAACTTTCTTTAAACACACACTAAAGTAGCCCAACATGCATATCAAGAGGGATCCAAATGAACCCATGCTGACAAGATGAGACAACAATAATCAAGAGGGATGATCAAGCACCTAGGATCAAGATCCAATGGAAAACAAAATATTAGCACAAAGGAACACACATGAAAATAATGTAAAAGAATGAAAGGGAGAGAAATAAAAGGAAAAGAGAGAGGATCATATCAAACTTTGATCATTTTTTCATCCCATTTTGGATTAGATCTATGTTGTTTGTCCAAAAAATGCACACTCACTCTGAGGTGACATAACTCATAGTTGTCCATTGGGTGAGAATGCCTAAGAAGGTTCAAGAAACATACACTCATGGATGGTATGAACTCACACACATGCAGGTGGATATGGGTAAATTCATGCATTAGAACGGGCTTCCCACTCAACCATACAAAAGTTACACCTCTTGATAACTTTAATAAGGTACCATAAAAGAAAATGATATTTCAAGCTTCACTAGGCAAGAAAAACTCCATATGCTTGGAGCTCATGAACAAACAATATGGCACCATATGCATGCAAGATGTGTTATGCAAGGTGGCCATATAACAAATGAAAAATGTAACATGCAAAATAATGTTCAAAGGAGTCTTTCTTAGTTCATGCGAGGTCTTTAACTTACCTGGAGCATTGTGCATAATGTGTCCAAGAGAAAACCAATCAAAGAATAGAAGATTCACAACTTAGGGGATGCAGTGTGTCGCATCAATCCACCAAGAGGAATGTAATACTCTAAGATAGATCACATTCATAAAGGAAATTACACCCAATGTCATCCACAAAGCAAAAAACACATCGTACGAAATAACAAGGTTGCACCAAGAACCAAGAAAAAGGAAAAATGCAAAAGAAATAATATCAATGTATGCCCCCACTTTAAAGAAATTGCTAAACACCATGCTATGAGAAAAATTACTTTAAAGTAGCAAATGAAAAATGCAAACAAGAAGGAAGTGTTGAAATACACAAGATAATTGAGAGGGGGGTGAATCAATTGTACCAAATTGCTTTACTTCTAACCTTAATCAATTCCACTTTAACTTAATATGTTATTAAGTATAGTCATTAAATGAAAATAACAGAAAGAAAACACTAGAAACACCATATTTACGTGGAAAAACCAATGCGGAAGAAACCACGGTGAGGATTAACTCACAATATAGTAATAATGCAATATTGGATACAAAGGCTCACTGCCCATATAAAAAGGCTCACTTCCTATAGATAGGAATCATTGTCCAGAAGGAGCCTCACTTCCTATAGATAAAGAAAATATAAATAAATATCCACCGCAATAGGTTCCACATGGTCACAACTTGATCAAAGGATTACAGACGGGTATGTGCAGGATCATGATGGGCCAAAAAGTGGCAATATGATGGGTATGTGGCTAACAAAATTTTGTTTTACCCAAAATTGATGAAACAAAAAGGGTTTTTAAAGGAGATTCTCAGCTTTCCACCAATATAAATTATTCTTTACTTTGAATTTAATAAATAATCTTATTCATTTTCTATTGAATTACGACTAAAGTCCTGATTTTTAGGCTGATTGAAAAACATCTATAACTTTCAAATAGTATCATTCTTTTTGAATCCAAAACATGCATCACATTCTATGCTTCACATACTATAAGATTAAAAAAGAAAAATATTAATTTCATGAAGTTTTGACCAAGTTAAGGTGGTCAGACATACAAGTCTTTATATTTTTTAAAAGTTGTCATAGAAAAATTATAATTAATTATTTACTTGAAAATAAATTACAAAAAATATGCATCACATCAGTACACGAGTTCTCTACTTATATCTAAAATCTCATAAAAAAAATATTATCATTAAATTAATGTGGTTAGGGTGGTCAGAGAGACACCTACTTTTTTTTTCCCTGAAATCTAAGTACTACTGTATTGAAATTTCAAATTTTCACCAAATAGATTTTACTTCTTTTGTAAATAAACCTAGTAATTTAGAAACTACATTCAATTTTCTACAAATTCTATTCTTACATAGTTTTGAAATAATATAGATAACTTATTCAAATTTTTATGTGAAGTTGCCTAACTTTGATTTTTCCGAATTTTTTGCTACTTAAGGGCCTATTTTTTCCATGATGATCCTGCACATACCCAGACACCATCAACTCACTGCTTTTAGGAATCTAACATGTCAAAGTAATGCTTCCTTGATTCACTTTTAAAAACTCTTCTCTATGCACTTGTTCGCACACTTCACTTGTTTTTCATTCATACAATTCGCAACATCTTGACTTGCTTTTATACCATCTTCAACCCTAGAAACTTTCTCCAAGGTCGGCTATACATTCTCCATTTTACAAATTCAAATTAGGTCAGCTACTCAATATTCCTGTAGTGGATAAGAATGAGAGAAGACCAATTACATATATAATTAGGACCCAAACATCATCTTGGATTAATCACACACTTCCTTAATTTGATGCAAATCTTTATTTAATGTGTAAACACCATGTCAAATATAACCTAATGAAAACACCAATGAAATTTGAAGTACGTGCATCTCCAACAAGATGATCACACGTGGATCACCCAATATGCTTCACAGAAATTGAAACACCACTTAAAAACCTTCAAGTTGTTGAGAAAATGTGTCTCAACTTCTAGCTTGAAGGCCCTATTCTTAGGACTTGGTGAAAAATGGCTTGTTTCATCCCTTAACCGCTCTACTATGGTGGTTTGTTCATGCCTTAGTGGTATTGCGGTGAGACCGCCTATGGTTGGGTCCGGCGGTCATCACCATACTATGGGCGGTGGGTCCACTCACCGCGGTGGCCACGATGAGACTGCCTATGGTTGGGTCTGGAAGTTACCGTGGGCGATGGGTCCACTCACCACGAAGACCATGGTGAGACCGCCTACAATTGGGTCCGACGGTTACTGCCATACCACACGCAGTGGGTCCACTCACCGTGGGGTGGCCTATTGGCCCCTGCGGTAGTGCAATTTGACCGTTAGCGATCCCTCAGACCGGTTACCACATTACCGTGGTGGAGCTGAGAAGATCATCAGCAGTTAAGCTGGATGGCTACCGCCACACCATGGTTAGACCTTGACTGGGTTGCGATAGCATGGGGAAGGTAAACGACGGCTAGATTCTGAGCTCGGATGGCCTTACCACCATACCGTGAGGCTTGTTGGTTCGTATGATGGTAGCGTGGTGTATTCTTGGGCGAGCTCGGATGAGCTCACTGCTACACCGCGGGAGGGTCGGGTGAGCTCGGTGGTTGCGCAGTATGTGCTCGGAGCTTGGCTAGCTGAGTTAGACTGGTTGGACCAAAATGGTCAATGTGACAGCGAATGCAAGAAGGACACGTGGCTCAGTGTCAAGTGTTGATTGGCCAGAGGCCAAAATAGTTATTATCGTTGTTGTAGGCTGATTTCGGCTAGCGAATAGGACCCGATTTGGGTGGTGGCATTAATGCCTGGGTGGCTTGATGCAGGGAGATCGACATGGGAAGATCATTTGCATGATTGGATGTCTGATTCATGAACATGATGGTCGGTGATTGGTTGAGAGATTAATTGCAACATATGACTTTGCAAGTGGAGTACAACAATGTAATATGTCAACCAAAAGAGCATGTGGAGTAATAGAGTCAAGTTGTTGCAATCGAATGATTTGAACTGTATGTTAGAAAGAACATTGTAATAGTGATAAGAACTTGAAACTACTGTGAGCTGATCAAAGAAGACTGAACATTGTATGTAATGTTTTATTACTGTAATGCAATTGTCTTGACTTTGGGTGGTGGGTCTTTTACTTGATAAGGTTTTCCCATGTATATCTTGTGTCAATCTATGAATGCTAAATTTGTGGAATCTCTTTTATGTTGCATGTATTTATCTCAGTAGTTTTAGAATCTATTAGAACCTTGTTTACAGCTCTCCTCCTTTGTTGTATTAGTGTTAAGGGAAAGTTTCCGCACTATTGCATTATTAGATCCACCTCGTTTTCCCTTCAAGTGGTATCAAAGCCTGGCCAGTTGTGTTATCCTTGTAGGAAAGATCAGTTATTTGTGCTAATACTGTTTTAGTGGGAGTATTGTTGTGTTAAAACTTGTTTCTGTTTGAGATGGGAAGTACATCAGGTAGAGTAGAGATTGAAAAATTTAATGGCAGCAACTTTGAGTTATGAAACTCAAGATAGAAGACTTGTTGGTAGATAGAGACCTCTTGTTAGTAGTTTCTGGAACTAAGCCACAAAGTATTATGCAAGAGGCTTGGGATCTTGTTGATAGAAAAGCAAGAGGTTTGATAAGACTGAGTCTTGCCGATCTTGTACTCCTGAATGTCCATGAGGAGCAGACTGCAACTTTATTGTGGAAGAAGCTTGGTGATATTTATCAGGGAAAGTCTCTGGTAAATAAGTTATTCCTGAGGAAGAAGTTATACTCCTTAAAGATGGAAGAAGATGCATCTGTTGCAGACCATCTAAACTCGTTTAACATGAGTGTTACTCAGCTGGTGTCTATAGGTGTAAAGATTGAGGAGGAGGATCGTTGCATGCTCCAGTTGTGTTTGTTACTTGATAGTTGGGATCATCTTGTGATGGCCATTGGAAGCATCACCACTACTTTCAAGATGGAAGACGTTGTTGCCTCATTATTGTCTGAAGAGATGCAGAGGAAGTATTCAGAGATGGCCAAAGAGGCTCCTGTTATTCAAGGTAGACCAAAGGAGAAAGGAAAGAAGAAGGACAAGAAGTCCAAATCCAAATATGCAAGGAGATCAAATTCTCCTGATAAAAATTTCAAGGTAAAGTGCTGGAACTGTGGGCAACCTAGTCACATCCGGAAGGATTGCAAGGAGAAGAAGAAGAAGAATTCTTCTGACATTGAATCTTCTCAAAGTGATGTAGATGCCTTCATTGCAGTAGCCTTGACAACTCACACATCAGATGATGTCTAGCTAGTTGACTCGGGTGCATCCTTTCACATGACATCCCATAGAGAATGGTTCTCCAAGTATGAGAAGTATGATGAAGGAAAGGTGTACTTGGCAGGTGATTCAACATTGGAGATAGTTGGCAAAGGAAGAGTTAGAATTCAATTTCCTTACGAAAGAGTCAAAGGGATTAGTGGCGTACTGCACATTCCAGGTCTGGCTCGAAATATTCTTTCTGTCAGTAAGTTAAATGATGCTGGTGTAGAAGTTTCTTTCTCTTGTAGAGGATGTAAAATGGCTAGAGGTGCAATGGTGTTGGCTAAGGGTGTTCGTACTGGCACTCTGTACAAGCTGGATGCACACCCTGTTCAATGTAACAATGCTTCTACAAATTCAAGCAATGCTTCAACACACCTTTAGAGGAAGATGAAGACTCTTCTTTGTCTACAAATGCTTTGGAGGTAAAACTCTCAATAGAGAAAACCATGTTATGGCATCATAGACTAGGTCACATTGGTGAAAAAGGTTTAAAAACCTTGAAGAATAAAAATCTTGTAGAAGGGCTTGATGATTGTAACCTTGAGTTCGACTTTTGTGAACATTGTATCTATGAAAAACAACACCGTGTTTCATTTTATTCTAGTCCCCATAAATCTTCTAGTATACTATATTATGTTCATTCAGATGTGTTTGGTCCAGTTAATGTTCCTTCGTTATCGAAGTCTAGATATTATGTTTCTTTTATTGATGACTATTTGAGAAGGGAATTTGTATACTTTCTTAAAATTAAATCAGAAGTGTTCAATCAATTTAAAGAATTTAAATCTTTGGTAGAAAATCAGACTGGAAGAAAAATTAAATGTTTGAGGACAGAAAATGGCGGTGAGTTTTATTCTACAGATTTTGAAAGGTATTGCACTGATCATGGAATTAAAAGACATAAAACCACACCTTACACTCTAAAGCATAATGGAGTTGCTGAAAGGTTGAATAGGATGCTGATGGAAAAGACAAGGAGTATGCTGAGTGGTGCTAGTCTGGTGCAGAGGTTTTGGGCTAAGGCTGTGGCTACAACATGTTATCTAATAAATCAATTTCCTTGCTTTGCTTTTGTTGATAAGACACCTTTGGAAGCATGGTCTGGAAAGAAGCCCTCTTTGAAGAATGTTTGTGTCTTTGGCTATGAGGCATATGTTTATGTGCCAAATGAAAAGAGATCTAAATTGGATAACAAGTTTGTCAAGTGTATTCTCATCGGCTATGGAGTAGGTGTGAAGGGATACAAGCTTTTGAACCCTGTTACTGAGAAGGTTATATACAGCAGAAATGTGATATTTCAAGAGCTGAAACCTTTAGTAAGTGATCAACGGCTTGAGACAGATCAAAGAGACAAGAAGAAGAAGGATGTAGTTGAAATCCCACAAACTCTAGAAAGGGAAGAGTTGCATGGTGTATCTGAGATTGAGGAAATCTCAAACAACTCTAGAAGTTCTGATGATGAAGAACCACAAACTCAGCCTATAAGAAGGTCTACACAAGAAAAAAGGAAACCTTAAAGGTATGGTTTCTCTATGTTAAATTCAAACTGTGCCTATGCCTTAATTACTAGCATTGATGAGCCTAGGACTATGAAAGAAGCAATTAGCATGACTGATTTGAATTCTTGGCTGGATGCCATGAATGAAGAGATGGATTCATTGACGAAGAATGAAACATGGGATTTGGTACCACTGCCTAAAGGGTGAAAGTTCGTTCGCTGTAAGTGGATATTCAAAAAGAAGACAGGTCTTGATGGCAGTGTTGAGAAGTATAAGGCATGCCTAGTTCCAAAGGGTTTTTCCTAGATTGAGGGAATTGATTATGGAGAGATTTTTTCCCTTGTAGCAAAGCAAACATCTATTAGATTTATGTTGTCATTGGTAGCTATGTATGATTTTGAAATTGAGTAGATGGATGTGAAGACAACATTTCTCCATGCTGAGCTGGAAGAAGAAATCTATATGTCCCAGCTTGAGCATTTTGTTGAAAGAGGTAAACAAAATCTAGTATGTAATTTAAATAAATCTCTCTATGGTTTAAAGCAATCTCCTAGAATGTGGTACCAGAAATTTGACACGTTTGTGTTGTCAATTGGATATGTGAGATCAAAATTTTATCATTGAATTTATTATAAATCTAAGAATGATCATGTGCTTGTTTTTACTCTATACGTGCATGATATGTTATTCATAGGAAATAGCAAGACTATGATTTATGATCTTAAATCTCAATTGTATGCAAAGTTCGAAATGAAAGATCTTGGTGTAGCTAGGTTCATTCTTGGAATGGAGATAACCAAGGACAAAACAAGTAGAAAGCTTTGGGTAAGTCAAAGTAAGTATGTGAACACCATTCTAGAGAGGTTTGGTATGATTGACTACAAGCAGCTAGTTGTTCCAGTCATGTAGGGAACAAAGCTATCTGTTGAAGACTGTCCAAAGTCTGCTACTGAGATGG
This sequence comes from Sequoiadendron giganteum, assembly GCA_007115665.2. Lineage (NCBI taxonomy): Eukaryota > Viridiplantae > Streptophyta > Pinopsida > Cupressales > Cupressaceae > Sequoiadendron > Sequoiadendron giganteum. The sequence goes on from CM021104.1 coordinate 601,001,181, forward strand.
AAGACGTAACCAGTGTTCCATATGCAAGTGCTATTGGTAGTTTGATGTATGCTATGGTTTATAAAAGACTAGACATTGCCCAAGCAGTGGGAGTTCTAAGCCATTTTATGGAAAATCTGGGAAGATCACATTGGGATGCTATGGAGAGAGTGTTTAGGTATTTGAAGGGAACTTCTGACTATGCCCTGTGTTACCATGGCAGTTTGGTTGCTTCATAGAGGACTCTCAGCATTCAGGGATATGTTGATTCTAATTGGGTAGGGGACATTGATAGCAGGCGATCCATTAGTGGATACAAATTCATGCTTAATGGTGGAGCAATCAGTTGGATGAGCAAGCGATAGGTTGTGGTTGCTTTATCCACAATAGAGGTTGAGTACATGGATGCAACTCATGCATGTAAGGAGGTTGTTTGGTTAAACTGTTTATGTTCAGACATAGGATTTAATGCTCGATAGATTACAATTTGTTGTGACAATTAGAGTGCCATTTCTTTGGCAAAGAATCCAACCTTTCATGCCAAGACCAAGCACATTGATGTGCAATATCACCTCATGAGGGATATGGTTGAAGATGGCAAGGTCAGTCTAGAAAAGGTGGACACCTTGAAGAATGTTGCAGACACTTTGACAAAGCTGGTTAGCATAGACAAGTTCAGCTCATGCGCAGAATCGATGGGCCTTAGGGCCTATGATTGTCAGTGATTTTTTGATGTCATGAGGGAGAAAGAAGTGTTCGCCAAGTGGGATCTTGTTAAGAAAATGTGTCTCAACTTCCAACTTGAAGGCCCTGTTCTTAGGACTTGGCAAAAAATGGCTTGTTTCATCCCTTAACCTCTCTAGCGCAGCGGTTTGTTCATGCCTTGGCGGTACCGCGGTGAGACCGCCTATGGTTCGGTTTGGCGGTTACCTCCATACTACAAGCGGTGGGTCCACTCACCGTGGTGGCCATGATGAGACCGCCTGCGGTTGGGTCCAGTGGTTATCGCCATACCGCAAGCGGTGGGTCCATTCACCGCGGTGGCCGCGGTGAGACCGCCTACGTTTGGGTCCAGCGGTTACCGCCATACCATAGATGGTGGGTCCACTCACCGTGGTTGTTGTAGTGAGACCGTCAGCCCACTCACCATGGTGGCTGTAGTGAGACTACCAGCGGTTTGGCTGATGGTCACCGCTCTACTGTGGGGTGGTCTGTCGGCCCCCATGGTAGCGCTATTTGACCATTAGTGGTCCCTTAGACCGATTACCTCATTGTCACAATTAGACCTTGACAGCGCTGCGGTAGCACGATGGATCTGAGAAGACCATCAACAGTTAAGCTGGATGGCTACTACCACACCGTAGTTAGACCTTGAATGGATTATTGTAGCATGGGGAAGGTAAACGACATCCAAAGTCTGAGCTCAGATGGCCATACCACCATACCGTGAGGCATGTTGGTTTGGACAGCAGTAGTGTGGTGTAGTCCTGGGCAAGCTCGCAAGAGCTCATCGTTGCACCGCGGTAGGGTCGGGTGAGCTCGGTGGTTGCGTGGTATGTGCTCGAAGCTTGGTCAGCCGAGTTAGATCGGTTGTACCAAAATGGTCAATGCGACAAAAAATGCAAGAAGGACACGTGGCTCAGTGTCAGGTGTTGATTGGCCAAAGGCCAAAATAGTTATTACAGTTGTTGTAGGCCGATTTTGGTTGGCGAACATGACTCGATTTGGGTGGTGGCTTTAATGCCTAGGTGGCTCAACGCAAGGAGATCGACATGGGCAGATCGTTTGCATGATTGGATGTTTGATTTATGAACCTGATGGTCGGTGATTGGTTGAGAGATTAATTGCAAAGTATGACTTTGCAAGTGGAGTACAACAATGTAATATGTCAACCAAAAGAGCATGTGGAGTAATAGAGTCAAGTTGCTGCAAGCGAATGATTTGAATTGTATGTTAGAAAGAACATTGTAATAGTGAGAAGAACTTGAAGCTGATGTGAGCTGATCAGAGAAGACTGAACATTGTATGTAATATTTTATTACTGTAATACAATTGTCTTGACTTTGGGTGGTGGGTTTTTTACCTGATAATTTTTTCCCACGTATATCTTGTGCCAATCTATGAATGCTAAATTTGTGGAATCTCTTTTATGTTGCATGTATTTATCTCAGTAGTTTTAGAAGCTATTAGAACCTTGTTTACAACTCTCCTCCTCTGTTGTATTAGTGTTAAAGGAAAGTTTTTGCACTATTGGGTCATTAGATCCACCCTATTTTCCCTTCACAAGTAAATCTATAGCAACTAAAACAATCTTCATTCATAGAACACTCTTGAACAGTCCATCTAGATTGAGCAGAAACACACCGTAGCTTTAGAGCAATCCTTCTAGAGCACTAAACCACAAGCACGTTCTCCAGAACACAAAGAACATCAGGATTGACATTCTTTCAGATCCACAAGATCTGAAGAAAAATACCAGAATATTGTAGAGTAGGAACATCTCTCCCAATCTAGAGACAAACAATTTTGACAAGTCAATTCACACATAGGTGAACACATCTTTCGTTCTCCATCAACCCAAAAGCTAAAAATTATGATATAATATCCATTGAAGCTCGTGAACACTACTACAGATCTGCACAAGCATAGGATTAATACAAAATTAATGCATAGCACAATATTGGAGCACACTCATAACACGCATTTAATAGGGTATGTGCAGGATCATGATGGGCCAAAAAGTGGCGATATGTAAGTGATATGATGGCCCATGTGGCTGACGACCTTTTTTTTACCTCAAATTGATGAAATGAAAAGGGTTTTTAAAGGATATTATTAGCTTTCCTCCAATATAAATTATTCTTTACTTTGAATTTAATAAATAATTATTATTCATTTTCTATTTGAATTACGACTAAAGTCCTAATTGATAGGATGATTGAAAAAATTCTATAGCTTTCAAAGGGTATCACATTTTTTGAATCTGAAACATGCCTCATATTCTATGCTTCACATACTATAGGATTTAAAAAAAAAAAAATTGAATTTCATGAAGTTTTGACCAAGTTGAGGTGGTCATACGTACGAGTTTTTATTTTTTAAAAAATTTGTAATAAAAAAATCATAATTAATTATTTACTTGGAAACAAATTACAAAAAAATATGCATCACATTGGGACATGATTCTTCTACTTATATCTAAAATATTATAAAAAAATATTATTATTTTATTGCGGTTAGGGTGGTCAGACATACACCTACTTATTTTTTCCCTGAAATTTAAGTACTACTCCATTGAAATTTCAAATTTTCACCAAATAGATTTTTTTTAAATAAAAATAAACCTAGTAGTTTAGAAACTACATTCAATTTGCAACATATTCTATTGTTACATATTTTTAAAATAATATAGTTAACTTATTCAAATTTTTATGTCAAGTTGCCTAACTCTGATTTTTTTGAATTTTATTGCCACTTAAGGGCCTATTTTTTCCATGATGATCCTGCACATGCCCAACACTGCCTTCATTATTTCTTAATCAACACAACTGTAACTTCATAAATATAGCTCCATGTACTCTCAAAACTTCTACAGTATCTCAACTATAAAAGTACCATCTGTAATCACTCTGAACTATGTTGACATCAATGACAACACCACCAAACTCATCCATACTTGTAAAAATCTCTCCCTTTTTCATTGATGGCAACACATGATGTGAAAAACCATCAAAGACAACATGTACATAGTCTCCTACTTCTTCTTCCCTTTCTTTTTTAGATTACACAACTTGCATAAGCATTTTTGCGCTCTCTTCTCCTTACAATATTTTCTCTCCCCTTTCAACTTTTTCACATGAGTTTCTCTCCCCCTTTGACATCAATGGAAAATAAAGTTTTGCATGAAACATCTACCATATAAAGCTCTGATCAATCTCCCTTAGGAGTGTACCCATATCACATACTTAAAAATTCAACTCTCTACTCCCCCTAAGGAGTAGATCACAATCATTACTCTAGACCAAAAAGAATTTGTGAATCCAGTGGACTAATGCACCTCCGTGTCTACCTAATTCAAGAGAGGAGGGGAGTTACCCCTAACTTCTCCCTAAGATAATCAAAATTATCCTTCAGAAGGGCCTTAGTGAATATGTCAGCAATTTGTTCCTTAGTAGACACATATTCAAGTATGACTTCATTCTTCAACACCTTCTCCCTCAAGAAATGATACTTGATAGATATATGATTTGTCCTAGAATGCATCAATAGATTCTTTGAAATGTTTATTGCACTTGTATTATCACAAAATATAGGGATAGGCTCATCACATATCACACCTATGTCCTTAAAAGTTTGCTTCATCTAAATTACCTATGTATAGCAGGATGCTGCTGCAATATACTCATATTTTGCAGTGGATAATGAAATTGAATCCTATTTCGTAATCAACCATGAGACCTATCTTCCTCCAGGGAAGAATGCACAACCACTTGTACTCTTTCGGTCATCTACACAACTAGCCCAATCTGCATCAGCATGGGCATTCAAGGTGAAATCAATATCCTTAGGATACCATAGCCCATAATCTAGAGTCCCCTTTAGATATCTAAATATCCTCTTTACAGCTGTAACATGTGTCTCTTTCGGTTCAACTTGAGATATTGCAACCAAACATACTACATGCATGATATCTGGTCTAGTAGTAGTAAGATACAATAGTCAACCAATCATAGATCTATACATGCTCTAATCAACTTTAGAAGATTCATCATCCTTAGTTTACATCCAGTTACCATAGGGGTACAAACCGGTTGGGAGTCATCCATTCCAAACTTCTTCAACAATTCTTTAACATACTTAGATTGTGAAATGAATATCCCCTTTTCAGTTCAATTAACTTGAAGTACAAGGAAGAAATTCAACTCAAGAATCATAGAAATCTCAAACTCTTTTTGCATCTCCTCTGTAAATTTCTTACACATACCTTCATTCCTACCAAAGACAATATCATCAACATATACCACAACTATCAACATTTTGTTTTTCTGAACTTTGAAATAGAGATCACTCTCAACAGAGGCTTTGTCGAATCCTTTTTGTGTCAAGTATCTATCCAACCTTGCATGCTATGCTCTAGGAGCCTGTTAAGTCCATATAGTGCCTTTTTCAATTTGTAGACCATGTCCATTTTTTTTTATAACTAAAATCCTTCTGGTTGTTCCATGTACACCTCTTCTTCCAATTCTCCATTCAGGAATACAGACTTGACATCCATCTAGTACACTTTGAAATCTTTATGAGCCGAAAGTGCCAAAAAAATCTGAATGGCCTCCATTCTTGCCACTGGTGCAAATGTCTCTTCAAAATCTATTCCTTCAACCTATGAATAATCTTTGCATACAAGTCTTTCTTTATTTCTTACCACTTCACGATCTTCATTCATCTTATTCTTGAATTCCAACTTTGAACCTATCACATTCTTATTTGTTGGTCTAGGAACCAGTTCCCATGTCTGATTCTTCTCTTTCTGTTGCAATTCCTCTTTCATTTCTCTAAACCAACTCTCATCTTTGCATGCCTCACTCACATTCTTAGGCTCTATCTTATAAAGTAAACACAAGTTTATCTCAAAAAAAATGTTTCTTTCTTGTACACCTTCACTTATATCTCCAATTATCTCTTCCTTCGAATGACTCTTTTGAACATATTTAGGGGTCTTAGGAGCAGGTTTTGGAATCTCTTCTTCATCACTTTTTTCTTTCTCTTCTTTTTCTTCTTCTTGTATTTTCCCATAGATAGGACATCTGGTTCAACTTCACTTATTTCTACTAGTCTATGCATAGCTTCATCAACTTTTACATTTGCACTTTCAACTATTTTCCCCAGTCTTTTATTGAAGCATCTATATGCTTTGTTGTTAGTTGAATATCCAAGGAAAATTCCTTCATTTCTAGCATCAAAATTTCTAAGATTCTCATCATCTCTTTTAATGTAACATCTGCTTCCAAACAATTTAAAGTATTTAATAGTAGGAGTCTTACGATTCAATAACTCATAATGAGTCTTTGTGTTGTTGTATTTTATCTAAACTATGTTGAGAATGTAACTAGTAGTGTGGATTTCTTCTCTCTAATACACATCAAGAACATTTTATTCTTTCATCATTGTCCTATTTGCCTCTTGAACTTTTTGGTTCGTCCATTCCACAACTCCATTCTGCTAAGGGGTTCTAGGGGCAGAATAGTGTCTCTTTATGACATGCTCTTCACAAAATGCATTAAACTCACCTGAAGTAAATTATCCACCTCTATGAAACCTTAAACATTTTTTTCTCAGGTTTACCTCATTCTCTACTCTTTCTTTGAACACTTTGAATCTATCTAGAGCCTGAGATTTCTCTCTAAGAAAAGTAACCCATGGCATCCTAGAGTAATCATCAATCAAAAGCATAAAATATTTGTCACCATTAAAGCTTCATGTTATTATATGACCACAAAGGTCTGTATGAATCAATTCTAGCATTCTAGTAGATGGTTGTTCTTTTCCTTGAATGATGCATGTCGTTTGTTTTCCCAATAGACAATTTCTACAAATAGAATTTGTAGGGTTTATGATTCTAGGCAAATCTCTAACAAATTCTCTTGAAATGATCCTAATCAGATTGTCAAAACTTACATGTCCCATCCTCTGGTGCCACAACCAACTTTCATTAATTTGAGAAACAAAGCATTGACCATCACCACTCTTAAGTTGATAGATGTTTCCATGAGTTCTTCTACCTGCTGCTACCATAGTTTTGAACCCTTTTATGATCTCATAGGTGCTATCCTAAAACACAAGCTTAAATCCTTTGCTACACGAGTATGTGTAGGATCATGATGGGCCAAAAAGTGACAATATCTAAGTGATATGATGGCCCATGTGGCTGATGACTTTTTTTTTACCCAAAATTGATGAAATGAAAAGGGTTTTTAAAGGATATTCTCATCTTTCCACAAATATAAATTATGCTTTACTTTGAATTTAATAAATAATTATTATTCATTTTCTATTTGAATTATGACTAAAGTCCTAATTGATAGGTTGATTGAAAAAAATCTATAGCTTTCAAATGGTATCACATTTTTTGAATCCAAAATATGCATCACATTCTATGCTTCACGTACTATAGGATTAAAAAAAATAGAATTGAATTTCATGAATTTTTGACCAAGTTAAGGTGGTCAGACATAAGAGTTTTTATATTTTTTAAAATTTGTAATACAAAATTCATAATTAATTATTTACTTGGAAAACAATTACAAAAAAATATGCATCACATCGGGACATGAGTCCCCTAATTATATCTAAAATCTTATAAAAAAAATATTATCATTTTATTGTTGTTAGGTTGGTTAGACAGACACCTACTTCTTATTTTTTCCCTGAAATTTAAGTACTACTGCATTGAAATTTCAAATTTTCACCAAATAGATTTTATAAAATAAAAATAAACCTAGTAGTTTAGAAACTATATTCAATCTGCTATAGATTCTATTCTTACATATTTTTGAAATAATATAGATAACTTATTCAAATGTTTACGTCAAGTTGCCTAAATCTGATTTTCTGAATTTTATTGCCACTTAAGGACCTGATTTTTCCATGATGATCCTACACATACCCACACATTTTCCCAACACTAAAAATATTATGCCTTAAGGTCCTTAACATAATAGACATCATCAGTACTATGTTTTCCATCAAAACTAATTGCTCCTTTCCCAAAAATCTTAGCACCAGAATAATCTCCAAACATAACTAATCCTCCATCATACTTTTCAAGTTTAGTGAACTTACTCTTGGCTCTAGTCATATCATTTGAACATCCATTGTCAATTACCCAATATTCTTCATCTTGTCTAGCATGAAAAGTAGTAACTAGAGTACCTTCCATCTCATCCTTTTTGCTCTCTGAACCAGATTCCCTTGCACATTTTCCATGATTAGTAGACCCAAATTTACTTTCCAAGACTAGAAACAAGCATTCATCTTTATCATCCTCGAAATTAGACTCATCATAAAAATTATTGCATTTTCTTTAACATAATACAATTTCTTGAATTTTTTGTCCTTTTTGTCTTTGTAATTATTATTATCTTTGTTCTTCTTATGTGTAGCTCTATTTGGACATCTTGAAGCATAGTGACCAATATTTCCATAGCTAAAACATTTAAAAGTTAACATACCTTTGTACTTACGATTACCTTTCTTCAATTTCCTTGTAAAGTTTTCTTCCAACTCTTCTAAATCATCACTATCTGAATCATCTCCTATCTTGATCGATTTAAAGGCTATTTCAGCTTTCTCCTTTTCTCCTCCAAAATTCCTCATCTCAAATGTAGTCAAGGTTCCAAATAGCCAATCCTCAGTAAATGTCTTTGGATCATATGATTCTTCAATAGCAAAGACCTTTTCACTATAATTGTTTAGTAGGGCCTTCAAAATCTTCTCAATTAAATATTCATCTGTCATGGTACCACCTTGGTTCTTGATTTCATTTGCTGCAAGTTCAACTCTCTAATAATATCTTGCAATATATTCATCTTCTTCCATTATCAAGTTCTCAAATCTATTTTTTGTTGTTAGGTTCCTTGACAATTTTACTCTTGAATTTCCTTCATAGATATCTTTCAATTTTTTCCATACTTCATAAGTAGTGCCTAGAGAAATATATTTTTTCCTTTAAGTTTTAGATAAAGCACTAAAGATAGCATACCTTTCTTTTTCATTCTCCACATAGGTAGAAATCCCATCTGTAGAGGAAGGACCAACAAACGGTTCAACATACCTTGTCTCAACAGCTTTCCAAGTCTTGAAAGCAAGAGAGACTAGGTAACCTCTCATCTATGTTTTCTAGTCATTGTAATTAGCTCCATCAAAAATAGGGATTTGCAAACTGTGTGCCATCTAATCTACCTCAAGCGGTTAAGCTTTTTACCGAGGAACCAAAGCTTTGATACCAATTGTTGAAATGCATAAGATAACTGAGAGGGGGGTGAATCAATTGTACCAAAATGATTTACTTATCACCTTAATCAATTCCACTTTAACTTAATATATTATTAAGTGTAGACATGAAATGAAAATAATAGAAAGCAAACACTAGAGACACTAGATTTACATAGAAAACCCAATGAGAGAAAACCACAGTGAGGATTAAATTACAATATATTAATAATTCAATACTAGATACAAAGGCTCACTTCCTAAAGATAGGACTCACTATCCAAAAGTCAGCTCAATGCCTACAAATAAAGAAAAGAGAAATAAAGTTCCACCACAATAGGTTCCACAAAGTCACAATTTTATCAAAGGATTGCAGACACCATCAACTCACTGCTTTCAGGAATCTAACACATCAAAGTATTATTGCCTTGATTCACTCTTACACACTCTGATTTTTTCTCTTCTTCACACACTTCACTTATTTTTCATTCATACAATTCATTTCTTGAATTTCTTTTATACCATGTTCAACCCTAGAAAATTTATCCAAGCTCGGTTATACATTCTCCATTTTACAAATTCTAATTAGGTCAACTACTCAAGATTCTTGCGGTTGGTAAGAATGAGAGAGGACCAATTAAATATTTAATTAGGACCCAAAAATCATCTTGGATCAATCACATTCTTCTTTAATTCGATGCAAATATTTATGTAACATGTAAACGGGTGTTGCCACAATAGTGGTTTACACTTTCTAGGAGATACTGATTTTTGTTGAAATCACATATTTTTAGAAAATATAATGATTTAAGCCTTGAAAATTTCCATTTAAAGGATTCCAATTGAATATGGTTTGATCAAACCACTTTATACGAAGCCCCCTTGGATAGAACCTTGCTAGTTTTAAACCATACCTATAATGGAGTCTCCTTTACACCTATCAGAATGTTGATAAAAAACCACTTTTGATTTACCTTTTGGGGGATCAAATGAATTCATTTAAAATTTATTTTTTGTAAGTATGTAGTTTTTATTATAAGCTTCCAAAAAAGTATAATTTTAATTCAATTAAATTTGATTATTATATTTATTTTTTATTTCTTGTGAATCTAGGTTTTTCACTAAAAATCAAGCTCTTTATTCTGCACATGTGGAAAAATAATAGATTATGAAAATAAAATTTTGAAAAATATGTTTAGGCTGGGTATTGATGTCCTTGATCCATTAAAAAAAATTAATTTTTACACATACAGAAAAATTTATGTTGTATGCAGTCTGCCTATGTCTGAATTGTAATTGGTTTGACTTCGAAACTTGATTAAGGAAAAAATATTTTATAAAACACTATGAAACCAAGTGAACTGGTTAGATATTGTAGTTACAAATATAAATTCAAAAAAAATATAATTTTTTCCTTTATAGAAAAAAAATTATGTTGTATACGGGGAGCATCACTCTTTAAAACTGTTGTTTACTGATAAAAACTAGTTTTCGAAGGAGATGAAAAAAAAAGTGCAATTTGATTCCAATTTTTTTTTTTAAAATATATTTACAATCTATAGACAAAACCTCACAAATCACTAGTTTTCATCATCTTCAAATTCCTCACAGTTTAGCCGCTATAGGAGCCTAAAAGTGAAGATTTAGTTTAAAAAAATTAGTTCAGTGTCCAATTTGCCCAAAAATTGTAAACCAGTATTGTGAGATCACCCAAACACCAGGTCGACTAGTTCTAATGAAAACACCAATGAACTTTGAAGTAAGAACATTTCCATCAAGATGATCACATGTGGATCACCCAACACACTTCAGCAGATACTAAAACACCTCTTAGAAGCCTTCAGGTACATCTGCAACAACTACAAGAATCTGCATTCACGTAACACTCTTCAACAGTCCATCTAGACTGAGTAGAAACACATTGTAGCTCTAGAACAAGCCTTCAGGAGCACCAAAACACAAGCACGTTTTCTAGAGCATAGAGAACATTAGGATTGAGGTTCTTTCATATCCACAAGATCTAAAAGAAAACACCAAAATACTATGCAGTAGAAACATCTCTCCCAGTCCATAGAAAAATAGTTCTGACAAACGGGTTCACACACCGTCAATGAACACATCTTTCATTATCTAGAAATAAAAAAGCTAAAACTTAGGATATAATATTCATTGAAGCTCATGAAGACTACTATAGATCTACACAGGCATAGGATCAATACAGAAGAAATGTAGAGTGCAATACCAGAGCACACTTAGAACACACACTCAACACTGCCTTCATTATTTATTAATCAACACAATTGTAACTTCATAAATATAGTTCCATGTACTCTCAACACTTCTACAGTATCTCAAGTATACCAATACCATCTTTAATCACTCTGAACTATGTTGGCATCAATGAAAACATTGACAACACCACCAAACTCATCCATACTTGCAATAGGAAGACATGAAATCCAACTTGGAAAGCTGCTATGCCAAGTCATATGTTTCCAAGGGAGGTAGCATCATGTGAAGAAAAAGAAAGGAAAGATAGGGGGTTTCCCCCAAAATAAAAATATTAAACACATAAGTGTCAACATGGAAGAGACATAGGGTGTCTTGATGCTTTGCATCATTCCCAAAAGAGAAAAGGAAAAGGTGAAATGAAGAGAAAATCCTTTTGGGTCAACATGAAGGAGACATTTGGATCTCAATGCCTTGTGTCATCCCCAAAAGGAAAACAAAAGAAAAATAAAAATACAAAGAAAGAAAAAGGGAGCCTTTTGGGTCAGCATGAAAGAGACATGGAATATCTCAATTCCTTGTGTCATCCCCAAAAGGAAGGCCAAAACAAAAGTGAAAGAAATGCATGACATATAGAAGAATGAAAATACAAATAGAATAATTTCACAAAGAGAGAGAACACCAAACAAAACATCACAGGAGAACACATTACACACATGCAAACACACAAAAGAAAAATAAAATGCAAAATACTAGTAAGGAAATCGCAAGTCAACCATCTAGCAAGTCATTTGCCTCCCAATCTTAGTTGATATAAGCATAAGGTTAATAACATAACCTAAGGGACAATGACAATTGCATTACTAGGAAAAGGCTAACAACTTCGTGCCCCCACTGAGTGTGAGACAAGAATGAACCAAGTTAGTGATGGGAAGGGTCATGTAATAGTTAGAAGAGAATGTTCTACAACTATTACATGATAAGATGTTGGATAATAGTTTATGGGTTTAGGGAATAGAAATTATCACCATCAAAATGATATTTGATCAATATTCCTTTCAATTGACGACACTCATTGCTTCTATGTCCAAGAATAAAATGATATGCACAATGTGGAATGTTAGAATCTTTAGGATATATGACTAACCTATTCATAGGTGGTAATAGGATGATTTCTTTTTTTATAAGTATTTGCAATTTCCTCTCACATTCAGGTGGTGGACGAAGAGGAAGCTTGAGTTTTTGTAACTTGTAAGGCCTCTTGTATTTACAAGATTCACCTTGTTCTCGAATAGAAGGAGGAAGAGGACCCACTAGGATCCTAGCTTCATTATTATTATCAACTAAGGTTTGTTCTTGAGGAAGAAGGATGTTAAAATCAAGGGGAGAATCAAATATCACTATGCCATCATCACAAAGCCTTAGATATTCTCGAGAAGGATTGTTGTTATGAGGGGGATCTTGATATCCTATCCCTGTCATGTTTTCTTCTTGTGGATTTTGTTCTAAGAGTTAATGAATTCCATGTTCAGTTTTTGTGTCACATCCTTGTTTGCTCAAAATGGTAAAACATTTTTCATACGTTTCTTCAAGGTTGATTGGAGTACTAGTGACTTTATTATCATAAAATGGTTGAGGGGTTGTGTGTTTAGAAGAACCAGGTCCACCTAATGGAGGGAACTTAGGTCATTCATTTGTTTCAGGATGTAAGTAACCAAACATATCAGGAGGTGGTACTGTAGGCAGGTCATGTTGTTTAATGGATGGATAAAATGATGCATTAGGTTCGAGATTGTCAAGGAATTCATTTAGGAACTTATTCTCGTTGTCATCATCTTCTTCAATGATGTCAACATCACGAGGTGGACATTTGTGAGGAGTTGAAGGAGCATGAGGAAGCTCAATGTCATTAGGATTAGTTCCAAAGGCACAAATTGACATGTCAACTAAGGATTTTAATGATACCCAAAGCTTATTAAAACACATCTAGCCATAATGGAAATGCAGGAAAGAAAAATAAATGCAAGAAATGGTATAGAACAACAAATATTAATATTGTAATGGAAATGAAATAACAAAAAATAGAAATGTGGAAAATGCTAATAGAAATTACATAAATTATAGTGCAGAATGGGCAAGTGGACTATCACCCAGTGTCGCGAATTAGTCCAAGGAGTGATTTTTTTTTTTTAAATTCAAAAAATTTAAATAGTTATTATTATTTTTAGGTTTTCAGATGCAAATACAGTATAAAAATGCACAATTTTTTGAATTTTTATAATGAAATATAATGCAAAAATGCAAGCTATATATATGAGCTTTTCACTAATCCAAGTTTGAAAACCCTAGAATGCAAAATAATGCAAAACCTAATGCAATGTTGATGCAAGCTATTCCTAGGATGAAATACACTTGAAATCAAAAGTAAAAATGCTCCAAAGGTGGGTTCACGAAAATGAACAACAATTTTTTGGGGATAGGGCTTCCTTGCACTTCTAGGGATTTTCACCTAAAAGTAGAAATGTATTCCAAATAAACTTAGATGTTGAATCAAGACTAATGCTAATATGATTGAAATATGTCTAATTGGAATGTCCTAAATGCAATAGATTTATAAAAGAGATGAATTATTAATGAAAAACTAATGAAATGCAAGATGTTTGATAACACAATGTGATATGCAAGATGACATAAGAATGCAAACAAATAATAACAAAAATGAAAGTGACTATAGAGGTCAACTTGGAAACTAAAATTTGATGTAGAGAGGCTTTGGAATCCCATAGAAATTATTTTTAAAGCCAACTGGGACACTTATGCCAAGCAGGGTGACTTAGTTCTATTTCGGGGAGATTCTACTAGAACAAGTTTTGGGAAATTGGGTATCCAAAACTGTAGAAATCACTTTTTAGGCCCGGTAGTGGGACTAATTTTTCACTAATGGTGACTTATTCCACCTTCAACTTTCAAGAATCTTGAAGATGCAATCTGTAGCTTTCGGTTTGTACCTCAGCTCCTAACAAGAATCTAGGTTCAAATCTACAGACTTTGACCTATGGGTGATCTCCAAGCTTCTTTAGGGATTTGTTGACTTGGAATGATGGTGACATCTTTTAACACATTTATCTTTGACAAATATACATACAAGACTTGAAAAACACACATGCAAATATGGAAAAGGGTTGAGGGTTAGAGAATAGGGAATTTCTTTGGTCAAACCCCAGTTTGGTAATCAAACCCTTGAAAATTAATTGAAATGAAAAGAGATTGATGAATGAACAACACGAAATGCTACAACTCACCAAACCCTTGATGTAGAAATATTAAGATATGCAAGTAGATGCTCCAATGTATGAATGCTTGATAATGCATAAAGTGATTGATAATTGCTTGAATTCTTAGATGCTTGAAGAAATGAATTGTTGGGGGTGAAAATGAGAGGAAAACCCATTATTTATTCACAATTATCCCCTAATTCCTGAAAATAACACATTATAGGATGACCTCAAGGTCTAGAGAATAATATATGTCCATAATTATAAAATAATTTTGAGTTTTAAGCCAAATGGGACTAAGTCACCCGAAGTGGCGACTTGGTCCCACCAGGGAAATTTAACTAGGTGTTGGGAATTAAACTACATTTAATGATGTTTAACGAGATTATTCTCAAGAACACTTTTGAGTATGGCTTGTAAGTGCATTAAGAGACCTTTTAAACATAAGAAAGGGTCAAATTATTGATGACAAGCCTAGAAAAGTGTGAGTGTTACAACTCCTTACAATACTTTGAAATAAGACTTGGTAAGTGATAAAAATAGGTTATTTAAGTGAAATATATTAGAAAGGTCCTAGAAAAGTGTGAAAGTGTGTTACAAAACTTCACAACACCTTTATAAGACATCATAAGGTTTTAATTGATTTACAAGAGTTCAAGGCCTAATGTGAATGTGTTGGTCACATTACAACATTAAATCTAGGCAAAATCAAGCCAAAATCCATAAGAAAAACTCAAATGAGCATAAAAATTTCCAAGGATACATTTTTTTGCGACACGGTAATATAATCCAAAAGTGATCTTACAACACTAATTCATGGACTATGGAAAACTCATGACAACTTGACATATTTATATTTTAAATATTATACATGATTGATGGAGTGGACAATAACTCGACTAAAACATCTTCATTATTTAATTGTGACTAATTTCAAGGTACTTGTAGTAATTACTAAAGAATCAATAATATGGTTATTTCTCCATGAGATATCATGAATAAAAAAGTATCAACCATTTCTCAAGTCACATACTCTATTATACTTACCTTGATAAATGTTTTTCATTGAATGCATAATAATTTAAATCTTGTTTGATAACTAGTTATAAGTCTCCAAAGGCTTGCAAACATTAATACTTTCTTCTTGAGGGAAAATATGTATCCATGAATTAGAGCCTCATACTAAGCAACATTGTTATCACATGTGAATGGTAGTCTAAAAGTAGTAATTAAATATTCACCTCTTAGATTTATGTTTTTCATTCCAACACCACAAGCTTGTTTGAATAAGAAAAATAAAAATTCATTGTTCTTAGCATATTTGACAATGTAAACTTGTTATTTATGATTCCCTTTTAGACATGTATTGTTGGTTTTTCATTCTCAAACTTATTTTCTTCAACTTCAAGTGCATCTACACTTGTGTTTTTATGTGTTTATAAATATTTTACAATATTATTTTTTATATCAAATTGCCTAATTATTCCTTCATCTTAAATGATACTTACCATGTCAATCGATTTATATTTTTAGCTATCATTGCTTTTTAGTGTTTTCAATAATCAAATAAACACTATGATTAATATGTAAAGTATATATATTCTATATAAATGAGATAAATAAGGGGGAAATACTCTCATTTTTTCATTATAAATTAGGAATTAATTCACTAAGAATGCGACATTCACATTAGTTATAAAACCCCAAAAATATATTTTCTTGAATTAATTTTTCAAATAAATTATTAAAATTTTCACATTACAAACAACAATATACATACAATTATTATATTCTTTTCAAAAATTATTTCTACTTTATTTATTATGTAAACTATTTGTAGACACTAAAAATTGTCCCAGCCTTGTGATTTCTAAATTAAATAATTAAATAATTTTAATTATTTAATTATTTTCTAAAGTCATAATTCTTCTATTAATTAAATAGTTTTAATTATTTAAATAATTCATTTTTTTAATCTTTATTCCTCCTTGATTAATTAAATAAATTTTATTTATTTATTTATGTCACTAATTAAGTCTCATTCTTTCTAAAATTAAATAAGTTCTTATTTATTTAATTTTTGTCCACTTTCCACTATAATTAAATAATTATTTTTAATTATTTTATTATTCATCAACCTTTTCTCTCCTAAATTAAATAAATTTAATTTATTTAATTTGGTCCACTCTCTTGAATTTTGAATTAAATCATTATCTAATTCAAAATATTCTCTTTGTCAAATTCTTCTATAATCAAATAATATCTTTATTATTTAATTACTCATTGGCCACCTAAATTAAATAGTTTTTATTATTTAATTTCTCCTATCACCTCTTTATCCATGCCAATCTTATCTTCCACATAAAATATTATCTCTTGACATCTCATTTAATCCTGGACCTTGATTGAGTTATCTCATAATTCAATCTCAACCCTTCATCTTTATCATTTTCCCTAATTTAGCCCTAACCCTATTTGATACTACAACTTTCAATATTGACCATTTATTAAGACATCTTATTGGCATATAATCTCAACCATTCATTCAAATTTATCTTTTCTATAAAATACCTTACCCTTGTCATTGTCATTGGGATAGATCTACACAAATTATGCAAGTATATGTTGCTAGTGTGAGACAACAATCTTCAATATTTTGCTAGTCACTTTTCATAGGCTTATTATTGCACACTCAAATCTGAGGGAAATTATCATATTCAAGAAAAATGGAGAAGTGCAATGGAGATGAATCAATGGTGGCATGAAGATTTGGTAATATTGTTTTATGCTTTCTGTCTTTATGCTCATTTGTGTTTCATTGTTTATTAGGGTTTGATTTATATGCTTTATTGCATTAACCTTAATATGTTAGAACTAATTACATTAGTGAACCTAACAAATTTTGACAAAATTTGAGGAATTTTGGAGTTAGATCCTTTTTGTTGCAGGTTTTGTTAGCTTTTTGTTGCAAGGTTTGCATCATTTTGGAACAAAACCCTAGTTTTCAAAGATTCAACCATATCTCTCAAATGTCTATAGATATTTTCACAAAACAATTTCTAGAGGTTGGGGACAATATCAAGAGCTTACATTCCAAAATTTAGATTTTTTTAAGCTATTTTTAATTTTTAATAATTTTGTTTGTTATTTTTTATGAAAAATCGATTTTGAGAGAAATTAGCAAATTTTTGGATATTTTATATTTCTAGAAAGCTCTTTGAGTTCTAGTAGGGGTCTTTTCTTTATGTTTTTGATTTTGATGAAAAATAATTAGAGGAAAAATAGATCTTTTAAAATTAGGGTTTTACAAAGATTTGCTTATATCTCACAAATTGTTGTAGATTATTTCACAAGATTTTTTTTGCAGATTTGGGATGATGTCAAGCACCTTCAATCCAAAAATAAGAATTTTTGGAGCTTTTTTGAATTTTTTATAATTTTTTAATTTTTTTTCATAAAAAGTTAATATTGGGTGCAAAATAGCAAATTTTTTAGATTTCTTTACATTTTTGGAAAGATCTTGAAATTTCACTTCGGGCCTCTTCTCTTTGTTTTTATTTTTTATCTAAAAAATATTTCCAAAAATCAGATTTGTCTTGACTAGCTAACCCTCTAATATCAATGATCAATTATCATGTTAGGGTTTTGGCTTTGTTGTTGGTTTTGTGAATGTGCAGGAAAAATAAACACTTTAAAGGATAAATTGGATCAAGTGAAAAAAAACAAATGCTCTAAATTTTCATGGGTCCAAGACATCTTTTTAGACTACTGACAAATGGTTTTGTAGGTTTGATTGTCCAAGAATTTTATTTTGAAACCATTTGTGCTTATCTTAGATTAGAAAATACTTCCATTGGTGCTCTAAAATGAACCTTTATTTGTCTCACTTATATTTAATTAAGAGGATAAAGAACTTTTCTTGATTGTGCTTGAAGGTGGTAGGTGATTATGCTCTCACCTTGTGCAAACTAGGTGATCAGAAAACCAGACCCATCTTTTTCTATTTTTTAATCCTTAGAGTGCCTGCCTGGTGGGAAAACATGATCACCCCAGGGAAAGACCCAACCGGTAACATGCTAAAGCCAAGCGACTTCCAACTAGTATATAAGTGCAGGTACTTGAGGAAATTTCAAGTATCACGAGGATTTTTCCAACAAGAAGGGCAACAATGGTCTCTTGTCGCATGGATGATCCCCCATGAACATAATGCTCATACTAGAATCCTTGTTATAGTAAGCCAAAATCTTTTATCTATTCTTTGGTGCAGCAATGGTCATTTCCAAGGCATCCACATTCTCGTAGTTCTTAGTAGAGGTGAAAAGATTTCCATGGAGATTTATTAGAGCTTGAAGCTTGGTTGACCTGAGAAGTGAGTGCAATGTAAGGGGGATCCTGTGTGGCCAAGCTTATAAATCACCCGCTAAGAATAAGTGTGGTTGGATTAAAATCCGTGTGGAATCCAAAGAATACAATCCTTGTAAACCATAGGGTTGTACTTGTCTTCTTTGTGCATGTTTCAAACAAAATATTATGTTTTCCAAGCGTTTTCTGAGATATTCAACAAACAAACACCATTTCATAGACCCGGAAACAATCCTTCAAATTAAAACAATCTCCAAAATTTTCCTAGAAACCAGACTCTACAACACATTTACTAAACCAATTTCCTTTTGTACAACCGCAATTGCCTAAGGTCATTCTTTGCATTAAACCTCACCATCATGTCTTCCTTTGACCTTGATTTTATTGCTAGTCAAATTGAATATGAGTTACTCTGCATTAGACAATTCCAACAAGTCATGGACTTCAAAAGATAATTCATCCAGTCCAAATACCAATTTCCTTCCTATCAACAATCCATAAGTCCTATTCATTTAAAAATTTATCTTCACTATCAAGAGTACTTTAACACAAATACTACCATTGGTCCACAACAAAAGTCCACCTATTTTCCTTATCCTAACCTTGACAAGGGAAATCAACCATCCACTAGTCCTTTCCATGTCTCCACATCCTATCCTAGTCCTTCATCCACCAACACTTTCCAATCCCCCACATCCTATTCTAGTCCATTATTTATCAATTTGGCCCAAGTCTCCATGTCCAATCCAAATCAACCATCCACTAGTCCTTTCCAAGTCCCCACATCTTATCCTAGTCCTTCATCCACCAACACTTTCCAATCGCCCACCTCCTATTCTAGTCCATTATTTATCAATCCGGTCCAAGTCTCCATGTCCAATCCAAATCAACCATCCATTAACACCTTACAAGAATCCATGTCTTATCCTATTCAACTATCCATTAATCCCTTCCAAGTCTCCACGTCATATCCTAGTCCTTCATCCACTAATCCTTTCCAAGCCACTTCATCCCAACATACATCTAGTCATACAAATTCTATCATTGTCCAAAGTCACATTCCATTGCCTAAATTTGAGGATATATGTCAAGATGAAAGTCCAAATCATGACATCATAACATCACCTTCATGTCAAGATCAACATGGTTCATCCCATGACCCCATCCTTAAATTGATTCAAGAAGTCCTCCTTGGCATTCATGACATACAAAATACACCCATCCTCGGTCAAAATTCCATTCACCACCATGTTATCTAAGATGAACCTATCATTGGTCAAGATCCCATTTCCAATCATGTCATTGAAAACAAACCCATCTTTTACCAAGACACTACTAGTGAATAATTCCAAAATGATCCACTCCTTGACCTCTATGCCATTCAAGACCAAACACTTGACAACCCTATCCAAGCTTTGACTATCGACACTTTCCAAAATAAGACACTTGCCTCCATGGGACACATATATGATCTTCCTTTAGAACAAGAGTCTTCTACTATGGACATATTTTCAAATGATCAAGCTATAATTGAATTCAGTGGGCTCTATGACAATGACCATGAAGATAGTTTTGACATTAACTTGGAAGCACTAGTAGCATCATCTTAATCTGACATGTCACAAAATCAGACCATGGATGTTAATCAAGACTCTATCCAACATGTCAATAAACCTACGACAACTTATCAACTAGGATCAACTGTCTCTGTCAGAGTAGGCTTTCTTACAGATGAGAATATTCCAAGTAACAGTGTTCACATAAACAATGATGCATTGGCATCTTGCTTCAAAAATGAAAAATACCCCATCACCAGTAGAATCTGTCAAAGCATGTAGTATCAAGGCAAAGGACTAGGTATACGAGAGCAAGGCATTCACGAGCCAATACAGCTTTAGGAAAATTATAGATAGCAAGGTCTTGGCTATTCCTTAGTAAGAAAATCAAATAGTGATAGTGGTACTTCCTCAATATTGGGGGCAACTTTATCTCATACAAACATCAAAATGGATGTCATGAGTAGTCTTTGTCATAAGGTTGTTTCCAACACATCTCCCATCCACACCATACACCATCATTCCAACATAAATAAGCCTTCTATTTGGAACCAACAAAAACAAAAGTATTACAAGTATAAAGTCCAAAATCAAATGTCAAAGGCCATTTAGTACAAAAATCCAAGTGGAAAAATGAAGTTAAAATGGATCCCAAACAAAAATGGATCAAGCAAATAAACTATGTCAAATTCAAAATTCAATCAAAATGTGGAGCCACAAGACAAGAGGACTCCTAGATATAATAAATTTCCACCTCCTTCAAAATGGTCATCAAGCAAGGCATCTAAAAGTGTTGGTTCAAAACATTATCCTAATCAAAATTCCAAACTCTACCATCCAACACTTAAAGTTTGGAAAATAAAAAGTGATTCATCCAAACATGCAAACAGTCCTTCCACACCTACCACCATTCATCATAATCCTACATCTCACTTAAAGTCCAAAAATCCAATGTCACAAATTCATCACATCTTGGCATCAAATTTTTATCATAAGGACTCTCATGGAACTCTATTGTGATCATGTGTGTATTTTGATAAGGCCAACTCTAGTATCAAAAAGGATCACAATGACATCAATCAATTGTATGCAAGCACCATGATCTTGACAAGGCAACTATTTCAAAAAGGTCATTATTGGCATATTATGGCACTCATCTCTGCATCAATACCGACAACAGCTTCAAAATAATCAATGAGCATCCAAGACACCCTGCCGATATAAAAAATTCCAAAATACAAAAAAAAATGAAAAATGAAAAAAATTGTCACCTTGATGAAAACCTGGCAAACAAGCATCCTTGTGACATCAAAAAAATAAAAATTCAAAAAGAAAATAGTAAAGAGAAAAATTTCGTCCAATAGTGAAAACCATTCTTATGGCGCTTTCGATAAGTACCATGATGAAAACCTAGAAAACATGCATCATGCGTAAAATAAACTATCTATGAAGACCACTACACTTGGGGGCAAGTTGTCTCATCTCTCGTACCTTTCCCATGACATTTCAATCTATCCATAGAAGCCTTAGCATTTCCATCCATTGATCTTGACAGCGAAAGAGGTACAAACATAAATCATGTTTAGGGAAAAATTTTGACATGTCTATCCTTTTGACCATACCCTATTCAAGAAATATCATGTCCTTACTTTCATAGCCTCATTATCCCTATGCAACATAGCCCTTGAAGATCACATGACAATTCCCCCAGTCTCATGTCTCCCATATCCATCTATCTTCCTTTTATATCTATCGCCTATCTTGGTTTCCCTTGTCAATGGTCTAAATATCCTCCATCATCCCATCTAGTCCTAATGAATTCATTCCAAATGCAACGAGCCTAATCCTAATAATCTTGTTATGCAACCTAGCACATCATCCAAAACATTCCTTGGCTTTGTTCCTAGACTTGCTGCAAACCTTGATCCTTTAGTCACATAATCATCATCTTCGCGTTGTTTCGAGATGTGTCCTTCCCACATCAAACAATGTCATCATCATCAACATCACCTATCAATTGGTATTCAACTTGACTAGAGGCACGGTCATGGTTGTCATGGGATTCTAGTGCATGCATGCTTGCTTGCTTGTAGGAATCATTCACATGCTTTTGTCACGATCCTCATAAAACATCAAAAAGCCATAAAAATTATAAAAAGTCCTAAAAAAATCCTAAAAGTTGTAAAAAGTCCTAAAAAATTCTTTAAAATCATAAAAATCATAAAAACCAGAAAGGCCCTAAAAAAAGTCACAAAAATCATAAAAGTCCTAAAAAAAGACCTAAAAATCAAAAAATGACTTGAAGAAAATTCAAAAACAACCAAATAAATTTCAAAACCCCAAAAATAGAGTCAAGTTAGTCATGTCAATTAGTCCATGCCATCATCAGACTATGTTGCGTTTGTGACTCAACATAGGCAAGGTCGTTTGTTTATGTGCCCCTGAGGCATTAGTTCAGTCCCTTAGGATTCATCTCATCGCGTCAAATAGGTCAGACACAGTCAAACTCAAATGTAAGACAATAGACAACATAGTCCAATTGGTCATTAAGTCCAAATTAGACAATTCAATCCAATCATTCATATAGTCAAAATCAATCAAATTGTCAAAGCAATGCCAATCTCGTCACTCTTTGGTCTCCTCTAAAGATGTGTCCTTCTTGGACTTGGACCTCATCAAAATTTCATTTTCCTTCATAGGATGTGTCCTTCCTGATGATAGGCACCATCCAACCATCAACACCATCGAATTGGCAACCCGTCAAAACCATCCAAATTGTCAAAATGTCAAACTAACATGCAATCAATCTTTGACAAACAAATAGTGGCAAACACAACTAAATGGCTATTAATTTTTTTGGTCTATTTTGTCTTATATTTTTATTC
The DNA here is from genome assembly GCA_007115665.2 of Sequoiadendron giganteum. NCBI lineage: Eukaryota > Viridiplantae > Streptophyta > Pinopsida > Cupressales > Cupressaceae > Sequoiadendron > Sequoiadendron giganteum. The sequence goes on from CM021104.1 coordinate 601,024,455, forward strand.
CTTTTTCTCTTGGTCATGTTACTAGCTACCTCAAGGATGTCCCATGAAGGATTTAGAGGTGCGATGATGTCTCATGACCTTTTTTTTTTTCTTTGATTGTTGTTTGTGGATTGTCTTAACAAAAAGACTAGGGAAAATTGGCCTTTAGTATGAGTTAGGACATTCCTTGTCTCTGACTATCTGTTTCAAAAGTGGATGACCTTGCACACCTTGGTCTATGTCATACCATGGTCTTTGTTGTCCATTTGTGTCATTTTACCGCCCAATGATGATTAGTGCAAAGTCTTGTTTGGTAAAATATGCATCTTTAAAGTTGTCTCCACTAACATTCGTATCCTCTACACTAACATTTCTTCTATGTCGCTTATCTATTTTCCTCTCATCCATTTTGAGAGCACACTCATGTTCTTTGAACCTGCATGTCCTCTCAAGGGGGCATACCACAACCCTCCTTGTCATCCTTCCTCATCCTCTTTCCACTAGGGCATGTTTTGACTGAATTTCTTTGACACAACATGATAAACTGCATTGTATCAAAGAGGGACAAAATGTAGACACTAAAAATTGTCCCAGGCTTGTAATTTCTAAATTAAATAATTAAATAATTTTAATTATTTAATTAATTCATTTTTTTTATCTTTATTCCTCCTTGAATTATTAATTTTATTTATTTAATTTGGTCCACTCTCTTGATTTTTGAATTAAATCATTATTTAATTCAAAAGATTCCCTTTGTCATATTTTTCTATAATTAAATAATCTTTATTATTTAATTACTCATTGACCACCTAAATTAAATAATTTTTATTATATAATTTCTCCTATCACCTCTTTATCCATGCCAATCTTATCTTCCACATAAAATATTATCTCTTGACATCTCATTTAATTCTAGACCTTGATTGAATTATCTCATAATTCTAGCTCAACCCTTCATCCTTATCATTTTCCCTAATTTAGCCCTAACCCTATTTCATACTACAACTTTCAATCTTGTCCATTTACTAAGACCTTGTATTGGCATCCAATCTCAACCATTCATTCAAATTTATCTTTTCTATAAAAGACCTTACCCTTGTCATTGTCATTGGGACAAATCTACACATACTATGCAAGTATATGTTTGTAGTTTGAGACAACAATCTTCAATATTTTTCTAGTCACTTGTCATAGGCTTATTATTGCACACTCAAATCTAAGGGCAATTATCATATTCAAGCAAAATGGAGAGCTGCAATGGAGGTGAATCGATGGTGGCATGAAGATTTGGTAGTATTATTTTATGCTTTATGTCTTTATGCTCATTTGTGCTTCATTGTTTATTAGGGTTTGATTTATATGTTTCATTGCATTAACCTTAATATTTTAGCCCTAGTTACACTATTATACTAAGTCCTCATATACAAGTGAAACATAAAAATTCAGATTACCTAGAGGAATTTCACATTTAATCACTATTAGATTATCTCTTTTTATAGAAAAATATCAACAATTTTATTTTTTCATTACTATTTTTCACTAATTGGAACATCCATATGAATATGATTTATTCCCATTTATTGTTCTATTTCATAGCATAAACACCTAACATATTTCTAGAATATAAGATTTCATTCATGGTTGTACCTATTAATCCTAATATGTTTTGTCACACCTCTCCATAGAAGCCACAAGTGGAAAAATTTAGAATTGTTAGATCACATGGATATACTGAGAGATGGGGTGAATCATTATATCCCTCAATTTAATCCAATTAAAATTTATCAATAAAACTTATTACTCTCTTAATTAGATAAAACATTTAAGAAAAAACATAAAATAAGACACCAAATTTATGTGGAAAACCCTACAAGGGAAAAACCATAGTGAGAAAGTTGGATAGAGCTACTGTCCAAATCTAGCCTCAAAAAGATAAACAATATTTACAATATTTTTATGGCTTCAACCAAAGGAATTTTACAACTCCCTCCCAAATACAACACTTATAGAAAGAGGTTGTAACCTCAAAATACAAAACTTGATGAATCAAAAACTCAATTGCCTCTACAACACCTCTAGTGCCTTTGCCTCACTACCTTTAGAAATTCACTTACACTCCTCCAAAACTCACCCATTCACTTCTTCATTTGGATCACTGCCTCCAATACACACTCACACACTCCTTTCAGATCACTACTTTCAACACTTCACTCATAGAATTATGCTTTCAGCTCACTGCCTTCATCATACATCAAATATTTCTCTACACATTCACACTCATTTTTCTTCCGTATATGCACTGATTTCAACATATATATCAAAAAATCAACACATCACAACAAATTTTATCACACAGTTGATCCTTCATTTATACCTTCCAAAACCTTCAAAAGGTTTTTCCTTTTCAAGCAAACTAAAATGTGTAAACATGAAACGTGCAATAGTCATAATGAATCAACTCCAAAACACCCACGAGAAAAGGAAATTCAACATAGTCCAAGTGAGGAGATAATTAGGACCTATATTACATCTACATACAATCCCATGATACTATAGCACACCATAAAAACTTTGTGTAAACAACCTAATGTACCAAGTTGACCTAGCAAACACTTAACCCACAAAATATTAACTCCAAACTACAAGCACTACTAGAGAGATGTGATAACATCATGAAGATAACACCACAAGAATGAAATGATATTCAAACACATTTTCATTCCCTCCTTTTACAACTTCATACAAAATTATGTTGGCACAAGCAAATAGACCTAGAACTAGTGTCTCTTGCATACCCAAACAACACAATCTTGAGATAGCACATAGAAAACTTGACTTTTAGTACATCCCAACATCTGAAACTTGAAGGGAGAAAATGCATAGAAATTTTTAAAATATAATCCAAGAAGAAAGACCACAACATCAATGGAGGAGCATTTCTTTGAACCTTCCATGACTATAATAACAAAGTCTTCACACTGCTAACTCAAGAAACTTCTACGGTAACTTTTATGCTCTGAAATCAAGAACATGCATGCATCAAACTACATTCTAATTATCTTACAAATAGTAGGACCCCATATTTAAATGCAGAGGAATGTAGAGAATTATCTAGATATTTTCAGTACAACTTCCTGAGACACTGACTATAAGAAAATATTGTATACATTTTATTTCAATAGATAGTGAATGAAACATTCACAACATCATTCACTTATTCGTGATAAAAAGGAAATATACGACAATTTTTATAGCAATCTCATGACATTCGTCATCATACATAATATTTATGATCAACATTATTATTACAACATATCTAACCATCCACATAGAACCACTATTTTGACAACAATAACAACATCATTAGCAATCTCCATTCTATTGAAATCAATAACAACACCTGTAACATGCTTGCAACAACCTCCCCCTTTAGAATTGATAGCAATACTGACACAATTCTAACTAGATATTCAATTTTCTCCCCCTTTGATATCAAGTACAAAGAGCTAAAGGTATTCAACTAAGCTTTCCACAACATAAAATCTCCCCCTATCTATACAAACCTCAACATTCATCTATCAGCTCCCCTTGAGAGGTATCCTTCATCATTCTAGGGATAATTTTTTTATATTAAATTATTCCCCCTAGATAGATGCGCCATTTATGCATCGAGTTATAATGAGGGGCAACAACCCTTATCTTCTATTTGAGACTCCAAATTTTTCCTTTGTGGGAACATACTCTAATATTACTTCTTAATCTGAAACTTTCTCTCTTAAGAAGTGATACTAGGTAGATATATGCTTGGTTCTAGCATGCATCACTAGATTTTTTAAAATATCGATGGAAATTACATATTATCATATAGAATTGTTCAATGGGCTCATCATGCATCATCTTGATGTCTTTAAACATTTTCTTCATCCATAATACTTCGATGTAGTAGGATGCTGCAACAATATACCCTGCTTCTACCGTTGATAAGGAAATTGAGTCCTACTTCTTACTAAACCAAGAGACCAATATGTCTCCCAAAAAGAAAGATCCACCATTGGTACTTCTTCTATCATCAATACTACCAACCTAATTAGCATGAGTATTTGCATTAAGGAAAAATTTATTACCTTTTTGATACCATAATCCATTGTCCAGAGTGGTCTTCAAATATCTAAAAATCCTCTTAACAACCTTTACATGAGTTTCCTTTGGATCAACTTCAAACCTTGCAACCAAGAAAACAACTTGTATAATATCAGGCTTTGATGTAGTTAAGTACAATAGGTCCCCAATCATAGACCTATAGAAATTTTCATCAACCTTAGGTGACACATCATCCTTATTCAAATGGAATCCTGTTACCATTGGAGTACTCACCAGTTTACAATATTCTACACCTAAATTCTTTAGCATTTTCTTGACATACTTTGCTTGAGAGATAAAGATACAATTATCTGATTGTATAATTTGGAGTCTAAGAAATAGTGATAAATCACCTAACATAGACATTTCAAATTCTTTCTACATCTCTTTAGCAAATTATTACACATTTCATAATTACCACCAAATATTATATCATCAACACATAAAACAATAATTAGAATATTTTCATCCTCTGATACATACAAATTGCTATCTATTATACCTTTCTTGAATCCCTACTATAGTAGGTACTTGTTCAACCTAGCATACCAATCCCTAAGGGCTTGTTTGATACTACACAATTCCTTCTTGATTCCACATACCATTTTTGGGTCATTTTACTGTTGAAATCCATTAGGATGCTCTATGTAAACTTCTTCTAAATCACCATTCAAGAAATCAAATTTTACATCCATTTGACATACTTTGAAGTTCCTATGAACAAAAAATGATAGAAACATTTTGAGATCCTCCATTCTTGCCACTAGAGAATTTTTTTTCTCAAATTCACTTTCTTCCACTTATGAATATCCTTCGCCCAAAAACCTTGCTTTATTTCTCACAACCTCTCCACCTCCATTCAGTTTTTTTTAACACCAATTATGTCCCTATTAAATTCTTATCTATAGGCCTTGGAACTAGTCCCAAAGTCTTATTTTTCTCAATCTAATTGAGCTCTTCTTCCATTTCTTGTATTCATCCTTCATATTTTATAGGAGCAAAAAAAAATATTGGTTCTATTCTTTATAGAAAAGAAAATTTCACCCGCTCATTTGTCTTTGAAAATATTCTTGTACTATGCACTCCATTCTAATCTATAATGATTTTTCCAAATAAATTTGGCAGGAGTCTAGGGGATCTTCTTTACCACTTCTTCCTTTTCTTCAACTTCTTTTTCTTCTTCTTTTGATTAGGAAGGTACATCTGACCAACACTCTTCTTGCTCATGATTTTTTTGATGTGAGTCTTCACCAACTCTAAAATTTGCACTCTCAACAATCTTCCTCAATATTTTATTATAAAAATTGTAGGCTATTCTCCTATTATAGTATCCAAGGAATATTCCTTCATTAGATATTGAATCAAACTTTCCCATACCTTCTTCATCTCTTTTGATAAAGAATCCGCTTCAAAAAATTCTAAAATACTTTACAGTTGCCAGTCTCCCATAGGAAATCTCATAAGGAGTTTTGGTGTTATCCACCCTTAGCTAACCTCTGTTAAGAATATAAATAATAGTATGGAATAATTCTTTTCAATATACATCAATAAAATTAGCTTTATTCAACATTATTCTTGTCATATCTTGAATAGTTCTATTCTTTCTTTCAACTACTCCATTTTTGTTGAGGAGTTCTAGCAGTAGAATAGTGCCTATTTATCCCATTCTCTTCACAAAATTATTCAAACTCATTTGATGTGAACTCACCACCTATATTAGACCTTAAACACTTGATTCTAGCATTCATTTCATTCTCAAAAATTGACTTGAAAATTTTAAAAATACTAAAATCTTCTCATTTTTCTTTTAAGAATGTAACACATGTCATCCTAGAGAAATCATCAATTAGTAACATGAAATACCTTTCACCTTGAAGACTCTTTGTTTTGGTAGGTCTGCATAAGTTAGTATGAATTAGTTCCAAATGTCTTATGGAAGAATACTCCATGGTCTTTAACCTTATCCTTGTTGTCTTTCCAATTTAACATTCCTTACACATGGTACTTGTAGGCTTGAAAATCTTTGGCGTGTCTCTCACTGCTTGCATGGATCTGATCTCTAACAAGTTATCAAAGTTGATATGTGTCATCTTGTGCCACAAACGACACTCATTCATATGTCCCAAAATATAGCTTCTTCCATTAACCCCATTTAGATTGTACAAATTGCTTTCTATTCTAGCTCCTTCTACCACCAACTTTCTAGAGTTTTCTTTTTCTTATTTCACACCCTTGATCATGAAATATAAGATTATATCCTCTATTCAACATCTGTCTTACACTGAGAAGGTTATTCTTGAGACCTTCAACATAGAGATAATATTTATTCTTTTATTTTCCATCAATTCTTATGGTACCCTTTCCAAAAATATTTGCTAATGAATTATATCTAAACATTACTGATCCACCATTCCATTTAACCAACTTGATGAATTTTCTTTTGTCACCATTTATGTGACCTGAACAACCACTATCTATTATCTAGAGATTTTTTTTCCTTTGAGCATGAAATGTTGTTTGGAAAATCATTAAATTTTTAACCGTATTGCTTTCTTCCTTGACATGCTCAATATCATCTACCTTTTGATTTTCTAATTTTTATAAATTAGTTCTTCAATATTATGTGAAATATCAAACATTTTTGTAGATCTGTAACACCCCTCTATTTTTCTCTTATGTTAGATTATGATGCTTTATTATTTTATCGTTTCTTATAGAGCGACATGGACTATGTGTGTGATGAGATGTACTTTCCTTAATGTTATACTTGACATTCTTTGATTGGAATAATGTTGGTTTATTATAACATGATAATTGCTCATGAGTTTTATTAATGATGAAATTGTTAATTTGGTGATACTGTATTGGTGAAGGGCACGAGATTGCATCACTTGCTTGCGAGTGCCTTGCGATTCTGTGATTTCCTCTTTACGGTGTGTTTTATGATGATTTTATATACATGTGCTATTGATGTCTTAGATACAGGTTTGCAGGTGCAAGACATCGACTCCACCAGGCTTCACAAGTCTAAACGTGTCGACCCGATGGTAGTTGAATGGGGGATAGTAACTAGGTAACTTGTGTCGGGTCTACACCCTAGCCATGGTGTGTTGTTAGTCTTTGTTTGGTGTGTCTTCATTTGCCTTGTTTATTACTATTTAATTCTACAGGATTTATGTTATGAAAATAAATGTTAAATTATGCATTAAATGATGTTGGTATTTATTTATCTAATTTTAGATAATATGATGGAAGCTTTCTATTTAAATTAATTAATTAAATTTAACTTATTTAGTAAATAAAATTTAATCCATGTTGTTAAATTTATTTATTAAGTAATTAAATTATTCATTAAGCAAGTAGTTTAAAGGAATTAAATTTAATTTGGAAATTAAATTTGAATATGAAATTATTAAATTATTTTGTGAAAATAAATGTGGTTGTTAAAAGATATTTGTTAATTGCCAGCATGCTATAGTTAATTAAATGAGGGTTGTTGAAAACAATTAATTCCTGGAGGGAATCTTATCTTTGGGTGAGGAAGTGGAAAGCTTCTGAATGAGAAAGATTAGGATATTTTTGGGATGTTGAAAATTGGGGAAGAACGAAATATTTTGCTTGCTGTAAAAAAATTGAAAGGGATTTTGGATTGTAAGGAAATTGTAGGAAAATTTGCATTCTTAGATTTGTTTGGGATAGATTGTTGTGGTGTTGGATTCAATACTATGCTCGGGAATTTGGATTGCTTGGAAGAAGCTGTGAAATATTTCCTGGAAGCTTTGTTGAAACAGGTTTCATTCTTCTGTTATTATTTTGGTTTAAATTTTTAAATGGAATTGTATTATTGTAGAAAAGATTGTTATGCTAGATTTGTAGTAAAAAGCTTTATTTAGTTTAAGAAAAGAAAAATTTAAGACTTTTGTGATTGTTGTGAAGAAATCTAGAGCCTCTGTAGGAATTATTTTACAGTGAAATCAGAGAGTAACATTGAGAATCTTTTATAGATTTAATAGATTAAATATTAAAAAAAAAAACCTAAAGAAAAACATCATGAAAATTAGGAAATTTTATTTTAAAGCCTCTGTGAAATTGTAGAAAACCTCTATAGAGAAAATTGTTTTAAACAATAGAAAATTTAGAGGAAACGTGATTTTAGAAATCTTCTGTGAAATTGGAGATTTTTAGGAAATTTGTATAATTTTACCTGAAGATAGTGTTTTTGGGAAAAATTTCCCAATGTTAACATTTTTGTGTTCAAATTTATTTAATATATATATTCATATATATATGTAAATTGTGATATATATATATAATACATGTATAATATGTATCTATTATCAAAGATTTATTTGCTTTTTTTTCCTGAATCTCAAAATATCACTGTACGGGGAAATACTATATGAAGGAATCGAATTTTAAAATTCGTCATGAAATAAAAGTTGGAAATTTTAATGTATGGTTGGTGGGCGGGTTTTCAAGCCCCCACCATTCCCCATACTTGGGGGGGAGTGCACTGCCCATGGCAACACCCTCCATTTAATGGGGGGGCGCTGCCATGGCAGCAGTGCTGCCTACCCTTATATATTCACAGCAGTCGGTTGTACTTTAAGTACAGTCTAACACCCTTGGCAGTCCGCAGACCTATGATATCGGTTTGATGTGTATTAAACGCATTTGATTTGGAATTTTGAATTCCAATGAATTCGTATTATTTTATATTGAAATGAACAATGTATATATATAATATATAATATATTATATATATATATTTATGATTTTTAAAAAAAATATATTATTAAATGATTTTAATGGGATTAAAATAATGTATTTAATTTGTGATATATATTAGAATATATTTAATTTATAAATGATGGTTTATATATAATTAAATATATAGTGATATTTGTATTGTATATATTGCATGTGAACATACATTTTAATGTATATTTAATGTTTTAATTTATATATAATGTTGCATGCAAATTATTAAAATTGGAGATTGGAAAATGAAATGATTTTTACGCAAGGTTTAATTTATCCTAGAAATGGTTATATATTTTAGTTGGGAAATTAAAGGAATTATATGTTTAGTTGAGAAATTAAGGGAGTTAACTTGCAAAGAATTTTATGTTGTTTTTAAAAGTAATCAAGGAATTTGATTTATTTATTAAAATTATTTTTTCCCTTCTCTGTAATCGAAGAGGCAATTAATTATTTTATTCAAATATTTTGTTAGGGTAATTGTTGTCTTTGCTATGAAATCGATGTGAAAGGAAAATGGATTTAGAATATCCAAAAGTAGTTCATTTCCTTGTAATTGTCTTTAATGATTATTTCCTCGGTATTCTTGTTTGGGGAAAGGAGTTAAGTATTAGTCAGCAAGTTGTAAGTCTTCTTGAGGTTCTTTATTGGATGTTGGTTTTCAATTTGTGATGTCAACCGTTGTAATTCCCCTAGGTAGTGTATGGAGTTATGTTAGTTATTTACTCGGTTTCCACAAACGAGGATGATTTGTACCCCTTTGGATGGAGTGGTCTTGTTCCAAGTGTGGACAGTAGGAGGGTGAAGCTTGATGGGGGTCGGGATCTGGAAAGATCTGATGGGTAACTCATGTATCTTGTGTGACACTTCTCCTAGGTCAACTATATGTGGGTTTTGTTAGGTTATGGATTATGTTATCTAGAAGCAGTGTGACCTTTTATTTGTTAGAATCATGTGTTTGGTCAAGTTAGTATGAGTCGGCCTGAGTCTAGAGGTTGTAGGGATTGTCCATGTATCCTTATTACTATCTCCTAGCACAGGGGGTGGGCCTTCGAGTACCACTTGGTTGGGAGGAACATGCGCCCTACACCATTGGGTCCCCCTTGATCTTCAATACATGATGGTGAGGTTTTCTAGTGGAGAGCTTGTAGTGGTTCCAATGTTTATTTTATGCTTATATTTATTTCAATTTATCTCATGTAACTATTACCCCTCATTTGTATTCAAGGTGGATAATTGTATATGTAATCACATTTATATGTTGTACCTCATTCGGGGAATGAGAGATGTAATATATCTATAGAGTTAATGTGATGTGAATTCTTATTTTAATCTTACTTGTAAGTTATTTTAATCTAGAACTTGTTATAATTTATCCTATGTGTTATAGTTTAATGCTTGAATGAATGTATCTTATTTCATGTTGAGTATTTAATAAATTATTTATATGTGAGTAATGTGTGTGTTATGGTTTTATATGTAATGTTGTCATGTACCTTAGAGGTTGTTGTGAATGTGTTGTGCATCTGCCTTATTAATAATGCACTTTTAAGAAGAAAATTGTTTTTACACTTTCGCATTGTGTTGCAACTTCCTCTAGGGTTTCGTGAAGGGGAATTACAAGATCTAACACGTCACATCAATACATCCACTAGAAAAGAAACATAAATTCTAGATACAAAAATTCTTCTATTCATTTTAGATTTGGACTCAATAGCCTTATGACCATACTTAATGTAGATGAAACAGTAACCAAAAATGCATGATTGAACCTATTTGTAGAGATTTTTCTTGCATGATGAGATCTTTCTTTAGGTATGATATCAACTAGACTTGGTTTTTGGGCATCTAGCTCTCTCCAATTCCTTTTTGAGTAAAAGGATCTCCTTCTTAATATTTTTACATTTACTTATTTTGGCCTTAATCAAGTTATTTTACAATTTTTTCTCTTTTCTTGCACATTCCAAATCTTTAAGAGCAAAGACAAGTTCACCTTCAAAATAAATTCCACCTTCTTCTTAATCAATAGTTTTTCTTAAACTTCTAGAGATCATAGTGGCCATAAATAGAAATTCATCTCCATCATCATTTGATGTACAATGATCTCCTTCATCTAAGGAGCACTATTCTTCTTTGGATAGAATATTCCTCTTGAAACTATTTATGCTAATTTAATTCTCTCCAAAGTGACATTTAGAAGCATAATGACCAATTATTCCATAATTAAAACACTTAAAACATAATTTACCTTTCTACTTGTTTGATCCTTTCTTTAGCTTTCTCAAAAAAATATCTTCTTCATCTTCAGAAATTAGTATGAAAACTAGATGCTTATTTCTTCACAACTTTGAATGTAACTTCTCTTTTGTGTGTAATTTGAACTTCATTTCTTATCTTATAAGTTTTGGGGGATCCAAATAACTCTTCTATGTGGTAAGTTTTGTTAGGTCTTTGGCTTCTTTAATTATAGAGAATTTTTAGTCAAATCAATGAGGGAGAGTTCTCATTAATTTCTTCACTACAATAGAGTCAGTATGTCTTCTCCAAAACCTCTAATTCCTTTGACAACTTCATCTATCCAAGGTTGATAGCTATATATGTTTTCATCTTCCTTCATTTTTAGATTTTCAAAAATTATTGTATAGGATTAATTATAACTTTTCTTGCTTCACTCTATTATTTCCTTCATGGATATTCTTGAGATTATCCCATATCTCCTTGGTATTCTTGTATTGCACTACCCTAAAAAATTCAAAAATTTATAACAAACTTATGATAACATTCTTTACTTCAGCATTCTTCTTATGAGCCTTCTTTACATTAGGTCAATAATAGGATGAGTAGGTTTAGTATAATCATCCTCAACAACTCTTTAAACATCATAACCTAGTGAGGAGAGATAGGCATCCATCCTCACACTCTAAAAGGCATATTTTTTCCCATGAAACTATAGTGCCTTAGAATATGAATCCTTCTAAGCCATGCATTTTAAACTAAGATCTATCTTTAGCCATTAGGTTGCAACAAGGAACTCAGCTCTAATACCAATTGTTAGAATACACAAATATACTAAGAGAGGGGTGAATCAATATATCCTTCAATTTAATCCAATTAAAATTTATAAATTAAAAATTATTATTGTCTTAACCAAATAAAGCATTCAAGCACAAGCACACAACCACAAGGACAAATTTATGTGGAAAATCCTACAAGGGAAAAACCATGGTGAGAAAAATACTTGGAGGCTACTATCCAAATGTAGCCTAAGAAAGATGAATAATATTTACAAGAGCTTTATGGCTTCAAGAAAAGGAATTTTTCAACTCCCTCCCAAATACAATACTTACAAAAAGAGGTTACAACCTCATAATATAAAACTTGATGTATCAAATACTCAACTACCTCTTCAACGCCTTTGTTGCCTCCAACTCTCTTCCTTCAACACTTTATTTACAGTCCTCGACTACTCACCCATGTATTTCTACTTTCATCCAAGTACCTCCAACACACACTCAAACATTCCTTTTAGCTCATTGCCTTTGTGATTTCACTCATACAATTTTTCTTTCATCTCACTACCTTCAACATACATCAAATACCTCTCTATGCTGAAATAGATAAGACAATTGAGAGGGGGGGGTGAATCAGTTGTATCAAATCTCTCTACTTATAAACATAGTATTTTCACCTTAACTTCAATCTATTATTAAGTGCAAACATGAAATGAAAATAATAGAAAGAAAACACCAGAGACACCATATTTACATGGAAAGCCCAATGAGGGAAAAACCATGGTGAGGATTAACTCACAATATAGTAGTAATGCAATACCCGATACAAAGGCTCGCTGCCAGAGGGCTCACTGCCCAAATACAAAGGCTCACTACCCAAATTAAGGTATCACTACCCATATAAAAACAAAAATGTATAAATGAAGATCCACCACTAGGGTTCCACACATTCACAACTTGATCAAAAGATTGTAGATACCATCAGCTCACTACTTTCAGGAATCTAACACCTTAAAGTATTGTTTCCTTAATTCATTATTCCACTCTCTTATTTTCAGACTTTTTCACATACTTCACTCACTTGTTTGATTTGTGGATTAATGGATATCAATTTCACTACAACTTGACTTTCTTTTATATAATCTTTAACCTTAGGAACATTCTCTAAGGTTGACTATACAATTTCATTTATAAATTCAAACTAGGTCAGCTACTCAACATTCCTATGGTTGATAAGAATGAGAGAGGAACAATTACATATTTAATATAGGACCCAAATAACATTTTGAAGCTCGCACATGATTTCTCAAATCGATGCAAAAGCCAAATGTAACATGTAAACACCAAGTCAATGTAACCTAGTGAAAACACCAATGATCTTCGAAGTTCACACATCTCCAAAAAGATAATCATACATGGATCACTCAACACACTTCACCAGTCATTTCACCATCTCTAAGAACATCTCAAATACATCCACAATAGTTACAAACAACTTCATTTTCAGATAATTCTTCATCAGTCCAATCGGACCAACCAATAAAAACACAGGAGCTCTCAAGAGCAAGTCTTCTGGAGTGTAAAACCACAAGAAATTTTGTAAGTAAATAGAGACCATCAAAGATAGTCATCTCTCAAATCTGCAAGATCGAAAACCAAATATCAGAAGATTATGGAGCCAAAAAATTTATCCTAGTAATCCTCAACCAAATAGTTCTGGCCAAACTAGTTCACACATCGGTGAACATATCTTCTACTCTTCATCAAACCAAAAGCTAAAACTCAGTATATATGATTCATTAAAGCTTATGAAAAAACATACAGATCTGAATAGACATAGGATCAACATGAAAGAAATGTGGACCATAATACTAGAGCACACTCAGAACGCACTTTTAATTCTTCTTTCATTATTTCTCAAATTTTCTCAAAACCAATTGGAAAATACACAAATTTATGTTGACATCAATGACAAAATTAATGAAAAAACACCGAACACATCCATACTTGCAACAATCTCCCCCTTTTTCATTGGTGGAAACACATGATGTGAAAAACCATCAAAGAAAGCATACATGATTTGCAAAAGTGACAACCTAACAAGTATAAAAATTTCACATGATTCTCTCTCCCCCTTTGACGTCAATGGAAAAGGAAATTCTTGCCATATAAAGCTTTGTTCACTCCCACTAAGGATTACACCCACATCACATACTACAACAATGCACTTCACTACTCCCCTGAGGAGTAGACCACAATCATCAGTCCAGAATAAAGAGTTTGGGAATCCACTGGACTGATGCACCTCCATGTGCACTTAGTTTAAAGAAGGAGGAGCAGTAACCCCTAGCTTCCCTCTAAGATAATCAAAAGTATCCTTTGGAAGGGCCTTAGTTAATATTTCTGCAACTTGTTCTTTGGTAGGTACATATTCAAGTCTAACTTCATTCCTCAATACCTTCTCCCTCAAGAATTGATACTTGATAGATATATGTTTTTTTCTAAAATGCATCACTAGATTATTTGAAATGTTTATAGGAATTGTATTGTCACAAAATATAGAGATGAGTTCATTACTTTCCATACCTATGTCCATCAAGGTTTTCTTCATCCAAAGTACCTATGTACAGTTGGATGTTGCTGCAATATACTCTACTTCTATAGTGGATAAAGAAACTAAATCCTTTTTCTTTCTCAACCATGAAACTAATCTTCATCCAAGGAAGAATGCACCACCACTTGTGCTCTTTCGTTCATCTACAAAAACTACCCAGTCGGCATCAATGTTGGCATTCAATGTGAAATCATTGTCCTTCAGATACCATAATTCATAGTCTGGAGTTCATTTAAGATATTTGAATATCCTCTTCATAGCTGTAACATGTGCTTCCTTAGGTTTTTCTTCAAATATTGCAACTAAACATATTGCATGCATGATATTAGGTCTACTAGCAGTAAGATATAATATTCCACCAATCATGGATCTGTACATGCTCTAATCAACTTTAGCATATTCATCATCCTTACTCAGCTTACATCCAGTTACCATAGGGGTACAAACTAGTTTAGAGTCATTCATTCCAAACTTCCTTAACAAATTCTTAACTAACTTAGATTGTGAAATAAATATCCCTTTTTTAGTTTGATTTACTTGAAGTCCAAGGAAGAAATTCAGTTCACCAATCATAGAAATTTCAAATTATTTTTGCATCTCTTTAGAAAACATCTTACACGTACCTTCATTTCCTCCAAAGATGATTTCATCAACATACACCACAACTATAAGAATCTTGTCTTTCTCAACCTTGAAGAAACGATTTTTGTTTGTAGACCCTTTGTTGAATCCTTGTTTTGTCAAGTATTTATCTAGTCTTGCATACCAAGATCTGGGAGCTTGCTTCAGTCCATATAGTGCCTTTTTTAGTTTACAAACCATGTCGAGTTTTTTTGATAGTTGAAAATCTTCTCATTTCTCTATATACACTTCTTCCAATTCTCCATTCAAAAATGAAAATTTGACATCCATTTGATATACTTTGAAGTCTTTATGAGCTGAGAATATGAAGAAAATTTGAATAGCTTCCATTCTTGCCACAGGTGAAAAAGTTTCCTCAAAATCTATTCCTTCAACCTGTGAATATCCTTTACATACAAGTCTTTCTTTGTTCCTTACCACTTCACCATATTCATTTAACTTATTTTTGAATACCCATGTAGAACCAATTACATTCTTGTTTGTAGGTCTAGGGACTAGTTCCCATGTCTCATTCTTCTCTATTTGATATAGTTCCTCTTTCACTTCTCTAACCCAACTTTCATCATCACATGCTTCATTTCCAATCTTAGGTTTTATCTTAGAAAGTAGACACAAATTTACCTAAACCACTTTGCTTGTTTTCTTCACTCCTTCAATTTTGTCTGCAATTATCTATTCCTCTGAATGATTTTTTTGAACTTATTTACGAGTCTTAGGTGTAGGTTCCAAGGTTTCTTCTTTCTCATCAATTTGTTTTGTCTCTTTTGTTTCTTCTTCTTGTATTTTCACATAGATTGGATCATCGGGTTCAACTTTAGTTATTTCCACTGGTCTATACATAGCTTCATCAACCTTTACATTAGTACTTTCAATTATTTTCCTCAGTATCTTATTAAAACATCTATAAGCCTTGTTGTTATTTGAATATCCAAGGAAAATTCCTTCATCACATCTAGCATCAAACTTTCCAATATTTTCTTCATATTTTCTAATATAACATCTACTTCCAAATACCTTTAAGTATTTTATAGTAGGAGTCTTACCAGTCCATAACTCATAAGGGGTCTTAGTACTATTACCTCTAAATTGAACTCTGTTAAGGATGTAAACAACACTGTGGATTGCTTCTCTCCAATACACATCAAAAACATTTTCTTCTTTCATCATAGTTTTGGTAGCCTCTTGAATAGTCTAGTTCTTTCTTTCCACAACTGCAATCTATTGAGGGGTTCTAGGAGCAGCATAATGTCTTTTTATGCCATTTTCTTCACATAAATCATTGAAATCACTAGTTGTAAATTATCCACGTCTATCAAACCTTAAGAATTTTGTTTTTAGGTTTGCCCCATTTTCTACTCTTGCCTTAAACACTTTCAATCTATCAAGAGCCTGAGTCTTTTCTCTAAGAAATGTAACCCATGTCGTTCTAGAGTAATCATCAATCAAGAGCATAATGTACCTGTCACCACTTAGGCTTCCTATTCTTATAGGACCATAGAGGTCTGTATGGATTAATTCTAGCATTTTGGTAGATGATTGATCCTTTCCTTTAAAAATATTTCTTGTCTATTTTCCCATCTTACAACTTCTGTAGATTGAATTTGAAGGCTTTATGATTCTAGGCAGATCTCTAAGAAATTATCTAGAATTGATCCTAACCAGATTGTCAAAATTCACATGTCCCATCCTCCGATGCCAAAGCCAACTCTCACTAATCTGAGAAACAAAACACTAACCATCTCCACTTTTAATTTGATAGATGTTTCCATTATTTCTTCTTCCAACTGCAACCATAGTTCTTGATCCTTTCCTAATCTTACACATGATATCTTGAAACACAAGCTTAAAACCTTTGTTACATATTTTTCCAACACTTCAGAGATTTTGCCTTAAACCCTTTACATAATAAACATCAATAGTATTATATTTTCCATCAAAGCTAATTGTTCCTTTTCCAACAATGTTAGCACCAAAATCATCCCCAAACATAATTGTTCCTTCATCATACTTCTCAAGTTTAGTAAACTTACTCTTATCTCCAATCATATGATTTGAACATCCACTGTCAATCACCCAAAATTCTTCATCCTATCTAGCATGAGAATTAGTTACCAAAGTACCTTTTGATTCATCCTTCTTACTCTCTAGACTAGATTCTTTTTCACATCTTCTATGGTTAGTAGATACAACTTTATTTTCCAAGGCTAGAAATAAGCATTCATCTTTATCTTCCTCAAGGTCAGATTCATCATCAAAAATTCATGCATCTTCCTTAACATAATATAGCTTCTTGAACTTCCTATCCTTTTTATCCTTGTAATAATTTTTATTATTCTCATTCTTCTTTTGTGTAGCTCTACTAGGACATCTTGATGCATAATGACCAATATTTCCACAACTGAAACACTTAAAGGGAAACTTACCTTTGTATTTACCAGTAACTTTCTTCAATCTCCTTATGAAATTTTCTTCCAAGTCTTCTGAATCTTCATCATCCAAATCATCTTCTATCTTCATTTCTTTAAAGGTTGTTTCAGTCTTCTCCTTATCTCTTGTAAATTTTCTCATCTCAAATATAGTCAAGATGCCAAATAGATGCTCCTTAGTAAATGTCTTCAGATCATACTGTTCTTCAAGTGTAGATACTTTGTCACTGTAATTATCTGGTAAGGTCATCAAGATATTTTCAATTATGTCTTCATCTGACATGGTACCACCTTGATTCTTGATTTTTGTTGCTATAAGTTCAACTCTTCGGTAATAGCTTGTAATGTGTTCTCCATCTTCCATTCTCAAGCTCTCAAATTTTTTCTTAGGACTTAGTTTCCTTCAAAAATTTACTCTATCATTCCCTTTATAAATATCTTTCAAATTTTTCCATACTTCATGAGCAGTAGGTAGAGAAATAACTTTTGTTCTTTCAGTTTTAGATAAAGCACTAAATATAGAAAACCTTGCTATTTCATTTTCTTCATAAGCTGCAACCTCATTAGCAAAAGGAAGGACCAATTGTTGGTATCACATACTTTGTCTCCACAACTTTCCAAGTGTTGAAATTAAGTGAAATTAGATAAATTGTCATCTACTCTTTCCAATCACTGTAATCAACTCCATCAAACATAGGAAGCTACAGCTTGTGCACCATCTAATCTACCTCAAGCGGTTAAGATTTTCATCGAGGAACCAGTGCTCTGATACCAATTGTTGAAATGCACAAGACAACTGAGAGGGGGGTGAATCAGTCAAGTATCAAATCTCTTTAAGTTTATAAACTTAATCTTTTCACCTTAACTTCAATCTATGATTAAGTGTAAACATGGAATGAAAATAATAGAAAGAAAACACCAAAGACACCAAATTTATGTGGAAAACCTAATGAGGGAAAAACCACAGTGAGGATTAACTCACAATATAGTAGTAATGCAATATTGGATACAAAGGCTCACTACCAGAGGGCTCACTACCCAAATACAAAGGCTCACTACCCAGATTAAGGGCTCACTACCTTTTGAAGGACTCACTATCCAGAAAGGAGGCTCACTGTCTACAAAAAACCAAAAAGATATAAATGAAGATCCACCACTAGGGTTTCACACATTCACAACCTAATCAAAAGATTATAGATACCATTAGCTCACTGCTTTCAGGAATCTAACACCTTAAAGTACTGTTGCCTTAATTCATTCTTCCACTCTTTGCTTTTCGTACTTGTTCGCACACTTCACTCACTTGTTCAATTTTTGGATCGATGGATATCAATTTCGCTACAACTTGACTTGCTTTTATATCATCTTAAACCTTAGGAACATTCTCCAAGATCGGCTATACAATTTCATTTAAAAATTCAATCTAGGCCGGCTAATCAAAATTCCCACGGTGGATAGGAATGAGAGAAGACCAATTACATATTTAATCTAGGTCCCAAATATCATTTTGAATCTCACACACACTTTCTCAAATCGATGTAAAAGCCAAATGTAATGTTTAAATACCAAGTCAACAAACCTAATGAAAATACCAATGATCTTTGACGTACACGTATCTCTAGCAAGATAATCACATGTGGATCACTAAACACACTTCACGAATCATTTCACCATCTCTGAGAACATCTTAGATACATCTACAACAGTTATAACCAACTTCATTTTCAAAGAACTCTTCATCAGTCCAACCGGACCAGCCAGTAAAAACATAGGAGCTTTGGAGCAAGTCTTCTGGACCACCTTGAAACCACAAGAAATTTTGTCAAGACACAAAGAACATCAAAGATAGTCATCTCCCAGATCCGTAAGATCTAAAACCAAATATCAGAAGACTACGGAGCCAAAAAAATTCTCCCTGTCCTCAACCAAATAGTTTTGGCAAAACCAATTCACACATCGGTGAACATATCTTCTACTCTTCACCAAACCAAAAACTAAAACTCAGTGTATATGATTCATTAAAGATTATGAACACACCTATAGATCCAAATAGGCATATGATCAACATAGAAGAAATGTGGACCACAATACTAGAGCACACTCAGAACAAACTTTTAATTATGCTTTCATTATTTCTAAAATTTTATCAAAAGCAGTTGGAAAATACACAAATCTATGTTGACATCAATGAAAATATTAATTACAACACCACAAAACACATCCATAATTGCAACACTCTACACATTCACACTCATTCCTCTGCCTTCAACAAAATTCTTTCAACATATACATTGAGCACAATACATCACAATGAATTTGATCACACGGTTGATCCTTCATTTATACCTTTTGCAAGTTTAAAAAAAAATCTCCTTTTTAGCCAAACTAAAATATATAAACATGAAATGTGAAAAAAATATAATGAGTCAACTCCAAAATATCCATGGAAAAGGGAAATTCAATGTAGTCCAAGCAAAGAGATGAGTAAGGCCTATATTACATCTGTATACAATCCCATGCTGGTGCATGCCACGAAAACTTGGCACAAGCAACTTAATGTACTAATTCGGTCCAATAAACACTTAACCCATAAAATATTAACTCCATACCACAAGTGGTATCAAACAAACTAGATAACATCATGTGTATCACATCACACACATCAAATGATTTTCAAGAACATCTCCATGTCATGATTTTATAACTTTATGCAACATTATGCTAGTGGAAACCAACAAACATTGAACCAATGTCTCTTACATACCTAGACAACAGAGTCTTGAGAAGGAATATTGAAAAATCAATTTTTGGTACATCCCAATAGATGAAACTTGAAGAGAGAAAATAAATAGAAATTTTAAACACATCCTCCAAAATGCAATACCACAACATCAACTACAGAGAAATGTAGAGAATTTCTTTAAACCTTCCAGGACTGCAACAACACCATCTTCACATTGCTAACTCAAGAAACTTTTGTAGTAACTTTTATGATATGAAATTAGGAACATATATGCATCACATTTGATTCTGACTCTATTCCAAACCATAGGGTCCATTATTAAATGTGGAAGAATGTAGAGCATTCTTTGAATCTTTTTAGTACAACTTCTTAAGCTACTAACTGCATACAAATATTTTATACATTTTACAACAAAAGATAGTGAATGAAAAAATCATAGTATCATTAACCTATTCATTATTAGTATGAAATATAGGAAAAATATTATAGCAATCTCATGACATCCATCATCATACATAATATTTTTTATCAACATTTTGACTGCAGCATATGCAACCATCTACACACAAGCACTCTACTGACAACAATTACAACAACATCAACAATCTCCATTTTTTTGACATCAATGACAACACTTGTAACATACATGCAATAAGAATCCATATATCTATTTAATTTCTTAAAAAAACCTTTACTAATAAATATACCATAAGCAACTTGGACATTAATGACCTCAATATCAATGAACTATTATATTTAAGGAATTAAAGTAGTTGTATGTGAAAATAATTCAATTTACAAACTATATTGAATTAAAGTTTACATTTTTGTAAGACTTTTGTACTCTACTTGGTTAGATTTAACCTCGTGTTTTGAAACATTTAGAAGGCTATGACTATAAATTTATTTATTTTGATACAAAGAGTTTAGAATTAGATTCATCAATAAATTAATTTTTCAATGCTTATTTGATCATAGGTATCTATTTCTACATATTAGGTTGTCCTAATGAAGGTAATGGACAAGAACCATATCCTATATAGTCTCATCTCTCATTTCATTTTTAGTTCTTCACCATATACTAAAGAAAAATAGGCCAAGGTAAAATCAGTCCTTACAAACATTCAAGAGTAACATGATCTAAAGCACTAAGATAAATTTGGATAGTCATTGGTTTTGTTCAATTGTATAGGTCTTTGAGTTTGTTATACAACATATAAAACCTATTATTGAATATGTACATGGAATTATTTGGATCTCTAAAAGTAGCGAAAAGTTATTGAAATAACACTACTAGATATATGTGAACTTTGAAGTGGTTGTTGAATATTGTCTCTAAGTCATTCCAATTTTTAATGGATTTATTTGGTAAGACAAGATATTAAGTATAAACAAAACCTTCCAATGTGAAATTGAGTAACCAATGAGAAACATCCTCAATTTTAATATATTTCCTAACTCTTACATTCTTGAAATCCTAATTATGTTCTTTTATTGTACTAATTTTACCATGCACATATTTCAAATATAATTTATTAGAATTTTTGGTAAATTATGTAAATCACATAGAATATCTAAATGGAAATTCTTGTTGACACAAAGTTAAACAATAATTTATGGATTTTGAGTGATAATAAATTGGGTGATATTAAACCCGGATCTTAGTGGATAACTAACTATATCAAGATGCCTTGATCTAAATTTTTCTTTCTTAAATCATATTTTCTTAAGCTTAAGAAGGTTTAATAACTCAAATTCTACTTCAATGGACTTTGATTTTGTGATAATACTTGTCATTTCTAATTTTTTCTAACCTTTGAAAGGCTCTCCTAGAGCCAATTTATTGATGAGAATTTGATACACTGAATATCTCTCAAGCAACACAATATATGCATCTTATAATCATTAAAAGTAAAATAATCTACCAAAGATTGTAATATCCACTTCCAAGGAGTAGACCAAGAAACCACTTAGGCTATTTTATTCTCTTGGAAAAAAATTGGCATTAAAGAAATAATTTAAATTAATTATCTAATAAAGTGCATTTTTCTTTATTCGTAATTCTCAACTAGAGCTGAGCACTTTTGATTGGAGCTCTGAACTAGTGACGTAAAAAATGGGGGCCTCATCCCAAATCTCCTCTCCTCTCCTCCATCTCCTCAACTCCATCTCTCATCTACCTCCTCTTATCCTCTTCCTCTCCTCCAGGTCCTTTGTCTCCACTCCTCTCCTCTTCTCCTCTCCACCTTTTTGGTCCTCTCTACCTTCTCGACCATCTTTCCTCCTCTCCTTATTCCTCCACCCTTCCTTCCTCTCTGTCTAATCTCCTCCATCTCTTCACCCCAACCTCACATCCTCCATCCAACTTCGCCCTCCACTGCTACCACCAAACTCCCTATGCAGACCCTATAGTACTGCTTGCCATGTCCATCCATCATCCATTCACACCTCTCCATGCATTGAACGCTGCCACCCCTGCACAAGTATTCCTTTGTCTTTTGTGCATCGTCATACGATCTCTATCCTTCGTTGTCTAGACAACAATAGTTCATCCCATTGTCCACTAGTAGGATTCAAACACTTGACAATAGTGAAGTTGTTCCTTGAAACTTACCATTCCACTGTGGGGTCATCCCCAAAGTGCATTTTAGTGGTAATGTTATTTATGAATTTAATTAGGAAACATAAAATTACTTAGTAAAATATTAAAGGGGAAATATCAAAGGAACTTAATTCTTGGGTTGTATGAATTATTTAAAGTGGGAATTTGAAAAGTTTTTTAAGAATGTTCCTTGGGTGTTTGATAAAAGAAAATTCTGGAGCTCATTTTCATTATGATGGATTATTTTTCTAATGTAAAATTTGGAGACCTTCTTATTGAGAAAAACCTTGGATGAAAACCTAAGGGAAATCAGTTTCAATACTGAGAGACTTGCCCTAGTTGATCACAAGTGAAGTCAAGTAGAGTTCAAAGTTGGATATCATCAATTGAAGATTAGCAAAAATTTCCAAGTCTTGTTCCAAAGAAAGTTTAAGGGTTTTATGTTGTGGTAATTACAAAATTAAAATTAATAATTTTTCAATCTATATGAAACAATCAAATTAATTATATATTTTATAGTTTTGGGTACTCAACAGTGTCATTCTTTGTGATTTTCCTACCATTCTCTTTTTGGTTGACTTTATGTGATGAGGTATTAAGTCTCAAATATTAAATTGTCAAGTCAAAAGGAGGTCATGGTAGTCCATGGATAGAGGAACCATATCATTTAAGATCTTCAAGGAGGTTCAAAGCTTTATTTAAGCATCACATGGTTATAATAATCCAACACAGGTTGTGAATAATACTATTTGGCTAGCACGACTACTCTTAGAAGAGGCATTTCCACATCTTAAAGCTATGATTCATAGTCGATTGAGTTAAGAAATTGGGGGTAGTAACAAGACAAGGATCTATTGCCAATGTCATAAGGTATTCAAATCCCTATAAAAAAATCACTAGAATGGGAGAAATATGAAGTTTTGGAAGAATTCATAAGACTCATGGGTCCCTTAGGAAGAGACGCCCCTATTTTAGAAGCTAATGTTATTAATAAAATGCATCTAATAATCAAATATTCATGAGATTGATTACGTTCATCAAGACTTCATCGAGACTTCATGAGCTCATGGGTCAATTAGGATAACCATCCTCACCATTTATCCTCAAGAGAACTCGACGCCACCTCCAAATATGGTAAACTTGTCATTTAGGTGGCCTTTATCATTACAACAAATTAGTCCTATTTCAAATACACTTTCTTGTAATGCATGAGTGACATTATTGGAAACATAGTTAACTTCGTTGGTAGCTAATATTGAGACAAGAATTTTGATTCTCCTTTCCAAAGATTGAACATTTCTTCAATGTTATCATGCATGTAATGCCATATTGGAGTGGACCATAAGCCTAAAATTTATATAAAGTACCTGAAACTTATGGCATCCTTCTGATCACATCATCCTCAAGTTGTGGCTTAGTTGATTTATCCTTTGTAGATACATTAGAAATATCATTATTGAATATAAACTTGCATCCATCATGTTATGTGTTTAAATAATAAACCTCCTAATTAGATCTACCAACTATGAAGGTTTAAGCTCAGGGTTTATGTAAAATGTAAGAATTTTCAACCTTGCATGACCAATTTCAATCATATGAAAGAACACTTATTCATTGTATTAAATTCCTCTCCACATGTTTCATAGTTATTTCAATTTGTCCAGTCTTGCACAATCTTTTTCCATTCAAATCAAGAAGGATTAAAAGGGAAAAGTGTAAAAATCCATGTCCTCACTATAAAACACATGTAAAAATTTATTAAGATATATGAGATAACATTATAGACATTACATGTAATCAAAAGCATCATCAAATTAATTATTTTGACAAAGTGATTGCATGAATAAGAGTGGTAGCTCTCTATAAACTTTGCATGAGAAATAAAAAAATTCCCATCTAATAGCTCTATATTTGGCTTCTCCATGATGTAATTTATGTTCATAGTAATCTGTCTTTCTATCAAGAGAAAAAGAAAAGAAAACGAAGGCCAGTTGTAGTTGCATAACATAATGCGGTAGGAAAGTGTCATTCTAAATGAAATTATATTACCATTAGCTAGAGCATAAACAAACCCAAATGAATAAAAGAATATGAAGAAAGGACTGATTCTAAGGAGTTATAATGTTCTATATCTACTTCATGCAACATTATGGATTCAAGTTAACTTTAGACTAGATATAAATGACCATAGAAAAAAATACACTCTAAGAACAATCACTCGGGTACTAAAAAATTAGGACATCATAAGGTTTGTTCAGCATTTCCATTCACTACCTTTTCCTCAAATAGTGATATTAAATTAAGTCTCACATCACTACCTTTAACAACTTGCATGTATTCATGATGAATTACATTTCCTTGTTGTAGAGTAGAACTACGTCCTGCAAATATGTCCTCACTTAAATTGATAACTTTTTAAGCTCTACTAATACCACCTCTTGTTAGGATAAATAGTTTACCAAATACATCAAGTGAACATGAAGCTACTTGTCATGAGTGCAGATGACATAAATCTCTAAATGAAAAATTCACAAGGTCTGTGTAAATAGCTACCCAAACATCCACCTAGATTCTCTATTATATAGAGATGTTTTGTCTTTCTAGTGCTAAGAGAAACTGAATCTTTTTCTTGATGGTAGCCATTATTTATACCCCACACAAAATTCCTCCCACTAGAATAACGGCTTGATTGGAGACGTATTCTTGATGATTGTGTAATGATTAATGCACTCCTAATTAAAATTTTGATTTCATTTCCTAAATCATATCCAACAAATATAGATTTTTCTCCAATTTATCTTCACTACCATTTGATGCAATAGTCCATTTAATCTTCTCCTTATTGGAACATAGGAATTCAGGCTTCCTTTTTTCTTCTTTGACATCTATGTTAATAAATCTGAGAGATAGAAATCACATGGAAATCAATCAAGATGAAAAATAAATCAACCATGACAATAAAAAGACAAGGTCAATGGGAGAGGGCTGCCAAATACATTTTTTTGAAATTTTCAAAACCGTTTCAACATATTTGTCTGTGTTACCTGCAATCTTTGTATCTTATTTCAAAGAGTTTTTGTTAAGTAGACATCATGCCTTGTTGAAGGATTTTCTAAATCCCAAACACAAATAAAATGCACATAGCTATAGCTTTGTTTCTCAATCAACTAGGAATACCAAAATAAAATGTGGAATAACAAAACAAATTTATTGGAGACACACAGTTGTTCATGGAAATTTTTATTTGTTCTATTAAATCAAAAAATAACATTTACAAAATGATTTCTAAAATTGAAACTACAAACTACTTTGGCATCAATCTAGAGCTACACACACACACTTACAACAATATGGAGCTTCTCAGAGATCTCTCTTCTTCTTCCTATTCATCTGGAGCTACCTGTTGCTCTCTACACACACAAAACAATATGGAGCTATCTGATGCTCCCTACACACACTCTACACTTTATTCTCAAAAAAATTCTATGTTGTTGCTACTACAACTTCTTCTTCTTGCAACTTACTATCTAACTATCACATTCCTTATTTTTGTCTATGCTTGTCTTCTTCCAAAAATTCCCTCTCAAAATTAAAATTTATCTAACATAATAAATTATAGAGTTAGGGGCATAATAGGGATGAAGATCCAAAAAAAAATGTTTTTGACAGGAGCCTCTGACAAGTAAGTGGAATAGGGGAGTTGATGTGAGAAGAGACTCAAACAAAAAATTAAATATTTCCAATGCTCCCCCTTTCACTAAGCCATCAAACAACATCATTCTTCATACAAATCAAAAACACCTAAATTTCTTCTTATGTGTTCAAAGAAATCTTTGCTCAATGGTTTGGTAAAATGTTTGCAAGCTGCTGCTCAGGCTTATAAAATTTCATTTTGATTTCACCTTTCTCAACTAATTCTCTTATGAAATGATACTTGATTTTAATGTGCTTGCTTCTTCCATGAAAAATTAGATTGTTTGTCAAAGCAATATTTGAAGCATTATCACAAAATATAGTTGTTCCATCTTTTTTTCCTTCGTTCAAATCTGATAAGGTCCTCCTTAGCCAAATAGCTTGGCATACTGCTACATTTGCTACTATATACTTAGTGTCAGCTGTAGATAAGGAAGTTATGGGTTTTTTCTTAGAATCCCATGAAATGACTCTCGATCCCAAGTGAAACACATATCTAGATGTACTCTTTCTATCATCCACACTCCCTACCTAATCACTATCCATGTAACCAACCAACCCAAATTCATTTGCTTCACTATACAAAATACCATATCCTTTGGTTCCATTCACATACCTTAGGATTCTCTTACCTTCTTGCTAATGTGACTCTTTTGGAGTCTCCATAAATCTAGATATCAGACATACACTATGCATTATATCAGGCCTAGTTGTTGTTAAATACATCAAAATTCCAACCAAATTTTTGTACATGGTTAGATTCACATTGTTTCTGCAATCTTCCTTGCTCAACTTCAAACCTAGGGCTATTGGTGTGGGGGAAGGCTTCCTATCTTGCATCCTAAACGTCTTAAAAATATCTTCTACATACTTTTCTTGAAAGATAAATATACCATCATGCATTTTTTTACTTTTATGCCTAGAAAATACCTTAAGAGATCTAAGTAGATGTCATGTCCCCGAAATAGCAAAACCATAAAGACCAAGTGTTAAAATACAAATAAATTAATAAATAAACTAAATAGCAATATTAATATTAAATATAAAATAAATGTGTATCATATAAATATAAAAATATAAAAATATGAAATAACAAATATAATAATAATATATAGGCAAATTATTGTTATTACATTCTAGTATTAAATAGCTTAATATCAAAAATAATAATAATAAATAAATATTATAATCATTACACATCAAAGATTGTAATACATTAGAATAAAATAATAATAAGATATTAGCAAATTGGTTTTATTACTATACTTTAATGTTAAAATATGTTCAATAAAACATCAAAATAAAATAATAAAATAAGTATAAATCTGAAATATCATAATTATTGGAAATAATATATTATTTTAAAAATAGATATTATTGTGATAATAAAGGCAGCAATTAAATCTAACAAAGGGATATATTTTATGAAAAGTCACCTCTTTCACCAAACAATACATTCCCCCCATGAGTCACCTACCTTGAATGGTATAAATAGAAGGAAAGAAAATGAGGAAGGGGGAAAAACATGGAGAAATACGATTTGCAATTTAGAATAGCAACAACAATGATTGTTATGCATTGGAATATAGAGCCATTTAATATATATATATATATATATATATATATTATTTAATAGGCATGCAAGTATATATGCATAGATATAGATAAATTTTATAATGAATAATATGCAATGAATAAAGAATATATATGAATAAGAAAAGAATAATTATATAAACACATATATATGAATACTAATGATGATACTTATAAGTAATGATGACTCTTCAATATAAACATAAGTAGATTATGTATAATTATGAATTGTCCTCATCCTATGATCATTTTATTATAAGGTTGAAGGAGGCGAGTAAGGAAACATGGAGAGATATAGCAATAATATTTAGCATATTTTGAATATAAACAACAAATATTGATAGTCTGATTATTGGCGTAATGTTTTCTTTAATATTATCATGATGATAATGATGTTGATATTGACTTCAAGGATTAGTAATAAAAGAAAATATATTTGATTGCTAAAAGATTGTCTTCCTTGTGTTTGCATGCTTATTGGGAGGAAGGATGTGAGGGAAGTGGTGCCTACAAACCCCACTTAAGTCTGCCCCTGGAACCCAAGCCAGGGATGGGCCTTGAAGGGGTGGAAATTCCACTCATAGTCTTCCTCGTCCCAAGGCATGGGTGGGCCATGGAGGGGTGGGATTTCCACTCATAGTCCACTGCGGCCATGGAGGGGTGGTAGGCCTGGGCCACTTATTCGCTCCCCCAACTATCCCCAATAAGTCAAGTGTTTTCCGGGGTGATGGCATGGTTAGAGAAAGCAAGTACCAGTGTTTCCACTAAGCACACCACTCTAAGTATGGAATGGTCTTAGTTTGGATGTTCAACTCGGAGCCAAGGGGTGGGTTGTCCTGAGGGGATGCTTGTGCCCTTGGGCTTAGATGGATAGCTTCGGGATGATCTACCCATGCCACTCTTTTGTTTTCATTATTACTTTTGTGATTATGCTTATATTTTGGATATCTAGATATTAATGCTAACAGATATGTTGTTAATATGGTGAATACAGGATTCTTATCTAGGGTTATTGCATTAAGAGAACATTCATTTGGAAAAGAAGAATTCTTAAACCTAATCAAAAGATGAACTCTAGGGAAAATCGAGTAAGGGACATTACAGTAGATGTCATTTCAAATTCTTTTTTCATGGCCTCTTTAAAATCAGCAATGAGAAAATCATCATCCTCATTGAATAATAAATCAACATACAAGACAATAATTAAAATCTTACCATCAACTGCCTTGATGTAAAGAGTGGGATCACCATCACTTTTGCTAAAGCCATTGCTCAACAAATATGAGTCAATCATGTTGTACCATGCTCATGGTGCTTGCTTCAACCCATAAATTGATTTCTTCAGCTTGCATACCTTGTTTTCTTGACCCAGAACTTCATAACCAGGTGGCTACTCCACATACACTTCTTCTTTCAACACTCCATTCAAGAAGGAAAACTTCACATACATTTGATACACCTTCCACTTGTGTTGGGCTACAATTGTTATGACTTCCCACATAGTTTCCATCCTTGCAACTGGAGCATATGTCTCATCATAATCTCTCCCAAACTACTACTTATATCCCTTGACAACCAATCTTTCCTTATGTGTCTCTATTCTTCCATCGGCATTGCTTTTGGTCTTATAGACCAATTTCACTCTAATTACTTGCTTATTGGGAGGAAAATTAGTTATCTCCCATATTCTAATCCTCTCTATTGCAAGTATCTCCTCATCCATAGATTCACACCATTTCTTTTCATTCACAACATCCTCAAAATAAATTAGATCACTATGAGAAAATAATGCAAAATTCATACTTTCATCAAACTCTTCATCATACCTTTAATTTTAGTAGGTCTCCCTTAGACTCTTGGTCTTTCTTGGAATTAGGGAGTTGAGAGTGGGGTCTACATTTTGACTTGTGATTTTGCTTTGCTTAAAATATCATGTCTTTGCATTGGTTTGAAGCGGTTTGGAGCAATTGGGAGCTATTGGGGCCTTCATACCATCATCTTGATGCACTTCATACTCAAGTATGTGTAGGATCATGATGGGCCAAAAAGTGGTGATATGTAAGTGATATGATGGTCCATGTGGCTGACGACTTTTTTTTAACCCAAAATTGATGAAATGAAAAGGGTTTTTAAAGGAGATCCTCAGCTTTCCACCAATATAAATTATGCTTTACTTTGAATTTAATAAATTATTATTATTCATTTTCTATTTGAATTATGGCTAAAGTCCTGATTGATAGGCTGATTGAAAAACATCTATATCTTTCAAATGGTATCACATTTTTTTAATCCGAAACATGCATCACATTCTATGCTTTGCATACTACAGGATTAAAAAAAAAAAATTGAATTTCATGAATTTTTGACCAAGTTAAGGTTGTCAGACATATGAGTTTTTATATTTTTTGAAATTGGTAATAGAAAATTCATTTACTTGGAAAAAAATTACAAAAAAATATGCATCACATCACAACATGAGTTCTCTACTTATATCTAAAATCTTATAAGAAAATATTATCATTTTATTGTGGTTAGGGTGGTCAGACAGACACCTACTTATTTTTTCCCTGAAATTTAAGTACTACTACATTGAAATTTAAAATTTTCACCAAATAGATTTTTTTTTTATAAAAAATCTAGTAGTTTAGAAACTACATTCAATTTTCTACATATTTTATTGTTACATATTTTTGAAATAATAAAGATAACTTATTCAAATTTTTACTTCAAGTTGCCTAACTCTGATTTTGTAATTTTTTATTGCCACTTAAGGGCTTGTTTTTTCCATGATGATCCTGCACATACCCACTTTTTTTCTTCATCAATCAAAGCTATCAGGAGTTGTACGAAGCTATCAGTATCTATCAATCTATCTGATGATTCATCCTCTAAGAACTCCACATCTTTGTTGATTATTTATTTTCTTGGTGACTAGATTATATAGCCTCTAGGCTTTGGCCTCTTCTCTTTTGGCACAAGTGCATATGTCACACACCTGAACAATCTCAAGTGCTCAACTGTCCACTTGCATTTTGTCAATGCCTCTTATGGAATCTTGTCACAAACTACCTTTGTACGACTTCTATTTATCAAATATATTGTTGTTGCTACAACTTCACCCAAACCTTAATTTGGGAGTCTCTTGGCTTAAAGCATACTTCTTTCCATATCCATATTTTTTTTGTTTTTCCTCTCAACCACTCCATTTTTCTATGGAATATAGGTTGTTGTTAGCTCCTTTTTAATGCCTTGTTGCTTGAGAAAATTCATGAATTGATTGGAGGTATACTCTCCCCCTCTGTTTGACATTAAGACCTTGATGAAATGTCCACTCTCATTTTCTGCCCAGTCCTTAAGCACTTTAAACTTGTCAAATGCTTCAAATTTATGTTGTAAGAAATAAAATAATGTCTATGAATGTCATAAAATATTGTCTCTTACTAATAGAAATTATTTGCATAGGGCCACACAAATCAGTGTGCACCAGCTCCAAAGGTGCTCTTTCCTTTCTAGAATTGCCTAATTGAAAAGGCTACCTATGTTTCTTGCCTAAAATGTAGGCTTCACATCTACCATTAGGTTCTACAATGGTTGGTAAACCTCCAACCATACCCTTTTTTGAAAAATATTCAAACCAGTATAATTTAAGTGTCCATACCTAAGATGCCAAAGTTTAGAAGGGTCTTGAATGACTTGCTTGAAGGTTGCTTGCTATTGTAATGTTGTACATTCTCCATGCTTGGGGTTGCAACTGCAAACTGAGCTGAGAAACATGTCTCTAACCTCAAGGGAAATATTCTATTCTTTGTCATTGGCACTAGTGCAATTATTTTCTTGCTTCCATTCTTCTCATAAATAATACATTCATCCTTTTCCATGAATACTTTGTATCCTTTTTGGATCATCTTTCCAATACTCATGAGATTGTGATTTATACCAAGAGAAAAATATACATTTTCAATCTCCTTCTTCCCACCTTGCTTGGTGTGAAACATAATAGACCCTTTCCCACAACTAGAACTATTTCATTGTTCCCCATTTTTATTTTAGACTTTACATTTTATCAATGAAAGAAAATAAACTCTCATTACCACTCATGTGGTTGCTACATCCATTTTCTAAAAACCATACCCCCTCATTTCCTTGCTCAACAATGTTGCACATGATGAAGGCCTTTTGCTAATTTTACTTTCAGAAACTTTTTCATCAGCCACATTTGCACTTTGCTTGAACTGGTCACGTTACCTTTTCCAGGACTCACTTGCATAATGACCAAACTTATGACAATAATAGCATTCAACATTTCTCTTGTCAAAATTCTAACTCGATTTTTTGTTCTTCTTGGCTTGTTCGGAGCTGGATTGAGAATTTATTTCCCCCTCTTGAATGTGTGCTCGTCCTGAGCTATCTTCTCCAACACTTCCACATCTAGATCTGCCTCTACCTCTACCTCTTGAGATTTGTTTGGAGTTGTTTCTACCTCTCCCCCTACCTCTTGTGTTGACTTGAGCCTTGAAATATTTCTCATGGGAATAATTCATAGACCTATTTAGGCACTACTCATGGATTTGCAGAGAACCCATCAGCTCATCAACAGTCAATGTTGAGAGTTCCTTTGCCTCTTCAATGAAAATAACTACTACATCAAAATTTTAGGGTAGACTTCTGAGGATTTTGTCCATAATCCTTTTCTCTTCCATGGATTATTTATTCATCCTCAACTGGTTTATCAAACTAAAGATTCTTGCGTGCAATTTTGTGATAGACTCACTCTCGTTCATTTGGAGAGTCAAAATCTCTTTGAATGATCTTAAGCTTCACCAATATGAATTTATCAGTATCTTTGTAACTATTTTGGAGGATTTCCCAAGCTTCCTTTGCATATTTATTTGTTGCTATTCTAGGAAAATGGCCTCTGTCAAGGCTACTTCAATTAGTTTCAATGCTCTTGCATCTTTCCTCCTTGTCTCCTTCAATTGGGTCTTCTGGTAGTTTATGAGGGCTAGATATGTTGCTAGATCAATCACATCATTGAACTCACTAATCACAAACTCCCACAAATTATTTGCAACCTTTATGGTCTTCATTTTCTTTTCCCAAAGATAATAGTTTTGTCCATTGAATGGTGGTGGTTGCTACCATCTCTTACTCTCTTCTCCAGCCATGTCTCAAACAAAACAAACTTTAAACACCTAGGAAATAAATGCCCAACTCACTCAAGACTTAGGTCCTTTTGGCTCTGATACCAGTCTAAAAGATTTTCTAAATACCAAACATAAATAAAATGCATAGAGCTGCAACTCTATTTCCCAATCGACTGGGAATACCAAAATAAAATGTGGAATAACAAAAGAAATTGATTGAAGACACACAATTGTTCATGCAAAATTTTGTTTGTTGTATTAAATCAAAAAATAACATTTAAAAAAATATTTCTAAACTTGAAACTACAATCTAATAACAATAATCTGTAGTTGCACACACACACACTTACAATAATCTAGAGCTTCTTAGAGCTCTCTCTTCTTCTTATTATTAATCTAGAGCTATTTGTTTCTCCTTGCACACACAGAACAATCTAGAGCTATTTTTTGGTCCCTGCGCATAATTTTCACTTTATTCTCAAAAAAATTCTCTGTTATTGCTATTATAATGTCTTCTTCTTACAAATTACTATTTAACTATTACATTCCTTCTTTTTGTCTATGCTTGTCTTCTTCCAAAAATTCCCTCCCAAAATTCAAATTTACCGAACACAATAAATTTTGGAGTCAGGGGCAGAACAGGGATGAAGATCCCAAAAAAAATTGTCATTGAAAGGAGCCTCCTAATAGGTAGGTGGAATAGGGGAGTTGACGTGATAAGAGGCTTAAATAAAAAATTAAATATTTCCAATAGTTTTTGGTTCTACATTTTACATACATGTCTATGAGAGAAGCTATGACTAGAACACTAAAGAAAAATGTACATTCCATTAATTTTTGATAAAACACCATATCCTATTTCAAAGTGTTCATTTCAAAATAGGCTAGTAGTATGCCAATGAATGCTACAAAGTTTGGCTTTACAATTTCCAAATACATTTTGTTAAAATTTTCATGAGTCTTTTAAATAAGTCCAAGTTGTGTATATATCTTTCAATCACTTCCTTCCATTCGAACATGTTCCTTTTGTTAGAATAATGTATATAATAAATAGATGATAAATAATTGGCAATTATTTGTTTAGTTAGTAGATAGTTTTATCTGATTACATAGTTGGTTACTTTATTTCATGTTAAATATTTCTTTCTTTTTGTTGATCAATATAAGAGTTTGTTCTTTGCTACTTCTCTCCATTCGATAGATGATCTGCAGATCATCAGTTGTTTCTATTTTGTTTGTAATATTTGATACCTTCAATTGGTATCAGAGCCTAGGCTAGTTGTGGTTGATTTAAGATCTTAGAAAAGAGTTTGAAGAGGAGTCAAGATTTGTTGCAGTGAATACCAAGGCCGAAAGTGAGGAAGTGAGGATTTCTTAAGCAAGTGAGGATTGCTACAAGGAAATTGCCACACTGGTGTACAAATTTGGAGATTGTTGGAGACTCAATTATTATTTTTTTTTAAATTTGGGTCAGGTTTTGTTAATTCTATTTTATTGAGTATTTTTTCTAGTTTTTACTCACAAATTTTTTGAAAAAGGATACTGCATAGTTAGTTACAAATGGTATTTTAAACTTGTGTGTTCTAGAATTTTCTGCAAGAAGATTATCAGATTTTTAAGATTGATAGGGGGATTAAATTGTATAGATAATTTGTTATGGCTAATATTGCAGGTTCATCGGGCCTGTTAATTCTTATTTTTGATGGGAAAATATTTTCTTATTGGAGTACATGAATGAAAACTTTTTGAAATTTAAAGGCTTGTGGAATGTTGTTACTAGAGGTTATGAAGTACCTAAAGATGTTGATGCACTAATTGATTAACAAAAAAGATCATTACATAACAATGAACAAAAAGATAATGAAGCTTTATTTTTAATTTAAGGTGCCATAAGTCAATCAATTTATCCTAGGATCTGTGATATTTGTAAGAAACCAAGATTAGACATGCAAACCAGAAAATACCTTTCACAAGAGAAAAATAGAAAAAGCAAGAGCAATTTGCATGAAGATGTGTAAATGAATTGTATTCAGGAATTAAGAAATTACAAAAGATGAATTTCTTTATAAAAGCAATGTATTCATAACCCTAAAGGTAAAACCTAATTTTGAACTAAAATTAGTTCAACTAAATAAATCTTACTTATTAATTAAGTAAACTAATTATTAACTAAGTAAACTTAATAAATTGTAATTAAATAATTAATTACACCAACCCCCCCTTAAGTGAATCTTAGGGAGAATGAAAAAACATGAAAATAATGCAAGGATGGTCCATGAAAGTTTGAATGGGTCTTGACTACAAGGCCATGTTAGGTACCCATTTACAAATGCAATGAATGGGAAAGAGGAGAAAACCCAGTGGAATAAAAGCCCCCCTCAATGAGATGACCGGTTACAAAGAAGCACTGAAAGAACACTAGTGGAGTAACATTTGAATCTCGAATCTAGCAAGCAAGAAAAGATACCTATATTTACAAGAAACAATATGAGATTCACTGAAGCACTTAGGTGAAATCATGAATCAACAACAAGCTCGATGCCAAGGAACACTGAAAAACTCACAAATTGGAACAACCCTAGAATCTATGAAGCAACAGTAGATGAATACATGATGCCCCCCATAAGAGGGAATGATATGATGAAAGAATCCATAAGCTATGTGTATCTCGATGTCGATGTAAAACTATGACTAAAACTGATCCATAGGAGCAAGTACCATGAAGATTCTGGAACATTAACCATAAAATGAATGGACCTTAAACTAAGATGTGACCCGATAAGAATCTGATGTG
This sequence comes from Sequoiadendron giganteum, assembly GCA_007115665.2. Classification (NCBI taxonomy): domain Eukaryota; kingdom Viridiplantae; phylum Streptophyta; class Pinopsida; order Cupressales; family Cupressaceae; genus Sequoiadendron; species Sequoiadendron giganteum. Next base: position 601,060,597 of record CM021104.1, read on the forward strand.
ATTCAGGATCATTAACCATAGGCTCTCAATCTGATATGTGAACCGATGCGAACCAAAATGTGTCAAGCTATGAGCAAGATGTGGCCAAAAGAAACCATAGAATCTAGATACAACTCATGCAATTTGTCATCAACATGAAGCTGAGATCAAAGTGCATGTCATGCAACTACACTCTAATCAAATTATTATGCAAGAATCCCCCTGATGGAACTTTACAAAGTTCATTTATTACAATACCCCATGATTGTAAAAGGAGAATATGCAAAACATGCATAGATCAAAGAGAAAATGCAAACCTAATGCATGAAAACATGAGTGCATACACAAAAAAATGTTCAATCTTCCTCCATGATAACCTTAAAAATATTTGTAGATGATGGAATCAACTTTTTGGTGTCGCTTGAAGCACAAAAAATTGATAACCGAGGAAAAAGTTGTGCCCTCTAAAGCAAAACCTACTTCATCTGACTTCAAAGGCCTACAAAACAAATCGAGAGAAAAATCTAGAAAAAATACTTGCACTAGTGGATTGGGCTTGGAACCATCTCTCCAATGGTATCTCATTTCCAAAAAATGGACTTTGCATGCTCAAGATACAACCGTTTTACTAAAAATGCTCACTTTGCCTTGAAACCAAATATTTTATTAATTTAAAGATTAAAAAAATTATAAAATATTCAGTTGTACCTACATGGCATGAAAATTGAGGCAGCACAAAAATCGAGAGGGCACAAAAATTGGGGCAGCTTTAAAATGCTCTATGCACCAAAAAATATGGCACAAAAATTGAGGTTTCTATACAGATCTGTACAGTCGTACATATTTTTTGGCAGCATTTTTGAAAATCCTCGAAAACACAAAAAATTCAATTTTCTTTATATGAAAATAGGGTTTTTGGGCCTTTTGAGCACATCTATGAGCTTTGTTTCACACTAGCATGCACCGTTTGAGAGATCAAGGTCAAAATTTCTCAAAAAGTGATGGAAAAACCCTCTGATCTAGCAAAAAACTACCATAGCTTCAAACCCTCATAGATTTGATAAATGGAGATGAAAATAAACGAAACAAAAGCTTATCCTAACTTTTTCTAGTTCTCTAAATCCAATGGAGATGCCCGATCTAATCCAAAATGCTCTAGAAATGAGCTCAAGGTATGAAACCCTTGAGGAACCCTAAACGTACTTTGTAATGATTTTCTCCAAAAACTGAGAAGGGGCTACAAATCAATGCTCTAATATCATGTTAGAAACCAAGATCAGACATGCCAACCAAAAATACCTTCCACAAGAGAAAAATAGAAAAAGAAAGAGCAATTTTCATGAAGATGTGTAAATGAATTATATTCAGAAATTAAGAAATTACAAAAGATGAATTTCTTTATAAAAGCAATGTATACATAACCCTAAAGGTAAAACCTAATTTTGAACTAAAATTAGCTCAACTAAATAGAGCTTACTTATTAGGTAAGTAAACTAATTATTACCTAAGTAAACTTTATAAAGTTTAATTAAATAATTAATTACACCAACAATATTACTCATTGAAAACAGGCTTGGAATATACTTGTAAATGCATATCAAGGTGCTCACACAAAAAAACTACAAACATTAAGGAAAAGTTTTGAAAATATTGAAATGAATGAAAATGAATCCATTAATGAATTTCTTGCTAAAGTTGAAGGGATGATAAACCAAATGAGAATTCTAGGAGATGTAAGTAATCAGCATGCGATTGAGAAAATTTTAAGAAGTTTTTCTTCCAAATTTGATAATGTTGTTTCTACTATAGAAATTCAAAAAGATCTTGCATCCATGGAAATTGATGAATTAAGTGGCATCTTATTAACAACAGAAGAGAGAATGAAAAGTGGTGAATATTATTTAGAACAATCATTTGCATCTATGGAAAATATAAGACGATTAAAAAGACATAGGGTTTTTGAGGGAAATGATTATCCTTCCAAAAATGAACATAGAGGTGCGTCTTGTAATAACTACAGGGGAAGGGGTTAAAATCGTGGACAAGGTTCTATCTTTTCATAAAGAAGTACCAATTATAGAGGTAGAAGTAGATATAGATGTAGAGATATTAGTAGATACACAAAACATGTTCAATGTTTCCATTGTAACAAATCTGGTCATTATGAGTCTGAATGTTTGCACAAACAATCTACCTAGTAATGTAGAAGACAAACAAAATATGTTTCTTTCATGTTTGAATACAAGTTATAATGAAGAAAATTTATGGTATAGTGATTCTGGTTGTTCCTCACACATGACATCTAATGAAAAATTATTTATTAACTTGGATGAAAAGCATAATAGTAGTGTTGTTTTGGGGGACAATCAATCACATGGGGCTAAAGGAAAGGGAACAATTGAAGTAGCAAATGAAAATGGTAAAGTTAAGAATATTTCTGATACTTTTCTAGTACTTGCTCTAAAAAAGAATTTGTTATTAGGTTTTTTTATATTAAGAATAAGGTGAACATCAAATACATATAAAAAAGAGCAGTAGATCCGACTGATGTTTATAGCACCAGCCCCCCTATACAATCCCTAAATAGAACCCCCATTTAAAAGTATGCTTATATAATTCCCCCCCAATACATTATAGTACCCCCCCTATACAATCCCTTTACAAAATAGCAGAGTGTTTTCCATATTAGGTGATCAACATGGTACCATAAACCTATAACAAAATGTCAGTATTGTCTCAAGTTCTAGTGTCAACTGTACAAAGACTAGTTGATGCAGGAGCTCCAGTGGTGCAAGGGCAATCCTACATCACCGAAAAATATCTTTCCTTTCATTTAGATTTTTGTAGATGTTTTTGCATTTCTGGATACCCTTTTCGTCGAAGTTGAATTCCCAGCTTTTAGAAGCGCTTTTCTGCTTTTTTCTGCTCAACTGCTATTTTTAGCAGGTGTGAATTTGAAGGCGTGCAAAGGTATAAATTTTAGGGAAGCTTCAGGACAAAAAAATAAGCGCTTTGGTGAAAGAATCGGGTCAAGATCATTCCTGGTTTGAAAGTTATTTGAGTTCTAGTTTCTGCTTTTTTCCCTAAAAACTCTTCTGAGCCCTGTTTGAGGCACTAAATGGTCCTGTATGGGCCTAGAAATCATCAGAACTAGCAAAGCGAGTTCTTACGTGTTCTTCACCTCAAGACCTTTCCAACGGTTAAAACGGTTTGAAAAACGGAGTCCCGGATCAAAAGTTATGGCTTCTAGAAGTTGGTCAATTTTAGGAAAATTGCCAATTTTCGAATTATGACTCAATTTTTGAATTTCAAATTGTAACTTTGGGCACCAAACAACCAAAACTCATTATTCAAAGGTGGTTTTTTGGCTCCAATAAGTGGGTGTTTTATTTTCGGGGGGGTTTCTAATTTGTTTTGGGGTAGCTTTTTGGGGAAAGGGCGCACAGTGAGAGAAGGGGGGATTTTGGTAGTCTTTGTAACTTTGCATGTATTGCAGAACTTGAGGATTTGAGATCCTCTGCATGTTGTTTTTCACACTCATAATATTAATAATAATCCCTGGTTGTGTGTGTTATTTTCTATGTCTCGGGTTACACCCTCATCAAGTGGTATCAGAGTGGGTTTTCTTGAGCATGTGGACAGATCGCCGATCGTGAGGTAGTTAGCACCAGGACCATGGTTTTGGGTTTGAGATATTCAAGATGCCTCCAAGAGTGGTGCATGGTAGGCGAGGTGGTGCCAGAGGTGCCAGAAATGTTGGTGGAAGAGATCCATTGGCGGCCGAGGGTTTTAGAGCCCTCTAGAGACATTGATGCGCTGCAAGGAGAGTTGAGAAGAGGGGTAAACCCTAGAAGGAGAGAAGAGAGCGAGGATGAAGAAGAGGTGGAAGATTCAGATGTAGAAGAGGAAGAAGAATCGATTGATCAAGATCAAATGCACCTGATAAGGGCCATTTCGAAGATCGAAAAAAGACCTAGAGTAGAAGTTCCTAGTTTTTCTGGAAGTCTGAACCTAGAAGAGTTGATCGACTAGATCAATGAGCTGGAAGTGTATTTTGAGTATGAAGAAGTAGAGGACCTGGATCGGGTTAAGTTTGCAAAAAACAAGCTGAAGGGCCATGCCAATATCTGGTGGAAAGAGGTCCAACTAGAAAGAAATAAGAGAGGAAAAGGAAAGATCACCAAATGGGATCGCATGGTGGAGAAACTGAAGAAGCAGTTCATAGAAATGGACTATGAATTAGATCTATTGAAGAAATTGCAAGGGTTGAAGCAAGGAAGTAGATCTGTGAAAGAATACACAGAAGATTTTCACAAGATGATCATCAGAACGGGACATGCAGAGGCCAACAAGGAGAAGGTAGCCCATTATCTTAATGGGTTATGATCGAGCATTCAAGAGGAGCTAAGCCTGGTTAGAATGACCACCATTGAGGATGCGTACCAATTTTCTCTGAGAGTTGAGGAGAAGTTAAACAGAAGATTTGAAAGCAAGCAAAAAGGACGAGGAGGTCAAAGTGGAAGGAGTAGTGGAAGATATTCTGGAAGCCGAAATGAGGATGAGAAGAAAAATGAAGACGTGGGTACCAGTCGAAGTCAAAGGAATGATAACTTCTACCGCCCTCGTGATCAAAATAGTGGTGATCAAAGAGGTAGAGGATGAGGAAGATTTGGGCAAGGACCTGGAAGAGGTGGTTTTAGAGGAACTTATTTCCAGTGTGGTGAAGAAGGGCATCGAGCCTATGAATGTCCACAACACCAAGGAAGGATAGACAAAAGGCCAGAAGGTTGTGCAAGGGTTGCACATGTAGATGAGGAGACTCAATCCGAGCATTCAGATGATGCTGAAAGGGGAGAAGCCCTAGTGGCTGAAGAGAAGGAGCCAGAACAGAGGAAGAATCTATTTCGTACAAGGTGCAAGTGTGAAGAAAAATATTGTGATGTCATTATTGACGGTGGGAGCACCGATAATTTGGTGTCAGAAGAGATGGTTACGAAGTTGAAGCTGAAGAGGGAAAGGCATCCACATCCATATCGGATTGCCTGGTTGCACAAAGACCATAAAGTTCTGGTCAATGAACAGTGCTTGGTGAAGTTCAAGATTGGAAGCTATCTTGATGAGGTACTCTATGATATCATCCCTATGGATGCATGTCACATGTTGTTGGGGAGGCTGTGGTAGTCCAACAGGCGAGCTATACATGATGGCCATGCAAAGACCTATTCCCTAATGAAGGATGGAGTCTGCCATAGGTTGAAACCCTTGAAGTAGGCTGAAGAAAAGGTATGCAGTAGTGCTAGAATTTTCTATGTTGATGGAAGGAAATTGTTAGAAGGCATGAAGCATGAGCATGTGTGTTATGCATTGATTCCTAAAATGGATAAGGAGGATAGTGTGAAGGTGCCAGTAGAAGTTTCTGGGTTATTGAATGAGTTTCAGGATATCGTTTCTGATAATGTACCTGAGGGTTTACCACTAGTGAGGAAGATCAGTCATTAGATTGAATTGATCCCAGGAGCTAGTTTGCCGAATAAAGTAGCTCACAGAATGACTCCTACAAAAAATGAGGAGTTGAATAGACAAGTTGAGGAGTTGTTGAGAAAGGGTTTGATTCGAGAGAGTGTTAGTCCATGTGCAGTACCTGCATTACTAGCACCAAAGAAGGATGGGGAGTGGAGGATGTGTACAGACTCTCAGGCCATAAACATGATAACGATCAAGTATAGATTTCCCCTGCCAAGGATGGATGACCTGATGGACTGTTTGAGTGGAGCCCAGTACTTCACAAAGATTGATCTGAAGAGCGGATATCACCAGATCTGGATTTGAGAGGGAGATGAATGGAAGACCGCCTTCAAGACCAAAGAGGGCCTATACGAGTGGTTATTCATGCCTTTTGGGCTAACCAATGCACCGAGCACATTCATGCGGCTCATGAACGAGGTATTGAAAGAGTTCATAGGAAGTTTTGTTATTGTGTATTTAGATGATATTTTGATATTTAGTAAGTCACTGGATGAGCATATAATGCATATTGGTAGAGTCTTTGAGAAGCTAAGAGAAGAAAAATTATTGATTAATCTGAAGAAGTGTAGTTTTGTGAAGGAGGAGTTAGTGTACTTTGTGTTTGTCATCTCGACAGAAGGTCTCAAGATGGACCCAGAGAAGGTGAAAGCTATTCTGGAATGGCCTACCCCAAGAACTACTACTGAGGTGAGATCTTTTCATGGTTTGGCTAGTTTTTACAAAAAGTTTATTAGGAACTTCAGTAGTATTTGTGCACCCCTGACTGAAACAATGAGAGGGGATAGAAAATAGTTCAAGTGGAGCACTGGAGCAACAAAGAGTTTTGATCTATTGAAGCAGAAGGTGATAGAACAACCTATTTTATCCCTCTTAGATTTCAATAAGGTATTTCAAGTGGATTGTGATATCAGTGGTTGTGCTATTGGAGCAGTGTTAAGCCAAGAAGGTAAGCCCATTGCCTATTTCAGTGAAAAGTTAAATGATGCAAAGAGAAAGTACTCTGTATATGATCAAGAATTTTATGCAATAGTTCAACCATTAAAGAAATGGAGACATTATCTATTAGTGAAGGAATTTGTTCTGTATACTGATCATCAAGAATTATAGTACCTAAGTAGTCAAGGAAAATTAAATCAGAGGCATATGAAATGGGTAGAATTTTTGCAAAGTTATACCTTTGTTTTAAAGCATAGGAGTGGGAAGTCAAATCAGGTTGCAGATGCCTTAAGTAGGAGGCATACACTGTTGACATAAATGTAGATTGAGGTAGTTGGGTTCGGTGAACTCAAGACATTATATCCAGAAGATCTTGGTTTTGGAGAGGCTTGGAAAGCTTGCAAGGAGCCTATTATAGTTGACAGGATAAAGTGGTTGGATTTCATAATTCAGGAAGGCATGTTGTTTAAGGGAAGTCAATTGTGTATTCTGAGGAGTTCCATGAGGGAGAACCTGATAAAGGAGAAGCACAGTGGAGGAATGGCAGGACATTTTGGTTGGGATAAGACCAGTGCCATTATCAGTGAGCATTATTATTGGCCTCAGTTATCACAGGATGTGAAGAAGTTTGTGGAGAGTTGTAGGGTATGTCAAATGGCTAAAAGAGTGAGCCAGAATACAGGGTTGTATCAAACCTTACTAGTACCAGAGAGGCCATGGGAGGATATAAGTATGGACTTTGTTCTTGGTTTGCCAAGGACACAAAGAGGGAATGATTCAGTATTTGTGGTAGTTGACAGGTTTTCAAAGATGGCACATTTCATCCCATGCCAGAAGACCCATGATGCAGTCCACATTGCTGACTTGTTCTTCAGAGAGGTGGTGAGGCTACATGGTCTACCAAAGAGTATAGTCTCATATCGTGACACCAAATTCGTTGGATACTTTTGGAGGACCTTATGGAAGAAGTTGAAAACAAAGTTGAAGTTCAGTTCTGCACACCATCCGTAGACTGATGGGCAAACTGAGGTTGTGAACAAAAGTTTGGGTAACCTACTTAGATGCTTGGTAAGAGATAAACCCAAGGGATGGGACTTGATCTTACCCCAGGCAGAATTTGCTTACAACAATTCTGTCAATAGAAGCACTGGTAGATCACCATTCTAGATTGTGTATGGAGGTAGTCCCAGGACTGCTCCAGAACTGAGAAAGATGGACCAAGAGAAGAAGACAAGTGTTGAAGCTGAAGATTTTGTAGAGCACATCAAGAATATGCATGAGAAGGTAAAAGAACATATTAACAAGATGAATATGTAGTATAAGGCTAAGGCAGATCAGAAGAGGAGGTATAAGGAGTTTCAGATTGGTGATGAAGTGATGGTCCACTTGAGGAAAGAAAGGTTTCCAGTGGGAACCTATAACAAGTTGAAGATGAAGAAGTTCGGTCCTTGTAAAATTTTGAAGAGGCATGATTCAGGAAATGCATATGAGGTAGAGTTGCCAAATGGATTCAACATTTCCCCTGTGTTCAACATTGCAAATTTGATAGAGTATCATGATGGTGGCACAGAGGAACTATTAGCAATAGAACAGTGTGGCATTCTAGCACCTACTTCAGAGAAGGAGGAGATTGAAGAAATCTTGGATAGTCGTGTGGGAAGGAGTACCAGAAACAGGCAGTATGAAGAATATCTAGTGAAGTGGAGAGGAAGGCCTATGGAAGATTCATCCTGGTTGTCTAAGGCAGAGGTTGACCGTTTGGGTTTTCCTCAACCATCTGAGACGGGATGGGGTCACTTCTCAAATTACCCTGGGTGTCTGATGTAGGAGCATCCAGTGGTACAAGGGAAATCCTACATCACCCAAAAATATCTTTACTTTCATTTAGATTTTTGTAGATTTTTTTGCATTTTTGGATACCCTTTTCATTGAAGTTGAATTCCCAACTTTCAGAACCGCTTTTTTGCTTTTTTTTTTCTCAACTACTATTTTTAGCAAGTGTGAATTTGAAGGCTTGCAAAGGTATAAATTTTAGGTAAGCTTCATGACAGAAAAATAAGCGCTTTGGTGAAAGAATCGGGTCAAGATCATTCCTAGTTTGAAAGTTATTTGAGTTCCAGTTTCTGCTTTTTGCCCTGAAAACTCTTCCGAGCCCTATTTGAGGCACTAAACGGTCTCGTATGGGCCCAAAAATAATCTGAACCAATGGAGCGGGTTCTTAATGCATTCTTCACCTCGGGACCTTTCCAACGGTTAAAACGGTTCAAAAAACGGAGTCCTGGATCAAAAGTTATGGCTTCCGGAAGTTGGTCAATTTTTGGAAAATTGCCAATTTTCGAATTATGACTCAATTTTTGAATTTCAAATTGTAACTTTGGGCGCCAAACCGCCAAAAATCATTATTCAAAGGTGGTTTTTTGGCTCCAATGAGCTGTTTTATTTTGGGGGGGGGGGTTTCTAATTTGTTTTAGGGTTGCTTTTTGGGGAAAGGGCGCACAGTGAGAGAAGGGGGGATTTTGGTAGTCTTTGTAATTTTGCGTTTACTGCAGAACTTGAGGATTTGAGATCCTCTGCACGTAAGGTTTTCACACTCAAAATATTAATAATAATCCCTGGTTGTGTGTGTTATTTTCTATGTCTCGAGTTGCACCCTCATCACTAGTATTATATAGCATTAATAGACATTACAAAATAAAAAGATATAAATTTGCCCGAAGAATAGATCTATTGCTTCTTTGGAGGAACACTGCTATTACACAGGACCAACAGAGCTTCAGTTGCACTATGATCATTAGTGGCTGGTTGCACACCCATACCCCAGTTACTCTCCTTCCTATTCTGACCACCACCAATATCATGTCTAAAAGAATGGAGAGCCTTCAAGAAGATATCCACTCCAGGGTGGCCCTTAGGCCACATATGTCCATATCTAGCCTCCATAATATCAATAGTAACCTATCTATTCTCAAGGTAATGCCAAAATTTCTCCTTGGAAAGCTCCACAGTCATATGTACTTGCATGACAATATTATGGAAGATGAGTCCTCTGAAAGACTTAGTAAGCACCCTCCTTTTCTCTTGAAACTTGTCCTCATTTCTAGCCTTCTAGATGAACCAAAGAATAATTTAGAAGAAAAGAATAACCAAAATAATGCAGTAGTATTTCCCATTGCTAGATTTTGAAAAAGAATCTTCTCAAGAAGTGGGTGTCTATTATTGTCCCAAATATCTTGTTTATCATAGAATATTTCCTAAATTTCCTTCACAAAAATGCAATAAAAAAATGTGTTTAATTATTCTAGGAGTTCTACATATACTGCATATATCGATGTCATTAAAGTTGGTTCTGAATGGTATCCTCTACAAGATAAGTAGCCATCTAAGCAAGCAATATTTTCTTCTAATTGTTTAGACCAATTATTCTAAAAAAATGGATTGTCAGTATTGTTTATTCCAGTTAACTTTCCATATTTGATTTAAATATTTTGTCAAATCAACATGTTCAGTGAACATAGACTACATATCCTTAGCTTTTTCTTTCATAATGTTATCACCGTTTTTCCATTGGAAGTCCATGTATTGGGTATTTAATCATTATATTTTACAGGGAATTGTATTTTTTTGCATGTCTCTCTGAGAACTGAATAAGTTCTCCAATTAGTAAGAGGGATATTAAATTTTGTGCATAAGTCATTCCATCTTTTGAGTCTTCCATCTTTCAAGAGATGTTTAAAGCATTGAATTCCTTTGCATTTCCAACCCTTAGCAAAGAACCCTTGAATTAAAGCCAAGGGTTTCCCATTATGTTCAAGATTCCACCATATAGATCTAATGATTTGGATGACCCCATTGCCTCCTGAGGTAAAGTGGAAATTAGTGAGTCGAGTCTTCATTACTTCCCAAACCTTCCAAATGGTTTTTAAAACATTAGAACCAATAGGTAATATGGCCTCCTTCCTACTAAGAATGTCATTGAAGGGTAAAGACTTCCATGCTTTAGCATGCTTAGGAGTAGCATTAGAAATATTCTATCTAGCAAACACCTTACAAGGTTTATCTCCTTCTAGGGCACCAAGGACCCATTTTGTAGCCAACACAATACCTTGTAATCTAAGATCCTTTAGTCCCAAACCAACTTTAGATTTCTCCACTATACACCACTCCTAATTCACCGAGTGTTGTTTCCTTTTTCCTTTACCATCATACCAAATAAAGGCCCTTACCTATTTTTTAATTTCATTAATCTAATATGAATTGAAAAACCACACTGAGGTAAAGTAGATACTATAGGAGGATAGTATCTTCTGACAGATTTGGATTCTCCTAGCCAAAGATAAAAAATTCCTATTCCACTTGGAAATCTTCCTTTCAATCTTATCTTTGACCCAATGCCACATTTCCTTGATATTATAATAAACTACAAATGGGATGCCAAGGTATCTCACAATCTTGTGTGCCCCCCCCCATTGAAGGCCATAGTTGTTGATCCAGCTAGGGGCCATCTCTATAGCCTAGGAGATGAGACTTAGAGGGAGAAATTTTGGCCCTTGAGGCAAGGCAAAACACATCTAGCTTGCCCAATAAATTTGAGAGTTTGGCTTCATCCAAGGATACAAAAATTGAAGTATCATCTACAAATTGGACATTAAGGAGATCATTCTCATCAGGCATTCTAACACCTCTCATTCCCGGGATGGATGAGCTTTCCCTTAGTACATAATTTAGGGAATTTGATGAAATTACAAAAAGAGTCGAGGCAAGAGGATACCCTTGTCTTATAGACATTTCAAGTAGAATTTCTTGAGATGGGGTTCCATTTACATCAACTTGAGCAGTGACATTCATAAAAAGAGTTATGACCATATGGAAAAATGAATCAGGAAATCCAAAATCCTTCAACATTAATAGTACAAAACCCCACTCAATTCTATCATAAGCTTTTTCAAAATCTAAAAGCAGCATTCCAACATTTTTTTCTAGTACACCTTTCCCAATTCAAGGCCTCCCAACTAGTGATAAAATTCTCAAGGATGTATCTCCCTTTTATAAACTCTGTTTGAGTAGGGGTATGTGTAGGATCATCATGGAAAAAGCAAGCCCTTAAGTGGTAATAAAAATTCAAAAAATCAGAGTTGGGCAACTTGAAATAAAAATTTGAATAAGTTATCTATATTATTTCAAAAATATGTAAGAATACAATATGTGGAAAATTGAATGTAGTTTCTAAACTACTGGGTTAATTTTTGTAAAAAAAAAACTATTTGGTGAAAATTTGAAATTTCAATGGAGTAGTACTAAAATTTTAGGGAAAAAATAAGAAGTAGGTGTCTGTCTGACCACCCTAACCATAATAAAATTATAATATTTGTTTATAATATTTTAGATATAAGTAGAGGACTCATGTCCGGATGTGATGCATATTTTTTTGTAATTTTTTTTCAAATAAATAATTAATTATGAATTTTTTATTACAACTTTTTAAAAATATAAAAACTCGTATGTCTGACCACCTTAACTTGGTCAAAACTTAATGGAATTCATTTTATTTTTTTAATCCTATAGTATGCGAAGCATAGAATGTGATGCATGTTTTGGATTCAAAAAATGTGATACCGTTTGAAAGCTATAGATGTTTTTCTATCAGACTATCAATCAGGACTTTAGTCATAATTCTAATAAAAAATAAATAATAATTATTTATTAGATTCGAAGTAAAATATAATTTATATTGATAGAAAGCTGAGAAGCTCCTTTACAAACCCTTTTCATTTCATCAATTTTAGGTAAAATAAAAGTCGCCAGCCACATGGGCGAAGTCTGGAAAAGCAAGGTGAGTTGTTAAACACGTTTTACGTGTTGACTTTTTAGGATTGGTAGGTCCGAACCAAATCCTGAGTGTAATACCAAGCATAATCCCTAGGCATTAAAATTTGTGTCAGAATATCGGATATCGGATTCAAATCGGATATCCGATTCAAATCCGATATCGGATTTGAATTCGATATATGATATCTTTTAGATCAGTTTTAAAACAATTTATACAATATTTAATATATGATTTAAAAATGCAATTAAGTTTATAATTTAATATATATAATATCCAATAAATTTTATAATGTAATATATTTAATATACAATTTATGATAATATCTTACCGAATTATGTATTTAATATATAATATATTATTAAATGAATAATATTTAAATATTATTTCAATATTTTAGTTAATCTATAAATATTTTAATATTATTTCAATATTTTAGTTAATCCATAAATATTTAAATATATATATTACCAATTTATAAAATATTTAAATATTATCTCTTTCCCTCTCACTCTCTCCACCTCTATCTCTCTCAAGTCTCTAAATCAATCACTCCTCTCTCTCTCACTCTCTATCTCTCACCCTCTCACTCTCCCCTCTCCTTCTCACTCCCTCTCCTTCTATCTCTCCCTCTCTCCCTCTCCCTCTCCCTCTCCCTCTCTCCCTCTCTCCCTCTCCATCTCCCTCTCCCTCTCTCCCTCAACTCTAAACCTCTCTCTCCCTCTCCCCTCTCCCTCTCCCTCTCCCTCCCCCTCCTCTCTCTCTCTCCTCTCCTCTCCTCTCCCCTCTCCCACTCTCCTCTCACTCTCTCTCCCTCTCCCACTCTCCCTCTCACTCTCTCCTCTCTCTCCCTCTCCCTTTCCCACTCTCCTCCCACTCTCCCAGCCTCCCTCTCCCTCTCTCTCTCTCTCTCTCTCACTCTCCTTCTCCCATTCTCCCTCTCTCCCTCTCCCTCTCCCTCTCATATCCCAATGAGCACGATAGAGGTCCCACTTCTTCTTGAATGTAGAGGCACCATCTGACCCTTTATCTCCATTCCTCTTGAAGCATCTTTTCTTTCCTCCTTTTCCTTCCTTCTTCGAGGATTGAGCGAAAAGAACATGAATGTCTTCATTTGTAGGGCTTTGTCCAATACCTCTCGCAACCAACCTTGACTCCTCTTGAATACAATTAGCCCTCAACCGATCAAACTTGGGAAGTTTCGATCTCACGTTGATTCCTTGAATGTAAGACTCCCAAGATGAAGGAAGACCATTAAGAGCCAACATGGTCAAATCTTTGTCATCAACAATATGACCATTTGTCTCGCTGTCTTCAACTTAGAAATCAAATAATACAATTGAAAGAACTCAAAAAATGAAACACAGAAGACAATAAACACAACAAGAAATTTGCTTACAACTCGGGCCCAACTCATGGCTGAATTTGATACAATGAATAATAACACCTCTTGTAGATGCAAAGATACAATCGAATATGCTTCTCCTTGAAATCAGTCTGCTGCTACAAGATGAATCGTTGTTGCTCAAGTGCAAACTTTTGCTTGGATTGTAAATTATGCTGAATGAACTTGATTGAGGAAATGAACAAACATCACCTCGTATCTATACAAAATAAGGTGACTCTTCAAGGAGGTCGGCCTCTCTTGAAAATAATAAATTACAAAATAATATAAAGGAAGGTCGACCTCATCCATTTAAATAAAATGAGTATAAATTAAATAGCCATAGGCTATCATTTAATTTATTACAACTTAATGTGATCGCTATCATGTATGAAAAATGTGGTAGCATAGACAAGGCAGTGGACTATTTGAAAAAAAGCTTCAAAGAAATGTGGTCTCATAGAATTCAATGACAAACAAATGCAATTGACAACTGCTCATAGTTTTTAGTTATGCAATGTGAAGTAATTTCATAACTGCTTAGGTTGACTTTGTAAGAACTATATTGTAATTGAAAAATTTACATCTATGAACATCTAGTTGTTATTTATGTAATGTGAAGTAATGATTTGAGTTTGAAAGATGTGTAATGCAATGTAATTAGTGATATAAATATAAACTACATAATATAACCATTCAGTTTTAAGCTATTGTACATTGATATTTAACCATTGCTCAAGATAAAAATTTCAAAGAGTTTAATCATGCACATGAGGAACAAATTAAATTTCGATTGTCAATATCTATATATCAAATTATCCAATAATCAAGTGTATGTCGATTTACAAAAATGGCATCGATGCCAACTCAAACAAAGTTTTACAAAATGTGGCATATGCCATCTCAATATGTATTCAAAATTTACATGCGAAAATGTCTATCTCATCCTAAACTATTAGTGGATCATCAAAATGGAGCCTCTTTGAAGCACTCGTTGGCTCTGAAGGTAGCTACACAAGAAAAATTCAAACCACAATTGAGATTAGTTATACTATATAATTTAAAATCGAATAATTAACATCAAAATCACTATACATTGAATTTTAATTGAACTCTAAAATTGAAATCTTGATTACCTAAAATATACGTCTCTTCAAAGGGTCAGAATTCCTAGAATATACCAAATCAACTTTTGAAATTCCAATCTATATATGTGAACAAAAACATAAAATTGATCCAAGTTAGCATACGATTATTGGTAATAGGAACTTATTTACCAAACACAAAATAAAATAAGCACATACCTCTTTAGGTTGATCTTTTTCTTTATCTCCTTCAAGTGTTTCAACACCTCCTCCTAGAGGTGTTTCAACATCTACTCCTTGAGGTGTTCCAATAACTACTCCTTTAGGCGATGCGTCCCTTGTCATCATATCTATATAGCTCATAATTGCCTATACATAAAATTGACAAGTACATATGAAACTACCAATCTATGTTGACGTATGTATAATCAATATAAGATCTTAAAAATATTAATTCAATCCAATTTGAGTTCAATTACCTTCCCCTTATCTAGATTTGCACCTCCATAGTCTGGATGAGGCTACACCTCACTTGCACTAGGTATTTCCTATAGGAGGAAAACAAGATAAACATATAAGTTATTATATAATTTCATTAATGACAATTCAAATGACAAGAAAGTATATAATATAAAATGTAAATGAGTGAGTGCAAAAATATATACTGCGTGTGTGTCCAAGCCAAATGAAATGGCCTTGAGGGTGCTATCAGTCACTTGTGTGAGCTCCTCCTCATACATCAACTGTTAAATAGACCATGTAAATAAATATTAGTACTTGATACTATCTCTTATTAATATTCATTTAAAAACAAATGAAAATTATGAAATTACAACTTAAATCTTACCTGTCTCACTATTCCAACATCTCCCTCTCTAGCAGGAGAGGACTTTGTAGGGTGCGCTCCACTCCCCTGCGACTGATCTATAATGTCCACATCATGGAGGTCATAATCATAAGTGTCCAAGGGATGCTCAATGGGTTGTACAAGAGGACCCAAGCATATTTGGTGGCACATAGTGCAAGTATGTGGCACACAAATATGTGGACCTGAGGAGGATGATGCAATAGCACTCGAGCCTTCGCCAACATCACCAAAATGTGGCTGAGCTACTGTAGAAGCATGTGAAACCAAATGACCACTCAAAGAGTGAATAGCCTGAATATTCTGTGTGGATGCATCCTGGATAATCTCTAGATGATATATTGGAGGTGGTGGAGGAAGGGGAACATTTGGGCATGGGACTACTCTAACTGCCCCTGGTCTATCTTGGGGCATACCTCCACCGACACCCTGGAAGGGTTTAATGTCAAAGTAATTGACATGATGCCCTAACACAAACTCAACATATAATTTTTTAATAAAATAAAATGGTATATCGAAATTATTGTTCAGTGGTTTATCAAAAACCATACACCAATGATCCCAAAAGTTAGCTACAATGTCCCTATGCATGCACCATTTTACGGAAAGTTTTATTTTATTAACATTCACTGGCAAACTGGTGCGGGGCTCAATGAATAAAGAGGCTATTTGGGTTTTGGTTATTTGGAGATATTTCACATCATCGTAAGACAATCCACATCAATAATATTCCCTCCTGTCTTCTCGCCACGAATAAAAGGAATTATGTTGGGTGGAAAGGGTTTCTATATTTTTAATTATTTCCTTCAATGTGTTTGTCATATCTCTCAATTGAGGCATTGTCTGATAATTTCACAAATGCTCCTCAATTGCCCCAATTTTTCACCAATTAAGTCTTCAATTGGTGGCTGCGGAGGTGGTGGAGCATTTGGCTATGGAGGTGGTGGAGCATTTGGCATTTGTGGATTTTCATTCGCATCCATAATACCTGATTAAAGTTTAAAACTAATTAAACTAATTGAAATTACACAATATAAATGAAATTATAGTAAAAAAACCATAGTTTTTAATAAAAATCCAAAAAAAACCATACTTTTTCACAAAAATCAATAACAAACTCTAATTTTTGATAAAAATACATCAACAACACTAATTTTTAATCAAGATCCATTTCAAAACATTAATTTTTAATAAAAAATCAATGTAAACTCTAGTTTATTTTTTAAATCAATAGAAAACCCTATTTTTGAAAAAAAATTAATAAAACCTACTTAAACTTAAGATAATCTACTTGAAAAATTGATTACAAGATTGAAAAAACCAAATAATTACCTTTGAAATTAGATATCTGATCAAAGCAGATATCGGATTTTGGGTTTTCCTTGTGCGCCCGCATGCAAACTATGAGAAATGAAGTTGAAAGAGTCGGTTATTTTTTATCTACTGTTTCCAAAAATCGGATATCCGATTTGGATCGGATATCCGATTTGTGGAAACTAGGTTTGGTTTTTGGTTTGGGTAAATGTACTGACAACTAAAACCTAGAAAAGTCAACTCGGCATTTCCGCGTTTTTGAGTCGATCCAAAACATGATTTTTTCTCATTGCCACTTTTTGGCCCATCATGATCGTGCACATACCCATAGAGTTAATGATTGAAGGGAGAACAAGAGCCACTTTGTCAGCAAAAATCTTGTCTAGGAGTTTGTATGAGACATTCAGTAGTGTTATGGGTCTCCAATTTTTTACCAATGTTTTATCTCCTTCCTTAGGAATTAGTTTGATCAACCTTTGTTAATTTGATTGCCAAGGGTTACCATTTCATGCTTCTTTTTATACAAGGAGAAGATTGTCTGTAACCCAATCCATGAAGGATTTATTAAATTATATGGGGAGGCCATCAGATCCTGAAGATTTATCATTCTTAAGAGAAAGGATAGCTCTTCCGAGTTCATGCATAGTGACATCCTTTCCAAGTTCATCAGCCATGTCCAAGTTCACTTTTTGAGGAATAGACTTTTCAATAAATTGCCTTGCTTGGATATTGGCATTAGTCTCTCCATCAGTGGAGAAGATATTTTTATAAAAGAGGAAGAATTGAGTTCTTATTTCCTTAGGATTACTTACAGTGGCATCATTTACAGTAAGCCAATCAATTTGTTCTTTGGCCTATTTCTCTTTTATGAATCTGAAAAAAGTTCTTGGTGCCTTTATCCCAATTTTCAAGCCATTTCCGCTTTGACCTAACCCTTAGGCCCTTGACTTTAGAATTTTGTAGCTTCCTAAGGGATCACTTGGCCAAACTCACTATGTTGCGAGATCTTCATTTATAGGGCCCAGTTGCAGTTCTCTCTCTGCTTGTAAAAGTCTATCTTGGAGGAGAGACTCCTCTCTTTGGAAATCCTTAGCTTTCTTTTTCCAATGGTCTGATACAAGGTTTTGCAGCCTTCAGTATTCAAGTTCCATCTATCAATATGGGAGAGTTTTTGGTGTTGCCATATATTAACTTGTCTCAAACACACAATGGAATTTTTACAATCAATGTCATTAAGAAGAGTAGTGTTAAGATATAAAATACCATTTTCTTTGGCATTCTTAGGGGCACCTTTCTTAAAACATAATTTTTTATTAGTTGGTTATATGCTTGAACAAAATTATCAAGCTTTTTTTGACAAAAAACGAATGTGTTATTAAAGATAAGTCACAAAACTATGCAGTGGTTGCATGAGCACATATGACAAGTGATTGTATGTTTCCTCTTCATTTTTATTCAAGAAAATAAGTTATGAGTAATATAGAGGTGCATGATAGTCAGTTGTGGCATCAAAGGTATGGACATCTCAGTTTTGGTGGTTTAATTTTTCTTAAAAAGAAACATATGGTTGAAGGATTTCCATTTCTTAAGAATACACAAAACATATGTGAAGAATGTTTGTTTGAAAAAGAACATAAAAATAATTTTTTGATTGTTTTTTCAAGAAGGGAAATAAAACCACTTGAAGTCATTCATACTTATTTATTTGGTCCTATGGAAACTCTCTCACTGAATAAATCTAAGTATTTTCTCACTTTCATAGATATTTTTTCTCATAAAACATGGATCTATTGGTTGACTGATAAATCAAAAGTTTTTAATAAGTTTCTCAAGTTTAAACAACTAGTTGAAAAAAAAAGTGGTGAATTCATTAAGGCCATTAGATTAGATAATAGGGGAGAGTATAGGTCCAATGTATTTTTTGTTTTGTGTAGAGAACATGGGATTCAAAGAGAATTTACCACCTCCTACACTCCACAACAAAATGGAGTTTCTCAAAGAAAAAATAGAACTATAGTTGAAATGGAAAGAAGCATTTTGAAAAAAATGGCTTAGAAGATAAATATTACATAGAGTGAAAAACATATTTGTCTGTGGTGGGTGGGAGAGGCCTTCCGTGACCTGTAAGTCCCATGCATGGTAATTTTCCAATCTCCATGTGTGTTCTACTTCTTTGATCGAGGGTGTTCGGTGGTTATATATGGGAAAGGGGTGCTTAGAGCTTTAGAGGGGTGTTTTCTACCTGCAAGGGTGGATTTTTTTTTCTTGTGGTTTCCTTTGTGGATTGGTGTTTTATGGTGGGGCTTCAGGTTTTAATTAGTCTAGTGTTGGCTAGAGGTAGTGGGTTGATCAATGGCCCTTCTTCGGGTATGAAAGCTCAACATGAGATGTTTTATGTGGGGGAGGGCCCTAAATTAAAGAAAGTGAATGGTTGTTTTCCTAGAGCCAGGATAGGCTAGTTTTGGTCATTTCTCTTGAATTTGTTGTTGATGATGTCTCTTATTGGAGTATACATGCTCTTATATGCAAATTTCTTCGGATTTGTATACCTTTGTCAGCTTTGGATGCTTGGATTAGGTGTTTGTGGCAGGTTGAGGGAGTCATGGATCTTATGGTGGCTTCAAACAATTACTTTGTGGTTGTTTTTTCCAATATGACTAATAGGAATTAGGTTTTTGAGGGAGAACCCTACTTTTATAATCATGTTGCTTTGTCTATCAAACCCTTACATATGGGTTTTAATTTAGCTGAAGACTTGTCATCGAGGGTTCCTATTTGGGTCCATTTTTCATGGCTTCCCTTGGAGTTCTAGAGAGAAGATATTTTACAACAGATTGTTGCTCTTCTTGGCAAGCTTGTTGTACTTGCTCAAAAAACCCTTGAAAAAAAAAGTGATTTCTTTTTGTAACACCCCTCTTTTTTTCTCTTATGTTAGATTAAGATGCTTTATTATTTTATCATTTCTTATAGAGTGATACAAACTATGTGTGTTATGAGATGTACTTTCCTTGATGTTATACTTGACATGATTTTATTAAAAATAATGTTGGTTTATTATGACATGATTATTGCTTATGAGTTTTATTAATGATGGACGTGTCAATTTGGTGATACTATATTGGTGAAGGGGACATGATTGCATCACTCGCTTGCGAGCGCCCTGTGATTCTGTGATTTCCTCTTCATGGTGTATTTTATAATGATTTTATATGCATGTGCTATTGATGCCTTGGATATAGGTTTGCAGGTACATGACATCGACTCCACCTGGCTTCACAAGTTTGAGTGTGTCGACCCAACAGTATGATGATTGGGAGATAGTAACTAGGTTACCTATGTCAAGTCTACACCCTAGCCTTAGTGGGTTGTCAGTCGAGTCTATTGTATCTTTGGGTGCTTTTTTTAATATTATTTAACTCTGAAGTGTTCTTGAGTATGGAAATTAATACTTAGAATTATTGCTTTAAATAGTGTTGATATTTATTTAAATTAAAATTATACATTGTGGATAGAAGTTTTTGTTTAAGTTAATTAATTAGATTTGATTTATTTAGTTAATTAAATTTAATCCAATGGGTTGAATTTATTTACTAAATAATTAAAATTAATTAATTAAATATGTTGTTGAGAAAATTAAAAGCAAAGGAGAAATTAATTTAATTTTAAATTGTAAATTTCAATTAGTGCTAATTAATTTCAATTTGGAATTAAATTGTAATTAGAAATTATTTTAACATGCAAAAAGGCTTTGAGAAAATATATGTGGTTGTTGAAAAGATATTTTTAAATTGACATGTGTGAGAAGAATTAATTATTTACTTTGGTTGAGAAATTGTTTTGGAGGGAATTTAATTGAGAGAGGAAAGAAGTTTCTTCACGGGAGATTTTTGGAGAAAAAAAGTTATTATTTTTTAGAGAGGTTTTGGTTGAAAATTGATAAAAAAGCAAAGGGGGTTTTCAAGAATTTTGGGGGTTTTCTGTATTTTTACATCTTCCTATCCAAAGTGGTGATTTTGGGAAAATCTTTGGAAATTGATCTCTGAAGGGGAGGCTCTGCTTCAACTTTCTTTTCCTCAAGCTTCAGGAAAATAGGTTCTTTTAAGTTTTATTTTATTTATTTAATTGTTTGAGAAAGATTGTCTATTCAATTTTGTAGAAGCTTTGCTTAAAATGGTTTAATTGAGATTGAAAGATTGCCTGTGGAAGAAGTTTTTGTGTTTTGTTTGTAGAAGCTTTAAATTGTTTTCAAAAAATTGAAAGGCTTCTTTATTGTTGAATTGCTGTCAAAAAATTCAAAGGAAAAACAATTTGTGATTTAAGAATTTATTTTTAGTTTTTGAAAGCCTCTGTGTAAATTTAGAGGGAAGTGATTTTAGAAATCTTCTGGGAATTTGTTTAAATTTGCCTATAGAAGTTTTGTTAAATTTTATTATTATGAAGTATGTGTAACTTTTCTTTTAGAAATTGAAACCCTTTCATAAATTTGGGAAAATGGTTATTGTTATTGTGAAAATTTCCCTTAGGAAAGATTGGTTGCTCAGTTAAACATTTGCCTCTAGATGGCTTTCTTCAAAAAAAAATTCCCCAATTTAAACTATTGATTGAAATTCCTTAATATATATATATATATATATATTATATACGTATAAATATGAATATATATTGTTTATATATACAAGATATACATATATATTTTATTAATTTAAGAATATTTAGCAATGTTTTTGTTGTCGCCATACGGCGTCTTTTAATCTAATGCGCTGCAAAATTCATGTTTTTTTTTTACCGAATGTCAATGGTTTGGGTAGTGTTTTAGGGAGGGAATGGGGGGAGTGCTGCCTACCTCCCCATCCCCTAAGGGGAGGAGGCAACGCTGCCTTCCTCTCCCTGTTGCACCACACAGAAAGTGTGGGCTCGATTTTGTGCAAACACAGCCGGCCCACAAACCTTTTTTTTATTTTGTTTTATTTTATTGTTAATTTTGGCGATTACTTTTATGTTCTCCGCTTTTCATTGGGTTTCAAACTTTATGAATTATAAGGTGAAATATATATATATCAATTATTTAGTTTTGTTCATTAATGTTTTATTTATTTATTGTGTAATCTTTGAATATGGATATGTTGTTATATATATTATATATATATATATATACATATTCATTGTATATTTTTAAATATATATATTTTGATTAATTTTATTTAAATTGTAAATTGTGAAAATTGGATAAGGGAATTATATTTAACTATTTAATTCTTTATAGGTTAATTAGTTGGTTTTGGTAATGTTATTTTAATAGAATGAATGCATGATTAGAATTAATTTAATTGCATGATCTAATCTATTAGAGGAAATAGATATGGTATTAAATGAAATTGTGGAAATATGTGCTTTATTTAAATGATATAATTCTTTTGTAGGAACATATATTTTATTATCTAAAATTCAGGAAATAGGAGAAATAGATAGTGGGATGTTTATCTTTAATTAAAGGAGTCTTTTAGTTAATTTGGTAATTTGGGATAAGTGGGATGTGCTATTGTATTTAATTGTTCTATTGCCTGAAAGAAAATTGGTGTTAAATTAGTACACTGTGAATGTTAAACTATTGTGTCGTTAAGATGTGCTTGAGAATTCTTTTGTGACTTTTTGGGGTAAATTGAGTAGAGGCATTAGATGAGGTTTTGAATTCTTCCTATTGTGGTATGTTTAATTTGAGAGTTATCATTTCATGGTCTTGTCTTTTGTAGTTCTTTATAGTAGTGAGGATTGTCATTTTCAGTGAGTCACCTGGTTTCCATGAATGGGGAATGATTTGGTTCTTCTTTGAATGGATTTGTTGGATTATTTGTACCTCCTTATTTTGGAGTGGTGATGAATCACATGATAACCATAGGAGGGTGAAGCTCAATGGGGGCTAAGATCTGGAATGATCTGAAGAGTAACTCATGTATCTTGAGTGGTTTTCTCCTAGGTTAATAGTATGTTTAGGTTATTGGTGAGTCATACTGTTAAACTCAAGTAGCAATGTATTCTTGAGTTAGTGTTGTTCTTGTGGTGGTTTAGTTTAGTGTTGAGTCAGTCTATGACTAGAGGTTGTAGGGATTGTCCTTGTATCTATGTTACTATCTCCTAGCATGGGGGGTGGGCCTTTGGGTACCACTTGGGTGGGAGGAACGTGCACCCTACACCGTTGGGTCCCCCTTTTGATTTGCAAATTGCGTTGCGAGGTTTTCTTGTGGAGAGCTCGTAGTGGTTTCATTATTTAGTTCAAGCTTTCCATTTACTTCAGTTTAGCTCTTGTAATTATTATTCCCCTCATTTTTTTTCGAGGAGGAATCTTGTAAATGTAATAGTTGGGTTTGATCTACATCATTCTGAGAATGAGTATTGTAATCTACCTATAAATTAATGTAATCTGAAGCTTATTATATTCTATTCTACTGTTAGAATATTTAATGCTTTATAAGTATGTGAAATTAAATGTATGGTTAATATTTTAATAAATGCTTTTCTGCAAGTAGTGTGTACGTTCTGGTTATAGATGTAATCTTGTCATGTTACCTTAGAGGTTGTTGCAGAATATTGTGCATCTTCTTTGATAATAATGCACTTTTAAGAAAAAAAATTGTACGCTTCCATGTTGTGTTGCAACTTCCTTTAGGGTCTCATGGCGGGGAATTACACTTTTGCTCAAATCTATGTGGAGATAGATTTGAACAATCCCTTACTAGATTCTCTAGAAATTTTTCTTGGTTCTCTGTCTTGGGTTCAACAGATTGATTATCAATCCCTTCCTTTTCAATGACAGATTTTTCATGAGTATGGGCATCTTCAAAAGAAATTTCCTAAGATTAATAAAGCTCCTCCTTCTAATTCCTCCCCTTCATCTTCGACTCCAAATTTTTGTAAGGAGGATAAAGGGAAATCTTCCTTGATGGAGGGTGCATCAGATAAGGATTGATTTGTGCCTATTAAGCCTCTAGGTAAAGGTCATGGTTAGAAGAGATCATTGAAGGACAAGTAGATTGAGGAGGACTTTAATCAGTTTAACATGTTGGACACTTCCACCTTGGAGGAAGTAATCTCACCAGATGTTCCTTCTGGTGCTATCGGTATGAGTTGTGATGTGGGGTAGGGACAAGAGTTTGGTCATGATATTCATTTCTCACAAGGTGTGCAAGATCATTTGTTGTCTCTGAATGGTCTTATGCAGGATGGTGATATTGTTTTGGCAGATTTGGCAAAGGAGGGGCTAGTTTTTGGCAAGAGAAAGGGGTCTTCTCTAGCCTTGGGGTTGCAACAATGCACACTTATGAAGGGATTTTTTGAGAACTTTTCTAAAAGGGGCTGCAAGAATGATCTTGAGAAGATTAAGCATAGTAGAGATTTTTTGGTGGAATCTGAGGTTGTTAAACCCATTGATGCTCACTTTTCTCCATCTCCTCCATGATTTTTCTCTTATGGAATGTAAGGGGGTTGAATAATACCTCCCATAAAAAGGCTATTCATGATTGAGTTGTTGTCCATTCTCTAGACATTTTTTGTGTTTAGGAGAATAAACTTTTAGTTGATTTCATGCTTTAGTGCGCTTCTCGTATAGGGTACTTTGGTCAGTGTCAGTGCACTGGTTCTCAAGGAAGCTCTATAAGTTTGGCTTTTTTTTGGGACCTAAGAAAGATTGCTCCACTTTAGTGAATTTCTAGTTATTTTACTATTTCCATGGTTGCCTCTTCTTTCAAAATAGGTGAGACTATTTTGGTTACTAATGTTTATGCCCCAACTGATTTTCATAGAAAAATATTGCTTTGGGCTCATATAAGGTATGTTAGATCATGTGCTCCATATCTTCCTTGGGTCTTAGCTAGTGATTTTAATTCTGTGTTGAGCTTGGAGGAGAAAAGAGGTTTGTTTCCTCGGCTTGGGGCTAATTCTAATATTTTTCGCTAGATTTAATTGATGTTAAGCCTTCCAATGGGGTTTTCACTTGGAATAATAGATGGAGTGGAGAGGAAGTAATCTCTAAAAGGCCAAATATATTTCTTGTTTCTTGTTTTTGGGTTGGAGGTAGATTGGTTAGTAGTTCTAAGATTCTTTATTGGAGGGGTTCTAATCATTGGCCATTTAAACTTTCAGTAAACTCTTTTATAGTTCCCAAGAATCCTCCTTTTAAGTTTCAGTTTATGTGGCTTTGAGATTGTTCTTTGCGTGATCTTATGGCCCAATGGTAGTGTGATGGAAGCACTGCTTGTGGTACAATTATGTACACCTTTGTTAAGAAACTTCAGTATGTCAAATTTCACCTTAAGAGATGGAATAGGACAAGTTTTAGAAATCTTAAGGTTATGAAGAGGAATGCTCAAGTGTTCCTTGATGTGATTACTCACCAAATTCAAGATTTTTGTTTTTCAGATGCTTTAGGTCATGCAGAATTGCAGGCTACGAGAGTAGTGGACTAGTGAAATATCTAGGAGGAGATTATCTAGAATTAAAAGGCTAGGATTGATTGACTTTAGGAAGGTGATAGAAATAATGCTTTCTTCCATCATTTTGTGTAGGCTCGGCACATTAGAAGTTTTATCTCCTCTTTAATCAACGTGTATGGGATCAACAAATCTTCTTTGTAGGCGTTGTATCGTGAGGCTAGACAATTTTATTCTACTCTTTGATTTTAGGATTCACCCCCTAAAAAAGGTGAGGATAATTTGATCATTTCTTGCATTCCCTCCATGATCTCCAAGGAGATGAATTATTTCTTCATCTACTTGATTTCTTTGCCTAAGTTAGAAGATGTTGTGTTTGGAATGAATAAAGGTAAAGCTCCAGGTTCAAATGGTTTTCCTGATTAATTTTTGAGCAATTTTAGGATATTGTAACTTTGGATTTGTTGGAATTTTCCCAAGAATCTCTTCATAGTAAGCAAATGCTTCATTCCTTGAACTCTAATTTTCTAGTTCTCATTCCTTGAAAAGGAAAGTGCAGATCAATAATAATTCTTTAGGCCTATTGCTCTCTATAATGTGGTGTACAAAATTATTACTAAATTGATTGTAGAGAGGCTCAAATTTTTTCTTCCTTCTATGATCTCTAAGGAGAAAGGGAGTTTTGTGGCTGGTAGATAGATCCTGGATGGGGTGATGATTTCCTTTGAATTCATTCACTCTATGGAAACTTCTAAGGAGAAGTCTATGTTCATCAAGTTGGATATGGTCAAAGCTTATGATAGAGTTAAGTGGATTTTTTTGTAGAGAATTCTCTTAGACTTTGGCTTTAGTCTAGACTGGGTTAGTTGGACTATGAGTTGTGTTACCTCTTCCTCTTTTTCTATTATTATGAATGGGGAAACTTCTAATATTTTGGGGGCTTCTAGGGGTCTTCCTCAAGGAGATCATCTCTCCCCTTATCTATTTATTATTATGGCTGAGGGCCTGGGTAGATTTCTTAAGTCGTGGGTTTCCCAAGGTAGGATCCAAGGTTGGTGTTCAGGCAATGGGTTGCCACAAATCTCTTGTCTTTAGTTTGTGGATGACACTTGTCTTATGGGGAGGGCTCACCTTCTAGAGGATGTTTCTTTTAGGTAGGCTTTGGATATTTACCTTGTTTCTTTGGGTCATAAAGTCAACGACCACAAGTAATCTATCTTCTTTTTTAGTATTCCTCAAGCTATTCAATAGTAGATTGCTAATATTTTGAGGTTTCAGATTGGATCTTTTCCCTTTGTCTATCTAGGAATAGCTCTTGTTGTTGGTAAGCAGCCCAGGTCTTCTTGGAAAAATATTCTTTATAAGTTGTGCAGTAAAGTCACTCATTGAACTCATCGTTAGATTTCTACTACTACAAGAGTGACTCTTCTAAATTTTGTTATCCAGGTTCTCCCTATTTACAAGTGTTTTATTTAGGAATCTCCTTTGTATTTCCTAACAGAATTTGATGCCCTCTCATGCCAATTTCTTTGGAGTGGTAACTTGAAGTTAGCTAAGTGGATTCTAGTTAAGTGGGAAAGGGTGTGGAGGCTGTAGAAAGAGGGTGTCTTAGCTTACATTCTATTGTTTTGAATGGGAAATCTCTTACAACCAACTTATATTGGTGTTGATGTACTTGTCAGCATTAGCTCTGGACGTATATTCTAACCCACAAGTTTCTTACGAATGTTAACACATTTGATGTTCCTCGATTTCCTTTAGATGGAAGGGGATCTATGATTTTGCATACTCTAAAATCAAGGGCTCAGTTGGCTAAGAAGAGACTTTCTTGAATGTATCATACAGGTTCTCAAACTCTTTTTTGGTGGGATTCTTGGGATGGTTATCCTCCTATTCTTTCTACTTACCCTCACCTCCAACCTCTTTGTGATCATTTCTCTATTGTAGGTTGGAATATGGTTGAGCATTATAAGATTGTTCAGAATATTGGATTGGTTGCTAGTCTTAGATGGAAGCACTCATTAGATTGGCTACCATAAGGCTCAGATGAGGATAGACAAGAGTTGGCTCAGATTCTTGCATCGTGTGAATGCACTTCCATGGAGGGGAGGGATGTCTTGGCTTAGAGTAATAGTGATTTATTTGGTAAGTACATTGTTTTAGTGGGTTATGGAGAATTGGTTAGGTAACTATTTGGGGACACTAAGGTTCCTTGGTGGAAGCATGTGTGGAAAAAAAATTCTTGGCCCATGCAATTTTTTTCTGTGGCTAGTGGTCCACAACCGGTGCCTTACTTGGGATAACTTGTGCAAACAATGGTTCCAGGGTCCCTCGATGTGTGTTTTGTGTTGTAATAGTGAGGAGAGTGTCTCTCATCTCTTCCTTCAATGTTCCTTCTCTAGGAATTTTTGGAACCTATGGTGGGGTGTGTGGAACCAGGCTTGCTAGCATGTCTCTTCTTTGGTGGAGTTCTTTGCTTCGTGAGGAATGCCCCTATTAAGACCTCTTTTCTTCAAGTTAATTGGGCTCTTAGACTAACCTTTATTATTTGGCATATTTGGCTAGAGAGGAATCGTAGGAATTTCCAAGATGTGAAGTTGGTTTTCCAACATTTGTGATTGTCAATTATTCATTCTTTGGGAGAAACTATTTCAGCTAAGTGTAACTTGGCTAAGGGTGTGGATTTGAGAGATGTTTCCTATTGCACTTGTCTCAACCTTCCTCTTTAGAGAGGTTCTACTTAGGGTGTTGGCCAGATCATGAGAAATAGATATTGACATCCTCTTCGAAAGATAAATAGGGAGGGGCATTAGTTTCCTCCTCCTTAGGGCGTGTTGAAAATCAACAAAAGTGGTTCTTCTCAAGGAAATCCTAGTCATGCAAGTATTAGGGGTGTTGGGTGGAATATGTCTCCCAAAAAGAAAGATCCACCATTTGTACTTCTTCTATCAACAATACTACCGACATAATTAGCACCAGTATATGCATTCAAGAAAAAATTATTACTTTTTTAATACCATAATCCATAGTCCAGAGTGCTCTTCAAATATTTGAAAATCCACTTAACAACCTTTACATGAGTTTCATTTGGGTCAACTTGAAACCTTACAACCAAGAAAACAACTTGTATAATATAAGGAATTGATGCAGTTAATTACAATAGGTCCCCAATCATAGACCTATAGAAATTTTCATCAAGCTTAGGCGACACATCATCCTTAATAAAATGGAAAGCTATTACCATTGGAGTACTCACCAGTTTACAATCTTCTATACAAAATTTTTTTAGCATTTTCTTGACATATTTTGTTTGAGAGATAAAGATTCAATTATCTAATTGTGCAATTTGGAGTCCAATAAATAATGATATATCACCTAACATAGACATTTTAAATTCTTTCTACATCTCTTCACCAAACCTATTACATATTTCATCATTACCACCAAATATTATGTCATCAACATATAAAATAATAATTAGAATATTTTCATCCTCTATTTTGATGTGCAAATTGCTATCTATGATACCTTTCTTGAATCCCTACTAGAGTAGGTACTTGTTCAACCTAGCATACCAAGCCCTAGGGGCTTGTTTGATACCATACAATTCTTTCTTGATTTTGAATACCTTTTTTTGTTCTTTTTATTGTTGAAATCCATTAGGACGCTCTATGTAAACTTCTTCTAAATCACAATTCAAGAAATCAAATTTTACATCCATTTGATATACTTTGAAGTTCCTGTGAACAACAAATGAAAGAAACATTTTGATATCCTCCATTCTTTCCACCAAAGAAATTTTTATCTCAAATTCAATTTCTTCCACTTGTGAACATCCTTTGCACAACAACCTTGCTTCATTTCTCACAACCTCTCCATCTCCATTCAATTTTTTTGAACACTCATTTATTCCTATTACATTCTTATCTACAGGCATTGGAACCAGTTCTGAAGTCTAATTTTTCTCAATCTAATTTATATCTTCTTCCATTGCTTGTATCCATCCTTCACATTTTCTAGGATCAAAAGAAGTTATTGGTTCTATTCTTTATAGAAAATATAATTTTGCCTGCTCATTTGTCTTTGAAAATATTCTTCTAGTATGCACTCCTTCATTGTTATCTCCAATGATCTGATCTACCAAATTATTTTTCTAAATAAATTTGGAAAGAGTCTTGGGGATCTTCTTTAGTGCTTCTTCCTTCTCTTCAACTTATTTTTCTTCTTCTTTTGACTAGGTAGGTACATCTGACGAACAGTCTTCTAGGTCATGAATTTTTTGATGTGATTTTTCACAAACTCTAAAATTTGAACTCTCAAAAATCTTCCCCAATATTTTATTATAAAAATTGTAGGATTTTCTCCTATTATAGTACCCAAGGAATATTTCATCATTATATATTGAATTAAACTTTCCCAAACCTTATTCATCTCTTTTGATAAAGCATCTTCTTCCAAAAATTCTAAAATACTTTATAGTTGTCAGTCTCCCATAGGAAAGCTCATAAGGAATTTTGGTGTTATCCACCCTTAGCTAAAATCTATTAAGAATAAATAATAGTATGGACTACTTCTTTCCAATATACATCAAGAAACTTAGCTTTATCTAGTACTGTTATTTTCATCTCTTGAACAATTCTTTTCTTTCTTTCAACTACTTCATTTTGTTGAGGAGTTCTAGCAGGAGAATAGTGCCTCTTTATCCCATGCTCTTCACATTGAAATTATTCAAACTCATCTAATTTTAACTCACAAACTCTATTAGACCTTAAACACTTAATTCTAGCATTAATTTTATTCTCAAACATTGACTTGAAAATTTTAAATCTATTGAAAGTTTCTATTTTTTTAAGATTGTATCACATGTCATTGTAGAGAAATCATCAATTCGTAACATGAAATACCTTTCACCTTGAAGAATATTTTCTTTGGTAGGTATTCATAAGTTAGTAAGAATTATTTTGAAAGGTCTTAAGGAAGAATACTCCATGGTCTTAACCTTATCCTTGTTTGCTTTCCAATTTAACATTCCTTACACATGGTACTTGTAGGCTTGAAAATCTCTGGCATTTCTTGCACTGCTTGCATGGATATGATCTTTATCTACTTATCAAAGTTTATATGTATCATCTTGTGCCACAAACACCACTCATTTGTCTATCCCAAAAGATTACTTCTTCCATTAACCCCCTTTAGGTTGTACAAATTGCTTTCTATTCTAGCTCCTTCTACCAACAACTTTCTAGAGTTTTCTTTTTCTAATTTCACACCCATGATCATGAAATATAAGATTATATCATCTATTGCACATTTTTCTTACACTGAGAAGGTTATCCTTGACACCTTCAACATGGAGAAAATATTTATTCTTTTATTTTCCATCAATGCTTATGGTGCCCTTTCCACAAATATTTTCTAATGAATTATATCCAAACTTTACTAATCTACCATTCCATTTAACCAACTTGATGAATTTTATTTTGTCACCAATCATGTGAGTTGAACAACCACTATATATTAACTATATATTTGTTTGTCTTTGAGCATGAAATTTTGTTTGGAAAACCATTAAATTTTTAACTATATTTCTTTCTTCCTTGACATTCTCAGTATCATCTACCTTTTGAATTTCTAATTTTCGTAAATTAGTTCTTCAATATTATGTGAAATGTCAAATTTTTTGTAGATCTAACATGCCACATCAAGACATCCACCAGAGAAGCAAAAAAATTTCTACATACAAATTTTCCTCTATTCTTTTTAGATTTGCACTCAATAGAATTATGACCATACTTACTGTAGATGAAAAAATAACCAAAAATGCATGACTGAACCTATTTGTAGAGACTTTTCTTGCATGATGAGATCTTTCTCTAGGTTTGATAGCAACTACTTCATTTTTGGACATAGCTTTCTCCAATTCCTTTTTAGCAAAAGGATTTCTTTCTCAATATTTTTACATTTACTTCTTTTATCCTTAATCAAGTCCTATTTCCTTGCACACTCCAAATATTTAAGAACAAAGATAATTTCACCTCAAAAATCAACTTCACCTTCTTCTTAATCCATAGTTTTTCTTAAAATTCTAGAGATCATAGTTGTCATAAATAAAAATTCATCTCCATCATCATTTGATGTACAATGATCTCCTTCATCTAAGGATCACTATTCTTCTTTGGATAGAATAATCCTCTTTAAACCATTGTTGCTACTTTAATTCTCTCCAAAGGGACATTTAGAAGCATAATGACCATTTATTCCACAATTAGAACACTTAAAAGGTAATTTACCTTTCTACTTTTTTGATCCTTTCTTTAGCTTTCTCACAAATTTTGCTTCTTCTTCCTTAGAATCACTGTGCAAACTAGATGCTTCTTTCTTCACAACTTTGAATGTAACTTCTCTTTTGTATGTAATTTGAACTTTATTTTTTGTCTTATAAGTTTTGGGGCATCCAAAAAAATCTTCTATGTGGTAAGTCTTGACAGGTCTTTGGCTTCTTCAATTATAGAGAAGTTTGAGTCAAATTGATGAGGGAGAGTTCTCATAACTTTCTTTAGTACAATAGAGTTAGTTATGTCTTCTCCAAGACCCCTAATTCCATTAACAACTTCATCTACCCAAAGCTAATAGCTAGCTATGTTCTCATCTTCCTTCACTTTTATATTTTCAAACAATGTTCTATAGGATTATAAATTTTCTTGCCTCTCACTATGGTTCCTTAGAAGAGCACTCATTATAAGCCATGCATTCTAAAGCAAGATCTACCTTCAACCATTAGGTTGCACAAGGGAACTCAGCTCTGATACCAATTGTTAGAACACACAAATATACTAGGAGAGGGGTAAATCAGTATATCCTTCAATTTAATCCAATTCAAATTTATAAATTAAAACTTGTTATCATCTTAACAAAATAAAGCATTCAAGCACAATCACACAATCACAATAGAAAATTTACGTGGAAAACCCTACAAGGAAAAAACCATGGTGAGAAAGATAATTCGAGCTACTATCCAAATTTAGCCTAACAAAGATGAACAAGATTTATAAGAGCTTTATGGCTTCAAGAAAAGGAATTTTACAACTCCCTCCCAAATACAACACTTTAAAA
Organism: Sequoiadendron giganteum; assembly: GCA_007115665.2. Lineage (NCBI taxonomy): Eukaryota > Viridiplantae > Streptophyta > Pinopsida > Cupressales > Cupressaceae > Sequoiadendron > Sequoiadendron giganteum. The sequence goes on from CM021104.1 coordinate 601,093,046, forward strand.
AAAGGTTAGAACCTCATAATATAAAACTTGATGAATCAGATACTCAACTACCTTTGCAACACCTTTGTTGCCTCCAAATCTCTGTCTTCAACACTTTATTTATACTCCTCCACTACTCACCCATTTACTTCTACCTTCATCCCACTACCTACAACACACACTCACACATTCCTTTTAGCTCATTTCCTTTGTCATTTCACTCATATAATTTTTCTTTCATATAAATACCTTTAACATACATCAAATACTTCTCTACACATTCACACTCATTCCTCTACCTTCAAAAAACTTCTTTCAACATATGCATTGAACATAATACATCACAATAAATTTTATCACACACTTGATCCTTCATTTATACCTTTTGCAAGCTTAAAAAAAATTCTCCTTTTTAGCCAAACTGAAATGTTTAAACATGAAATGTGCAACAACTATGATGAGCCAACTCCAAAACATCCATGGGAAAGGGAAATTCAATGTAGTCCAAAACAAGAGATGAGAAAGGCCTATATTACATCTATATACAATCCCATGCTAGTGAATGCCACAAAAACATGGCACAAACATTTCAATGTACTAATTTGGTCCAATAAACACTTAACCCATACAATATTAACTACATACCACAAGTGGTATCAAAGAGAATATATAACATAATTCAAATAAAATGACAATCATCAAATGATATTCAAGAACATCTACATGTCCTCCTTTTATAACTTTATGCAACATTATTATGGTGAAAGCAAACAAACACTAAACCAGTGTCTCTTATATACCTAGACAAAAGAGTGTTCAGAAAGAATATTGAAAACAAAACTTGTAGTATAGCCCAACATCTGAAACTTGAAGGGAGAATAAAAAAATAAATTTTAAAAACATCCTCCAAACTGCAATACCACAACATCAACTACGAAAAAATGTAGATAATTTCATTAAAACTTCCAAGACTGCAACAACATGTTCTTCACATTGCTAGCTCAAAAAACTTTTGTGGTGACTTTTATGCTATGTAATTAGGAACATACATGCATCACATTTGATTATGAATCTACTCCAAACCATAAGATCCCATTATAAAATGTGGAATAATGTAGAGCATTCTTTGAAATGTTTTAGAACAACTTCTTAAGCCACTAATTGCATAAAAATCTTTTATACATTTTACAAAAACAAATAGTGAATGCAACACTCATATCATCACTCACCTATTCATTAGCAACATGAAATATAGGAGAACTATTATAGAAATATCATGACATCCATCATCATACCTAATATTTTTTATCAACATTTTGATTGTAGCATATGCAACCATCTACACACAAGAACTCCACTGACAACAATGACAACAACATCAACAATCTCTATTTCATTGACATCAATCATAACACTTGTATTATACTTGCAACAAGAATCCATATATCTATTTAATTTCTCATAAAAAACTTTACTAATAGATATACCATGTAATGCCCCGCCAAGTAACCTTAAAGGAAATTGCAATTAATGTCTTAAGCGAACTAATTTTTTTTTTTATAAAGTGCATTTAACATACACATTCACTTACTAGTTAACAACAACCTCTAAGGCTACAAGGTTAGGATTACTTAAACCCACACATACATATTACATATAACCATAGCCTTATGAATTTTATGAAATAAACATCATACATCATAAGAATACCACATAACATACTAAGATAATCAACCAAGATACAATCTCATAAACATTATCTTAAACAATAGTTACATCACTCATTCCCAGAATGAGGCAATAGTACAAAAGATTACTATTACAAAATTCCACCTCATAAACATAAGAGGGATAAAATAACTTATACAAGCTGAAATATTACAATGCAAGAAATTACAACAAGAACCGCGAGCTGTCCATCTGGATGTCTCGCCACCAAGTACTGAAGATCGATGGGGACCCAACGGTTTTGGTGCATGTTCCACCCAACCAATGTGGTACCCGAAGGCCCACCCCCCATGCTAGGAGATAGTAACAAAGTAACATGGACTAAGATCTACAACCACTAACCAAAGGCTGACTCATACTGTTATAACCAACCAAATGAATTAACAAGTACAACTCATTCACTATACAAGTACGAATCGAATACAACTCATTCACCATACAAGTACGAACCGAATACAATGCACATACAAATCTAGTACAATACAAGTACAAATCCAACATTATTGACATAGGTCACATTGCTTCCAGACATAAAGTAGATCAAGTATGTTCACAAAACCATACATATAAAACAATTAACAACAGTTGTCATAGATAGAGTGTCATCGCAAGGTTTGTCATGAGATCTCCTCTAGGCATTCTTCATAGGCTCCGGCACAAGTAATCCTGGTGGCCTCAACCGAATCCCGACACTCATACTCACTCATGCGGAATCAACTACCTCTCGCAAGGACTAGATAGTTGATCTTGCCATTCCAGGCCTTCTCACTCATCCCAAGTCTAAACAAGCCCTTGTGTCTATGAGTGAGGATTAAATTATCTTGATTAATGTTAAGTTAATCTTAATCTTCTAAGTACATTATTTTAATTATCACTTGATTAAATCACTCCTGAAGGTTATCCAGTTTACCTCTTTGGGCTCTGGCGCCTAACAGAAGCCACTCTTCTATTCGACAACACACATCCAAACAATCCACCAAGGGAACCATAAGTGCATACCAACTAGGCATCATAATCCACTCCAACACAAGGAGGATACAAATAATAGAAACTCACTCCAAAAATCTTGGAGGAAACAACACATAGTCCACTCCTTTCACAGGAGGTACAAAAGATCCCACTCCAAACATCTTGGAGGCAATAACACATAGTCCACTCCTTTCATAGGAGGCAACAAGATGAAACCACATAACAAGGTCACTCCATATAAGGAGACACGGATCTCATAATCCGCTCCTAAATCAAGGAGGTGCAAACATTCCCGTTCATGAAAACCAGGTAAAACTAAAAAGATGCCATGCACTACCCAAGGGAAACAACTAGATGGCTTAAAGATTCAACAACCCTTATCCTCTTAGTTCTTCTGGAAGACTTATAATTTAGGACTAACACTAAATCCCAAAACCAACAATGCAACTTGACGACATAGCAACAAAAGTGATGCAGGAGCATCTAGTGGTGTAAGGGCAATCCTACATCACCCAAAAATATATTTACCTTCATTTAGATTTTTTTTTGTAGATGTTTTTGCATTTTTGGATACCCTTTTCGTCGAAGAAGAATTCCCAACTTTCAGAACTGCTTTTCTGTTTTTTTTGCTCAACTACTATTTTTAGCAGGTATGAATTTGAAGGCGTGAGGAGACAAAAATTTAAGGGAAGCTTCAGGACATAATAATAAACACTTTGGTGAAAGAATCAGATCAAGAGCATTTCCGATTCAAAAGTTATTCAAGTTTCAATTTCTGTTTTTTGCCTTATGAAATCTTCGGAGCTAATTTTGAGGTACTTGGAGGCTCCGGATGGGCCTGAAAAATTTGCGGAATACGAAAGTGGTTAGCCTTTAGGCCCCACTTTCTGGCAAAAGATCTTCGCGAGAGCTTTTCGAAAAGGTATTATCATTGAAGATCTGACGGTTAGATCTTGAGTTAGGGCTTCCAAAAGTTGGTGCATAATTTGAATCCCATTTTTGGCTCCAAACAAAGAAACGGGCTATTTATGGGCGAGTTACTGTTTCTTTTAGGTAGTTTTTGGGGAAAGAAGATTGCATGCTGCGAATAGAGGAATTTCTATAGTTTCTTTCTATAATTTGCATGTATTGCAAAACTGGAGGATTTGAGATCCTCTGCATGTAGGAATTTCATACTTTGAAAATAATAAGATTTGTTAGTTTTTCTATGTGATTTTCTGTGTCTCGGGTTGCACCCTCATCAAAAAGCATTCAAGTCATCAATCAAATCTAATATTTGGATTTCCTAAATCCATACTCATTCAATAGGTAGTGTAGAAAAGTCAAAGTCATGATAACTAGATCATCTAAAATAATCATAACCCCTATTTTCCTTTTCATTATTGAAAATCTAAAACAATTAAACTTACTTCCCTTTACTGAATACAGAGAATTAAATCCTTTAAGAAAATCATGAGGAAGATACTACTTTTGGATATACTAAATCCATATCTCTTTCATAATCCAATCACAATGATTCAATTAATCTAAATAGAAATTAATAAATAACATAATTGATTGCCTCATCAATAAAACAACTTCTTAATTTACTTTTAAATTGACACAAATCCATGCAAGTAAACTCTTTCCATTTCCTAACCAAATCTTACATCTCATTCAATTTTCTATTCAACACATTCAATCACTTTAATATAATAACATATTGTTTCTCTATCCATTTTCCATATACACCAATCAATCCAATTTTAAATTTCTATTCAATAATATATTGCATTCTTTAAATCAAATATTTAACTCTTTCAATTAAACTTTAACAAGCCATTTTAAAATAACAATAATTTCCCATATGTTTATAATTTTAATTCCACTAATCTAATATACAAATTTTATTTAAAATAATATAAATAAATATAATATTTTAGTATTATAAATTATAATATAAAATATTATTAAATAATATTTTAATATTATAATAACAATACATAAAATATTAATATTTATAAATATCAATTTATTATTATTTTATTTTCAGAACAGCCATGGGAAAAATAACTTAATAGCAGTCTCATGTTTTAAGCATAACTCAAAAAATACGATCTGGGTATTTAAGATTTTTGGATAAGGGTTAGAAAATTACAAAATGCAAAAACCCTTTAAATTTCTTGAAAACCCAGTTTATGAAAGTAAAGTTATAGGCGACACAATCAGACCATTTTACCATGAAAATATAATTATACTGCAGATTTTAAAATCCGTTTTTTTTATAATAAACAGAAAGTTTCATTTTCTAAAAACATTCTAAATGCATTGTTCAATCTCTATGTTTAATTTTCAATAACAACAAAATCAATTTCCCCAAATAATTCAACTAAATTTTTCACAATTTTGACTCAAGAATTTTCACAAGCAAAGGCTGTAAATTTATTTAATTCTTTTCTTCTAATATCAAATTTATTTTCTAAAACAGATTTAACAAACAAATCTTTAATCATTACTATTTTAAAGAAAACAATCAAGAACAATAAAACAGAAAGAGGAAAACCTGGTATAAGAAGCTACAGGAAGAGATGAATTTCTGATGCAAGCCTCCTCCAAAGATTTCTTGAATTTTCTTCAATCCTCCAATGAATCCAATCCAAAACCAAACAAATGCAAACAATCTTTCCTTTTATCAATTCTACAATCAAACTTTCTTCAAACCCTTGTGCAAATTTTTCCAAAATTTCTTCCTTGCTGTAAAAATGTATTTTTCTAAAAACCTTCTCTCCCATAAAATTAAAACATATATTCTTATAAATCAAAAATACCTAAGTCAACCCTAATTCACATTACATGCAAATTAGATATTTCAATTTCAATTTCAATTTCAATTTCAAATTTCAATTTCAATTTCACTTTTGGAAAATCCACTTTCAATTTAAAATGCAATTTCAAATAATAAATTAATTTCCAAAGTTGCAACCAATTTCCCAAATAAACATTTAATTACAATTTCTAATTTAATTCCCACACGTTGAGATTAAATTCCAAAATTAATTTTAATTCTTTTATTTTCTTTCATTCTCTTGCATCAAGTTTAATTAATTAATTTAATTATTTAATAACTAAACTCAACCCCCTTGGATTAAATTTAATTAATTAAATAATTTAAATATAATTAATTAATTTAAATATAAACTTTTATCCACATTGCATTATTTAAATTAAATAATCATCAACATGATTTAAATGCAATTATTCTAAGTATCTATTTCCAAATCAATAATCTATCAGAAATAAATAACATCAAAACAAGACAGACAATGACTCGACACACACAACTGACGACACACTAAGGCTAGGGCATAGACTTGACACATGTTACCTAGCTACTATCTCCCGTTCAACTTAACCGTTGGATCGACACGCTCAAACCTGTGAAACCAGGTGGAGTCGATGTCATGTACCTGCAATCTTGCAACCAAGTAAACAACATCATACAATATGTCCAGCATATAAGACACACCGTGAAGAAGGAATTATGGATTCGCAGGACGCTTGCAAGCGAGTGATGCGAAATCGTCCTCTTCACCAATACACTCATCGAAACTGACACTTCCATCATAATCCAGTAATCTCATAATAATATCTCATGTTAACTCTACAACAACATTAATCTATAATGCATGTGAAACAATAATCAGATAACTACATCCCACAATAATATTTGTCACTCAATAGTAGCGATCAAAATATCATAACAAAATGTATCCAATATCAAAGTAACTGCAACCAAACATAGTATAAAGCAACTTGAACAAGAAGCAAAATGGAGGGGTATTACATACCATAAGAAACTAGGACATTAATCACCTAAATATCAATGAACTATTATATTTTAGGATTTGAAGTAGTTGTATGTGAAAATGATTCAATTCACCAACTATATTGAATTAAAGTTTATATTTTTGGACTACTATTGTACTCTACTTGGTTAGATTTAACCTCATGTTTTGAAACATTGAGAAGGCTATGGCTATAAATTTAATTTCTTTGATATGAAGAGTTTAGAATTAGATTCATCAATAAATTATTTTGTCAATTCTTATTTGATCATAGGTATGTAGTTCTACATATTAGGTTGTCCGAATGAAGGTAATGGACAAGATGTTTCAAGTATGGATGTGTTTGGTGTTGTTTTCATTAACGTTGTCATTGATGTCAACACAGATCTATGTATTTGTCAACTGCTTTTGAGAAAATTTGAGAAATAATGAAAGCAAAATTGAAAGTATGTTCTAAGTGTGCTTCAGTATTGTGGCCTCCATTTCTTCTGTATTGATCCTATGCCTATGTGGATCTATAGGTGTGTTCATAAGTTTTAATAAATCATATATACTAAGTTTCAGCTTCTAGTTTGATGAAGAGTAGAAGACATGTTCACTAATGTGTGAACTAGTTTGCCAGATCTATTTGTTTGTGGACTAGGAGAAATGTTTTGGCTTCGTAGTCTTCTAATAACTAGTTCCAAATCTTGCGAATTTGGGAGATAGCTCTTTCTTGTTGTCTCCGTGTCCTAACAAACTTTCTAGTGGTTTGGTGCTCTGGAAGACTTGCTCTAGAGCTCCTGTGTTTTACTCGTTGGTCTGATTGGAATGGTAAAGGGTTCTCTGAAAATCAAGTTGGTTGTAATTGTTGCGGATATATCTGAGATGTCCTCAGAGATGGTAAAATCATTGGTGAATAATTTTGATTGATCCACGTGTGATTATCTTGTTGGAGATGCGTTTACTTCAAAGATCATTGGTGTTTTAAGTAGATTTGGCCGACCTATTGTCTACACATTACATTTGGCTTTTGCATCGATTTCAGAAAGTGTGTGTGATCTTCAAGATGATATTTGGATCCTAGATTAATTATGTAATTGGTCCTCTCTTATTCTTATCCACCACAAGATTGTTGATTAGCCAACCTAGTTTGAATTTATAGTTGAAATTATATAGACGACCTTGGAGAATGTTCCTAAGGTTGAAGATGGTATAAAAGCAAGTCAATTTGTAAAAAAATCAATATCCATCCATCCACGAATCAAAAAAATGAGTGAAGTGTGCGAACAAGTGTGAAAAGAAGAGAGTGGAAGAGTGAATTAAGGCAACAGTACTTCAAGGTGATAGATTCCTTAAAGAAGTGAGCTGATGGCATCTACAATATTCTAATCTGGTTGTGAATGTGTGGAACCCTAATGTTGGATCTTCATTTATATTCCCTTTTTTTGTAGGAAGTGAGCCTCCTTTCTAGATAGTGAGTCCTTCTCAAGGCAGTGAGCCCTTAATTTGGGTAGTGAGCCTTTGTATCCAGTATTGCATTACTACTATATTTTGAGTTAATCCTCACTATGGTTTTTCCTTCATTGGGTTTCCCATGTAAATCTATTGTCTTCGGTGTTCTCTTTATGTTATTTTCATTTCATGTTTACATTTATTAATAGATTGAAGTTAGGGTAAAAAGACTAAGTTTAAAAGTAAAGATATTTGATACAACTAATTCACCCCCCCCCTTAGTTGTCTTGTTCATTTCAAAAATTGGTATCAGAGCTCTGGTTTCTCAATGAAAAGATTAACTGCTTGAGGTAGATTAGATGACACACAAGTTGTAGTTGCCTATGTTTGATGGAGTTGATTATAGTGACTAGAAAGATCAGATGAGAAGTTATCTGATTTCACTTAATTTCAACACCTAGAAAGATGTGGAAACAAAATGTGTGATACCAGCAGCTGGTCCTTCCACTGCTGATGAATTTACAGCTTATGAAGAGAATGGAAGAGCAAGGTTTGCTATCTTCAGTGCATTATCTAAAATTGAAAGATGTTGAAAAGTTATTTCTCTGCCTACTTCTCATGAAGCATGGACAAATTTTAAAGATATTTATGAATGGAATGATAGAGTAAAGTTTTTAGGGAAACTAACTACTAAGAGAAAATTTGAGAACTTGAGAATGGAAGATGAAGAAGACATTGCAAGCTATTATCAGAGAGTTGAAATTATAGCAAAAAAATTAAGAATCAAGGTGGTATCATGTCAGATAAAGATATAATTGAAAATATCTTGATGACCTTATCAGACAATTACAGTGACAAAGTATCTACACTTGAATATCAGTATGATCTAAAGAAATTTACTAAGGAGCATCTATTTGGTGTCTTAACTGCATTTAAGATGAGAAAATTTGCAAGAGATAAGGAGAATACTGAAATAACCTTTAAAGCAATGAAGATAGAAGATGACTTGGATGATGAAGATTCAAAAGACTTGGAAGAAAATTTCACAAGGAGATTAAAGAAAGGTACTGGTAAATACAAAGGTAGCTTTCCCTTTAAATGTTTGAGTTGTGTAAATATTGGTCATTATGAATCAAGATGTACTAATAGAGCTACACAAACAAAGAATAAGGATGATAAAAATAATTACAAGGATAAAAAGGATAGGAAGTTCAAGAATCTGTATTATGTTAAGGAAGATATAGGAAATTTTGATGATGAATCTGACCTTGAGGAAGATCAAGATGAATTTTTGTTTCTAGCCTTGGAAAATAAATTTGTACCTACTAACCATGGAAGATGTGTAGAAGAACCTGGTAGAGAGAGTAAGAATGATGAATCAAAAGGTACTCTGGTAACTACTTTTCATGCCAAACAGGATGAAGAATTTTGGGTCATTGACAATGGATGTTCAAATCATATGACTGGAGATAAGAGTAAGTTTAATAAACTTGAGAAGTATGATGGAGGAATAGTTATGTTTGGAGATGATTATGGTGCTAAGATTTTTGGAAAAGGAACAATTAGCTTTGATGGAAAACATAATACTGATGATGTTTATTATGTAAAGGGTTTAGGACATAATCTCTTGTGTTGGACAAACGTGCAACAAAGTTTTTAAGCTTGTGTTTCAGGATAACATGTGTGAGATCGGGAAAGGATTTGAAACTGTGTTTGTGGCTGGAAAAAGAACTCATGGAAACATCTATCATCTTAAAAGTGGAGATGGCCAATGTTTTGTTTCTTAGATTAATGAGAGTTGGCTCTAGCATTAGAGGATGGTACATGTGAATTTTGACAATCTGGTTAGGATCAATTCTAGGGATGTTGTTAGAGATCTACCTAGAATCATAAAGCCTTCAAATTCAATCTGTAGAAGTTGTCAGATGGGAAAATAGACAAGAAATAATTTTAAAGGAAAGAATCAATTGTTAAATATTGGTATTAGGAATTTTAATTTATTCCTCCAAGGTTTCGAACTTTAATATATGTCTTGAAAAAGTTAGTGAGGAAGAAGAAGATCTGACAAAAGAAAAGCTACAACAACTTATCCAAAGTGTAGGTGGCATGTAGAAAATTGCAAGGTTATGGTCAGTTAGACCATCCTACGATCAAGACTTGATTTTGGAAGTTCTAGTTGCTCATATTGAGCACTGTAAGATAATATTGGAAAGTCTAAAGGAAATTCTACCCAAAGAGATGATTGAGTGTAGCAAAGAATCAATGGGCTCTAAGGTCAAAAGCAAAGAAGAAGGTGAATATGTCTCTCACCTGAAGGAACAATTTAGACTATCCATTTCCAAGATGCAGAATAAAATGAATGAGTTGAGGAAATGACCACAAGCATCTACACAAACAAGATTAGTCGACCAAAAAGGAATTGTAATTGCTCAAGAGGTGTTTTGCCAAAATTCCTTGTTTAGGCTTCAAGTCTAGCAACAGGGGAAAAAGTTTCTTCAAAATCAATACCTTCCATCTATGAGTACCCTTTACAAACTAGTCTTGCTTTGTTTCTGACCACTTCACCTTGCTCATTCAGCTTATTCTAAAACACCCACTTGGTTCCAATCACATTTTGGTTATAATCTGCATTAGTTATTCTTTCATGGCTTCCATCCAATATTCATCTTTGCATGCTTCATTGATATTTCTAGGCTCAACTTTGGAAATTAGACAGTATTCTTCCAGAATTCTTCTTCTAGTTTGCACACCTTTGTTCTTATCTCCTATGATCTGACTGTCAGAATGATTTCACCTCACATACTTAGGAGTTTTAGGATTTTCTCTGACTTCTTGTTCTTGTGTTATTTCTTCTACACTTCTACTAGTTTTTTCTTCTTGATTCCCTTGGTTCATCGAAACAATTTGAAGTTGATTATGTGCCTAAACATTATTTCCATTGTTAGCACTATCATGTTGATCATCTGAATCGTATCCACTAGATCTGGATGGTCTACCAATATATTCATCAACTTTGACATTTTCACTTTCAACCATTTTCTTCAACCTCTTATTAAAGCACCGATAAGCTTTACTTTTAGTAGAGTAACCTAAAAATATTCCTTCATCACTTCTAGCATCAAAATTTCCTATACCATCATCTCTCTTGATGTAGCATTTGCTTCCATTTTTTTTTGAGATACTTGACAGTACACATATAACCAAACCATAGCTCAAAAGGTGTCTTTGCAGAATTACGGTTGACATTCACCCTATTAATGTTATACACAATAGTACTTACAGCTTCTCTCTAGTAGAAATAAGGAAGTTTTTCTTCCAACATCATGGTTCTAGCAATGTCTAGAATGATTCTATTCTTTCTTTCAACAACTCCATTTTGTTGAGGGGTTCAAGGAGTAGATAGATGTCTTTGGATTCCATGCTCTTCATAGAAATAATTGAATTCTAGGGAAGTGAATTCACCACCTCTGTCTGACCTTAGACATTTGATCTTTTGACCTATCTCATCTTCTGCCATAGCTTTGAATATTTTGAACTTTTCTAATGCTTCATTTTTTTGTCTTAAGAAAGAAACCCATATCATTCTAGAATAATCATCAATGAGCAACATAAAATACCTTTCACCTTGTAGGCTTCTGAATTTGGATGGACCACATATATTAGTATGTATCAAATACAGTACTCCATTAGAGCTAAACTATTTACTTTGAAAAGAACTTCTAGTCTTCTTTCCCATCTGACATTCCTTGCACATAGTGTTGGTAGGCTTCACTAACTTAGGAAGATCTCTAACTGCTTGAGTAGAGATTATCTGGACAATGTTATCAAATTTCACATGACACAACCTCCTATGCCTTAACCAACTTACATCAATTTGAGCAATTAAACAAATATCACTAGAAGTATTCAAATGAAAGATATTACCTTTTGTCTTTGTACCTAAAGCAATCATATTTCTAGAACTTCCCCTTATTCTTCACTTACCATCCTTGAACTGCAAATTGTAACCCTTATCTACCATCTGTCCAACACTCAACAAGTTATGCTTTAAGCCTTCTACATATAGAACATCATCAATATTGTGCTTACTACCAAAATAAATAGTGCCTCTTCCATGAATCACACTAGAAGTGTTCTCTCCAAATCTTACAACACCACCATCATAGTTTTCCATGTTTACAATCTTGCTTTTGTCACCAGTCATATGATGTGAGCATTCACTATCAATTGCCCACTCATCCTTTTCTTCAATTTTTTCTACAAGAGATTTCTCAACATTCACATTACTAGTAGATTCAATGGACACCTGACCATTCTTTTTTATAGCAATAAATACCCATTCATCTTTATCAAATTCTTCATTAGTTACACCTTCTTCAACATAAAATATTTTCCTTTGAAATCTAGTCTTCTTAAGTTTGTACTTTGAAACTCTTTCAGGACATCTAGATGCAAAATGACCTATCTTATTGCAAGAAAAAAATTTAATAGGTAACTTTCCTTTGTACTTACCATGACCTCTTGCTTCTCTTTTCACAATCAATTCTTCCAGTTCCTTTTTATAATCTTCAATTTTCTTCAACTCGTCTTCATACTTGAATATTCTCTTGGAAATCTATCTAGAATCATATCTCTACTTGCTTTTCCTCATATAGTAGCCTTAAAGGAAGATTCACCAAATTCACTTAACTCAAAGGCAACAACTTTTCCAATCAACATGTCTCTTGTAATATTTGTCAGTTTTCTAAGTTCATCAATAGCATAAGTTCTTGTTTCGTAGGAAGGGGTCATAGATCTAAGTATCTTAGCCACAATCTCTTCTTCATCTAAGACTCCACCAACACATCTAATGCTTAAGACCAGTTCATTTATCTTTTGAGAGAAAGAGAGTATGTTCTCATCTTTAGTCATCTTCAAGTCTTCCCACTTGCCTTTTAGACATTGTAGCTTAGTACTTTTCACTAGTGCATCTCCTTCATACAATGTTTCCAAATTTTTCCAGATCTGGTATGCAGTCTTCAATCCTATCACATTTTTCATCTTTGAATCTATTAAAGCACTCAATAATGCTTCTATAGCCATGGTATTAAATTTTGCTTGCTTGATCTCATCTTCAGAGGAAGGACCATTCTGAGGAATAGTATATGCACTTTGTGTGATCTTCCACAAAGGTTCACCAATGCACCTCAAATGACACTCCATTCTGACTTTCCATAAATATTAGTTTGTACCATCGAATCTAGGACTATCCTTCTTGTATGATGCCATCTTGGGTCACCTCAAGCTATTAGGCTTCTTTAGAGGAACTAGCTCTGATACTAATTGTTGGAAAAATAAGGATAGACAATTGAGATGGGGGTGAATTAGTTATTACCAAAATCAAGCTTATACAACATTAATCAACCTTAAATCTCAGATTTGATAATTAACAGTGCAAGCATAAATCAATAACACATTAGAGACACATGGACACCAAGATTTTATACATGGACACCCTGTTAGGGGAAAAACCACGGTGGATGTTAGTTCACAAGATTATACCCTATTAGAAGTATAATGAAGAACAAAAAGGAATGCACTTGCATTCAGGCACACTACCTAGAGCACACTGATCAGAGGAAGCCTTTCTGCCTTACATACAATAATCAGATTAAATCCATCTGATGAGGTTGAACTAAGAAATTAGCTTCTACAAAATCCCGATTACAGTTTCGGTTAGGTGCACAAAAACTTCTACACACTCTTCCACACTCTACTCAATATTTTTCACACTTTGCTCTACTCTTGAATGAGTTGACCTTTATTCACACATGTACACCACTTGCACACATCGAGCATTGCCTCAAAATGAGGAAAATAATCGCTCATATATATCCGCTACACGGATTTACATCAACTATTCAGTCGGCCACAAATAAAGAATAAATTAAAACCATTGGCCTCAATATATGAATACATTTTAATGTGCTCCAACACAAGTTAGTCACAAGATAGTGAGGACCCAAACAAACACCTCTAAACATGCCAAACAATAAAAGATTAATCTTCATTGATCTATAATATGCTAACACCATCATGTCGGCCAAGAACATGAAAACTTTAGCATACATTAGAAATATCTCTGATCATGAACACTTTGATTAATGTGAATGTACAACAAGGATAGATCATGATCTATACTCATCCATTTAAACCATAGGTATATGCACAAAAACTGAAACTACCAGAATTTCATCCTCTTTATCTAAGAACACCTGCTATAGAAACTAATTTTAGGAACACAAATCTTCATAACTTCCACAAATATTGATGCGAACCTTTGAAAATTTCAGACAATATACTAGAAAGTTTCAAAAAAAAACCCTTTGAATTGCACCTTCAGGTTAACATCTTACAACTCTTTCCACCATTCAGACCTTCTCAGCTTCACTGGCTGCCTGCAATATATTTTTTACAATTTTCTCAATATCTTCAACATATACAACCTTCAGAAACACCAATGCTAATAGTGTTGACATCAATGAAAACCACATATCAGAAACATAACCACAACATACAACGCAAGGTGTTTAAGGAAAGAGTAGAAAATGAGGCAAACCATAAAATCAAATGCTTAAGGTCTGATAGAGGTGGAGAATTTACATCTGGTGAGTTTAATACATTCTGTGAAGAACATGGTATAAAAATAAATTACTTTGCTCCTAGAAACCCTCAACAAAATGGAGTTGTGGAAAGAAAGAACCGGCCTATTTAGGAGGCTTCCATAACTATGATGAAAGAAGAAAATTTTCTTGATGTGTATTGGAGAGAAGCAATCCACACTGATGTTTACATTCTTAACAAAGTTCAAGTCTGAGGTAACAACACTAAGACCCCTTATGAATTATGGACTGGTAAGACTCCTTCTGTAAAATACTTTAAGGTATTTGGAAGTAGATGTTATATTAGAAGAGATGAAGAAAATCTTGGAAATTTTTGTGCTAGATGTGATGAAGGAATTTTCCTTGGATATTCAAATAACAACAAGGCTTATAGATGTTTTAATAAGAGATTGATGAAAATAATTGAAAGTACTAATGTAAATATTGATGAAGCTATATATAGACTAGTGAAAATAACTAAAGTTGAACCTGATGATCCAATCTGTGTGCAAATACAAGAGGAAGAAAAGGAAGAGAAAGAACAAAGTGATGAGTACGAAGAAACTTCAGAACCTACACCTAAGACTCGTAAATATGTTTAGAAAAATCATCTGGAAGAACAAATAATTGGAGACAAAAGTGAAGGAGTGAAGACAAGAAGCAAAATGGTTGAGGTAAATGTGTTTCTACTCTCTAAGATAAAACCTAAGACTATGAATGAAGCATGTAATGATGAAAGTTGGGTTAGATCAATGAAAGAGGAACTACATGAGATAGAGAAGAATGAGACATGGGAACTAGTCCCTAGACCTATAAACAAGAATGTAACTGGTTCAAAATGGGTATTCAGAAACAAGCTAAATGAAAATGGTGAAGTGGTAAGGAATAAAGAAAGACTTGTATATAAAGGATATTAACAAGTTGAAGGAATAGATTTTGAAGAAACTTTTGCACATGTAGTAAGAATGGAATCCATTCGAATGTTATTGGAATTCTTAGCTCAAAAAAACTTCAAATTATATCAGATGGATGTCAAATTTGTATTTATGAATGGAGAATTGGATGAAGAAGTGTATATGGAGCAACCAGAAGGTTTTCAACTATCAGAAGAACTAGAAATGGTTTGTAAACTAAAGAAGGAACTATATGAACTGAAGAAAGCTCCCAGAGCTTGGTATGCAAGACTAGATAAATACTTGACAAATAAAGGATTCAACAAAGGGTTCGTAGACAACAATCGTTACTTCAAGGATGAGAAATAAAATATTTTGATAGTTGTGATGTATGCTAATGACATAATATTTGGTGGAAATGAAGATATGTGTAAGATTTTTGCTAAAGAGATGCAAAAATAATTTGAAATGTCTATGATTGGTGAACTTAATTTCTTCCTTAGACTTGAAGTAAATCAAATTGACAAAGGGATATTCATTTCACAGTCCAAGTATGTTAAGGAATTGCTAAAGAAGTTTGGAATGAATGACTCTAAACCGCTTTATACCCCTATGGTAATTGGATGTAAGCTAAGTAAGCATGATGAATCTGCTAAAGTTGACCAGAGCATGTACAGATCCATGATTAGTGGACTATTATATCTTACTTCCACTAGATCTAACATTATGCATGTAGTATGCTTAGTTGCAAGATTTCAAGTAGAACCGAAGGAAGCACATGTTACAGCTATGAAGAGGATATTCAGATATCCTAAAGGAACTCTAGACTATGGATTATGGTATCTGAAGGACAATGATTTCACCCTGAATTTCTATACTAATGTAGTTTGGGCTGGTTGTGTAGATGACCAAAAGAGTACAAGCGGTGGTAAATTCTTTATTGGATGAAGATTAGTTGCATGGTTGATCAAGAAACAAGATTCAATTTATTTATCTATTGCAAAAGCTGAATATATTGCAGAAACATCTTGTTGTACGCAGGTACTTTGGATGAAGCAAAATTTGATGGACATAGGTATGGTAAGTGATGAACCTATATCTATTTTTTATGACAATACAAGTGCTATAAACATTTCAAATAGACAAGTGATGCATTCCAGAACAAAGCATATACCTATCAAGTATCACTTCTTGAGGGAGAATGTATTGAGGAATGAAGTTAGACTTGAATAACCTACCAAAGAACAAGTTGCATACATATTCACTAAGGCCCTTATAAAGGATACTTTTGAGTATCTGAGAGGGAAGTTAGGGGTTACTGGCCCTCCTTCTTTGAACTAAGCACACATGGAGGTGCATCAGTCTAGTTGATTCATAAAATCTTTATTCTAGACTGATGATTGTGGTCTACTCCTCAGGGAGAGTAGTGAAGTGGATTTTTTTAGTATGTGATGTGGGTATACT
Source organism: Sequoiadendron giganteum (assembly GCA_007115665.2). NCBI lineage: Eukaryota > Viridiplantae > Streptophyta > Pinopsida > Cupressales > Cupressaceae > Sequoiadendron > Sequoiadendron giganteum. The sequence goes on from CM021104.1 coordinate 601,109,978, forward strand.
CCTTAGGGGGATTGAACAGAGCTTTATGTGGCAAGAATTTTCTTTTGCATTGATTTCAAAGGGGGGAGAGAATCATGTGAAAATTTTATGCTTGAAAGGTTGTCACTTTTGAAAATCATGTATGATGTATTTGATGGTTTTTCACATCATGTATTGCCATTAGTGAAAAAAGGAGAGGTTTTTGAAAGTATGGATGTGTTTCATGGTGTTTTCATTAATGTTGTCATTGTTGTCAACACAGATCAATGTATTTGCCAACTGCTTTTGAAAAAAAATGAAAAATAATGAAAGAAGAATTAAAAGTGTGTTCAGAGTGTGCTCCGATATTGTGGTGCACATTTCTTCTGTATTGATCCTATGCTTGTGCAGATCTATAGGTGTGTTCATAAGCTTTAATAAATAATATATAATGAGTTTCAGATTTTGGTTTGATGAAGAGTAGAAGACATGTTCATCGGTGTTTGAACTGGTTTGCCAGATCTATTTATTTGTGGACTAGGAGAAATGTTTTGGCTCTGCAGTCTTCTGATATCTGGTTTCAGATATTATGGATCTGGGAGATGACTATTTTTGTTTGTCTCTATGTCTTGAAAAAATTTCTAGTGGTTTGGCACTTCGAAAGACCTACTCCAAAGCTCCTGTGTTTTACTAGATGGTCCAATTGGATTGGTAAAGAGTTCTTTGAAAATGAAGTTGGTTGTAATTGTTACGGATATATCTGAGATGTTCTTAGAGATGGTAAAATGACTGGTGAAGTATTTTGAGTGATACACATGTGATTATATTACTGGAGATGTGTGTACTTGAAATATCATTGGTGTTTTCATTAGGTTTGGCCGACCTATTCTCTACACGTTACATTTGGATTTTGCATCGATTTGAGAAAGCATGTACAAGATTCAAGATGAAATTTGGGTCCTAGATTAAATATGTAATTGGTCCTCTCTCATTCTTATCCACCATAGGAATGTTGAGTAGCTGACCTAGTTTTAATTTGTAAAATAAATTGTATAGCTAACCTTGGAGAATGTTCCTAAGGTTGAAGATGGTATAAAACCAAGTCAAGTTGTAGTGAAATCAATATACATCCATCCACGAATCGAAAAAGTGAGTGAGGTGTGTGAACAAGTGAAAAAAGTAGAGAGTGGAAGAGCAAATTAAGGAAACAATACTTTAAGGTGTTACATTCCTAAAAGCAGTGAGATGATGGCATCTACAATCTTCTAATCTAGTTGCAAATGTGTGGAGCCCTAGTGGTGGCTCTTCATTTATATTCTTTTTTTTTGCTATAGGAAGTGAGCCTCCTTTCTAGATAGTGAGTCCTTCTCAAGGTAGTGATCCCTTAATCTAGGTAGTGAGGCTTTGTATTTGGGTAGTGAGCCCTCTAGTAGTGAGCCATTGTATCCGGTATTACATTACTACTATATTGTGAGTTAATCCTCACCATGGTTTTTGCCTCATTGGGTTTTCCACATAAATCTAGTGTCTCTAGTGTTCTCTTTCTATTATTTTCTTTTCTTGTTTACATTTATTAATAGATTGAAGTTAGGGTGAAAAGACTAAGTTTAAAAGTAAAGAGATTTGATACAACTGATTCACCCTCCCTCTTAGTTTTCTTTTGTATTTCAACAGAAGAACCATATCCTATATAGTCTCATTTCTCATTTCATTTTTAGTGCTTCACTATATACTAAAGAAAAATAGGCCAAGGTAAAATTAGTCCTTACAAACATGAGAGTAACAAGATCTAAAGAACTAAGATAAATTTGGATAGTCACTGGTTTTTTTCAATTGTATAGGTCTTTGAGTTTTTTATACAACATACAAAACCTATTATTCAATATGCACATGGGATTATTTGGATCTCTAAAAGTAGTGACAAAATACTGAAATAACACTACTAGATATATGGGAACTTTGAAGTGGTTGTTGAATATTGTCTCTAAGTCATTCCGATTTTTAATGGATATATTTGGTAAGACAAGATATTAAGTATAAACAAAACCTTCCAATGTGAAATGGAGTAACCAATGAGAAACATCCTCAAGTTGAATATATTTCCTAACTCTTACATTCTTGAAATCCTAATTATGATCTTTTATTGTGCTAATTTTGCAATGCGCATATTTAAAATATAATTTATTATATTTTTTGGTAAATTATGTAAATCACTTAGAATATCTAAATGGAAATTATTGTTCACACAAAGTTAAACAAAAATTGATGGATTTTGAGTGATAATAAATTGGGTGATATGAAACCTGGATCTTAGTGGATAACTAACTATATCAACATGCCTTGATCTAAATTGTTCTTTCTTAAATTTTATTTTCTTATGCTAAAGAAGGTTTAATAACTCAAATTCTACTTCAATGGACTTTGATTTTGTGATAATACTTGTAATTTCTAATTTGTTTTAAATTATAATCTTTGAAAGGCCCTTCTAGAGTCAATTTACTGATGGGAATTTAACAAACTCGTTAGCTCTCAAGCAACACAATATATGCATTTTATAACCATTGAAACTAAAATAATCTCTCAAAGATTGTAATATCCACTTGTGAGGAGTAGACCAAGAAACCACTTAGGCTATTTTATTCTCTTGGCAAAATTTTGGCAATAAAGAAATAATTTAAATTAATTATTTAATTATCGAATAAAGTGCATTTTTTAATTTATAATTCTCAGTCAGAACTAAGTGCTTTTGACTAGAGCTATGAACTAGTGAGATCACAAATGGGGGCCTGATCTTGACTCTCCTCTCTTTGTCTCCTCCATCTACTCCATCTCTCCTCTACCTCCTCTCATCCCCCTCTTCTCCTTCAACTCCTTTATCTCCACTCCTCTCATTTATCTGCTTTTTACTCAACTCCTCCCCTCTCCTCCTCTCCTCCATCTCCTCTCCATATTTTTCCTCTCTACATTCTCCTCCATATTTCCTCCTCCTTTCCTTATTCCTCCACTCTTCCTTCCTTTCCTTCTAATCTCCTCCATCTCTTCACCCCCACCTCACATCCTTCATCCAACTTTTCCCTCCACTATTGCCACCAAAATCCCTATGTGGACCCCATAGTAGTGCTCACCATGTCCATCCATTGTTCATACATACCTCCCCATGCATCGATCACCGCCTCCCCTGAACACGTTTTCCTCCATCTTTCGTGCATCATCCAATGGTCTCCATCCTTCATCCTCCAACCAATGATAGTTCGTACCATTGTCCATTGGTGGGATTCAAACACTTGACAATAGTGAAGTCGATGCTTGCAACTTACTGTTGCACTGTGGGGTCATCCCCAAAGTGTATTTTAATGGTAATGTTATTTATGAATTTAATTAGGAAACATAAAGTGACTTAAGTAAAATATTAAAGGGGAAATATCAAAGGCACTTTATTTTTGGGTTGTATGAATTATTTAAAGTGGGAAATTGAAAAGGTCTTGAGAATGTTCCTTGGGTGTTTGATAAAATAAAATTTTGGAGCTCATTTTTATTATGATGGATTATTTTTATAATGTAAAATCTAGAGAGCTTCTTATTGAGTAAAACCTTGGATGAAAACCTAAGGGAAATCAATTTCAATAGTGAGAGGCCTGCCTTAGATGATCACACGTTTAGTCAAGTAGATTTCATAGTTGGATATCATCAATTGAAGATTATCAAAATTTCCTAAGTCTTGTTTCGCAGAAAGTTTAAGGGCTTTATGTTGTGGTAATTACAAAAAAAAAATTAATATGATATTTTTCAATCTGTATGAAATAATCAAAACGACCATATATTTTATAGCTTTGGGTACTCAACTGTACCATTCTTTGTGGATACTGTAACATTCTCCTTTTGGTTGACTTTTTGTGATAAGGTATTAAGTCTCAAATATTAAATTATCAATTCAAAAAGGAGGTCATCGTAGTCCATGGATAGAGGAACCATATCATATTATATCTTCTAGGAGGTTCAAAGCTTTATTTAGGTCTCACATGGCTATAATAATCCAACATAGTTGGTGAATAATATTATTTTGTTAGTGTCACTACTCTTAGAAGAGGAGTTGCTACATCTTAAAGGTATGATTCATAGTGGATTGAGTTAAGAAATTGAGGGTAGTAAGAAGTCAAGGATTTATTTCCAATGTCACAAGGTATTCAAATCCCTATAAAACAATCTATAGCATGGGAGAAAAATATTTTTTTGGGAGGGTTCATAAGACTCATGGATGCCTTGGGAAGAGACGCCCTATTTTAGAAGCTAATTTTATTCATAAAATGCATCGAATAATCAAGTCTTCATGAGATTGATTACATTCATCAAGACTTAATCGAGACTTCATGAGCCCATGGGTCAATCAAGATAATCATCCTCACTATTTATCCTCAAGAGTTCTTGATGCTCCCTCGAAATATGGTAGCTGCCATTTAGGTGGCCTTTATCATTGCAAAAAATTAGTCCTATTTCAAATACACTTTCTTGTAATGCAAGAGTAACATTACTAGAAACATAGTTAACTTTGTTGGTAGCTAATATTGAGACAAGCATTTTGATTCTCGTTTCCAAAGAAAAAAAAATCTTTAATTTTATCATGTATGTAATGTCATCTTGGAGTGGACCATAAGCCTAAAATTTGCAGAAATTACCTTAAACTCACAACATCCTTCTGATCACATCATCCTCAAATTGTGGCTCAGTTGATTTATCCTTTGTAGATACATCAAAAATATCCTTATTGAATACAAACTTGTATCCATCATGTTGCAAGTTGAAATAATAGACCTCCTAATTAGATAGAAACTATGAAGGTTTAAGTTCAAGGTTAATGCAAAATGTAAGAATTTTAAACCTAGCATGACTAGTTTCAATTATATGAAATAACACTTATTCTTTGTAGCAAATTCATCTCCACATGTTTCATAGTTATTTCAATCTATCTAGTCTTCCACAATTTTTTTCCATTCAAATCAATAAGGATTAAACAAGAAAGGTGTAAAAAGCCATGTCTTGACCATAAATCACATGGAAAAATTTATTAAGATATATGAGATAGTGTTATGGCATGATTGGCCATGAACATTACATGTAATCAAAAGTGCCATAAAGTCAATTCTTTTGACAAAGTGATTGCATGAGTAGGAGTGGTAGTTCTCTACAAACTTTGCATAAAAAAAACAAAAAGGGCTCATCCAATAGCTTTGTATTTGGCTCCTCCACGAAGTAATTTATCTGTATAGTAACGTGTCTTTGTATCAAGAGAAAAAGGAAAGAAAACAAAGGCTAGTTGTAGTTGCATAAAAATAAAATCACACTTCCATTCACTACCTTTGCCTCAAATAGTGATATTAAATTAAGTCCCACATCACTACCTTTACCAACTTGCATGTATTCATGATGAGTTCATTTCCTTGTTGTAGAGTAGAACTAAGTTCTGCAAATATGTCCTCACTTAAATTGGTAACTTTTGAAGCTCTGCTTATCCCACCTCTTGTCAGGAGGAATAGTTTATCAAATACATCAAGTCAAAATGAAGCCACTTTTCATGAGTCCCTAAATATAAAAATTGCAAGGACAATGTAAATAGCTACCCAAACATCCACCTAGATTCCCTATTATGCAGAGATCTTTTGTGTTTTAAGAGCTAAGAGAAACTAAATCATTTTCTAGATGGTAGCCATTATTTATACCCCCACATAGAGTTCCTCCCATTGGAATAACGTCTTGATTTGAGACATATTCTTGATGGTTGTGTAATGATGCATGCAATTATAATTAAATATTTTCTTTCATTTCCTAAATCATATCCAACAAATATAAATTTTTCTCCAATTTATCTTCATTACCATCTGATGCAACAATCCATTTAATCTTCTCCTTTTTGGAGCATAGGAATTTGAGCTTCCATTTTTCTTCTTTGACATCTATGTTAATACATCTCAGAGACATAAATTAGTTGGAAACCAATAATGATGAAAAATAAATTAATCATGGCAATACAAAGACAATGTCCATGGGAGAGGGCTACCAAATGCATTTGCTTAAAATTTTCAAAACCATTTCAACAAATCCATCTGGGTATCCTGTAATATTTACATATTATTTTGTTGGAAGTGAATTAATTATCTATCAAGGCTGTTGGCACAGACCAACTAATCAAAGCACCTCACATCTATTGGGAAAAAAAGGATAGATAATTGAGAGGGGGGTGAATGAGTTGTAAAAAATTTTAAAACTTATCTTACTTTATCAATCTTTAATCTCAAATCTGATAACTAATAGTGAAAGCAAGAATCAATAATACATAAGAAACACACAACACAAAGATTTTTGCATGGAAACCCTGTTAGGGGAAAAACCACAGTGGAGGTTAATCCATAATTATACCCTTTTAAAAGTATAATAGAAATGAATAAGGAATGCGCATGCATTTAGGCACACTACCTAGAGCTCACTGATCAGAAGCGAAGCCTGACTACCTTACATAAAATAATCAGATTAAATCCATTTGATGAGGTTGAACTGAGAAATTAGCTTCTTCAAAATCCTGATGACAGTTTCGATTAGGCACATAAATACTTATTCACACTTCACTCAAACTTCTTTACACTCTGCTCTGAACTCGAATGATCTAATATTTATTCGCACATATCTTGCACACACTTTGCATACATTCACTGAGTATACTTCAAAATAAGGAAACAATCACTCTTATATATCTGATACATGGATTTACATCAACAACTCAATTAGCCACAAATAAAGAATAAATGAATTACAAATTGTCAGCCCAATACATGAAAAAATGTCAATGAACACCAACCTAAGTCAGTCACAACATAATTAATACCTAAATCAAGATGCTCGAACATTCCAAGCAATCAAAAATTAATCCACAAGGATCTGCAACATGTTATCACCATCATGTCGACCAAGAACATGAAAACCCTAACACATAAAGGAAAAATATTTGATCATGAACACACTAATCCACACAGATGTACCACAATGATAGAAAATGATCCAGAAACATCACTGAACATCTCAATAATGTACACAACACCTCAATTCATCAGAATTGCAATTTGTTCTTCCAAAAATGACTGCTATAATAACAGAATAACTGTATGAACTCAAAAAATCATAACTTTGTCCAATCTTGATGCGCACCTATGAAACTTTAAAAAAATATACTAGATAGGCTTGAAAATGAACCCTTTAATGTGTGACTTTTGAATATCAACTCACACAAATTTCCACCAGTCCGATCTTCACAGCTTCACAGACTGCCAACAACATATTTATTCTAATTTTCTCAATATCCTCGACATATACAACCTTCAAAATCATCAATGCTAATATTGTTGACATCAATGAAAACCACATATCAAAAAAACAACCACATCATCCAACAATCTCCCCCTTTTCCATTGATGGCAACACATGATGTGAAAAATACCATCAACACAACTAGCTCTTCTCCAATTGTGTCCCCCTCTAATATTTCACTCTTTTCCCCTTTTTCTTCCTCAAGGGTTTTTCACATTATTATTCTCCCCCTTTAACATCAATGGAAAAGCTACACAAGATCTGAACCACATATCTACATCATCTAACTACTCCCCCTAAGTAGCAACCACCATAACATCAATCTAAAACAAGATTTGACTGGAGGTGCATTGATTGATGTAAAGACTTGCATATTCATTAATATTAGGAGGGGAAATCACCCCTAACTTGCCTCTAAGATACTCAAAAGTATCCTTAGGCAATGATTTAGTAAAGATATCTTCAATTTGTTCTTTAGTGGGCACATATTCCAATCTGACTTCTTTATCACTCACTTTGTCTCTGAAAAAGTGATACTTGATAGATATATGCTTTGTCTTTGAATATAGCACCAAATTCTTTGAAATATTTATGGCACTTGAGTTGCCACAAAATATAGCAATAGGTTCATCATACTCAATTCTAATATCTCTCAGCATCTACTTCATCCACATTACTTGAGTACAACTGTTTGCAACAGTAATATACTTTGCCTTAGCAGTAGATAGGGAAATGAAATTCTTTTTTCTTACTTAGCCAAGACACCAGCTTCTTCCCCAAGAAGAATACACCACCACTTGTACTTTTTCTATCATCCACATCTCCTACCCAATCTGCATCTGTAAAGGCCTTCAAAGTTAGATAATCATCCTTAGGATACCATAGCCCAAAATCAAATGTTCCTTTCAAGTATCTAAAAATTCTCTTTATTGCAGTCACATGTGATTCATTTGGATCAACTTGATATCTAGCAACCATGCATACAACATTCATGATGTCTGGTCTAATTTGAGTCAAATAGAGCAATCCACTAATCATTGACCTATACCTTGTTTGACTAGCCTTAGGAGAATCATCATTTAGTGTAGGAGAATCATCATTTTGTGTTTTCTTGCATTTGATCACCATGGGTGTACCTACAGGCTTTGAATCTTTTATGCCAAAAAATATCAGTAGCTGTCTTACATATTTAGATTGACATATAAATATTCCATCATCTAGCTAAGTACTTTGCAATCCTAAAAATAATTTCATCTCTCCTATCATTAACATCTCAAATTCACTTTTCATTTCATCAACAAAATTCATGCATAAGTCATCATTACCTTCAAAAATAATGCCATCAACAAAGACTTCAATAATCAACCCTTTATCCTTATCCACCTTGAAATACAAATTATTGTTAGCACTACCTTTATTGAATCCAAGCTTCAACAATTATTTATCCAATCTAGCATACTAGGCTCTAGGGGATTGTTTAAGTCCATATAGTGCTTTCTTCAACCGACACACCATGTATTTTTCATCAGTTAGTTGAAATCCATCTGGTTTCTTAACATAAACTTCTTCTAACTCACCATTTAGAAATGTTGACTTCACATCCATTTGATAGACTTTGTAATTCTTGAAAGCAACATAAGCAAGAAATAACCTTATAGCTTCAATTCTAGCAATAGGGGAAATTTTTTCTTCAAAATCAATAGCTTCCATCTGTGAGTGCCCTTTACATACCAGTCTTGCTTTGTTTCTGGCCACTTCACCTTTTTCATTCAGCTTATTCTAAAAGAACCATTTGGTTCCAATCACATTTTTATCCTGAGGTCTGGGAAGAAGAATCCATGTATCATTTTTCTCTATCTACATCAATTCTTCCTTCATTGCTTCTATCCAATATTCATCCTTACATGCTTCACTGACATTACTAGGCTCAATTTTGGAAATCGGACAATACTCTTTTACAATTTTCCTTCTAGTCTACACACCTTTGTTCTTGTCTACTATAATCTGACTTTTGGAATGATTTACCTTTATACCTTGGAAATTTGGAATTCTCTCTAACTTCTAATTCTTTTGTTCTCTCTTTTGTACTTCCATTAACTTCTCCTTCATGATTCTCTTAATTCATCAGAACATTTTGAACTTGATTATGTGTCTGAGTAGTCTTTCCCTTATCTAAACTATCTTGTTGATCATCTGAATCATATCCACAATATCTAGTTGGCATATTAGTATCCTCATCAACTCTGACATTTGTACTTTCGACCATTTTATTCAATCTTCTATTTTAGCACCGGTAATATTTTCTTTTAGTAGAGTAACCCAAAAAAATTCCTTCATCACTTCTAGCATCAAAATTTCCAATATCTTCATCTCTCTTGATATAACATCTACTTCCAAGGATTTTGAAATAATTAACAGTAGGTTTATGACCAAACCACAACTCAAAATGAGTCTTACTAGAATTACCATCGAAATTTACTTGGTTGATAGGATATACAACAGTGCTTACAGATTCTTTCCAATAGATATGAGGAACATTTCCTTCCAACATCATAGTTCTAGGAACATCTAATTTTTTTTGTTTCTTTCTATCAACAACTCCATTTTGTTGAGGATTTCAAAGAGTAGATAACTATCTTTTGATTCCATGCTCTTCACAAAATGAATTGAATTCCCGAGAAGTGAATTCACCACCTCTGTTTGATCTCAAGCATTTAACCTTCAAACCTGACTCACTCTCTTCCATAGTTTTGAAACATTTGAACTTTTCTAGTGCTTCAAGTTTTTATCTTAAGAAAGCAACCCATATCATCCTAGAGTAATCATCAATAAGAAACATAAAGTACCTTTCCCCTTGTAGAGTTCAGATTTTGGATAGACCACATAGATCAGTACATACCAAATCAAGTGCTCCACTAGAATGATGTTGTTTTCTCTGAAAATAAATTCTTGTCTACTTTTCCATCTAACATTCCTTGCATATGGTGTTAGTAGGCTTCACTAACTTAGGTAGATATTTGATTGCTTGTGTGGAGTTTACTTTGAAAATGCTATCAAAATTTACATGACACAACCTTGTATGCCATAACTAGCTTACATCAACTTGAGCAATTAAACAACTTTCACTAGTAGCACTTAGCTGAAAAATATTACCTCTTGTCTTTGTACCTAAAGCAATTACATTTCCAAGGCTTCCCAAAATCTTGCATTTTCCATCTTTGAGCTAAAGATTGTATCCCTTGTCAACCATCTGTCCAACACTCAACAAATTATGCTTCAATCCTTCAACACATAGGACTTCATCAGTATTATATTTACCACCAAGATAAATAGTGCCTCTGCCACAAATCACACCTGAATTGTTATCTCCAAATCTTACAACACCACCATCATATTTTTCCAAGCTTATGAACTTGATTTTGTCACCAATCATATGATGTGAGCATCAATTGTCAATCACGCACTCATTCTTTTCATCAATTCTAGATGCAAGAGAATTCTCATTGTTCTGATTATTAGTAGATTCAGTGGACACCAGACCATTTTCCTTGATAGAAATGAATACCCATCCATCTTTATTTCCCTTTTATTTAATAGATTCATCATTAGTAACACCTTCTTCAACATAATAACATTTCTTTTGAAATCTAGACTTGTCAGGTTTGTACCTAGAGACTCTTTCAGGACATCTTGATGCAAAATGACCTATTTTACTACAAGAGAAACATTTAATAGGCATCTTTCCTTTATACTTACCCTGTCCTTTGGATTCTCTTTTCACAATCAATGCTTCTAGCTCTTCTAGCTCTCTTTCTCCATCTTCAATCTATTTCATCTCATCTTCATATTTGAATGTCTTTCTAGAACTTTCTCCCAAATCATATCTATGTTGGCTCTTTTTGGATACAGTAGCTTTAAATGTAGACTCTATTTTCGGAGTAGACTCACCAAATTCACTCAACTCAAAGGCAGCAACTTTACCAATCGAGTTTAGATTTGCTTCACTGTAATCCTTGCCTTAACTATCTGGTTAAGATTATTGTTCGCAACTGTTACTTTTGGTATTTCTTGAATTTTTGTGAGCTTCTTGTGAAGTTTGGTAGTATGGGTGGTGATCGCATTCAGACGGAACCTGACAGTTGTGATGAATTCCAAAACAACCCGCTTGTCTGGCACATTTGTGTGGAGGGAGGAATTGTGCCACTCATGGAAAGCTTAGTTGGCCATGATCCCATTTTATCAGGTCAATTTTATAGCTCGTGGAAGGACAGGAGGGTCTCCATTAGGGGGATTTCATTTGAAATTAGTGAGGATGTTATTGCACAGGCTACGGGTTTGTTGTGTGAAGGGAAAAAATATCCTAAGCACACCAAAAAACTGGACCATGAGAGCCTAAAGGCATTTTTTAGAGGAGAGGAGACCCTTGTTAGGAACCAGGTGGGATTTGAAAGGGAAGAGCTTCCTAAGCCATGGGACTAGGTCTTCATGGCACTGATGAAATACGTTACGCTGGAAGGTAGATTCAAAACTTGCTTCTTTTATCATTTCCCCCTGTTAAACCACCTTAGGCACAAAATGCTTCTTAGTTTTCTGTTTTTCCTTCTAATGGACCTGGAAAGTTCTATGGACAAGTGTAAAGCGTCGGCCAGCCGAAATCCCTATGATCTTCCACCCCTCCCACTCCATCAGGGGCTAATTCTCTGCCTATATCACTTTCATCTTGCCCTCTGCCAACCCAAAGCCATCACCGTTGTCTGTGTTGAGAACATTGAACTCCTCTCCATGGTGCATATCTCCCCGGTTGAGTCCAAGAGTCCTCCTCGGAAGTCTAATATTGTTAATTTGGGGAACACCAAGACCAAATTTACCTCCAAAAAGCTTAAGGGTGGGTTAGGCAAGGCCCCTGCTAGTGCGGTGGAATGGCTCTGTGAGCTAAAAGCAACTCAGGATGACACGGTTGTTACTGGCACTATGTCAAAAAAAGATAAGGAGAAATGCACGCAGGCTACGACTGTCAAAGATGGTAAGGGTAAGAATGCGGTTAGGAAAGATTCCAGAGGAGACATAGTTGTGGGGAACATGGAGATGACTGGAGGGGAAAGTGTCAGGAGGAGATCTGGGAGGCTGGCTAAGAACAACAAGAAGAGATTAATCATTGAGGATTCGGATGAGGAGCAGTCAGATAGCAAGGGTTACAAGGAAGAAGAGTCAGAAGAGGTGGAAGAAGATCTAGTGGAGAGGCCCCAGCTTACTCCCATGGATAGCAAGCTCCCTTCTGATGGCTCTAGCTCACACCCTTCACAGCCACTGGTGGATGAGCTTGGTGAGGTTCAAGGTGCTATGGATGTTGGGGTGGATTCAGATAAGGTGGCAAAGCGTTTGGACACTTTGGACAAAATATTTTGGGGGCTGACCTGCTTCACCATGAAACTGGGTCACTTTGTTATGAGTACTCTGTCAAATGCCATAAAAGAGGAACTGGAGGGGAACAATAGCCAGAAAAATAAAGAGTGGGTGGGAGATGAGGCGGTGGACCTCCTGATCAAGAACTAGGACAAAGCCAGTTAGTTGCTCCTGTTGCTAGTCAGTCTGTTGTTTCTCTATTGTTGTTGTGCTGCCTTTGGGCTATCTCTAGTTTTTTCCTTGTTTATGTTAGCTGTTTAGGACTTGTCCTTTTCTTGCCCTTGTGGCTCATTGTGTAGGGTACAACGCCTTGTAAATGTTGTTTAACTTTTCAAAAACTTTACCAATCAGCATGTCTCTTGTCATAGTTTTAACTATCCTGAGCTCTTCAATAGCATGATCTTTTTTTTGTAAGAAGTAGGCACCGATCTAAGCACTTTAGCCACAATCTCATCTTCTTCCATAATTCAATCGGTACATCTAATACCCATTACTAGTTCATTTACCTTCTACTTGAAAGCAACAATATTTTCATCTTCACTCATCTTCATTTTTTCCCACTTGCCTTTCAGACTTTGCATCTTACCAAATTTCACTTGTACATCTCCTTCATACAGTGTTTCCAACTTCTTCCAGATCTCATGTGTAGTCTTCAAACCTATCACATTTATCATCTCTAAATTTGTCAAAGCACTCAATAATGCTTCAATAGCCCTGATATTAGTTTTAGCTTATTTGATCTCATAAGGAGTAGTAGGATCATTATAAGGAATATTATATTTGTTCTTTGTAATCTTCCAGAAGGGTACACTAATGCACTTCAGATGACACTCCATTCTGACCTTCCATAGAGAGTAATTTGTACCATCAAATCTAGGACTATCCTTGTATGATGTCATCTCATATCATCTCAAGCTATTAAACATCTTTAGAGGAACCAACTATGATACCAATTGTTGGAAGAACAAGGATATAAAATTGAGAGGGGGGTTGCATCAGTTGTAACATAATTTAAAACTTATCTTACTTTATCAACCTTTAATCTTAGATCTGATAATTAACAGTGAAAGAAAGAATAAATAACACATCAGAAACACACAACACCAATATTTTTGAGTGGAAACCTTGTTAGGGGAAAAACCATAGTTGAGGTTAATCCACAAGTATACCTTGTTAAAAGTATAATAGAAATGAATAAGGAATGCACATGCATTTAGGCACACTACCTAGAGCTCACTGCTCAGAAGGGAAGGCTCATACCTTACATAAAATGATTAGACTAAATCCATCTGATGAGGTTGAACTAATAAATTAGCTTCTTCAAAAGCCTAATGACAGTTCTAGTTAGACACATAAATACTTCTTCAAACTTTTCTCTAAATTCTTCGCACTCTTCTCGACACTCGAATGATCTAATATTTATTTGCACATATATTGCACACACTTCACATACATTGATTGAGAATACTTCAAAATGAGGAAACAATCACTCTTATATATCCACTGCATGGATTTACATCAACAACTCTGTCAACCACAAATAAAGAATAAATGAATTACAAATTGTCGGCCTAATACATGAAAAAATCTCAATGAGCACCAACCTAAGTTAGTATCAACATAATGAAGACTTAAATAAACATCCTCAAACATGCCAAGAAATCAAAGATTAATCCACAAGGATCCACAACACACTATCACCATCATGTCGGCCAAGAACATGATATCCTGAACACACAAAGGAAAAATCTTTGATCACGAACACACCGATCCATGTGGATGTACCACAATGATAGAGAACGATCCATAAACATAGATAAACATATCAAGAACATACACAACACCTCAATTCATCAGAATTGGAATCTCTTCTTCCAAAAAAACCTACTATAGTAACATAGTAAATGTAGGAACTCGGAAACTCATAACTTTCTCCAATCTTGATGCGCACCTCTTAAACTTTTGAACAATATACTAGATAGGCTTTGCAACAAAACCTTTAATACACAAATTTTGAATATTAGTGTACAAAAATTTCCACCACTATGATCTTCATAGCTTCATAGACTATCTGCAACATATTTATCCTAATTTTCTCAATATCCTCGACATATACAACCTTCAAAATCATCAATGCTAATAGTGTTGATATCAATGAAAACCACATCAAAAACACAACCACAAAATCCACAACATCATCTCTAGCCACACATCAATGACTCTAGCCATCCATGTTGACCAAGTCATATCCAACTGAATTCTAGAGCATTCCCCTTCTAGATTATTCAAGAGGAGCTATGTTTCAACTCCCCATTGTAAATATACCAACTAACTCACATTCTATAGTTTGTAAGGAATTAAATGCATCTTCATATATAAATGAAACACCCAAACCTATGTTTTGCAGTGCTCCAATAGCAAGTTCTATGTTTATTTGTTTGTGCTTTGCCTTCAACCTATCATATTTCAGGAGTTTTGTTAAATAAACATCATGCCTTGTTTTTGGTTCTACATTTTACATACATGTCTATGAGAGAAAATGTGACTAGAAAACTAGAAAAAAATGTACATTCCATTATTTTTTGATGAAACACCACATCCTATTCCAAAGTGCTCATTTTAGAATAAACTAGTAGTATGCTGACAAATGCTACAAAGTTTTCCTTTACAATTACCAAATACATTTTCTTAAAAGCTTCACAAGTGTTTTAAAAAAATCCATGTTGTGTACATTGTTGGAAAATTTATTGCCCCTAAGCCCATTGTTGCCTTACCTACCTGTCGGGAGCCATTTTTCCAATGGCATTTTTTGGTATGTTCATCTCTGCAGCTCCTAACTACTCAGAATTGAATTTAGTAGGAATTTTTGAATTCTCAATTAATGGTGGTAGGTAATTTCTAATTTGAGAGGGATTTTTTAATGAGACAAATAAAGGGAATGTTTTTACCAGTCTATAGGTTGGAAGTTAGTCATTTTTTGCAGCAACAAGTGATTAGCAAGTAGATGAAGTTACAACAACAACAAGGAATGTTTTGAGAACATTTTTCAAAGTGTTTGCAATGAGCAGTTGATTGCTCTTGATCACTCAGTATTTTCTAGGAACAACAAATAGTTCCAGTCAAATAGGAATAGAGATATTTGAGTAGCTCTTGATTGTCCAATGTGTGTGGGTGCAACTCTAGATTGCTGCAAGTGAAGTTTGACATTTTTAATTTGTAGTTTGATGTTTGAAAGAATTGTGTAATCATTTTTTTCTGTTTAATAGAAGAAAAAAATATTGCATGCCTAATTTTGTCTATCTCCATTGATTTTTTTTCGTTTGATATTCCGCATTTTTGGTATTTATAGTTTGATTGAAAAATAGAGAAGCAACTCTGTGTTTATTTTGTGCATTTAAAATCTTGACATGGTATTAGAGCTATAGGGCCCATTTTTTGTGAGTTAGGGAATTTGTTCTTTCTGGGTTTTGAGTTTTTTTGTTAGGAGACATGGTTGGAGATGAAGGGAAGAGTTGGTAGCAACGACCATCCTTTAATGGACAAAACTATGATGTTCGAGCAAAGAAGATGAAGACCATTATGGTTGCAAATAATTTTTCTGACTTTTTGATAAATGGGTTCGTGGATATCACTGACCCAACTGCATTTGCAGCTCTCACAAATAACCAAAAGACCCAATTGAAGGAGAAAAGAAAGAAAGATGCTAAGGCATTGAGTTTGATAGAAGTAGCCTTGAAAAAGGCTATTTTTCCTAGAATAGAAGTAGCTGAGTATGTAAAGGAAGCTTGTGAAATCCTCCAAACCATCTATAAAGGGATTGAAAAGTTAGATCCATGAAGCTCTAGATACTTCGAGGAGAGTTCAAAATTATAGAAATGAAAGAAAGTGAGACCATCTCATATTTTCACATAAATTTCTTGAGTTTGATACACCAGCTGAGAATGAATGGAGAAATGATGGAGGAGAAAAATATTGTCAAAAATATCCTTAGGTGTCTATCCATGAGATATGATGCACTCATCATTTCTATTGAAGAGGTGAAGGACCTCTCTACCTTGATGGTGGATGAGTTAATGGGTTCTCTTCAAACCCAATAAATAGGTCTTCTACTTCTTCCCAAGAACAAGCTTTTAAAGCTCAGTCAAATGCAAGAGGCAGGGGGAGAGGTAGAAATGGCTCTCAAAGAGGTAGATGCAAATCCAGACAAGGAAATGTTGAAGGAGAAAGCTCGAGACAAGCAAGTAGCCAAGAGGGAGCAAGCATCTCTCAGAATAGATCCCAAAGAGGCATGAGGAATAGCAGTTCGAGTCAGAGAAATGATAAGAGAAACATTGAATGCTACTACTATCATAAGTTTGGGCATTATGCAAGTGAGTGTTAGAAAAATCACGGTAATAAGAAAACACAAAATAAAAATGTGGTTGATTCAAATTTGGCTAAAGGAAATCACTCCAAAACCTTCATCATGTGCAACATTGGTGAAGAAGGCAGCCCCAAAGTCTGGTATTTGTACAATAGTTGTAGCAACCACATGAGTGGTAATGAAAGTATGTTTTCTTTCATTGATAAAAATATTAAGTCTAAGATTAGAATGGGGAACAATGGAATAGTTCCAATCAAGGTAAAAGGATCTAACATGATCCGCACCAAGCAAGGTGAGAACAAGGAGGTTCAAAATGTGTTTTTTTCACCTAGGTTAAAGCATAACCTCATGAGTGTTGGGCAACTGATCCAAAATGGATACAAAGTACTGATGGAGAAAGGCCAATGCATCATTTATGACAAGAATGAGAGGACGAAAGTGTTTGCAGGAGTTGCAATGACAAAGAACAATATGTTTCCTTTGAATATTGAGACTTGTTTCTCATCTCAGTCTATTGTTGCACCTCTCATGAATGGAGAATTTATAGCAGTACAACAAGCAGCCCTCAAGAGCACCATTCAAGACCCCTCTGAGCTATGGAATATTAGGTATGGACACTTAGGCTATGTTGGTTTGAGTCTTTTGTAAAAGAACAAAATGATTGATCATTTGCAAAGTATAGTAGAGCCTAATGTTAGGTACGAGGCTTGCATTATGGGAAAGCAACATAGGTAGCCCTTTCAATTGGGAAACTCTACAAGGGCAAGAGAACCATTGGAGCTGGTGTACATGGATTTGGTAGGCCCTATGAAAATCAGATTTATTGGTAATAGCAGATTTTTAATGATCATTATTATTGATTTCAGTCGTAAGATATGGGTCTATTTTTTGTAGCATTAGTCTGAAGCATTTGATAAGTTTTTGGTTTTTAAGGCCTAGGCTAAGAAGGACAGTGGACATTTCATCAAATTCCTAAGGTCAGATCGAGGAGGAGAGTATACCTCTAATTGTTTTATGACTTTTGTAGGAAAAATGGCATCAAGAAGGAGCTAGCAGTCAGTTATACTCTGTAGAAAAATGGAGTGGTTGAAAGGAAGAATAGGACCATTGTGGAGATGGCAAGGAGCATGATGAAATAAAAGGGGCTCCCAACTAAATATTGGGAGAGTTTGTAGCAACAATTGTATATCTGATAAATAGAAGTCCAATAAAGGTGATCTATGACAAAGTCCCACAAGAGGCATGGACAAAATGTAGATGGATGGTTGATCACTTAAGAGTATTCTGTTGTGTAGCATATGCTCACATGCCTAAAGAAAAGAGGCAAAAATTAGATGAAAAGGGTGAGAAGTACATTTTTATGGGCTATAGTGAAGAGTCCAAAGCCTATAGGCTGCATAACCTAGTCACCAAGAAATTTTTTATTAGTAGAGATGTGGAGATCAATCATGGGATGGCATGATCGATCTCAATTTCTCTTGATTGCTCCTGATGTTGAAGGAATGGAACATGAAGTGAAACATGATGATTTGGTGGAGCCTATTGTATCTCCTGATAGCTTCAAATGAGCTTCTAATAATTTTAGACAAGCTCTTGATCACTCCTGATCGCTCTTGATCAGAACAGACATACAGGAAAGCAACCATAGATAGCCAAATAATTGGCTCTTAATCGCTCCCGATAGCTCCCAACAGCTCTAGAACTAGCTTGTTCAGTAGCATAGCAATACTAGTGAAGTTTTAGACCCCAATCTAGCCTCCATAGTACCAAAGAAGACCAAGAGTCTAAGGGGGATTTACCAAGATGAAAGCTATGATGAAGAGTTTGATGAGAACATGAATTTTGCACTATTTTCTCATAGTGATCCGATTTATTTTGAGGAAGCTGTGAAAGAGGATAAATGGTGTGACACCATGGATGAGGAGATAAATGAAATAAAGAGCAACAACACATGGGAGTTAACTTATTTGTCTCCTAGAAAAGAATTTATTAGGGTGACATGGGTCTACAAGACCAAGTGCAATGTCGAAGGAAGGATAGAGAGGCATAAGGAACATTTGGTGGTCAAGGGGTACAAACATTAGTTTGGGAGAGATTATGATGAGACATATGGCCCTATTGCAAGGATGGAGACCGTGCAAGAATTCATATCAATTGCAACCCAACACAAATGGAAGGTGTTTCAAATGGACGTGAAGTCCGCCTTCCTAAATGGAGTGTTGAAAGAGAAAGTTTATGTGGATCAACCATTTGGATATGAAGTTCCAGGTGAAGAACACAAGGTGTATATGCTAAAGAAGGCTCTTTATGGGTTGAAGCAAGCTCCACATGCATGGTACAATAGGATTGACTCACATTTGATGAGCAATGGATTTAGAAAAAGTGATGTTGAGCCCAATCATTACATTAAGGCAACAAATGGTAATATTTTTATTGTTATCTTGTATGTAGATGATCTTGATTTTATTGGGGATGATTATTTCCTCATTTCTTATTTTAAAGAGGCCATGAAAAGAGATTTTGGAATGACAGATTTAGGTCTCTTAAGATATTTTCTAGGCATAGAAGTAAAACAAATGCATGTTGTTATTTTTATCTCTCAAGAAAAATATGCACATGAGATCTTGAAGAGATTTAGGATGCTTGAAAGAAATCCTACCCCAACACCAACAGTCACAGGTCTAAAGTTGAGCAAGGAAGATTGCAACAACAATATGGATCCGACCATATCTTAAAGTTTGGTTGGAATTTTGATGTACCTGACTGCTACTAGGTTGGATATAAGGCATGGAGTGAGTCTTATTTCAATATTTATGGAAACTCCAAGATACGCCCATTGGCAAGTGGGTAAAATGATCCTAAGGTATGTGAATGGCACAAAAGGATATGGCATGTTGTACACAATAGTAAATGAGTATGGGCTAGTTGGATACAATAAGAGTGATTGGGAAGGAAGTTTGGATGATAGGAAGATCACATCAAGCTATGTGTTTCATTTAGATTTGGGAGAAATCTCATGGGCTTCCAAGAAGCAACCTATAGTTTCCCTATCAACAAATGAAGCTGAATATATAGCAACAAATGTAGCAGCATGTCAGGCTATTTGGCTGAGAAGAATCTTGGTAGATTTGAGAGAAGAACAAGAGGATGGAAAAACACTTTTTGTGACAATGTTTCATCAATAGCCTTGACGAAAAATCCTGTGTTTCATGGAAGAAGCAAGCACATTGAAATCAGGTATCATTTCATTAGAGAATTGGTTGAAAATGGTGAAATTAAAATGGAATTTTGCAAGTCTAAGTAGTAGCTAGCAAACATATTCACCAATCCTTTGAGCACGGATAGTTTTGAATGCCTAAGGAGTAGTTTGGGCATTTTTGATTTGGATCAGGTTTGATCCTATTTTTCTGGCTCAGGACAAAAGGGGAGTGTTGGAAAATTTATTTCCCTTGAGCCTGTCATTGCCTTACCTACCTATTAGGAGCCATTTTTCCAATGACATTTTTTGGGATCTTCATCCATGCAGCTCCCGACTCCACAAAATTGAATGTAGTAGGAATTTTTGAATTTCCAATTAATGGTGGTAGGTAATTCTGAATTTGAGAGGGATTTTTTGAATGAGAAAAATAGAGGGAATGTTTTTCCCAGTCTATAGGTTGGAAGTTAGTCAGGTTTTTCAGTAACAAGTGATTAGCAAGCAGATGAAGTTGTAGCAGCAACAGGGAATGTTTTGAGAACATTTTGCAGAGTGTTTACAATGAGCAGTTTATTGCTCCTGATCGCTCAGTGTTTGTGAGGAACATCAAATAGTTCCAATTGAATAGGCATAGAGAGCTCTAAGTAGCTCCTAATTTTCCAATGTGTGTGGGTGAAGCTCCAGACTGCTACAAGTCAAGTATGAAATTTGTAATTTGTAGTTTAATGTTTGAAAGCATTTTGTAATTGTTGTTTTCTAGTTAATAGAAGCAGAAAATATTGCATGCCCAGTTCTGTCTGTCTCCATTGAGTTTTTTTGTTTGTTTGGTATTCTGCATTTTGGGTATTTCCAGTTTGACTAGAAAACATAGTAGTAGCTTTGTGTTTATTTTATGCATTTAAAATCTTGACATACATATCCTGCAATCACCTCCTTCCATTCAACCATGTTCCTTTGAGGCACTTTGTTAAAATTCTCATGTCTTTTCCATGCAACACATTTTGTAAGCATGTCTACCAAAGCATTTGAAACTACATATTATCTATATTTCATGCTTTAGTGGATGCCCATATGCAGTTTGAAAGCTCCCATTTTGGGAGAAAAGTAGAGTGGAAACTAGGAGAATGCTGAGAAATTAGATGTTACATCTCTCAAATGCTTTGCCATGAGACCACATTTCATTGGGGCATTATGTACAAGACTTCATGTGCCTATTTTTGCTTCCACATCTTGTTTGAAGTGTCAGGGCTTGGGGAGATTCTTGGTACCATGGGAACCTTTGAAAAAATATTATTCTATCTTGAATTGTTGATATCTTAATTAAAATGAGATTTGAAATTAGTGTAAGGGGTTTCGAGGGGTTTAGGAACATGTCAAGATTTTAGAGTGTAATGGGAACATTTTAGGGGTTTGAGGGTCATTGAGAAATTTTATATGGTTAAGGGGTACTAAGAACTATTGGGAGTTTTGGGTTTCAAAGAGCATGGGAACTTTCAATTAGTTCTTGTTAACTTTAAAATATTGAATAAAGTTAATATTTTTAATATGTTTTAATGAATTTAGAAAGTGTTTGATTTCATTTGGTGGAAAGAAAATGTACAAACTTGATAAATGAAGTTTAATCAATTTCTTTTTGGATTATAATTCTACTACAAAAAATTGTCATATTGTCAATAAAAAACATCACAAAACCAAAATCTCTTGAAGCTACCTCACAACTAAACCTTAATCCCATTATTTCCTCTCAGGAATTACAACTTATTGAAAATCCTTCGTAGTCTTACCATAAATCCCTCTCATCGAGTTCTAAACCAAAATCCCAAAAAGGGCACTCCCCTGCCTTCGCTTCCCCAAATCCCCCTTTTGGGTGGTTACGAAGATTGCAACTCAAAAAAATTCCTACCCACCTCTTAAGAGTGTGAAAAAAGAATAATGTGGATCCCCCTAGCTATATAACTATTGAAATATAGGATGACCTAGAGCATTTCCCTATGGGTATGTAGTGGTTCTAACAAGAGATGCTTTGTCAGATTGGCTAGTGTAAGCCAAAAAAATAAAGAGGAAGAAACGAAAGGGAAAATATTAGAGATTGATGAGAAGAGTCTGGTTAACTCAGATGATGACTTCCACCTTGAGTGTGAGGAAGATAGTTAGGATTACATCGAGCTGGAGGATGAAGATGAGGTTTTCAGTGCTGACAAGGAGAGGGAGATTATAGGTGATGAGGAATTCTTAGGAGGAAAGAATAAAGAGGAGTCAAAAGAACTAGAGTGGGAGGAGGATGTTGGCAATGATAACCATAATGTTGAGATTGAGGAAATGGAAAAATAGAGGACAACCACATTGACCATGATGAAAATATTGAAGATAAAGAGTAGAAAAAGGCTTGCAGCCCCCTCAAGAATGAGCTCAAAATTTCTAGTGAGGACATCAAAAATAGCTTTGCGGTCATTGAAGAGGTTTTTGGAAAAATTACTATGGTGGTGGATGGTATCATGCAGCATGTCATCTTCAAAACAGTGTCTAGGAAGTATAAAATTAAAAAAATTAAAAGGAAAATTGGGGAAGAGTTAGAGGATATGACCCTGAGGACCTCAATTTAAAAATGTGTGAGTGCAAAGGATAGGAGAGTGGCCATGGATTTTCTAAAGGCTAAGTGGGAGCTCATTTCCTCCTCTATAAAGTGACGATGTTATTTTTTAGTTTCTATGTTATAGTTTCGGTTCTATTTTGTTGTCTCTATTATTTCCTTGTAGTTCTTGTAAGTGTGAATAAGGTGTAAAGCACAAAAGACACTTCTTAATATGAAATTATATCAAAGACAAAGCCAAATGAATCAATTCAAAGCAATAATCTACTGAAAGCATCATATTGTTCTCTATCTCCAAAGATTTATTAAACCACTATGGCTCTTAGATCGTGTAAGCGATGTGACTGTTAAAATGACTATCTGAAGAATGAGATGGATGCTAATGCAATGATATGAAGCTTAATGTGATAATACTAGATGATAAAGAAACTAAACTAGCATGAATTGACATGGAAACAGATAAATGCAGCTACAGGAAGCAACCATGATATGAAAACTTGATTGATGGATGATTGATGCTTGAATTCTTGCAGAGTAAGAGTGCATAAGTTAGATTATCTCGATCCTTTTCTTGGTTCAATGAGGCTTTATTTATAGATTTCATGGCTGTAGAAATGCACAGGGATGGAAAAGAGAGGCTTGGATTCAATCTGGAGGATTGAATGGTGAGAGATGGAGGAGATTGAGAGAATTTTGGTGATTGTCTCTACCCATGAAAACACCAGGCAGGAGAAGAGGAAAGATTGATGGAGGAGGATTCAGAAAAGAATTTGGAATTTGTCTCCAATTTGTCTCCAAAACTTCCCGTGAAGTCTCAAAGCATTAATTGTGACATATTATAGACATAAATTAGACATAGGATATCTAGTTCAATTTTGAGGAAATACAGATGGAATATTCTTTATGCCTTTATTTAAATATTTTTGATTTATTTAAATTAGCAAAAGAGGGATAAATAATTTAATAAAATGAACTATAGAGTTGTTTATTAAATTAAATAGAAGAATATAGCAATTAATCAATAAAGTGTTTTAATCTTTATTTAATTAATTTAAGATTGATCTAATAGAATAAAATAGGGATTTGATAATTAAATCAAACAAAGTTTTTAATTTTTTTTATTTAATTAAGTTGAGATATTAGAAGAATTTAAATGTGACATGATTGTGAACTATATAAATAAATATTTCTATTTATTCAAATAGTAGAGGAAATTAGGATAATCAATTAAATAATTTGTATTTAATTAATCAAAATTCTCTAGACCATTTTTAGGTGTATACATTTTTCCCCT
Organism: Sequoiadendron giganteum; assembly: GCA_007115665.2. Classification (NCBI taxonomy): domain Eukaryota; kingdom Viridiplantae; phylum Streptophyta; class Pinopsida; order Cupressales; family Cupressaceae; genus Sequoiadendron; species Sequoiadendron giganteum. The sequence continues at coordinate 601,134,135 of CM021104.1, forward strand.
CTTCGAAGTGATGTGTTTACGCATTGCTTCAAAGAAAATTTTGCTGCTACTGCTAGGATTGATGATAAAAAATAATTTTGTATGCCCCAGACATGCCCCAGACCTTGATTTTTAGATGATTGTCGATAATATGCCCCCTTAGGAGATAAATTAATGATTTGATGATTGTTTAGAATTTTTTGAAATTTTTATGATTTTCGATGATTCTATGATGATTTGATGATGAAATAATTTATCTCCCAACAAATGATGAAGAAAAATACAGCCCACATATGAATTTCAAGTAATATCATGGATAAAATTAATCAAAATATAATAAAACCCCTCAAAATCCCTTTTCAAAAGTTATATATAGTCCAAAACGTCATTTTCAAAGTCATTTGTACTTTGTGAGTTTAAAAATCTTGTGAGAGAGACATTTTAGCCAACTGGAGGAGGATGCCAATCCCTTACCAAACTCATCATTTTGAGCGCGTTCGACGTCACCAACGGCCAGCCATGTATGGACCTCTGGTATGTACCCATTATCCTCCTTGTTTTTCATGCAATTCTATTTTTTATGATTTTTATTGCTTTTGACATTTTTTAGCTAGTTTAGCGCTTCCAAGCCGTGCTGTAGCGCTTTCACTCTGGTGTAGCCCTTTCAGTAGGTGTTTTAGTGCTTCGATATTTAGCACTTGCATTAATTTCTCTAGCACTTCCATAGGATAGTTTAGCGCTTTCAATGATTTAGCATTTAGGTAGGTTGAAATAGCGCATCAGTGCCGGATTTTAATGCCTAGAGAGTTCTAGCACTTTGATTTGGTAGATTAGCACTTTCATTGTCTGTTCTAGTGCTTCTGGTAAAGTGGCACTTTGATGGACTATTTTAGCGCTTCAATGTGGTAAAATAGCACTTAGGGTAAAATAGCACTTCGAATGCCTGTTATAGCGCATCAGAGTGTTGAAGTAGCGCTTTTGAGATTTAGCGCGTTGGGTGCGTGTTTTAGTGCCTTTAACTGATAAAGTAGCGCTTTGGATGCCTGTTTTAGCACATCCATGTCAAAATTGGAGATTTTGATTTATTTAACCTTGATTTCGTCAATTATGATCATGTCCATTCTTTGGATTGGTATGATTGATAATCCAAATTCTTGATGTTGGATTTTGATGATTTAAATAAGACTTACTCTCATGATAGGGGAGAAGAAATCCTATTTGTGATGATCCTCATGATAGGAGAGGAAATGTTTCAATATCTGATAAATCTCATGATAGGCGAGATTAGATAATGTTTGATGAACCTCATGATAGGTGAGGTTTGTTGATGTTCGCCCATAAATTTTGATCAAAAATTCATACCAAATTTTTGGAATAGACTTGATAGTAGAATGATTTTTGATTTCTAGATATAGTGCACTAATTGTGGATTTTTCATTATGATGATAGGAGGATCTAGGTACTCTCCAGATGCGAGAAGGTTTCCTTGGACTATTGACCTGATACCTCATCTGACACTAGATGAGATTCAAGTTTTAGGTCAACACGACCTAACTAGTTTACTTGACATACCCCAGATTAGGATTAATCAGGATCTTTTGACTGCTCTGGCTGAGAGGTGGCATAGTGACCACAACACATTTCACTTACCCACTAATGAGATGATGGTCACACCCGAGGATGTGTGGTGGATTTTGCGCATTCCATTTATGGGGGAGATCGTAGTGTATGATTCTCATGAGGCTGGTGGGAGAGATGCTCTCCGTAGAGTATTTTAGGATCAGGATATTGCGGGTCCGAGTGTCCATTGGAGGAGGATTGCTGACTCATATGCGACACTACCAGCAGTTCTTGCTAGATTTATTGGAGGTTTCCTTTGCCCTGATCGCAGGTCAAAGGGATTCCTCATCGGTTGGGGCAAGACTCTAGAGAGCATGATCGTACATGGTACGAGATATGCTTGGGGGATGTGCATGCTGGCACATCTCTACCATGATATTCATTCAGTGGTGTACCTTGGGGCACGCAGCTTATCAACAGGGATAACCCTATTATAGGTGTGGGCATGGGAGGACTTTTCTATTGCTCGATCATTTCCAATGGTGGATAGACCAGCAGGCAGACCGTATGTGTTTAGGTACAGAGGTCGGCTTACCCAAGCTCGAATGGGTAAGCTGGAGCATTGGAGGTGGGTTTTTTATGATACAAAGATTGTCACCTAGCAGCCATACTTAGACTGTGAGCAGTGGGATGAGGATGATGCCATGTACTTGATTGGTCAGACACCCTTTGTATTAGAGAGGTTTTCACTTCGACGAGTGTATAGGTAGTATGGCATCATTCAGTGTATGCCACAGGGGTAGCCCACTATGTTAGGCGGTGGAGTGATATACCTGATTGGGGGCCTTGTTTGTCATATGATATTCTAGTAGAGGGATACAAAGCACTGCAGCCATCACCCTAGGACATGCGCAGAGACATTGCCAAGGCACCAACTATAGAGGACTATGCTGCATTATTGGCTTTTGTTCCACATCCTTGCATCACTATTTCGGATGAGCCAACACCATTACCTACAAAGGAGGATGTGGCCGAGGGTTCTTCAGATAGTGAGGGTGGTACTCCATCAGGTAGTAGTACAGAGAGTGGTGGAGATATAAGTGATAGTGATGATAGTGATGGTGGCAATGGAGGTGGTAGAGGGGTAGGGCCAGTCAGCAATGGTCCATCATCCAGTAGCCCTTGCAAGAGGTGAGTAGTGGCAATACCATCAGTGGACTACCAGAGATAGATTGTAGGTCTCCAAACATAGGTTCAGATGTTGCAAGGTCAGTTAGTACAGGCCTGGGGTTTGTTTGTTCAGAAGTAGACTCAGATGCAGGATCAGGCTCAGGCTCTAGCGCAGGTTCAGGGATAGTTCACCGCTGTGCAGACTCAGGTTGCCACATTGACAACTGAGCGAGACAGTGCATGTTAGATTGCTAAGAGGGCACAGGAGACAGTTGAGACCCTACAAAGAGTGAATGATGGTACCTTGGTGGGAGATTACATGAGAGAGGTTCTACAGGCTAGCCAAGAGGCTAAGTTTTATCGGGGCAGATATCATGATGCAGTGCCTGCTGATCACAGAGTCAGCTATGCCCCATCGAGATCCGGGCGGACACATACTCAGACAGTGAGTGAGGGTGTGACACAGCCTCCACATAGAGATCCCAAAGATCCTGATTCTTCCAGAGGTGTTGGTGGTACTGGTCCTATTGGACCTGCACATTCTGGAAGTAGTAGATCATAGATGCTTCCTATGATTTCGAGACTATCATTTTGAGATATGATGTACACTATGATGTAGCTCATTTTTGATGATGTATCTTTATTCCAGACTTCATTGTATACTTGACACTAATGATATATATATGAGATGCAGTTGATGTGATCTTATGATGGTTTATGATTCCTATGTGATGGATGCATTTATTATGTGATGTTCTATATGAATGATTTTATTTCAAATGTGATGATGTAATGACAAATGCTTTTATTTTATGTAATGATTCTATGATAAATGCATTTGTAGGATACATGATATATGGATGTATGATGTGATGTATGAATCTCTAAACGATGATCTATATGAATGCTTAAATGTGATAAAAATGTATGGATGGATGGATAAATTCTTATTATGTTAATGTGATAATGATGAAAAGTGATCTTATGATGAATGATAATGGATGCATGATGTAATGATAATAATGACATCACTTGGATTTATCTTAAACGTGATAAAATCTATGAATGGAAAATGATGTATGCATATAATGTTGATGGATGATAATGTAATGAATGTTTTTATGGTAAAATGAACATGATGCACTTATGGTACCATTTAATTCATAATTTATTTGATGTATGATGAAATGCATGAATGATTAAATGACAAAACTTAATGATGAGATGATGATTTCTACCTGTTTTTGATGATTTTTGAATTATGTCAGGTATACTCAGTCCTATTTGTAGATAAGATAATCATTGATTGGAACCCTTTATGCAAAAAATACTCTATAGATAATGAATATGATGAATGCAATCTAATTTTAACATGCAATTATATGAAAAACCATTGCCATTTTAACAGTACTTTTGTGCTTTTTGTCTTCATAGAGCTTTTATTGGATGTTGAAAGTGAGTACAAGCGTCAAAGGTTTGTGTTAGACCAATGATGACCTGAGTACTACTTTCATGATTTTTGATATTGCAAGTGAACAAAAGCATCGAGGTATGATTTAATCAAGATGACCTAAGCATTCATTGCGTAAACAGGCAGTGATTAATCATTTCAATGTGTGAATTCTGAATGTCATCGGTGATACATTTGCATAGAACATCCCCCAACAATTCATACATTTAAATGATTAAATTATAGACATCAGATAATAAAAACATCATTCTTCTTCCTTGTTTCTTTAGTTCAATACATCATTGAGTTACTCGAAAGAAACGATAATCAAAAATACAATTTATCCATTGTATACTTAGAGTGTTTCAATCATTCTTCAGATTTTAGATCATCCATCTTGATTTTGTGATGTTTTTGGATTTTCGAGACTTTGACCAAAGAGCTAACCTATTAACTTATCCTAGGGGTCTCAGGGACTGATCAAAGATTAGCCTTGCCTATGTTACATATGTAGAGACCACGTAGTTTGATTGACACAGACCTATGCTATTTTTGGATTTTGCCTTTTCAGATTAATTTGTTGACATGTTTTTGGATTTTTGATATGATACGGATGTTTGATGCCCCTCTGATGGTAATTGATGTTGCGCCTTGATCTTTTTTTTCATTGTTCCTGCCATACTATTGTTCACCCTTTGGTGAAATCAACATTTTTGTTGCTCCTAGTGATATCCAGGTGTTGCCCCCAAGCTTTGGAGTGAGACTTGACCTTGTGAAAATGATTTTGATATGGATGCTGCCAGATAAAATGATCTTGATATGTTTCAAAATATATGGGAAAGTTGACCATAGAATCACAAATGATGCCTGTTTCTAGGTTTTCACCATATGTTTTGATTACACTCTTTGTTTTGTGTATTTTCTCATTTTTCTCTTTTTCTTTTTTTCTTTCTTTTTGTATTTTTTCTTTGCCAAGATGCCTATTTTCTAGGTTTTTATCAAGGAAACCATTTTCAGAAGTTTGACCCATGCACTAGGAGATTTAAGCATAGAAATTTCTGAGATGGATACTGTTGATAGGTTCATCAAACAAATCCACTTCTGATGTTGATAGTTGATATGCCCCTGATCCATATACTGATATGACAACAAAAGGACCAAGCTAGTTAGGCTCAAATTTCCCTTTCTTCTCCCTGTCCTGTTGATTCCTAGGGTTTTCCTTTAGTACCAAGTCACCAACTTGAAAGACCCTCAGTTTTACCCTATGGTTGTAACTTCTTGACATCCTCTGTTGATAAGTCGTTAGATGATTAATAGCCTATTGACAATGCTCATCCAACAATTCCAGTTCCTGCAGTCTAGATACCCTATAGTCTTCATCTGAAATGATTCCTCTGAGTGATACATGAAGGGATGGAATCTCAACTTCAATGGGCAATATGGCTTCTGATCCATATACCAAGGCATATGGTGTAGCTCCTATTGGTGTTCTGATACTTGTTCTATAGGCCCATAGTGCAATATTGAGTTGAACATGCCAATCATGTCCAACATCGTTAATCGTATTTTTGAGAATTTTTAGAATGGTTTTGTTCAAGGCCTCTACTTGGCCATTCCCTTAAGGATAGTACGGTGTTGAAAAATGATGTTGGATATGAAACTTCTCACATAGCTCTTGGACATCTTGATTCTTGAAAGTTCATCTATTATCAGTGATAATGGATTGAGGGATTCCATACCGACATATTATGTAATTCAATATGAAAGAGGAGATCTGCTTGCCAGTGATGGTTGTAAGAGGTACTGATTCTATCCATTCTGTGAAATATTCTATAGCTGTTATAATGAACTTGTGTCCATTGGATGAAGATGGATTTATTTTTCCTACTAGATCCAAGCCCCATTGATAAAAAGGCCATGTTGATGTAAAGGGATGCGATTCTTGTGTTGGTGCATGAATTAGATTGTTGTGAATCTGACACTTTTGATATTTTTTGACAAACTGATAGGATTCTTTATCCATGCATGGCCAATAATATCCCAAATGGAGGAGTTTCTTGGATAGAGTTATCCCACTCAAGTGAGTGCCACAAATACCCTCGTGAACCTTTCGTAGGGCCGTTTCAGATTCGTCATGTTCTAAACATCAAAGTAAGGTACCATCAAGACCTTGACGATAAAGTATGTTGGTGATTAAAGTATGTCGTGTGGATTGGCGGATGAAGTTTCATTTTTGGTTCTTGGATAGATCAGGAGGAAGGATATCGTCTTTCAGGTAAGCATAGGTCTTTTTATAGATGGAGCTTTCAATGGTTTCTAGATGGCAGATGGTAGCAGATTCTGAATTATTATGGGAAGGACATGATACTTGTTCTACCATAAACTCATAACAAACACGTTTCTCCGGTAATTGTAATAATGAAGCAATTGTGGCCATAGCGTCTGTAGCCTTCTTCTCTGCCCTTTGAATTTGATCAAACTTGATACTGACAAAGAACTATTTTAGATCATCTATTTATTGCTTGTAGGGCATCAACTTTTCATCTTTTTTTATACTCATCATTCACTTGATAAATGACTAGTTGAGAGTCCCCATATACTTGTAAGTCTATGATCTTCCATTGAATTGCTATTTTGACCCCAATGATCAATGCTTCATATTCTGCCACATTATTTGTACACTGAAACATCAGTCTATATGATTTTGGAATTGTGTGTCCTTGTGGAGAGATGAACAAAATTCCTGCTCCAGGTCCATGCTGTGTGTATGATCCATCAAAATATAATACCCATTGTTGGGGAATCACTGTCAGAATGTCTGCATCTGGAAACTCCATTTTCATTGGTCGATCATCTGGTAAAGGAGCTTCAGCTAATTGTTTTGCGATTTCCTGACCCTTGATGGCTTTTCTCTCCACATATTGAATGTCAAATTCACTTAATAACATGACCCACTTTGCCTGTCTACCTGTTAAGGCAACTTTACTGAGTAGATATTTTAAAGGATAGATCTTTGCTATTAGCTTGATTGTATGAGTCAACATATAGTGTCTAAGCTGTTGAGTAGAAAACACCACTTCCAAACAAGAATTTTCTATGAAAGTTTAGTTTATTTCATACCCATTTAATGTCCTGCTGATATAATAGATGGCATGTTCTTTTCCTTCATAATCCTCTTGTGCTAATAGTTCCCCTAAAGAGATATATGTCGTGACAATGTACAATATCAAAGGTCTTCCTTCTGTTGGTGGCATGAGAATAGGTGGTGACATTAGATACTGATTGATTTGATTGAACGTTGTTTCACACCCCTCATCCCACTTGAAATATATATTTTTATGCAAAAGGTGATTAAATGGATGACTCCTATCTGCCAGCTAGGATATAAATCTTCTGATCGATTGGAGCCTTCCCTATAGTGATCTAAGTTGACTAATATTCTTAAGAGGTGGCATCTCCATAATTTCTTTGAATTTCACTAGATCTACTTCAATGCCTTTTTCTGAGACAATGTACCCCAATAGTTTTGCTGATGTGACCATGAAGACACACTTCTTGGGGTTTAACCTGACATTGAATTTCTCTAGCCATGTGAATATTTTGTCTAGGATATGCAGATTTCCATCCCTTGTACAATATTTTTCCAGAATATCATCCATGTAATCCTCCATGAAGGTGTGCATCATATCATGAAAGATTTTCATCACTACTCTTTGATAGGTGGCTCCTGCATTTTTCAAACCAAATGGCATGACGTTCCAGCAGAAAGTTCCCCATGGACATGTGAAAGCCATCTTTTCTTGATCTTCTAGAGCTATTTTTATTTGATTGTACCTAGAGAAACCATCCATTATTGACAACATGGCATGCCCTGCCATCAAGTCCACGATGATATCGATATTTGGTAATGGAAAATCATCCTTCAGGCATGTTTTATTCAAGTCCCTAAAATCCGTACATATCCTGATGCTATTGTCTAGTTTTGAAATAGGTACAATGTTGGATATCCACTTGGTGTAGTCTATAGACCTTATGAATCCAACATCCAACAATTTATTTAGCTCTACCTTTACCATTAATGCGATATGGGGATGCATTTTTTTTAATTTTTGCTTGACAGGCTTGATTCCTATGGGAAAATACAAATGATGCATGAGAAAATTTGGATCTAAGCCTGCCATATCGGAATATGACCAAGAGAAGTTGATGAATTTCAGTCTCTCTTGATTTGTCATGGATTTTGGGAGATGTAGGATTTTTCTCTTTTCTCCAGGGTCGATATTCACAGATTGTGTTGGTTCTACCAGAACTAATGATCACTCATGATAATGTTCCAGAAGAGTTTAAAATCTTCCATCCTTTAGTGCCTTAGAAAGGTTTTCACCATTAGATGCGTTCTTTATTTTTTCTTTTTCTAGATCTAATGCTGCCATAGAATGGTTTTCACCATTAGATCTATTTTCCCTATTTTCCCTATTTTTACTTTTGCAACTAGAAGATTTGACACCCTCTTGCCGATTCGTGTTGTTATGAGTATTACAGATAGAGCTTGTACCAGGTTTGTTATGACATAGGGAATTTATGATGGCATCATCGTCTATAAATATTGGTATAGTCAAAGGTTTGACAGGTTCCCAGTCAATGAGTTCTGGATGGATTAATGGCATGAGGTCATCAGATTCATTTCGTTTGATGGATGTAAGGGTTTGGACAGCCATTTCGTCATAGTTTTTTATTGGAATATCGAGGTCAAATATGGTACCTTCTTCAATATTTTCTAGCTCACTCTAGGTCTGTTCATCCCCACTTGAATCATTGATATTTATGGACCCTGCCATGAATGGTCTAGACCCAGAGCCTTGGCCCTCCTCACATGTAGGTGTATATTGTTGGATGAAATCATTATGAATATCTATGAAAGATACATCGGAACATGAATCCCATTCATATTCATTTGAATCTGTCTCAGAGCTATTTCTAAGTTGAAGGATTCTTTCGATGACCTGCTTTGTCATCTCCTATTTTTCTTCATTAGAGTATCCTAGTCCCGAATTCTGTTTTGAATGGAGAGTGAGGGGTTGAATAGGCTCTATGATTCCATCGTTTCTTAATCCAACAGGTCCTTGTCCTTCATACCCCATTTTTTCTAAAATAGATTTTCCTTTTCCATATTTATCAGTGTTAATATTGACATTTTTGACACTGCTATCTGATGTAGAGGGCTCCTCATCTTTGTATAGCCAATCCAAGATAGGTTTATTTTCTGATTCATCTTCTATGGTACCCTTTTTGACAAACCTTTCTTCAAGAACTGTGACCGGTAATGATGTTTGAGGTTTTATCATAGATGGTTGACCATATGTCTTAGGAGATGGCATTAACTATGATAGGTTAAGCGATTGCTCCATAGAATATGTTCCCACTCCCTTGTCCATCAGTTGGACTTGCTCTTGAATTTTTTTTGATAAAGAAGTTTGTTGATTTGGATTATTTGTTGATTGAGTTTCAATAGGACTTGTTACTTTTTCTTTACCCTTTTTCTCTACCCACTTGGTGGTGATACTTGGACATTGTTATTTGTTGGATGATCTTGAACTGGGTGCTTCCCTATTGTGAGGCACCAAGGTATCTTGGGAGATTCTAATTATGTCACAATGTTGAGGATGATTATAATTAGCAGATATAGTCACCTCCTGTCCATTTATTTGAAACTTCAAACATTGATGATATGCTGAAGGTACAACCTACATTTCATGGATCCATGGTCGTCCTAAGAGAATGTTGTATGTTAACTCTCTTTCCAACACTTGACATGCTATATGCTTCATCATTGGCCCTACTTGAATGGGTAGCACAATTAATCCCTTAGACGATCTTTCCTCCTCATAATATGCTTTGATAATCATTTTCCTTCGAGCATCAATAGCATCATCTGAATATCCTAGTGCATGGATTAACTTGAGAGTGAAAATGTTTAGACCAACTCCCCCATCTATTAAGATTCTTTTGACACGATGATTGTGGATTAAGACTTCGATATGGAGTGTGGTATTATGGGGATGGTTTAACGAGAAATCATCCTGTTCAGAGAATGATAGACAATGCGGGGTAGTCAAATACCCCACCATAGCTTGGAACTGGCAAAAATTTAGATTTGTTGGTACCGTAGTGGCTACTATTGCTTGTTCTAGAACCTCCTTATGCGATGGTGATAATTTAAGGAGTTATAGTATTGATATCCGTGCAAGAATGTTTTGTAGTTGATTGAAAATGTTATAATGAGATGGAGGTGGAAGTGCATGTGTAGATCCAACTCCCTTTAACACTACCTTGGATTTCCCCCTAGTCATTACATTTGCTGGTTGATGTTCTTGACGATCTCTGATTTTTAAGACATTGATTTGATTTTCAGAGTTTTTTATGCTTGGGAGAAAATCCAAAGGGGTAGTGTTGTTGATTTTGGATTCGCTAATGTCATGACCAGCTGTATGATCACTGTCTACTTCAGATAAACAAAGGATGATTGATTTTTTTACCTTTGTTGTTTAAGGATGATGATGCTCATTTGTCATAGTTTGGCAAAGGGTCCTTGAAGGCCCAATGATTGTTATTTTTTTAGGGTTTTTCCACATATGCTTTATTGTTGTCAATCAAATCTTGTATTGTGTGCTTCAACTCCATACAATCGTTGGTTTTGTGGCCTTTGTTATTATGGAAGTTGCAGAAATTTGAGTCATTCCACCATGGTGGTTTGACCTTTGGATCCCAGAATCCGGCTTCCCGTGCAGTGATAAGGCCACTGGTGACTAATTCTTTCATTGTCGATTCTATCGTTTGGCCTAAAGGTGTGAACCTACGCCAATTTGATGGTTTTTGATATGACTATTTTTTTACGATCTCGTTGCTTTGTATGACATTTGACTTGATAATTTGATCATTCCTTTGATTCTTTGATGTAGATGTTGTCAAGTTAAAAACCGGTTTGACATTTTGGGAATCTTTCATTGTTTCATTGGTAGCCGTGATTCGATTCTTTTGCCAAAATTTTGGCTTATCACTGCTTGAGTATTGATTGGAGGAGTTATTTGTGTTATTTGTTTTATCATTGAAATGCTTGATAACTCCTCTTTTGACTAGTGCTTCCTCAATTTTAAGACTATTTTCTATTACTTTTTCGAATGTGGGAGGACATTGCAATTCTAGTCTATAAATCATTTCGTCCGTTAAGTTTTCAATGAACAACTCCATCTTTTCTTCTTCAGGAATGGATCGGGATCTAGCGAACAATCATCGCCATCTTTTTAGAAAAGATAAGAATGTCTCCCCTTTTCTTTGTTTGAGGTTATAAAGATCCTTTATTGTAACATCATGTTGGATGTTAAATGAATATTGGGAGATGAACTTGTTGAAAATTTCCATAAAAGTCCTGATAACTGGTTGTAATTTTGAGAACCATTTCATACATGCACCTCCCAAGCTCCTTGGGAATAATCTCATTAAGTAGGTTTCCTCTTGGGAAAACTCAAGGCTCATTGTTTTGAATTCCCAGATATGATCTATCAGATGCGTTCTTCCATTGTACTTGTCATACTTTGGGAACTCACAGTGTCTTGGAAAAGGTATCAGGCCGACTGTTGCATCGAAAGGATAAGGACAAATGTCCTATATCACATATCTTTTGGCACTCCCTTTTGCCATATCCTATATCTGTTGTTGTCATATTTGTATTTGCGATGTCAAAGCAACAACTGGATCTATTGTTTGTGTAGGTTGCGGTATTTCAGTCTCACTTGTTCTAGGTGCTTCCTTTAGATGATTCACGTCAAAGTCCTTGGGAAGTTTAGCACCTGATTTAGCCAACATCAAAAGATACTTCTCCATATCTTGTTCTAAAATATTTTCCATAAATTTATGGAACTTGGGATCTTGTTGAGCTATCTGAATATCCTTTGGAGTTATTTTGTTCTTATCATTTTGGTTTAGATTGTTCCAAGGATTTTCTTCTGCCATTGTTTGAGATGTTTCAAGCTCTTGTTCTAAGAGTCTCTATTTTTGGGACCTAGTGAAGATTGGCATACAAATTTTTACCCTTTCTTCCGAAATGTTGATCTTCTATGTTGGAAAAATGTCAATTGAACTTTTAACAAAGTCGAATAAGATGACTGATCTTATTGATGAGACTATGTTAAAAATTTGATTACTATACTTGGTTTCATGATAAAGGATGATAGTATCTTGATGATGAAATTTCAGTGTAGTAATCAATTATGTATTTTGATTTGACACTTCTAATTTGCAAGATCTTGTTTCAGTTGATAAGATTGGAAATTTGTATAAACCTATCTGTTTTCGGTCTCTAGACAGTGATTCTGATAAAAAGAAACTTATGTTCTGGTAAAAGTCATGGATAAATGATAGATAGACTGACTGGTAAGATTTTTGAACTCTCTGTTTTGAAAGAGCTAAAGCGGAGTACAGAGGCGCTATTTCACAGAAACGCTAGAACAAATCCCTAAGCGCTAAAATAGGCAACATAAGTGCTATCTTGATAGAAGCGCTAAAGTAGTGCTCGAAAGCGCTACAGAAAGTGATGGAAGCGCTATCTTGACAGAAGCACTGAAACAGTGCCTAAAAGCACTGAAACAGATGATGAAAGTGCTAAAATAAAGACTGTAACTGCTAAAATAGTGCTCGAAAGTGCTATTTCATAAAAGCGCTAAAATAGTGACCTGAAGTGCTGAAACAGGTTTCCAGAGCATTAAAAATAGGACTTTTAAGACTCTTTATTGTAAAATTTGATCTGGCCTTGTGGCATACTGTATCATGGATTGTGGAAGATAAGAACGATGTATGCATTGACTATGGTTGTGAAATTGTGTGAGAGCTCTTCTTTGGAAGGAGGCTCGTGAATAGAGTGGTTCTACTGCATAATCTAAAGTGTGACCCCTAGCAAAATCATGATATCTGTGGATGAATGTTCTATGTTGTAAAAAGAGTACGATTTTGATATAGAAAATGCCCTCTTCTTAATTTATCTCGATAACCGAAAGGTTTCTTGGGTTTTATGATTTTGATTTTTCTCTTGACAAACATGGTGGACTTCCACTTTTGAGGCATGGATTTTCTGATCTAACTTGACTTTGTTGCTTTCAGGATGATCCTTAATCTGATTTTAATGAATTTGTGAAGACACAACAAGAAATTGTGAATAATTGTTTTAAACTGAATAGATCATGTATGTTCAAGAACCACGAATGGTCCCTATTGATTTTCATGGGTTGCTCTGACAAATGTACACAAATCAGACAGACTCACACTTAAGGACAAATAGGTCATCATTATACTCACATCCCACATCTTGAATTGTGTTGATGCACATGACCATGTCACCCCCTAGAGGGCGCCTGTGTTTTTGTCATTTCCAGGAGTGTACTCAGAGTTGGATTTCTCGTCCTCTAAGAAAATGGTCCTTGGCACTTATATGGTGAGTGTCTTGGGGGAGGTTCTTCCCTCCCCTTGCACTGTGAGTATGACAATGTATGGATACTGAGTTAGCGGGATACTACTCTATGGTTCGTAGATAGGGCTTCCATGTGGTGCAAAAATTGATAAACTCCCTCAGGAGACCTCCCAATCTTTAAAACAAAGATTTTGGGGATGGTTATCTTGCTCACTACCATCAAGTTGGACTTTCATCAACAAATTGCATTTTTATTATAGTGGGTTGGAATCCTTGGCTTTAGGCGTTCCCACTTAGGTCATTCCCATAGGGTGAATACTCTTTCCCACTACGGTAGGCCTTCTAAAAGATTTAATAAAGTGTAAATAGCATGAAGTAAAAATGAATCTGGCACTTTGATCACCCAGTTAAGGGGAGAGCATAAGCCTAATCACCACAAGCACAACATATAAGTTGTTCTATTTTAAACCCAAAAAGATAATTTTCTAATCTATGTGAAGGTGCTGCTTCACAAAAATCATGATGTTCTTTTTAACTTATACTGCAAAAAATGTGATGAATACCCTAGGATTGATAAATTTCCTTTTAAGAAAAAAAAGTGGCTACCCTAGGATTGATTCATTTTAGAAACTAGAAGTGACTATCCTAGGATTGATAAATTTTAGTCTAACCGTGAAAAAAAAAAAAAATCTGGCCGTGGCCGTGTCGAATCCAGACTTATTTTACAAAAGCACTAGAACAGTCCACCGAAGCGCTATAACTTTTACCTGATGCGCTATAACTCGAAAGCACTGAAATAGGACACCGAAGTGCCAAAGTTTTCCACAGAAGCACTAAATCACTGATGCGCCGAAATAGAACACGAAAGCGCTAAAGTTGAAAGCACTGAAATTTTTTACGGAAGCGCCGAAACAGAGCATGGAAGTACTGCAGTTTTCCACAGAAGCGATATAGTATTTGACAAAAGCACTGAAACAAAACATGCTAGAAACCTGCAAGACACTTCTTAATATGACATTATATCAAAGACAAAGCCAAATGAATCAATTCAAAGCAATAATCTACTAAAAGTGTCATATTGTTCTCTATCTCCAAAGATTTATTAAACCACTATGGCTCTCAGATCATGTAAGCAATGTGACTATTAAAATGACTATTTGAAGAACGAGATGGATGCTAATGCAATGATATGGAGCTTAATGTGATAATATTAGATGATAAAGAAACTAAACTAGCAAGAATTGACATGGAAACAGATAAATGCAGCTACAGGAAGCAACCATGATATGAAAACTTGATTGTTGGATGCTTGATGCTTGAATTCCTGCAGAGTAAGAGTGCATAAGTTAGATTATCTCAATCCTTTTCTTGGTTCAATGAGGCTTTATTTATAGATTTCTTGGCTGTAGAAATGCACAGGGATGGCAAAGAGAGGCTTGGATTCAATCTGGAGGATTGAATGGTGAGAGATGGAGGATATCAAGAGAATTTTGGTGATTGTCTCTACCCATGAAAACACCAAGCAAGAGAAGAGGAAAGATTGATGGAGGAGGATTGAAAGAAGAATTTGGAATTTGTCTCCAATTTGTCTCCAAAACTTCCCGTGAAGTCTCAAAGCATTAATTGTGACATATTTTAGACATAGGATATCTAATTCAATTTTGAGGAAATATAGATGGAATATTCTTTATGCCTTTATTTAAATAATTGTTGATTTGTTTAGATTAGCAAAAGAGGGATAAATAATTTAATAAAACGAACTATAGAAGTTATTTATTAAATTAAACAAAAGAATATGGCAATTAATCAATAATGTGTTTTAATCTTTATTTAATTAATTTAAGATTGATGTGATAGAATAAAATAGGGCTTTGATAATTAAATCAAACAAAGTTTTTAATTTTGTTTATTTAATTAAGATGAGATATTAGAAGAATTTAAATGTGATGTGATTGTTAACTATATAAATAAATATTTCTATTTATTCAAATAGTAGAGGAAATTAGGATAATCAATTAAATAATTTGTATTTAATTAATTGGAATTCTCTAGACCATTTTTAGGTGTATACAGTTCTCACCTACATGCTTTCTTTACTTTTTTGGGCAGTATATGAGGCTTCCATGTCTCCTTTCGCTTATTTCTTGCTACTTGACCTTGATGGCCTTTTGTTTTGTATTTATTTAATGTAAAATTATGGGCTCAAGGGCCCCTTCTCATAATTTTAATATAAAAAACATCACAAAACCATCTATTAGACCATTTTTTTGTCCCTATAAAATTCCTAATTTAATCATTTCTATAAACTACTTGGTGAAAAATAAATTAATATCACAAAAGCTAGAAGGTGATCTACTAATTGTGCACCATCTTTCATGGATTTTGATATTTAATTATTTTTATAAATCTAGTCAAGTTGCACCATTTCTTTTGAAGGTTCTAGCTAAAACAATACACATTCTTCTTTAAAGTGGCAATACATTAACACATGGGAATAACTGTTGAATTTCTGACTAGGACCTACTAAATCCAATATTTTGGAAATAACAAGTTTATAGTTTCATAAGTTTAAAAATGGGCGAACATTGTTGAGGAGATTTTATGGAGCATGTAGTGGGACATGTGGATATCATTTAATATTAGATTAGTACCATGGGCATTGCAATAATGGTTGGTCACTATGATAAAATATTATCATATCTTGTATGCGTTCCTCCTTGGTTGATAGTTTTGATTTTTATGCATTGAGACTCAAAACTTGATAAAAATTTTAATTTTATTTACTATTGAAAATAAATTGATTTTGATTTTTCAAAGGCTAGCTTTTTCTTGAAATGTTTTTTCATATTATATTACTTTCTCTTTTTTTTTTTTTTTATAGAACTTTCTAATAGTTGTAGCATTATTAGGAAGGAATATTCTAACATTTTTATAAAAATATCTTACATTCTTTCATAAAAAATTCATGTCTTGTCTCTTAGCCTCCTTAAAAGTTCTTATATATTCTTTCATAAGTATAAAAATCAAAGCAATTGGTCAACGGTGATACATATGGTTATAGTATAGTTTTATATTAAAACATTGACTATGGGGGTAGTATAGGATAATATTTGTCATAGATAGTATAAATACTAAGAATAATTTGACTTTGAAGAGGGATGTGAAAAACATAATTTTTTTTTTTCATATTTATGTCATGTTGGAATTCCTCAAATCAAGTAAATACAAACACTTTTGGATGGGTGATTATAGTAAACAAATAGTTTTTAATTCTTCATACATGCAATATAACAAAATGTGACACCATTACCTTTTCCTTTACTATCAATGTAATTTTATGGTATCAAGCCATAAAATTTATCACCTCTTTTTTTATGGATCTACTTTAACTCCTTCTTTGGGATTAATTCTTCCTTTGCACTCAATTTATTTTTTTATTAATAAACAACTTACAATATTTGATAAATCAATGACTATTAGAAAGGATATTGAGTATTTTATTTAGCTAGTTTATTCAAGTGGCATACTCTTGCATGAATTTATCATGTATATAATCACTCTTTATCTAACTCATCCCCAAAAATTGATCATTGTTATTATATTATCTATTTTTTATTGTGGATCATATTCATATGTATAGAAATAATCCAAGGTATTTTGTAGTTATGAATATATAGCTACAATTATTTTGAGAACAAAATAAATATACACCTTGTTCACATTTTCACTAGTAATTTTAATTGAACTAGTGCACATTTTTGTTGATCTATGTCCTATATTATTGTATTTAAATACATTTCTTTATTTATATATAATTTTATGATATTAATCTATAATATGTAGAATGAGATAGAAGAATAATCAAACAACATTAATTTCAAAGCATTACCTTGTCTAAGGTCCATTGCATGCCTTCTAGATACGATTGAGTCTAGTGTCAAATTCATTGAGATAGTATAGACTAGGGTCCAACTAAGGAGAACATAATCATGAAAGTTTAATAGACAATATTTTTTTGTATAACTATTTGTTCTTATTGAAAAATAATATTAGAAGATTGAGGAATACAAATTTCAACAATTATTTTTTATCCAATTCATTTTGATTGGTCAATTTTAATTCTACATGCTAGATCATATTTGTTCTATTAATTTAGATTTAAAGGTCTAAAATATAATTATAAATAACTAGTTTATAAATTATTAAATACTATTTTATCACTCTAAATTCTAGCATTATATGGAAAATTAGTTTTTATCATATACATCACTAAGATTAGAATGAAAATATAACTTTATATTTATTTAAATTCAATTAATTATAATTTTTTAACTCTATCCCAACTTATATAGCTAAATTAATTATTAAAGTTAATTGTCTCAATTAAGTAAGAAATGTTTATTTGTTTTTTGAAAGTTTGAATATGTATATCCATAATTAAAGAGTAAAGTAAATAAGTATTTATACAAATATAAGATTCTTGGGGAAGGAGTAGAATATATAAAATGTTAACTACCATTAAATATAAAATTTTAATTTAGACAAGCTTGTATCGAGAACATTGAAAATGAATATATAGGAGTTTATATAATTAACTTATATTGAAGAACTTTCCAAATTTTCTATTGCATGATTGTGTTAGGAAAAATTTGATTGTGGAAAAAAATTTCCTAATGTCAAAGACTCAGAGGAGAATGAAGATATGCTTTTATTGTTTACAATTACAATTCATTAAGATGCAAATGAAAGAAATAACAGAATAGAGAAATAAACTCAAACACAATTGACACCAGATTTACGTGGGAAAACCCTTACGGGAGAAAAACCCACCACACCAAAGAAGATCACTTGTATTACATTACATGAATTACATACATTTTATAGAATCTTATTTTCAGATGCCAATTTACAACAACAACATTTCCCTGATCAACCTTGTAAAAAATATCACAGTTACAATGCTTTTTGAAAACTGCATACAATGAAATTCACTAATAGATCATTACCAGGACCTCAATTGAACTGTTAATTCATACTCAAGCGGTCTATTTGTTTCCCATGAGAGAACAATCACAATAGTTCAACTACCAATTAGTTTGCATTATGCTTCTCTCATTTGTTCAAAACAAACCATGTAGGACAAAAACTTGGTCAAAAGACTTCAATTGTATCGCTCATCGGTGAGACAATAGGCCATGTCTCACTGATGACAGACTGTCCACAAACCATCACACACTGCACCAGCTTCTTCTGGTCTATCACTCATACTTGGTGAAGTCTCCCCGATCTCAGGACCATCGGCAAAACCAACACTTTCGACAATAATCTAGAAAGTCATACAATGGTTCAAGTCTCCCAGATGTCCCAAAGAACACCAAGAACACACACATCAAAAAGAGTCACCCCGATCATTCATCAAGAGAAAATCCATCAGAAAGAGTAATACTGTTAGAAAGAGATCAAGAATTCATGTTGACAACTCAAGTCTCCCCGACGCGTCCATCGGCAAGAGTCTCCCCGATGATCTTCATCGCCCAGACATCTACCATCAGAACGAGTTATAAATCTCACTCCGACTACTCTAGTCACACTGATGGTTCTTATCGATAAGAAATTCATGGGGTCACACCAATATCACCCAAACTTCTACTATTGGAATGAGTTTGGAATATCACTTCGACAGTTCATGTCACCCTGTTGACTTCCGTCAGGAAGATAGGTCCTAGGTAACAATGATCTGATCCCTCCAAGACTTTAGAACACAACTTCTTGTTGGAAAGACATTGCAAGGGTCTCATCAATACTGCTCTTTCAAGAGTTCCATATCAATAAGCATCGAGGAACTTTTTGCAATAGATTGTTGGTGACCTATTTTCTTATTTATACAATTCAATAAAAATGTCATTTTATTTATTGAATCAAAGGATTTAGTATTCTTACTATATCCCAAATTTCTTCAACTATATAACTTGTAGCTTGGCCAAATATCAATTTAGTATAGCATGGGAGTGAACCTTAACCAATCATTTTTGCACCTGTCAAAATTATATACCATTAAAATAATAAAAAATAATATTTGAAGAAAATTAATTCATACCATGTTAGAAGAATTTTCATCATTATTTATAAGACTCAAAATTAATTTAATAATAAGAGGATATCAAATTTATTTTGATTGACCCAAGCATTAAATGGATCCCTACTTGATGTAATGAGTATTATGATGATCTTAAAATGGTAATATACCAACTTTCTCAAGGATAAAACAACACCTCTTTAAATTATGATCCTACAAGGATGACCATAGTTTAATACTCTCTACAACTTTTAAAGAAATTCATTGTTTGAATCACAATTTATCCATCCTCTCCACATTTACACATATCTTCTAGTATACATCTATCTCTCAAATCCTCCACACATTTACCTTTAATTTCAAAAAAATCATCCATCCAATTATTGGAAAATATTAAAAATAGATCACACCTCTCAATCAACTTAAAAAATACTTCCAAGTTCACTATCTATTTGGCCAAGTCTGAAACTATATGCCCTCCAAATATTCCCTAGTTTCATTCCCCTCCATAGTTCTCAATCAAAATTTGTTGTTTTCATCAGTACACATATTCATTCCAATTTTGAATGATATATTTTTTCTGTTGAATAGTTGTGATCTTCATCAATCACTTGATCTTTAGTGTTTTCTAAGTGCAACTCAAACCTGTTAATAAACCAAATATATATTATATCTGGGTGACATATCCTTCAAAGAATCAAATATATTATCTTATTCAAGTGAAATTGTGTCATGCACACACGTTTCTTAAAAAATTTAAATCCATTTTATACCACCTTTAACAAATTAGAAACCATATTAGAGGAGTCAATAAAATTAGGTGGAATGTTAAAGAAGTTCAATTTAACCCATATCAAGCTATCATTTCAAAAATAAATTCTCTAAAGACTTTTTTAGATTTTCAGCCAGTTTCACTTTGTAACATGATAATAAAATTTTCAAAAGGCCTATCTATCTCCAGTTACATCCTTTTGTATCTAAAATTATATCAAAAGAGCAAGGAGGTTTTGTACCTGGAAGAGAGAAATCAGGATTCATTGTTACACATGAAGTCCTTCATTCCATTGATGCAAATAAGTTGTGTTCCCTGATATTAAAATTGGATATGCAGAAATAATATGATTGGGTATATTGGAAATTTTGAAATAGGTGTGTGATTAGGAGAAATCTACCTATCTAAAAATGAAAAACAAAGTATAATTTAAGATAAAAAAAATAACACCTAACACCTCAAGATTGGGGTGCATTAAACACAAAAAAAAAGGGAAGATAAAGAAAAACAATCGATTATACCTTTTCTTTGTGTTGATCCCTTGGTTGGCCCTTTAAGATACCATTGATATGTGGTCCTTAGATGGTAAGCATGCAATTATGGAGGTAGATTAATGATTAATGGAGGTGTGTGGATGCACTAATCAGTACTAAGATGAAAAATGCAATACTAAGAGGCTATAATAAATGGCTAAAATGGCTTGAAAGGCTTGAGAGCATAAGTTTGGTATGAATGCACTAACTAAAGAGTTTCTAAGATGCCCGATCTAAATGCTCATAAATTCTAAGATCCTTTAATGAAGGAAGAGGGGGGTATTTATAGAAGAAATTGAATTCTCTAGAGGATTCAACGATCAATATTGAGCCACCATGGCCAAGATGGAGGGCTATGGTGAGTTGAGGACTCGCAAGCCCTCACATCTTGCCATGTGGTGGGTGAAGTGTCCAAAGGACAAGGTGAGATGGCAAGGGTACAAGTGACATGGAAAAGGCCATTTGGTCCTAAGGTACTTGCAAGTACCTTGGATGAGAAAGGATCTTCACAAAAAGTAATCCCTTGTCCCCAAGTGGGGCTGAAAGTGACAAGTGAGGATTTTTAGAAAGTTGACCCTTGTCAACATGGGGATTGGAGATGGCCTTGGAGGAATAAAAGTGAATTTTTAATTCATTTTTTTGAAGAGACCTAAGGGTAAAACAAGATTCCCCTAAAAGGGGTCCTCGTCCTTTGGGTACGATGTGACATATGAGATGTCATGGGGAAGACAAATGCATTGGGGGAATAAGTTTTAATTTTTAATTCACATGGGGAAGAGGTCAACCCAAAAAAGGTAAATACCAAGAAAGGTTGACTTAAGGAAATGCTAGAAAGGGTAAGTGATTAGGATTAGGATTGTGCAAACAGGTGTGTTGGTGTAATTAATTGTGTTGTACCTTGTCCTAGGTCATGATTACACCTTAGTTAAGTTTTCTTAGGGACCACATAGGAGGTAGTTGGAGATTTTCCACCTTTGGTGGACTTATCATGTTATTACTTTATCACTTCCATCTTTCGTGGACATATCATGTGATTACCTCTCCACCTTTTGTGGGTGATCCACTATTTGTGGTGGTTATCACATTATCACTTTCCACTTTCGGTGGAGTGATAGCTTTTCATTTTTGTCTCATGTCATAATATTTTGAAACTTGTCATAATCTTATGCCCTCCTATGTTCTCACCTTGGCTATATAACCAAGGGGTATCTCATTGTAAAATCAAATCATATTATATCATTATCATATTGAAGAGAATACAGTTTATTCTTGTCACATTATTTTCTCTTTTTTGTGATTTCCATTTGGTCCATAGATCTTGGCAGCCATAGCCAATTCTAACATGGTATCAGAGTGGGTTGGGTGCCATTGGAGAGTCTTTTTTTGAAGAGAGGTACCAGATTTGGGGAGGTTCCATTTTTGGCTTTTTATTACAGGTTTATATCAGAGCTTGCTAGTGAAAATCTAAGCACACCATTGTGTCTGAAAGGTTTGAGAAAGTCAATTTTATCTTTTGTTTCTTCCAAATCGGACATACGAGGCCAAATCTATGAGGGTTTGAAGCTAAATTGTGTTTGCTAGATCCAAAAGGTAGCTGCATTTTTGGAGCATTTTGGGTCAAATCCAACCTTGCCATCGCATCCAAAAGGGCCAAAAACTGTAAGATCGATTGTCAATTCATCCATTTTGGAGCAAGTTGTCCAGTGAGCCAAAACAATTTTGCCCGAAGAGCCGTACGGCCCCCTAGGATGCCATCATTATGCAACGGTACGATTTTTATTTTTTTTAAATTGAATTGAAAAAAAAATTGTATTCAAATATTTTTTATTTGAAAAATCAAAAAAATAAAACAAAAATCAAAAATTAAAAAAACGTGAAAAAGTTCATTTATGTGGAGTACGCAGGAGACAGGGTACTCTGTGTACCCTGTACCCGTCATACTCGTGGGTAGGCCCTGCGGGCGCCATGTGGCCATAGGTCATGGCCCCCACCGCCTCCCTTTCCAACCAACTAGTAGGAAAATATCCGGCTAGTCAAGATTTTGGCATTTGTCAAAGATTTAGAGAATATTCCAGCGGATTCTGGCAACCCTCTGATGGTCAAAAGACCGTCAATCTTAAGCTTGTGGTTCAAGCGAATATTCCAAGCAGGGGGTATATTCTTTTTTGATGGGTCGTGGGTCATCAAATTTAATCAAGTGATTTGCTGACATCATCTTGCATCAATGTTGATGTTTTTTTGCATCACCACTGACGTCAGCGTCCATTAAAAATTTCTTGACCCCTCACGGATTCCATTTTGGTTTTGGAAGGCAATTTTCAAACACTCATAACTCAGTCATTTTGGTTCCTTTTTTTGAGAATTTTTTTTTTATTTGGGATAATTTTTCATTCTCTTCATAGTGGTGCAATCAATTTTTGGTTTTGGCTTTTGGCTTTTCCATAAATTATAGATTCTCACAGGTGTTTCTGCTTCATCCTCATTTTGGGAACTTCGGGAGCTCATAACTTGCTAACATTTTTGGGTGAATTGTTTTTTAAAGTGCATGATTTTTCATGTAATTTCCAGTGGTATAATCAGATTTATCTCATGTACTATATTTTTTCACTTTGAGCTTGAGGCCTATTTTGGCAATTTGCATGTACTAAGATCAAAGTCCACTTCGCTATTTTTGGTAGTGGCAACTGTAAATGCACTAAGTATAAAGTGCCAAATCAGATATTGCTTGGGGGGTTTCATGATTGAGTGATTTGGGGGGGTAATCTTTTGCCTTTGTTGGCTTAGGTCTCTTGATTGGTCTATTGTGTGACTAAAGTTGAGGAGTTTAATATGGGCATAAAAATAGATCCTATTGTAATAAGGTTAAATGGATGAAAATTTAAGTCTTGGTGAGATGGAATCCTAACACATTGTAGGTGGCTTAATATTTTTCCATATCTCTATGGACTAGTTCCTAAACCTTCATCAAAATGGAAGAGAGTTGTGTGGGACATTAAAACATAACATATCTTGGGATTAACTGGTTGTAGTTGTGATATTGATACACTAATGGCCACTGATGGTATTCAGATCCCTCGTGACCTTATGAAAAAACTTTGGGAGATGTATGGAGACTCGAATGAACCTCCATTCCTAGAGGATCCTATTGCGGATTGTCATGTTCCACTTGCAGAATTTTGACCTATTGATGATAAAACAAATGAAACACTTGCTTATTGGGAAAGGTATGGTAGTTTTGATGACACATAACCTTCTCCTTCTCCTCCTATAGAGACATGTATTGAGACTTCAGTTTCTATGGCTCCTAATCTAGATTTAGAGGGTTCATCTTTTTCATCTATGACTCAAAATATTGAGGCTGAGGAGTCTTGTGATCTAGAATTGACAGAATCATCTATTTTTGTACTTGAGGATGCTTGTGATTCCACAGTTTGGGTTCCTTTTGATTCAGTGTAGTAGGACATACATTTTCTTCTAGATATGTCTACTTTGGATGGCTTCTTGACAGGTATTTCAAACATGTTTTTGGAGTCTCATCTTGCAGATTTGGGGACATCATCGATAGAATTCATCTTCTCTTTGATGAAGATGCTCCTTCTTCAGTTGTTGTGAGGAAACACTCTTACCCTCTTGTTCATTCTCTACATGATCATTCTTCACAGATTGGCATGAGTGTGGATACTTTTGGACAGCATTTGGAGGAGGCTTTTTTGTCTACAAAGGGGATATCATTATCTTTGGATCATGTTCTACATTCATCTCTACTAGATGTTGGATTTTCCTATTCAACAATGTGGCCTAGAACACCTATTTGGAGTGTGTCATCTTTTGGCATCGACATGGAGACACTTGAGCATCATTTAGAGACATACATCCTGCATACATCCTTGGTTTTGTTTCTTCCTAAGGGGAGAAACTTTTTTCGACGAGATTGGATCATCTTCAACATCAATGTCGAGCTTCTACCATCATTGCAAGAGACTCAACATTGAAGGGGGGTTTCCTTGTCTCTCTTCTACTTCTCTCTTATGGGGGGGTCTTTTTCCTCACATGGGGTTTTTACCTTCTCATGCATCATTAAGAGCATTTCTTTATTGTATTTCATCTCTCTTTTGGGGAGGAGTTTTCTCCCACTAGTTTTTCTCCTTTTCTCCATTAGTGAGAGATTGCATTGCATTTATACATGGGTACCTAACATGGTCTAGTTGCAGCTAGGACCCATCTTACATTTTTTGCATTTGTGTACATTCTCCCTAAGTTGCACTTAAGGGGGGGTGTTGGTGTAATTAATTGTGTTGTACCTTGTCCTAGGTCATGATTACACCTTAGTTAAGTTTACTTAGGGACCACATAGGAGATAGTTGGAGATTTTCCACCTTTGGTGGACTTATCATGTTATTACTTTATCACTTCCACCATTTGTGGACATATCATGTGATTACCTCTCCACCTTTTGTGGGTGATCCACTATTTGTGGTGGTTATCACATTATCACTTTCCACTTTAGGTGGAGTGATAGCTTTTCATTGTTGTCTCATGTCATAATATTACGACACTTGTCATAAACTTATGCCCTCCTATGTTTTCACCTTGGATATATAACCAAGGGGTCTCTCATTGTAAAATCAAATCAAATCATATCATTATCACATTGGTGAGAATACAATTTATTCTTGTCACATTATAATCTCTTCTTCATGCTTTCTATTTGGTCCATAGATCTTGGTAGCCATAGCCAATTCTTAAATGGTATTAGAGCATGTTTGATTCTAACAAGGTGATTAGGTTAATTAATGATGGTTAGAGGAAAGTGGCTAGATTTGGAGGATGTGACCATTAATCCTAATTAAGGATATGTAAATCTTAATGAAGGATTAATTAAATTAATCCACCTTAGTGAAAGGGTTATGGAGGATGTGACAAGGAGAGAGAAAGAACAAATTGAAAATTGAAAAGGATAATTGACTAAATTAATTAAATTGATTGATTTATTTAATTTAAAGAGGAAATGGTAAAGGATAAAGTATTTTATTAAATAATTTTGGGAACCTTAGGGAAAGGGGATAATATTAATTAATATAGATGGGATAGATGAATAAATGATGGGATTATGACCATGTGGGAGTGGTCAAATTTAGGTGTCTACATTTTTCCCCTCTTTAAGATGGTGTTACGAAGTAGCATCATTTCAAAGAATATTAAAATATAGCACTTAGAAAAAGATGGTTAGATTAAGGAAGATTCCCCAGTCATTCAAGGAGTGACTAGGAGGAAAGATGATGGGAGTGAAGATGAAGATTATGGATTGAGGATGCCCCCTCGAGAGGACATGCAAGTTCAAGAGAACACGGGTTTTCTCACGAAATTGATGAGATGATGCAAGGGGAGATGGGGAAGATGATGCAAAGTGATGGATGAGAGAGGATGATGAGATGAGGAGATAAAGGCAAGCACAAATGGATTCTAGGAAAAATATGATGTTTCCCCAGTCAAGCTACAAGCTAGGATGGATTGATGGTTGATGGAGTGTTGTTGATGAGGGAATGACATGTCCTAGAACAATACAAGGATAGGGAAGGATACATCCCGATGAGGGTGTTGTTGATGAGGGAAGGATACATCCCCAAAAAAAAACAACGATAGGGAAGGATAAATCATGCCGCTGATGATGATATTGTTTGTGATGAGGGGAGGATACATCCCAAAACAACACAAAAGGATAGGGAAAGATACATCCTGATGATGATGATGACGATGATGATTGGGTCAAGGCTGGGAATAAGACCAAGGATGTGATTAGATGATTTGTGCGAGATTGAATGGATGAGGATTGGATGGAGATGTGAGATGGTTAAAATGAATGAAGATGACGGAGGTAAAGATGCAATGCAATGAAAGTTTCCATTTCCAGAGCACTGATTTTTGCTATAGCATAAGACACTAGGTACCATGGTATGTAGAACCAAGGTGGATTAGTGTCTAATTCATACAAAAACACAAAAAACAAGAAGGATATCCCAACACTCGAAATTCATGATGACTTTGGTCGGGCCAAGTATTGGGATAACCACAAGAACAAAAGGATGTCCCAGCATAATGTAAGACCATAGGGGTCTTGGTTGCTACTACGTGGGACAACCAAGAAGAAAAAAACAAAAGAAAAATCAAGATATGCCCCTATGTTAACCAATCAAAACGCATCATAATATGATAGATCATGGAAGCCTTGACAAGTGATGATAGGGAGCTCAAATGATAAACAGAAACCAAAAGCATCAAAAGATTGCAATCAATTTAAAAACATCCTTTGCCATAGGATCAAGAGGATGGATGGGAATGATGCAGTCTATTAGGAAGGATACATCTTGTTGAGACCAAAGATGGAGGATATATTGGTTGATCGGCATGACACAAGATATCTAGAACTAATTGAACCTAATGAGAATAATGACCTTTGTTTTGGAAGCACCAGCTAGGATAGGGACATACTTGATGACACAACAAGATGACGAGACATAAGACAAAAAAATGATAGACATAACCTAAAGACCTAGGGGCTTGAGGGTTGATCAAAGATCAGCCTTCCCTATGTGAAAGCATAGATCCCTCGTAGTTTGATAAAAGACCATGGATAAAAGCGAAAAGAGGACAATGGAGACCATGATGGAGGACATAGACCTGAAAAATGCTCGAGGGGAAGATCAAATGATCAACCTTGCATACGTGAAAGCACAAGGGAAACATAGTTCAAGACAAGGCCAAAGATAAATGATGGAAGATGACAAGACATACAAAAGACAAAGCCCTGGGGGTAGATCAAATGATCAACCTTGCCTATGTGAAAGCATAGGGGCAACGTAGTTTGACACAAGACCAATGACATACAATAGACAAGGGATGATGAGATGACCATGATAAGGAGATACGATGATGGAGTTGATATGATGAGCCAGGATAGGCCGTGTAGATGGGATGGTTGATATGTGTAAGATGAATCTCAGGGATGGGATAGTTATCCAAATCATGGAAAGATGAAGTGGGAGGATGAGGCAATGGATGAATAAATTATAAGATATAAGATAGATGTGAGGAATAGATAGGATTGATGATAGTGTAATGTATGGCATTAGATTGTGTGGGGGTAGCCTAGAGCTAGATACCAATGAAAAGGGATGATGAGATGGAAGAAAAATAGAGGTAAATGGAGGGATGGATAAAGATGGGGAGATAGAAAGATGCTAGGATAGGTGGATAGAGGGATAATGATTTGGAAGATGGATAGGAAGATAAGGATAGTGAGATGGGCAGGATGTTTAGATATAGGGATGGGTAGATAAGGATGAAAGGACAAAAATGGACTAATGGATGAGAGTATAGGAAGATAAGGATTTGGTAAATGGAAGGGATGATTTGATAGATGGATGGAGAGATAAAGATGAAAAGGATGGGGAGATGGAAATGATTACTTGGAGGGATGGGTGGGTGATGTTGCCAAGGAATCTATCGAAAATAAGGAGATGCCCCCACTCTAGATGTTTCATGTGTGATGAGGCAAGCAGGATAGTAGGATGGGTATATAAGGGAGTGAGATGGACATAGATAGGAGATATGGGTAAGGAAGGGATATGGGTGTTGGAATGATGTATGGGTGATGGATGTAGATAATATGCATGGATTAGAAAATTAGATGGGGAGGATGATGGTGTATGGATGAGGGGAAGATATGCCAAGAGGTGTCCAAATCATGTACATATGTTTTCCCCTATCTACGTCAAGATCACAAGGAAGATGGAAGGACTAGATACAAATGGGATATGATAGGTAGGATGTGGAAGATAAGAAAATATAGGAGATGGAGGAAAGGAATGCATAGGTAGAAGCTTCCCCTAATTGTGGAAGTAGAATCGATGGGGGATTTATGCATGATGCCTATTTACCAGGTTTTCATCATGGTACTTATCCAAGGTGCTTGTTTGCCAAGTTTTCACCAATGGATGAATTATTTTCGCTTTACTATTTTCTTGTTTTATTTATGTTTTATTTTTCTGACTTTGGGATTTTTAAGACAAAAATACGAGTGGAGATGGAGGAGGATATGGATTCTGAAGACATGAGAAAGCGGATGGATGAAGGACTCAAGCATCAAGTTCCATATGAGTTAATAAGAGCCCATGTGTAAAGTGACCATTGGATTTTGGTACAACCGTATTAGAATGGATGGATTATGCAAGGGAATGGATCAAAGGGATTGGATGGGGGAGATATGGGGGATAGTGGATGGGGTGTTGGAAAGTGTATGGATGTAATGATAGAGTGTATGTGTGATGGGGAAAGGTGTTCAGGACCAACATTGGCACATATGGTGGATGGGAAATGTTAGGAGTATTTATGGATGGAGAATGTGGCGATAATGGAGGCATTGGGATA
This sequence comes from Sequoiadendron giganteum, assembly GCA_007115665.2. Lineage (NCBI taxonomy): Eukaryota > Viridiplantae > Streptophyta > Pinopsida > Cupressales > Cupressaceae > Sequoiadendron > Sequoiadendron giganteum. Next base: position 601,163,562 of record CM021104.1, read on the forward strand.
GAGAATTTTGGTACATAAGGACCCAAAACAGATTTAGGATATGAAGGATGTAAATGATTAGCTTTGGGGTTAGCAAATTTGGATGACATTAGAGATTTCTCAGTTGAATTCATGGCCTCTTTTTTCTTGGGAATCCACATGGTTTTGATTTTTTCTCTTGTGGGCCTTGGTAGCCATTTGGATTGATTTGGAGTTTGGATTTGATTTTTCTGTTTAGAAACATGTCTTTTGAAGGGGACATGAGGAGCTTTAGATTCATGTGGATTTTTTATTTGGAATCCAAAGTGCTTTGAGTAGCAATGGGATGGGTATGGGGAGAAGACATGGATGGAGTGATAGAGGTAGGCTTTTGATGATGGTGTGTGGATGGAGAATGCGAGATAGTAGGCATCGAGGGGTGTCTTTGTTGATTCTAATTAGGAGTTAGGAATGTAGGATTTTGGTGATGCATGCTAGGGATAGGTGATGCATGGATGAGGGGGTGATAAGGATGAGATGGATGAGTTGATTTGGGGATATAAGGGCCCAAAATGGACTTTATATATAGAGGATGTGTGGGGTTTGGTGGAGGGATATAAGGACCCAAAATAGATGCAACGGATGGTGGATGAATGATGGTGGATGGAGGGATATAAGGACCCAAAATGGACTTAGAGGATGAAGGAGGAAGATGGACATTTTTTTGAGGTAATATGACGGAGGAGGGGGGATGGCGGCAAAGGATTTGGTAGAACGATGGGAAGTTCTTTTCATTCCTTTGGAAGAGGCTTCCTTAGGACAGATGGAGGTTGTACCAAATTTTTGGATTGTGATTCTTGGGAGATATATCCAAGACCTTGTATACTTTGATGGGATCTAAAGTACCTTGATCATGAAGGCCTAAACCTTTTCCTTGATAGGTCATGTTCTTGAGAATGTGATCTATGGTAGGGTGCTTATTCTTTTGGAAGCATGATGTGAGTTTGTTAGAAAATAAAGTAGGAAGGGTGGTGTGTAAAAATTTTTTCTTTTTCAAGGAGACCACCATGGATGAGTGTAATGTTATCGAGGTGATATAATGGTGGCATTGTGATGACCAGGCTAGGTAGCGATGGAGATGAAGGGATAGCAACATCAGGGGGAGGAATGAGTTATAAGGGATTGAGAGAGGGATTAGGTGGTATGGCAAGATTTGGATTTATGGAAATGGATGATAAGGGCTCATCAGATGGGGTGATTAGATCTTGAGTGTAAAGGGGATCATGGGATGGAGTGAATGAGCTAGTGTGATCTTGAGATGGAGTAGATAGGATGGTAGGATTAGGATTTGGGTGAGGAAAGGAATCAGGAGATGGGATGGATGGGGAATCATGATCTTGGGATGGAGTAAATGAGATGGTAGGATCTATGGTTGTATGCTTTGGATGAAGCCCTTGGCATGAATCATCTTGTGTGGAGGAGTGTTGGGGGGACTCCTCAAGTGGGGAAGATGGAAGAGTGGAGAATTCATGCATTTCAATAATATTAGGAATAGGAGGGGATTGGATGTCTCTAATGCCCTAGATGGATCTAGTAGTAGAAGATGGGGATTCAATGGATTCGACGGGTTTGACAAGCTCAACTGTTTGGGCGGTGTTAGGAATGGTAATGGTAGTGATAGGTGTAGGATGGAGGATGGCCTCATGACTAGTGACTGCACATGATAGAGTGAGAGGGAATTATTTCACAACATTGAGATGTGGATGTGGTGATGTCTCTTCTATCATGAGTCCTTGGACAAGATCTAGAAGGGATGTAGGATTAGGTGGGGTGATGGGAATGGATGGAAGATTAGGGTTAGATGAGTGGATGGAAGTGGATGTAGAACTAGGAGGAGATGGAGGACTAGGATTAGGGATTGATGGATTAGGATTAGATGAGTGAATGAGACTAGATGGAGGACTAGTAGTGGTTGGAGGACTAGGTGGATTATGATTAGATGGAGGATTAAGATATAATGCGATGAAAGGGGGAGTGATGCAAGAGGATGCAGATGATGAATTAAGATAGGAGGATGTGGATATTGGGTTAGGTTGGGAAGATTGGGATGGTGGGTAATAGTAGGAAGATGTGGATGATGGATTAGGGTGAGAAGATTGGGGTGATGGATAATAGTAGGAAGATGTGGTTGATGGATTAGGGTGGGGAGATGTGGGTGGTAGATTCTCATGGGAGGACATGGATGGAGGATTAGTATGGAAAGATGTGGAATTAAGGTAAGGATATTTGGGGGGATTGTGATACAAAGGTGTGGATGTTGGATTAGAATAGGAAGATTGAGGTAGTGAACTACCATAGGAAGAAATGTATGGTGGGTTGGCATAGAAGGATATGGATGATGGATTAGGATAAGAAGATTGAGATGGTGGATCAGGATAAGAGGAATATTGGGATGGTGGATTTGTGTAGGAGGGCACAAGTGTTGGATTAGGATGGGAAGATTGGAATGGGTGATTAAGGTAGAGGTATTGGGATTGTTGATCGTGGTAAGTATAGGAGTATGGGGATATAAAATTAATATAGGAGGATGTGGATGTTGGATAGGATAGAGGTGGAGAGGGAGGACATGATGAATATGTCAATGGTGACGATGTTGGATAGGATAGAGGCGGAGAGGGAGGACATGATGAATATGTCGATGGTGACGATGTTGGATATCCCTTGTCAATGGTAGCGTAAGGACCATTATTAGATGCAGATGAAGGCATGGTGGGATAGTTTGAAGAAGTAGTGGAATTTTGGGAGGTGATTGGAGAAAGCTTGCTAGCAATGATAACATCAAGAGGATCTATGTTACACTCTTTGTGATCAAAAAAGATTTCATTATCATAATCAATGTGGTTAAGATTTCCCTTGATTACTATTATTGGTCATGTGAGAGGGGGATAAGAATTCATGATGGATATAAAATGGATACGGATTGAGAAGATGGATGGGACTAGATGATGGAACGATAAATAGGATGGATCAAAAGAAGATGTAGGTGGACTAAAGGTCAAGTTGGGATTCAAGTTAAGATCAGATGGGGACTGGATTAAAGCTTAGATTCAGATGATGGGATGTGATAGGATCAGATAAGAGGATGGAATGGATACCTAGAATGAGAGAGAAAATGTACAGAACAGGGAAATGGATACCTAGAACAAATGAATGGATGGTCGCAATGAGGGAACGAAACTTGAAATGGGTAGATAGATACTTAGAATGGGTGAACAAATAATTGAAATAGGAGAATGACACTCAGAACAGGAAAAAAACTTGCTAGAATGGGTGAACGACTTCATGAAATGGGTGAAGAGTTGGTCAGAAATAGGGAATGATTGCTCAAAATGAGCAATTGGATACTAGGAATGGACAAATGGATGGTTGGGATGATTAATTGGGTACTCTAGAGAAGGGAACAACACTCCAAACAGGAAAATAGATTGTCGGAACGGGTGAACGGCTTCCCAAAATGGGTGAATAGCTTGTTAGAAAGAGGGAACAATTGCTTGAAATGAGAAAATGGATACACAGAATGGATGGATGGATGGATGGTCAAGATGAGTAAAGGGGTACTCAGAACAAGGGAATAGTACTTAGAATGGGAAAATAGGTTATCGGAACAGCTTCCCGGAATGGGTGAATAACTATCGAGTGAAGGTTGAAAAAGTTTATTTGGAAGGGTAGGGATTCCCCTTGATGGAAAGGCCACCCCTTCAGAGGGAAAGGCCACCCCTTTGGAGGGAAAGGACACCCAAGACAAGGGAAAAGTCACCCAAGTCAAGGAGGATGAGGAATAGGTCTAAAAAATGGCTGAACGGGGTCCTGAATGAAGAAGAAAAAGGTTGTTTCACCTCTATTTGAGGGAAATGCCACAACTTTGGTGGGAAAGGATGCCCAAGACAAGGGAAAGGTCACCCAAATCAAGGAGGATGAGGAACGAGTCCGAAAATAGCATAACGGGGTCTCAGATGAAGAAGAAAAAGGTTGTTTCACCTTTGTTTGAGGGTAGGGCCGCCCCTTTGGAGGGAAAGGCCGCCTCTTTAGAGGAAAAATACACCCAAGACAACATAAACATTTCCCAACTCAAGGAGGATGATGAACGCATCTAAAAAATGGCCGAACGAGGTCCCGAATGAAGAAGAAAAATGTTGTTTCACCTTTGTTTGAGGGAAAGGCTACCTCTTTGGATGGAAAGGAAACCCCTTTGGAGGGAAATTATACCCAAGATAAGGGAAAGGTCACCTAAATCAAGGAGGATGAGGAAAGGGTCCAAAAAATGGTCGAACGAACACTAAAACAGACCTAAACGAGGTCCCAGATAAAGTTGAAAAAGCTTGTTTCACCTTTGTTTGAGGGAACGGCTACCCCTTTGGAAGGGAATGGATTTAAAAAAAAAGGGAAAGGTCACCCAAATCAAGGAGGATGAGGAACAGGTCCAAAAAGTGATCGAACGGACACCAAAACGGACCCAAACAAGGTCCCAAATAAAGCTGAAAAGGGTTGTTTCACCTCTGTTTGAGAGAAGTTCCACCCCTTGAGGGAAAGGCCACCCATTTGGATGGAAAGTATACCAATGGAAAGGTCACCAAAATAGGTAGGATGAGGAACAGGTCCAAAAAATGACCGAACGAGGTCCTAGATGAAGAAGAAAAAGGTTGTTTTGCCTCTGTTTGAGGGTAGGGCCGTCACTTTAGAGGGAAAGGCCACCCCCTAAGAGGGAAAGGATTCCCAAGAAAATTTCAAGGTCACCCAAATCAAGGAGGATAAGGAACAGGTCCAAAAAATGGTCAAACAAACACAAAAATGAACCTGAACGGGGTCTCAGATAAAGCTGGAAAAGGTTGTTTCAACTTTGTTTGAAGGTAGGGCTGCCCCTTGAGGGAAAGGCTTCTTGTTTCGAGGGAAAGGAAACTGAATAATAGGGAAAGGTCACCCAAACAGGTCCCAATTTTAACTCAGAGTGAAAAATGGTTAAAAGGTATCAATAAATGAACTTCCAGAACGGGTAATTGGATTTGCAGAATGGGAAAAAAACCACTCAGAATGGGTGAATGGATGTAGGAGGCTATGAAACAACACTAGGAATGGGAAAATGAGTTCCTAGAATGGGTGAACAACTTCTTAGAATGGGTGAACAACTAGGTGAAAAGGGGGAATGGTGTTCGGAATGGGCAAATGGATATTTGAAATGGATGGAAAAATGGTCGAAATAGGTTAACGGATACCCCGAATGAGGGAACATTGCTCAAATTCAAAAAATAGGTTCCCAAAATAGGGTAATGACAAGTAAACAAAGGTCAAAAAAGGTTGTTTGGAATGTCAAGGCCGCTCCTTTAGGACAAGGCTACCCAAACTTAGGTCTGAGCCGCCCAAACTTAGGTCAGGGCCACCCAAATAGGGAAAATTGGGAAAAAATTGACTTAAGCAAGGCAAACAACAGTTAAGGCAAGGGGACAGGGCCACCCCTTTAGGTCAAGACCACCCAAACTTAGGTCAATGTCGCCCAAATAGTGGGCAAGGTCACCTCTACAAACTGATCTAAATCTAACTTAGTCAAAAATAGTAATGGAAAAAGATGAAAATAGTAAGTAGAAGGCCAAAACTAACTAACAAGTACTGATTTTTCATAAGAAAACACTTCAAACAACACAAACCTATTTCTAGTGTTAAGGGTATCATTAACACGATTCTCTATCTAGGCTAAACAAGGTTGCTAAGGGCATCCCCGATATATGAACGGTACATGGGGTCCAAACCGTGAACACCAATCCGTCACAAGCTTGAGTTGGGAGCAGCCAACGAGACATTGGGAGCTCAAACCAACTCTTCACGTCTATCTAGGTTTAACCCTAGCTTCAATGCTCCATCAATTATGACATGATTGGATTGAGGTATAGATTTCACCTCCCTCCTTTATATGCCCTACCAATACGTGTGGTTGGGATCGTCCCTTGGGGTGATGAATCCAAGCAGGTCTCACTAATTAAATAAAAAAGGGGTAAAAAAAGGACTAAGTGAGCTACAATTTCTCTTCACCCAAGATCGCCAAATGGTGCAAAGGGATTGGATATGTCAATAGCCCACTTTCAAACATGACAAACAAATTATTTGATCCCTTAATTTAACTATGTTCCTAGTTTAAAGAAATGAAAGTACAAAACTAATTAAACACAGTTTCTCCACCTGCAACACACTTATCAGTAGTTTTGTTCTTTTTCTTTGACAAGCGGATTCTATTTCTGGGCATGGTCACCTCTGTGTTTTGGGTGTGACCATCCCTTTATGAACCTGCAAAAAACTAGGGGTCAAAAAATAGTAAAAAAACCCACAAAACAATCTACTATTTGGGCAAGGCTACCCCTCTTGGGCAAGGTCGCCCCTCTGTGAACCTACAAGCAACCAGGGGTCATAAAAGAGTTAAAATAGCAACAAAATAGTCTACTTTTTGGGCAAGGCCACCCCTCCTGGGCAAGGTCACCCCTCTATGAACTTGCAAGCAACCAAGGGTCAAAAAACAATGAAGACAACAACAAAAAAATCTACTATTTGGGCAGGGTCGCCCCTCTGTGAACCTGCAAGCAACCAATGGCCAGAAAATAGTGAAAACAATAACAAAATAGTTTGTTGTTTGGGCAAGGCCGCCCCTCTTGGGCAAGGTTGCCCCTCTGTGAACCTGCAAGCAACTAGGGGTTAGAAAATAGTGAAAACAATAGAAGAACAATCTATTGTTTGGGCAAGGCCACCCTTCCTGGGCAAAGTCACCCCTTTGTGAACCTGTAAGCAACCAAGGGTCAGAAAATAGTGAAAACAACAGCAAAATAGTCTATTGTTTAGGCAGGGCCACCCCTCCTAGGAAAGGTCACCCATCTGTGAATTTGCAAGCAACTAAGGGCAAGAAAATAGTGAAAACAATAGTAAAATAGTCTGTTGTTTGGGCAAGGTCACCTCTCCTGGGAAAGGTCGCCCCTCTGTGAACCTGAAAGCAACCAAGGGTAAAAAAAAAGTGAAAATAATAGAAGAACAATCTACTATTTGGGAAAGGCCGCCCCTCCTGGGAAAGGTCGCCCCTTTGTGAACCCGCAAGTAACCAGGGGTTAGAAAATAGTGAAAAAAATAATAGAGCAGTCTGTTGTTTTGGCAAGGTTGCCCCTCTTAGGCAAGGTCTCCCCTCCTGGGAAAGTCTACCTCTATATTTCATAATTTGCAAAAGATTGAGAAAAAAAAAACATTTAAACAATGAACCCATGATGTGGGTCCCATCGGGTGTGCTAGAAATGTGATTAGATGAAATCTACCTATCTAAAAATTCAAAATGAATTATAATGCAAGATAAACAAATAACACCTAACCCCTTAATATTGGGCTGCATTAAACACAAACAAAAAATGAAGAAGAAGACAAACAACTAATTATACCTTTTCTTTGTGTTGATCCCTTGGCTGGCCCTTTAAGATATCATTGATATGTGCTCCTTAGATGGTAAGCATGCAATGATGGAGGTAGATGAATGATTAATGGAGGTGGGTGGATGCACTAATGAGTACTAAGAGGAAAAATGAAATACTAAGAGGCTGTAATAAATGGCTAAAATGGCTTGAAAGGCTTGAGAGAATAAGTTTGGTATGAATGCACTAACTAAAGAGTTTCTAAGATACCCGATCTAAATGCTCATAAATTCTAAGATCCCTTAATGAAGGAAGAGGGGGGTATTTATAGAAGAAATTGAATTCTCTAGAGGATTCAATGGTCAATATTGAGCCACCATGGCCAAAATGGAGGGCTATGGTGAGTTGAGGACTCACAAGTACTCACATCTTGCCATGTGATGGGTGAAGTTTCCAAAGGACAAGGTGAGATGGAAAGAGTACAAGTGACATGGAAAAGGCCATGTGGTCCCAAGGTACTTGCAAGTACCTTGGGATGAGAGAGGATCTCCACAAAAAGTAATCTCTTGTCCCCAAGTGGGGCTAAAAGTGACAAGTGAGGAATTTTAGAAAGTCCACCCTTGTCAACATGGGGATTGGGGATGGCCTTGGAGGAATAAAAGTGAATTTTTAATTCATTTTTTTTAAGAGACCAAAGGGTAAAACAAGATTCCCCTAAAAGGGGTCCTTCTCCTTTGGGTACGATGTGACATATGAGATGTCATGGGGAAGACAAATTCCTGGGGGGAATAAGTTTTAATTTTTAATTCACATGGGGAAGAGGTCAACCCAAAAAAGGTAAGTACTAAGAAAGGTTGACTTAAGGACATGCCGGTAAGGGTAAGTCATTAGGATTAGGATTGTGCAAACAAGTGATTAAGCTAATTAATGATGATTAGAGGGAAGTGGCTAGATTTGGAGGATGTGACATTAATCCTAATTAAGGATATGTACATCTTAATGAAGGATTAATTAAATTAATCCAGCTTAGTGAAAGGGTTATGGAGGATGTGACAAGGAGAGAGAAATAATGAATTAAAAATTGAAAAGGATAATTGACTAAATTAAATAAATTGATTGATTTATTTAATTTAAAGAGGAAATGGTAAATGATAAAGTATTTAATTAAATACTTTTGAGAACCTTAGCGAAAGGGGATAATATTAATTAAATGTGTCATTTAATTAATATAGATGGGATTAGACGAATAAATGATTGGATTATGACCATGTGGGAGTGGTCAAATTTAGTTGTCTACAAGTTGTTACCATGCTTTGAATTTTTTCATAAATGGTATAAATAGATCATGTCTTGTTTGTCAGGTGCTATGTTTTTAGTGTCCAGTTAGTTTTTTTCAGTCAACTCAAGGGGTACATCAAGGTGATCCACTTTCACATTTCCTATTTATTATTTTAGTTGAGGCTTTGAGTAGGTCAACTCATAAGGTACATGAGCAAGGATCCATTCATGGAATTTGTATTCCAAATACAAAAATAATAGCAACACACTCTTTGTTTGTTGATGATACACTACTTTTTGGCAAGGTTGTTGTTGCAAAAGCAAAGCATAGTAAATTAGTGTTGGATAAATATACCTTTTCTTTTGGTCAAAAAATAAATGAGGGAAATTCAAAAGTGTATATTTTCAATGCAAAATCATTTGTACAAAAACGGATTGTGAAGTTGCTAGGGTTTCAACATGCACAACTTCCTTGCAAATATCTAGCTATTCATTTTTTTGTAGGTCAAAATGAGATATCTTATTGGTAAAAAATTATACTCAGTATAACAATTAAAAAAAAAATCATGGAAAGGGAGATGTTTGTCTTTATTTGGAAGAATTTTGATAGTGAAAATTGGGCTTTCTACAATAGAAAATTACTATATGTTAGTTCTAAAAGCTCCTAAATCAATAGTTCAAATACAAAAGTTGATAAGAAATTTTCTATGGACTAGTCATATCGATAGCAAAAAAAAACCTTTAATTTCCCTAGAATCCATGTGTTTGGAGAAATTAAAAGGGGGTGTAGGTCTTCAAAATATGGCAGAAAGAAATATGGAATTAGGAACTAAAATGGTATGGCCTATATATACAAAGCCTCATTTGAAATGGTGCAGGCTCATGCAACATAAGCATTTGGATAATTTAAGTCCATGAATAATTTTTACTATTTCAAATCCACCTTTAGGTTTTGCAATGTGGATTTTCTTAGCCTCTTATAGAAAAAATATTGTCTTGCATTCAATTTGGGAGGTAAATAATGGAAATGAGGCATTTTTCTAGAAGGATTCCTAGAATGGATATCCAATTTTAAATGCACTACACAATTTTGAGAGTACTAAAAATTTGTTATCTGAAAGCTAGGGGTCAAGGGTCAAAGATTACACTCAACAAGTAGATGCATTGATGGGTAATGCAAAATGGAAGGAAATTTCAAATATGCTAATGGAAAATGGGAACAAGAGGCTTCTACAATCTATTCTTTAGGATTAGAATGTTTACCACTCAGCACGAGCTGATAGGTTAATATGGGCTAAAGAGAAATAAGGTTGTTATACAATAAAGGAGGGTTATAAGTCAATTACACAAGCTGATTCACATGCAGTGGTACACAGAGCTTATAAATTTTGTTGGAATTCAAAGGTCTTGCCTAAAGCAAGTTTTTTTCATGTTAGCCATCAAAAACAAAATGTTGACAAGTGACAATCTTGCAAAATGGGATAGTAGAGCCTTTTAAATGTGTCCTTTGTGAATAAGAGTTTGAAGATGTCAACCATTTATTTTTATAATGTCTAATAGAAAACACATGTTGGATGTTTATAGCAAGTAAAATGAATTGAAAATAATTTCCAGATACTCTTTGGAAACTATTTTCAAGTTGTCCAGAGCTTTATAAAAATTCTTTTTTTGCTACCATTTGGAGTATAATACCGACATCAATTGTTTGGGCTATATGGTGGGCAAGAAAAAATGATTTTTTAGAAAAGAAAAACTTAGCATCAATCAGGTTTTAATCTCTTTAGTGTAGACTATTTCAGAAACAATAAATTGTTATGTGCAAAAAGTAAAGCAAGTTCATTCAATTTTTACTAACTAGGATTCTAAGATATTGTTATCATGGCCACTTATTACTCTGCATTTCAAAGGGATTTTACATCAACCAAATCAAAAAGTAAATAGAGAAAACATAAGTTGGAAACCTCCCTTAGTTGGAATTCTCAAATTGAATATTGATGGAGCTACTCAAAGAAATCCAAGATCATTTGGAGCAAGGGTTATCATTAAAGATTATAAAGGTATGGTGTTATGTGCTCAGTCATTTATGTTGAAAATAGGATCTAATAATGTAGGTGAGGTACAATATTTATTGCAAGGATTAAATTTAGTAATCAGATTTAAGATCCCCAAGATTCAAATAGGATATTCTTTGATTCTTTTAAACACATGTCAAGAGCATAAGATTGTCAACTGGAAGTTGGGGTACATAGTAAAACATATTTGGTCATTCCTTGATAAGATAGAGCATTGCCAAATTCTTCATACCTACAATGAAGGCAACACCATGGAAGATTTTTTGGCTAATCTAGGATGTGATCAAATAGAAGAGGAAATTACACATGTTGTTTCAGGGAAGCTTCATCCTAAACTAGAAGAAATTCTACTAAGAGAGGGAAGTACCATAAGTTTATAAATTTTTTAATATACAATTTCTTGCCATGGATATGTATGTGGGGGTCTAAGTGGAGAAATAAGTATGTTTCACATGTGGAAGGAATTCACACAAGGTAGCAAGGCATGTAAGAAGCTATGCTGGAAAATCAAGTGTTCAAGTGAGACTAATTGAGCATGTTTCTAACATGAAGTGGAGAGGTCATCTGTATGTGCGAATCAGAGGATTTATACATGGTAGGATGATTCCCAAATATATTTTTATGCCACCTACATCCAGCTATGGATGTCACAAGATCATGTATTACACAAAAGTTGTCCTTTCAATAATTAACAATGTTTTTTCTAGTTGCAGACACATTCTATATAATTATTTTTTATCAAGTTTCTAGGTGGACAATTCAAAAAAGCATGCGTATTAATTTAGCATGATGTATTAGGATCCTTTTTTGACAATAATGTGTATAGAATGATCCAAAATCATGTGTTATAATTTGATTTATGATGTTCTGGTGAAGCCAACATGTGTTAATTCTTATTGAGTCATCATTAAAGGTTGAGCTTAGATTAAAAAGTGTTCTATTTAATTTAGCCAAAGCTTGCATACACAAGCAACTATTTTGCATTTTTTGAAAGGTGAAATAGGTTTATCTTGGGGCAATTTCAAAGAGTCTCTATCAAGAATTTGAGTCAACGAGTATTGTACTACAACTATGGGCTTCTGAAGAAGTTTTCATTAGTGTTCAAATTTGGTGGTAAGTCAAATAAGGGTCAGGAATTATAAATTTCTAAATATTTGTTGAGGTCCATCATTGCTCTTTTTCTTTACTGGTGTCACGTATTTCTAGTGTTTGATTTTTTTTGTCATTTCAAGGGGAGGGTCTCTCTAATATTTGGTGGGTAGTCTTTCAAGGGTTCAGGGTCTACAACTTTCATCAGTGGGTTTGTGATGCTTCTAGTTTTTTAATATTGTAACAAAGATGGAATATTGGCCAAGGAACTATTGAGTGCACTTCCCTATTCAATACTAGGAACTACCTTTTTTAGGATGCTTGGATGAAAATCACTTGCAAATAGTTTTCAAATTTTGTTGTCCGACTGTCTACACGTGCCTTAAATGTGTTATTGGCATAGAAATTTTCCATCCAAAAATGAGAAGGTTAATATTTCCCTCAAATATTTTCTCTAGCTTCATTTCCAATCTCATGGATATGCTTCAATGTATAGATTATGTGAATTTAATAGTAGAAAATCTTGTGAATGAAGTATTTCTTCAAAATGATGCTTTGTTGATCTATACCCAAAAATATGAATTTGGGATAGGAGAAGGTTATATTGGCAGAATTTTTCCACCATACTTCTTACCTCACAATAGGGACTTTTGTTAGTGAAATCAACTACTATTAACTGTTTGTTAACACAACAACTACTCTGAACTATTATTTCCAGCTACTCTTATAGCTTCAGTTAACTGTTGTAATTGCTTTGTATAAGCTAACTAATAGATCTTTCCCTTGATTTCGCTCCTAGGATTCTCCTATGGTGGCTATATAACTATAAATATTTGCATTCAATAATGAGAATGAAGTCGGTTAATGCAAATTAGTGTTTTTGTGCTTGATAACTTGCCTTTGAAGATCTGCAAGGAATTCTACATGGTATCAGAGCCTTGAGGGGAGATAGTTGTAGGTCAAAAGTGAACAAATTTATTGTATTTTGATTGATTCCATTGTTGTTTGTTATCAAAGCTGCAGGAAGTTGAAAATGAATTTCAAGTAGCAACGTGGTGGTTTGAGGAGACATTGGTGGTCTCTTTGTGTAGAGAGGGTCAAGCATCTTTAGCTTTTTGCTAGGTCGACCCAGCTCCACATTTCCACTTCTCCTTCCCTAGACTTTGTGCCAATGTTTATAGCCTTGAATTGACAAGGGGATTTCATGAATTTGAGGCCCGATTTCTACACTTCTCCACTTTGATTTTGTTGGCTTTTCAATCAACAATTTTTTGCACTTAAAGTTTCCACTGGCCAAAGGCCGCGATTTTGTATTGGTGCATGCCAATCATTTTCAAGGTGAGTTATGCATTTTGCATGTATTTATTTGGGGATTATACATGCATTTTGTATTCACGAACTGGGATAAAGTTCCATTTATAGGGGGTTAATCATGTCTTTTAAGTGCCATTTTTATTAGTCTATTGTTAGGCTAGATTCAGAGAACTATTTATCTTGGAAACAAGGGATAAAGAATAATTTCCTTGAGTAGGATCTACTATCCTATCTCCTCATACTCATTCCTGAGCCAAGTGACATTCATGAAAAGAATGCATGGTTAAATAATAATGACATTATATATGGACTAATATGCCCTACTATTTCTGAGGATATTCTACATCACATAGGGCACACTAAGTTCCCTTTCATTGCTTGGATCACCATCCAACAGTTTTATGGAGACATTGAATATTCATCTAAAAGTGATGTTTCCTTGGAGAACTAGGCTATTGATGATATTGAGACTTTTGATGCCTCATCTAAAGTGGACACATCTTGTATGGATGATCAATTCAATGATTCCCTATCAACAACACTTGTTGTAGATCTAGATTCTAGAGATGCTTCTTCAAGAGCTTCCAGTGATTCATTATAGCAGGATCATTTATGTCTTTTGGATTTAGTTCATTGGGACCAATTTCTACTAGAAATTTCTTTTTTGTTTTTAGAATCCCTCATTTCAAATCTAGATGACACTATGAAGGACATATGTCTTCTCTTTGAGGACCACTCTTTTTTCCTTGCACCCGTTGCTACTTCTGAGTTTTATTTTTCTTATTCAAAATATTCCAATGGCTTATTGTAGTAGGGTATCCATAGTCTTCCTAATTTAACTTTTTGGGATGATCTCTTGACAAGACTTTCAAACTTGCTTATGGAGACTCATATTTTAGATTTGGAAGACACATTTGAGGGGTTATCTCTTCTCTTTGATGATAGCCACATCAATGTTGTTGTCCAACCATATTCATCTCCTTTATGGCTTGCTCTACATCAATCTTCACAGGATCTTGGATCACCATCATCGCTTTCTAACAAGTGGACATGCACATAGTTTTTAGAGGCACACATCATCTAGATTTGGATTCCAATATCACCCATCTTTCTGGATTGGCTTCTCCAATCACTTGTGGATCTCTAAGTTTTTATCTCCTTAGTTAGACTTAAGGGGGGGTTTTAGCACAATAAACTACTATTAACTATTTTTTAATGCAACAACTACTCTGAACTATTGTTTCCAGATGCTCTTATAGCTTAAGTTAACTATTGTTGTAATTGCTTTGTATAAGATAACTAATAGATATTTCCCTTGATTTCGCTCCTAGGATTCACCTATGGTGGCTATATAAATGTAAATCTTTGCATTAAATAATGAGAATGAAGTTGGTTAATACAAATTAGTGTATATGTGCTTGATAACCTATCTTTGAAGATCTGCAAGGAATTCTACACTTTTATCTCTGTGTATTATGCTTTAAAATTTTCCTTGGAGCATAGTGATCAAAGCTATCTAAATAGGGCTTTGTCAAGGTATATCCATCAATTGGGAAGGGAGATGTCCAAATGCTTCAGGGAGAAATATCATTATGTTTTGTTCCTTCTACAACATAATTTCCTTCAAGTTACAAAACCTATTATCCACCGTCATCCGGTGAGATCTCCTAATCTAGTTTGGTTGGTGCCATGTAACAACTCTCCACCTTGTCAAGTTGTTGGGGTAGTCAATTCTCCACTGCCTTGTTCTATTCTTGATACAAACTTCACAAAAATTCTCAAAATATTGTAGCAGGGAATGAAATTTAGGGTGAGAACTCTGTGGAAATAATGTAGATGTAAGAATAATGGTAATAAAAAATTTATGGGCTTCAATTTTTTTTTGGTTTTTCTAATTAGTTATAAGATGTAGAGGGAGCAGTAGGTTTTCAATAAAACTATTAATTGGTGCAGAAATTTCTAAATGGAGAGATAATTTCTACAATGGTTGCTCTAATATGTGGTGTTTGAACAATTAATTTTTAATTGTTGGTGGCTATTAATGGTATTTTGGTATTCAAGCAGTCCCAATTTAACAACAATTTCTTCGAACACTTGTAGTATATGGTGCTTTAAGTTTATGGGTATTTCTAAAATATATTAAATTAATGTGACTGCATATAGTTGGTTTCACAGAAAGAGCGGGGAGAATAGAGCAAATTGAAGGTTAAAGTTTACCATAATTTAGTATAGTATGGCAACATATTTTGATCAGACCTTGATCTAATTTTCAATTGTAAAGACATTTTGTATCTACTATTTATATAAATAATATATATAGGCTACTAGCATTTTTGCTAAAAATAAATAAATCAGAAGCTATAATTTTCCAACATGGGCATAATTAGACCTATATTTTTCCCTTTGTCCTTGAATTTTTATAATAATATTATGCAAGGATAAAATGTTTGAATTTTTTTTTAAGGTTTCTTGTTTTAGGACAATTATTCAGAGCCTCATTTTTTAAAATTTTTTTTCTAAATCATTCCTTAGGAATGGTTTTTCCTAGGTGCTTAATTTTATTTGTCCAAATAATCACTAGGAGTTTCTTAAATAAATGTGTTTTAGAAAGGATTTGGAGAATTTAATATAAAGGTAGATTATATGATCCTCTTATATTTAAATGTAGAACATGATTTTGTGAAGGAATATTAAGATTAAGGTGGAAATAAATGGCCAAAAATTACTTTTCATCAATAATTAAGAATGTTGATAGATAATTGGTAAAGTTGTGCTATGTGACTATAATTTTTTATTGATCATCAAGAGTTTAAAAAATTTATATAGGAATTTCCTCCTCCTTGATGGGGATATGTTGGAATACTAAGCATAAATAAATCTTGGAGAAGACGTGGGTACCATAAAATCTCTCCAAAAAAATTTCAACCATTAGAATTATAAATTCATCCTCAATAATTATTTTATTTATCTCTCAAAAATTAAAACAAAGGCATGAGGCCCATCCTTTCTTTGGGATTGATAATACTAGGGAAGTGTAGAGACTTAGTATTGTTTGAAATACTTTTTCATGCATTGATATATATATATATATATATATATATATATGTGTATGTATGTATGTATGTATGTATGTATGTATGCATGTATGTATGTATGCATATTATTTCAATATTTGGTGGTTTAATATGCTTATAATAATGTATTCCTCTTATTATTTCTCAATTTCCTATAAATGAGATGATTGAGATGGATGTTATTCATCATCTTATACTTTCTTGACTACAATTGGTGATTAGTAGAAGCACTTTAATTCTTGAGCTAATTGTTGAGGAAATGTTAAGGTGCATGTATTCACACATATGAATCTCATTTATCCTTAGGTTCATACCATGAGAACTGTAACAATGGTTGGTCACTATGGTAAAGGATCATCATATCTTGTATGGGTTCCCCCTTGGTTGATAATTTTTATTTCTATGCATTAAGGCTAAAAACTCAATATTCATTTAAATTTTTCTTTAACTTTTTTAAATAAACATGTTTTTTGAATCTTTCAAGGCTAGAATTTTTTTTAATGTGTTTTTTCATGTTATGTTAGATTCTCTCCCTTTTATGTGGTAGAGTTTTGTAATAATTTTAGCATTATTAGGAAGTAAATTGTTTCATATTTTGGTACTAATAAATCTTATATTCTTCCATAAAAAAATTCATGTGATATTTCATAGCCTCCTAAAACTATCTTAAATATCCTTTCATAAGTGTAAAAAGATTATTAATTATCCACTAGTGAATTATATGGATTTAGTATAGTTTTTTATTAAAATGTTGAATAGGGGGCTAGTATAGGATACTATGTATTCCATAAATACTATACATCCTATGAATAATTTAACTTTGAAGAGGGATGTGGACACATAAAGAATTTTTTATTGTATATATAGCATTTAATTCCTCATTAAATAAATGCACACAACTTTATATGGGTAATTATAGTTCTTCGAGAATTTTTTTTTTTCAATGCTTGCAACATAAGGGTAAGTGCAAGAAGTTGGGCCCATGAAGAGGGGAAGTTTCGGCCAAAAAAAAAAATCTTGTAGAAAACATGCACGCATTATTAAAAAACGTGTATGTGTTATGCATTGGGTACCCGAGTCTAAAAAAATGTGTATGCACTAAAAAACGCATACGCGTTTTATAACACGTACAAGTCATTTATTTTAAAAACAGTGCTTTTTAGAAACAGGTACCTGTTTTAAAACACGTACGCATTTTGAAAAGAAAAATGGGTACCCGTTTTAAAACGCGTATGCATTTTTCTTTTCAAAATGCGTACGTGTTTTAAAATGGGTACCTGTTTCTAAATTTTTTTTTTTAAATAATCAAAAAAATAAAGAACGCACATTTTTTTTGTAATGCATACGCGTTATTAAAAATTTGAATCTCCAACCCACATGTAGCCTTGGTTTTAGGCTCAGGAAAGGCTTGGCAATCCGGCCCTTAGCCTTTGACTTGCAACTAAAAAACTTTGGCAGATTGAAGAAGAATGTCCAACTTTGGCAATATGGTTGATGGAATTTTTTTCTGAATCAAGTTATAAAATTGAAACCCATTAGAAAACACGATGTCTAGTTTCCAAATATATAATTTCTATTAAGATTGGATTATATTTGTTATTTTTTAATTAATTTCTAAGCAAACTAGTCCTTAAACTTGAAATATTAGGCTTTTTTTGTTTTTTAATAACTTTTTTTTGGTTACGTTTCTTGTAAAAAAAGTTATATTGCATCAATCTTTAGACAATTCTCTACACAATAAAAAAAAAATTCAAAAAATGTTTAGTTTAGGTCCAATTATGTTGTCCGTACACGTTGATTTTTAAAAACAACAATTCAGGCCAATAAAAATTCAATTAAAAAAAAAATATTCAAAAAAAAATTATAAAAAAAATTCCTCATCAATCTTCATGTTGTTAGTTTTATTTCCCCAAAAGAAAATAGAAAAATAATTTTTATTTGGGTCAAAAAGTGGTGTCTGTACCCATGCATGGTATGGTAAAAAAACAAGGACTTTTAAAAAGTGGTTTTTATACATCTCTATCAAAATTTAATTTCTATCATTTGGGTATTTCAATAAATTACATATTTAGAAACTAGATTCAAAATGCTAAATTTCATATTACTTATTTATTTTAAGATTCATTGTGTAAGTGCCTCAAATTTTCAGTCCAAGTGTGACAAATTCTGAAAAACAGCAAAAACACTTCCACTTTTTGAGCTTTTTGTGGACCCAACTTCTTGCATCATCCCATAACATATACGTGACAATATTTCCCTTTCATTGACTATAGGAAATTTTATGGTAATAGGTCATAAAATTTATCACCAACTTATGTTTCCCTAGAGAAGAGATTTTTTATTCTAAGAAGGTCTTAAGGTTATGATGATTTTATTTAATGTAGAAGTATTTTCCTAGAAGGTATAGGTGTCCCTTGTTTACTACATGAAATATTTCTAGTAGTTCATTCTTATATATGGATTAGCAAAGGATTTTTCTATATGTATCATTTTAGTGAAAGTGAAGGTGAGGGGTCTTACAAGTTGCATTAGGATAATATATAATCTATTGGACTCAAGGGAACATTGAGAGGAGGGGTGAATCAATGTTCAACAAAACTTAACTTTATTAATCTAAAACTCAATCATATAATAAAAGAAAGATGCAAGCATTCAAAGGAAACATTCATAACACCATAGCACGAGGATTTTTGCATGGAAACCATGTTAGGGGAAAAACCATGGTGGAGGTTAATCCATAATTTGAGTACTCAAATAAATTTTTACAAAAGGGAATGCACTTGCATTCAGGCACATTGCCTAGAGCTCACTACTCAAAAGGGAAGTTTCACTTCCTTACAAAAGTTTAGATTAAAACCATTTTAAGGTTGAACTAAGATAGTAGCATCTATTCATGCCACATTATAGTTCCAATGAAGCTCATAGATTTGATTTTGTATCTTCTTTCTGACTCTGCACTTTGCTTTGCTCCGCTTTGCTCTTTTTCGCTCTTTGCATCACACATAGACAAATTCCCACTATTACTCTGCTAAAGTTCACACTACACATTTGCTATGCTCATTATCCCACTCTCCTCTATCTCAAAATGATAAAACCGATCTCATATATATATCCACTATGAGGGATTTGAACATTCTTATGTTGGATTGATAAAACATTAAGTTCTTTACAACTATCGACTAGATCCACCACTAATTATTTATGTGCATCCTCTAAAGTCAGTTAGGACATAGAGAGGACCCAAAAAAACATAATTGAGAATGAAAACATTTAATTAATTACTCCTTATACATCCACAATTACTATATTCATTGGGTCAACTTTCAAGTACAGATACCCAATAGATTAGTGTACTAGATTTCCTAGATTGCATACCATTGACTGTACATCAGTGAAATTCATGAATAAGGTGATACAAACATCAAAAAACCTTCCTCAGTGATCCACAACCCAAAATAATAGTCTGGTGAGGTATTCAAATCAAATTTTATGCCTATGAACGAATGCCTTGTTCTTTATTCTATTTTGTCGGTGTAAACCAAAACTATACTTTAGATCAGATGCATGACTTAGGATGCCATCAATGAAAAAACTTACAAGCCATATGCCAACAATCTGCCCCTTTGGCATTGATGGAAACACTTTTTGAAAAATGGCTAAGTGTTAGAATCATTATAAGTATACTGCCAAACTTTACTGCACTCTCTCCTCCTAAGATTTATTAGGAAATTTTCACTGTATTCTCTCCCCCTTTGACATCAATGAAAAAACATAGAAACCATGTGCCAAAAATATAAAAAATTAGCTCAAAATTTTCAAAACATCAGAATATACATATTGACAATTCTCCCCCTTAGATCAAAAATTCAAAAAATTGAGAACAATTGACTGCTACTTTAGAAAATTATCTTATGATTTTTCTTCATTTTCAAAAGGAATTTCTTCCAAGCATCTATTTGGATTCCAATGATAATGATCAAACTATTGTTCTTGGATGTTTTGTTGACAATTTTAGTTAAAGATTCTGGAATTGTAATTGCTTCTTCCAATTTCTCACCTTTCCTTAGTATCTCCACCATTTGCTCCAATCTGCATTCGGTTAGATCCTTCACCTTCCAAAAAGTATCCACAAGTGTGTTCTTGGTAAATTGAATTTTGGTGTCTTCAGACTGTAGCTCCTGAATTATTTTCCTAATGGTGCCATCCTGATCCTAAAACATTTCAAGGCTTTTTCCAATCTCATTCAACTCTATTTCAATCTGATCCAATTTTTCTTTGTAATTACTAACAACATGGGGAAAACAGATGCAATTGTTGTAGATTTTATTGGTTGCATTGATGCATTATCTCAACTCATTCATTTTCTTCTTCAGTTTGGTGAGAGATAGCCTAAATTTCTCCTTCAAGTGAGAGATAACTTCACCTTTTTCTTTTTCTTGAGCCTTAGAGTTCAATGTTTCTTTGTTGCATTCAATCATTTCATTAGGCATAATATTCTGTAGACTTTCCAATTTGATCTTGCATTTCTCAACATGAGAATTTAGCACACTCAAAATCATATATTGATCATATGATGGTCTAATAGACCATAACTTATCAATTTTCTACATTCCACCTTCCTAAATAAGCTATTGTCCCTTTTCCTTAGTCAGGTCATCTTCTTCCTCACTAGATTTTTTTGGTTCTAATTCATTTCTTTGTGGATCCTCAATTTCTTCATCAGATTCTTCATCTGGAATATCCACAATTTCTTTTTCTTTTCCTTTTCCCTCAATTTTGGGAACTTTGCATTTCAGAGGGTTGTCTTCAACAAAAAAAAATTCTCTTTTTTTCTTTTTGTCCATGCTACTGAAAGAGGAACCAACTTCAATTGTTCTTATTGGAAGGGGAATATTGGTTGAACCACACTTTCCAAGCACACTCTTAAAGAAATTTTCAAATTCTAGTTCCCAATCAGCCAAGTTCCTAGAATATGAGTATATTTGTTTGCATACTGGTTCATTTTCTTTCCACACGACATTGTAAATTTTTGGCAAACAATTCAAGAAATAAATTACTAAACATATAATCAGAGTACCAAACCTGAAAGGGTAACCTGTTTCTTTTGTTAGTTGCACATTCTCCATCAGTCGATCTTTTATCAATCCGCATAGGTCAAAGTCGTGACCTTCAATTATCATCTTGTGAGAAATGTAGACTACGCCAACCAAGGTTGCTCCTTCTCGGTTTCTGAAAAATAATTTATATGAAATTTTGTGTGCAAGGTACTTGGTAACAAGATTCTTGATTGTCACGATTATTAGAGCCCTTTGATCTCCAATTATTTTGGTTAGGGTTTCAACTTCCTTGTTTCAGATTGATTTCTTCCTCGGTATATCTTTGACTTTGCATAATCCAGTCAAATTCTCAATTGTTTCCTTTGAGATGGTGTAGGATTTTTCCAAAGTTAAAGTATCATAATGAAATATGTTCAAGATTAATTTTATGAATTTCACATTCTCAAAGTATAAAAACTCACTCCAGATATCCAAATTCTTATGTTTGGCTTCACTCGATTGCTTCAATTCATTGGGCAGTAACAGATTTCTCATGGACCTAATCTTTGCACTGTTATATTCATCTAGAGTGATCGACCCTTTGATTTGTTCCATTTTTCTTTTTGTACTTAGGGTTTACAATCACACACCAAAATATATGAAAATTATGAAGACAACTGAAATACCTAATAGATTTTGTGAATTGTCGATGAATCGACCTCACTACTTCAAAATTCTTCTATTGAGTGCTCTTCTTCTTTTCTTCTTCAATGTAAAGTGACAAATGATGATTTCAACTTGACTTTTATAGCTCACACACTTGCAATAAATGTGTTTGCCCTAAATTTTCTGGGTGCTCTATTTTCTTAGACAATGACAAAGAAATTCTACTACGAACCTATGAATTCTTTGAGTTTCCTTATGAAAGTTCTCCAAAACCTCTGCACATCATAAATACACCTTCTTGACCATTCTTTGCATTTTGGTACCATCCATAGATAGGGGAGAAAATATTTTCTTGAAAAACTCCCCCTAGGCCAGTGGCCTGAAATCAATTACCGAAAGCAAGTTCTGGTATGAAACTATTTCTAGCATCAGAATTATTCTTCCTTATCCATGTATTCTTCATCTCATCTCTTCTCTCATCTATAGCTTTCTTTTGTCATCTTCCTATATGTTTTTGCTTTTGTATACCGGACCTCTTCTATCCACATTTTGGTTTTCGCAAAATCTTGCAATGTGACCAAACTGATTGCAATTGTAGCACACAGTACATCCTTCTCCAGTTCAATCATTCCATTGATTTCTTCTTGATGTGCATTGATTAGAAATATGTCCAAATCTTACACATGTACATAACATTCAACATTGTTTCTATTGATAGAGTAATTTGACATATTTCTACATTCATTTGATTTATGACCAAACTTTTTTCATTTGAAACACTAACAAGAAAATGATGAATCTCTTGATTTCATATTACTTCTACACTGAGTAGCCATATGGCTGAATTTATTGCAAGAAAAATAGTATCCATTAAATTTTTGAGCATTAGGTTGTCTTACAAGATACCTTCCACCTTTATTCATTAGGTTTTCTCGTCTGAAATTCTTTTGTCCTGATCTAGAACTTTCTACCTTTTCATATCAAAGACCTCTCCTATCATTTCCACTCTTTTGTCCTTGATTCAACTCATCAAACTTCACTGAACTGATCTTAAACTTCTCTATGTATTAATTTGTAGTAGTAAGTTCATTGATGAGAATAACAATCTATTTATGTAGTTCTTCTTGATTATTTATGGATCGTTGCAGTTCACTTTCCATCTGAGTGAGTTATTCATTTATTCTTCAGTGTTCATCAAATTTCTCATTTAAGGATTGAGCAAGATTCTCCTCATTATTCTTCCTTTCTTCAATCTCTTTATTCAGCTTCATCACCATGGATTTCATCTCATGCTTTAGGGTAGCATTTTCTTTGGCAAGATTTTCACATTATTCAATAATCTCCTTCAAGGTCTGATTCAGGTGAGCATCATCCATGTTTTGAATCTCTTGTTGCTTGATTTGATCACAGGGATCCTTCCTTTTCTCCCTGGATTTAACAATCTGATCCTTCAATGACTTAATTAATTTCTTAGCATCCCTAATATTTGCTTTCAATTCCTAGACTTCTTCTTTAGACTGATCAAGGTCATCAAGTGCCACCAAAAGATGTTGCCGAAGACTACCAAAGTCCATCACATTCCAAGATCCACCTCAAGCTGCTAAACTTCTTCCAAGGAACAAGAAGCTTTGATACCAATTGTTGGACTCAAGGGAACACTAAGAGGGGGGGTGAATCAATGTTCAAAAAATCTTAACTTTATTAATCTAAAACTCAATCATACATTAAAATAAAGATGCAAGCATTCAAAGGAAAAATTCATAACACCATAACACAAGGATTTTTTGTGTGGAAACCTTGTTAGGGGAAAACCCATGGTGGAGGTTAATCCATAATTGGAGTACTCAAATAATTTTTTGCAAAAGGGAATGCACTTGCATTCAGGCACACTGCCTAGAGCTCACTGCTCAAAAGGGAAGGCTCACTTCCTTACAATTTAATTTCAGATTAAAAAAATCTAAAGGTTGAACTGAGATAGTAGCATCTATTCATGCCATACTATAGTTGCGATAAAGCTCATAGATTTGATTCTGGATTTTCTTTTTGACTTTGCACTTTTCTCTACTCTGCTATGCTCTTTTTTGCTCTTTGCATCACACATAGACAAATTTGCACTATTACTCTATTGAATTTTTTCTATGCTCGTTATCCCACTCTCCTTTATCTCAAAGTGATAAAAATGATCTCATATATATATCCACTATGAAGGATTTGAACATTCTTATGTCAACTTGATAAAACATTAAGTTCTTTACAATTGTCGGCTAGATCCACCACTAATTCTTTATGCACATCCTCTAAAGTCAGTTAGGAAATAGAGAGGACCCAAAAAAAACATAATCGGGAACGAAAACATTTAATTAATTATATCTTATGCATTCACAATCACTATATTCGTCGGGTCAGCTTTCAAGTATAGATACCCAACAAATTAGTGTACCGGATCTCCTAGATCGTATACCAGTGACTGCACATCAATGAACTTCATGAATAAGGTGATACAAACATCAAAAAACCTTCCTCAAAGATCCACAACATAAAATAATAGTTTGGTGAGGTATTCAGATCAAATTTTATGCCTATGAATGGATGCCATGTTCTTTATTCTATTTTGGCTGTGTAAACTAGAACTATACTGTAGATCAGATGAATGAATTAGGTTAGCATGAATGACAACACTTACAATCCATATGCCAACATAATCTAGTTATCAAATCCATCTCTTTCCATGACAAATGGTTTGGATAATTCTTGCATACAATTTTTTTTTGTCATCCACATAACCTTCTTGAGAACTTTAAGCTTCTTTTCTACAAATTTCTAACAAACAAAAGTCATTCTTTTTCAATATGACTATATGTGGACCTATATTCTACCAATACTTCTTGATAATAATTTAAGTATATTTTAAGACTAGAATGACAACCAAATCTCTTAAGGTTTTTTATTTAGGCCAATTTTTGATAACATCATTTTTTGTTGGATCTAGTTTAACTCCTTACTTGGGATTTTTTTTTTTTTCACTCAATTTATATTGTTGTCAATATATCACTTCCAATGTTTTAAAACTAAATGATTGTTAGAAAATATGTGGATAATTTATTTAGTTGGGATATATGTTTTTCGATTGTTTATATGTACATTATGATTTTATCAAAGAAGAAAAAGAATAATTTGAAAAGAGATGGCTTGAAAACCCTTTTCATCATGATATCAAAATTTTAATGGAATATTCTTGAGGTTGAGCTACATGACTATAAATTTTTAATGGTCATCATGAGTTCAAAATTTTTTCAAAATAATGTCCTCTTCCTTGATGTGAATGTGTTAGTACACTAAACATAAATCAGTCATGAATATAAGGGTACCATGCAACTATTCCAATAATTCACAAACACAAATATTTTTAAATTTATCCTTAAAATTTATTTTATTTAACTGGAGAATATTAACACAATGTCACTAAGACCCATCTTTTTCTTAGGATGAATAATAATAGGGAATAGTAAGGACCTAGGATTAGTTGAGCAACTCTTTCTTGCAAATATTCCTAGAATTTTCTTATTTCAATGTTTGGTGTTTTGGGAAGATTCTTATAATTTATTTTCATTTATTGCTCACCTACCTATAAATATGATGTTTAACGTGTAGGTTATCCATCATCTTGTACTCGTTTTACTATTAGTGGAGACTATTGTAAGCATATTAGTGATCGAGTTATTGTTTTAGGAGATACTGAGAAGAATGATGAGGGACATGTTTAAATATTTACCTAGATTAATCTCATATTTTGTATGGTTTGATATTTTATTGATCGTTTTTATCTCTATGTATTAACAATTAATGCTTGATATCATTATATAATTCTTTTTGTTAGAAATATTTAGGTTTCAACTATTTGGAGGCTATTTTTCCCTTGGAAGAACTTTTATAAGTTATATTAGTGTCCATAATTTATTTTTGGTTAGTTTTTATTTAATTATTGTTATATATGGTTTATACCAAAGCATGGCTAGAATTTATACCAATTGAACAAATTATGAAATATCTTCTTATAAGGATGATGCATAAATTTTTATATAATTCCTTACCATTTCTCTATATGTTTGGTTTGAATCATAAGAACTATGATGTTCCTCTATTTCCACTTATAATTCTACAGGTTGTTTGCTATGTTCTTATGTTATATGATTTATTAGTGTTCTCATGCTTCCTAGGTTCCATATTTATGATTCCTAGTTGCTCAAATATTTGCATGCCATAATGATTATGATATATTCACATACTTATGATAGAAATCCTATCTTATATTTTTGTGATCCTTAACATGCTTATGGAATCACATATATGTTATCATGCTTGTGTCTTAATACCCTTGTCATGCTTATTTATTTTATGTCTACTCTTATTTTTTAGTATTTCCTTCACTAGGGCCATTATTGGGGAAAATATTTTTTCTCCCTTATTTTTGAGAATAGAGTTAAGGTAAAGGGCCCTTGAACCCAACCAAAAGACATAACTAGGCCTATTGGCCAACAAAACTACCATCACAAAATAGCAGGGGAAAAAGAAAACCAACACCCTGCAATAGAACTATCACCTTAACCAAAATGAAACAACATGATCCAGAATCAAACCATAACAAAAAAAATAAAAAAATAGAGCCTAAACCTACATACTGAGGTAAACAAGCCCTGAAAGTACCATAGCCCAGTAACCAGAAGACATAAATAGAAAGAACCCAAATTACTTTCTAGGATTGTAGATAAGGCTCCATTGTTCGACTACCTACTCCATGTCATCACTATACTACTCCACCATACCAGTAGTTCTCTTGTTTTTTTTTTTTTTAATATTTTTATTAGACTGCTTGAATCGGGTAGCACAACCCCTTATAAACTGCAGTGTGCCTGGTAAAGTTTTTAATGTGACCGGTGGTGCTGGCGTGACACGCCCTCCAGTACCACGGGGGTGGGGGAGACTAGACCTCGTGACCAACCTCCTGCAACAGGAAAGATTTAGCCAACTGAGCTAGGACCCCAACCCCACCAGTATTTCTCTTGTTATGTACACATTCACAATTGTATTTTTTTGATTCCATGTTATATTTTACCATGTTTATATGCCTTATATTGGTTATATATTTAGATGTCTTCATATACAGATAATCGGAGAGGAAATATGTCCCACTAATATTACCTATGTGAATTTTCTTTTATAAATGAACCACCAAAAAGATATTTCCAAAGAAGGAAAGAGGATTCCCCAATTAGCCCCCTAGGGATTTTTACCTAGGGGCTTGGCTGGAAGAATAGCTCTCTTTCCACTTAATGATATTATTTTGGTGAGTTCATTCAAATATAGGGGTTGTGTTGTGGTTCTATGTATTGTGTGTGTGATGTGTGTGTCTAAATGCAATGGTTTTAATGTTGGAAATGAAAATAAGTAATTGAATACTAATACTAAGTCTAGAAAATGAGTTATGCTAGAAAACACATTGTGATAAACAAACAACCTAAGATGTTGGCAACACAATGGCAGACAATTGAGATGGGGGGTGAATTAGTTGCCATAGAATTTCAAACCTATTTAAAATTATTAACCTTTAGTCTCGGATTTTATTATTAACAGTGAATTCATGAATCAACAACACATCAAAAAAACACATAACACCAATATTTTTTGCGTGGAAACCCTGTTAGGGAAAAAACAACAGTGGAGGTTAATCCACAAGTTATGCCCTGTTCAAAGTATAAGAAAATATATGGGGAATGCACATGCATTCAGGAACATTCCTAGAGCTCACTGCTCCAAACAAGACTCACTATCTTACATAAAATATTTCAAATTAAAACCATTTGAAGAATTTGAACGAAGAAAGCAACATCTAAAAATGCCAAAGTATAGTTTCGGTTAAGCACATGAATACTTCTTCATTCTCTTTCACTGTTCTTCACACTCTGCTCTGCTTTCAAATGATCTAAACCTTTTTCATACATAACACACACACACTTCACACCTCATCCTTCTCAAATGAAAAAAACAATCGCTTATATATATCCGCAACAAGAAATCACATCACTTCATGTCGGCTTCAACAAAATAATTGAATGAATGTAAAATGTCAGCCCAAAACAATAAATATTATTAATGCACATCCACCAAGGTTGGCCACAACATAGTAGAGACCTAAAACAATGTCCTCCAACATGAAACACCTTCAAGTAATCTTCCTCGAAGATCCAAAACACACTATAAGCATTTTTTTGGCCATGAACACGAAAGAGAAAATATTGGATTGTGAGCACAATGATCAATTCAGACATGCAACATCTAGATAGAAAATGATCTAGAAACATGCACAATACTTCATATTACCAAAACCACATTATCTTCTTCTGTGAACACCATTTCGAGTAACAAAATAATTGTCAGAACATAGAGCTTTACAACTTGCTCAAATCTTCATGCGCACCTCTAAAACTTACAGAGTATGAACTTCATACATAGGAAAGAAAACCATTTAATACACAACTTCTCATCACCAACATACTAAAATTTCCAACACACTGATCTTCGCTGCTTCATAGACAACCTATAACATATTTTATTTCAATTTTCTCAATATCCTCGACATATACAGTCTTAAAGACATTAATGCTAATAGTGTTGACCTCAATGACAACCACATATCAGCAATACAACCACAACATCCAACACTAATAAATGTAAACAAATTGTTATAGAAACAAATAGAACTAAAGGGGTGCATGTGGGATTTAGTTGCAGACTGGAATGGTGATTGGAAATATTGTTGATATTGAAATTATGGCCTATTGTGACACTTACGCCATTCTAGGCGACTTAGTCCCAAATTTGAAAAACTGCATCAGAGCCCGTTTCGACCAAATGGGTATCCAAATCTACAAAAATCCCCAAAAAATAGATTCAAATAGACTAGGTCACCATTGTTGGCAACCTAGTCCACTCCTAAATTTTTGAGAATCTGGAAGTGGAGATGGGAGCCTTCGGTTTGCACTCTGGTTCCTGACAAGTGTCTAGTTCAAATTCTATAGAAAATGAGATGAAAGAGGTCTCCAAGCTTCAACTAGGGCTTTATTGACTTGAATGAATTTCATGAGTTGACAACACCTTTTTAGCACCTTTCTCTTTGGGGTATGTGCAGGATCATCATGGAAAAAATAGGCCCTTAAGTGGCAATAAAATTCAAAAAAATCAGAGTTAGGCAACTTGACGTAAAAAATGAATAAGTTATCTATATTATTTCAAAAATATGTAAGAATAGAATCTGTAGAAAATTGAATGTAGTTTCTAAACTACTAGATTTAATTAAAAAATAAAAAAATCTATTTGGTGAAAATTTGAGATTTCAATGCAGTAGTACTTAAATTTCAGGGAAAAAATAAGAAGTAGGCATCTGTCTAACCACCCTAACCACAATAAAATGATAATATTTTAGATATAAGTAGAGGACTCATGTCCCGATGTGATGCATATTTTTTTATAATTTTTTTCCAAGTAAATAATTAATTATGATTTTTTTATTACAAATTTTAAAAAATATAAAAACTCATATGTCTGACCACCTTAACTTGGTCAAAACATCATGAAATGGGTATGTGCAGGATCATCATGGAAAAAAAGGCCCTTAAGTGGCGATGAAAATTCAAAAAATCAGAGTCAGGCAACTTGACGTAAAAATTTGAATAAGTTATCTATATTATTTCATAAATATGTAAGAATATAATCTGTAGCAAATTGAATGTAGTTTCTAAACTACTAGGTTTATTTTAAAATAATATATATCTATTTGGTGAAAATTTGAAATTTCAATGTAGTAGCAATTAAATTTTAGGGAAAAAATAAGAAGTAGGTGTTTGTCTGACCACCCTAACCATAATAAAATGATAATATTCTTTTATAAGATTTTAGATATAAGTAGAAGACCCATGTTCCGATGTGATGCATATTTTTTGTAATTTTTTTCCAAGTAAATAACTAATTATGATTTTTTTATTACAAATTTTAAAAAATATAAAAACTCGTATGTCTGACCACCTTAACTTGGTCAAAACTTCATGAAATTCAACTTATTTTTTAAATCCTATAGTATGCGAAGCATAGAATGTGACAAATATTTTGGATTCAAAAAATGTGATACCATTTGAAAGCTATAGATGTTTTTCAATCAGCCTATCAATTAGGACTTTAGTCGTAATTCAAATAGAAAATGAATAATAATAATTTATTAAAGCATAATTTATATTGGTGGAAAGCTGAGAATCTCCTTTAAAAACACTTTTCGCTTCATCAATTTTGGGTAAAAAAAAGTCGTCAGCCACATGGGCCATCATATCACTTACATATCACCACTTTTTGGCCCATCATGATCCTGCACATACCCAAATTCAATTCTTTTTTTTTAATCCTATATTATGTGAAGCATAGAATGTGATGCATGTTTCAGATTCAAAAAATGTGATACTGTTTGAAAGCTATAGATTCTTGTCAGTCAGCCTATCAATCAGGACTTTAGTGGTAATTCAAATACAAAATGAATAATAATTATTTATTAAATTCAAAGTAAAGCATAATTTATATTGGTGGAAAGCTGAGAATCTCCTTTAAAAACCCTTTTCGTTTCATTAATTTTGGGTAAAAAAAAGTCGTCAGCCGCATGGGTCATCATATCATTTACATATCACCACTTTTTGGCCCATCACGATCTTGCAAATACCCTTTGACATATCTACATACAAAAACCTACAAATCACACATGCAAAGAGGAGACAAAGGTTTAGGGTTAGAGAATAAGGGTTTGCCTTAGTCAAACCCCAATTTGGTAATCGAACCAAAAATGATGAAATGGAATAAGAAAGGAAAGATGATTGAATAACATATAAATGTAAACACTCACCAAACCCTTTTTGAAGATGTCTGCAACATGCAAGAATCAACTTCAATGGAGGTTTCTTGAAGTTCCTTATGCTTGAATGCTTACTTGAGAAGATTGAGTTCTTAAGTGCTTGTGAAGATGAAAGAGTTGGAGAGATGTGGAAGAAGAGAGGAAAAAGGAGGATAAAAACCCTTATTTATACATGCTATGCCCTAATTTCCCTAGAAATAACACCCTATAGGCTGAACTTAGGGTTTTGGAGGTAAAATTCCGTTAGAAATTTGTTTTAATTTTGAATTTTATGCCAAAAGGGAATAGGTCACCCAAGGTGGCGACCTAGTCCACTTGGAAAAATTCAAGTGGTGGTTAGGAATTAACATATGTTTAATAATATTTAATGGGCTTGTCTCCCGAAACACACTTAAGTTAGGCCTAAAATTACATTAATGAGCCAATTTATCATGAGAAAGGGTTGAATTAGTGATGACAAGCCTAGAAAAGTGTGAGGGTCAATTACAACACCTTTCAACACTTTAGACAAAGGCTTGGAAAAGGGTTATTTGGGTGAATTATTGTAGAAAAGTCCTAGAAAAGTGAGGAAATGTGTTACAACACTTCACAACACTTTTGTAAAACACCGTTAGTTTATTGTTAATTTACAAGCATTCAAGGTCTAATGTGAATGTGTTGTCCACATTACAACATCAGATCAAAGCAAAAAAAAGGCCAAAACCCAAGGGAAAAGGTCCAAATGAGTGAAAAAGTGTCAAGGCTACACTTTTTGGCGACACAATAAATAGGCTAATTAGATCACCACTATAATATCTAAGGTAGCTTTACTTATAATCTTTACCACTTTATTAGAGTCCTTTTAATATTCACTTATTGAATGCTTTACTAAAATTTCTATCAAGTGGATTCTATTATGGATCTCCTTATTACTTTTATTACATTTTATGATATTTCTTATTTAATTGTGTTAAATTTGGTGCATTTTCTCATTTGTCAGAGATGCTACTCATTGCATAGTTTTCCTATTTCTTATTTTATTGATTGAGTTCTCATTGTGTAGACTTTAAGAATTAATTGTATAGTTTAAGTGTTTAAAAATAATTGGTTTTCATGTTAATTCCTCATTTTACTTTATCATGCATTTATGTAGTATTTCACATGCACATCAAAGTTAGGGAGAATGTAATGGTGGAAAGTATATATATATATATATATATATATATATAATTTTAACTTACATTTTGGCCCCAAATGAATTATAATATCATTTATTTGTATCAATTTTATATTTTTTTGATGTCTTGCTATTTTTTCCCTTGTTTTGATTATATGGGAAAAAAAAGTTTTGAAGGGACCCAAAACCCTTTACATCACATTACATCAAAATGTTGCTACAAAAGAGAATACTCAATAAAGCATAAGAAGTAGACAATAGCCAAAATATAGCCAAAATCAAGCAACCAAATAATAAGAAAGTAGAAATAGAGAAAATGACACATAGACATAGAAATCACTTCAGACTCTTTAGGCTATTGGCCACTTCAATATTCTAATTATAGTGTAGGTTAACCATATCCATCAACTCTTTTTTTCTTCTTCAAACATCTTCCTTAGGCTCCACCTTGTTCAAGTGCTTGGTTCTTTAGCCTCCTCTCTGACATTCTTCTTAGTATTCCCCATGGAAGTTTTCTCCTTCAGAAGCATGTCTACAAAGTACATTTGATCTTGACAAAGCTAACTAATTTTACTAAAGAGAACATTGAGAGAGTCCACACTATTCTTGATAGAACTATGATTAATCTACATGAGCTTTCTGATACCCTCATTTGTTTCCTTGATCTTTTCCTCCATTACACCTAGGCAACTTTCACATTGGGCTTTGAAATCACAAAAAAAGAATTCTAAATCAACCAACCTCTCAATGACCAGGTCTAAGGAAGATCCTTTTAGTTCGTTAGACATGTTCTCCTTCAAGCCCCTAATTTGAATATTGACCTTGTTGAATTCCTACAACACCAATTTAGCAAGTTTGAAGGTGCAAGTAGCACTATACCTAGCCATGTCCAACAACTCATATTTTCCCCTTGTTATGTATAGTTTCATAATTATATTTTTTTGATTTCATGCTATATTTTACCATGATTCTATGCCTTATATTGGTTATATATTTAGATGTCTTTGTATACAACTAATTAGAGGGGAAATGTATCCCACTAATATTACATATGTGAAGCTCCTTTTAGAAATAGGATAATTAGACCACCACCATAATATCTAAGGTATGTTTACTAATCTTTACCACTTTATTAGAGTCCTTTTAATATTAACTTATTTAAAGCTTTGCTAAATTTTCTTTCAAGTAGAATCTATTATGTATCTCCCTATTACTATTACTATATTTTTTGATATTTCTTGTTTAATTGTGTTTAATTTGGTGCATTTTCTCATGTCTAAGAGATTCTACTCATTGCACACTTTTCCTATTTCCTATTTTCTTAATTGAGTGCTTATTGTGTAGACTTCAAGAATGAATTTTATATTTTAAGTGTTTAAAAAATAGTTATTTTTCATGTTAATGCCTCATTTTACTTTACAATGTACTTATATAGTTGTTGATCATCAGATCTTGTGCTTATTTGATAGTCTTATGGGAAATTTAGCAAGTGGAGGGACTAATTTGTGCCTCACTAACTACCTTCGAGATTTCTATAGAAAGTCATCTCTTCTATGTGTTTTGGGGAAAGAGGTAGAAATAAGCATGAATAAAACATAAAAGGGGTGATAAGCGAGAACTTTTACAATGTTTCCAACATTGAATTATTTATTATAATTGACATGATGGACACAAAATTCCATAGAACCTTCATTGTTGAGAAGAGAACAAGAACCAAAGGCTTAGTTAAAGCACAATGCATTTATTCAAATATTCCTATGGGAAGCATCCATTTAGGTCCATCAGATATAAGAATTCTCTATGATAAATAGAAATACGAAACTTCATAGAAAACTCTTCTCTTTATAGCATAGTATGAAGAAAGGATAACTTTTGCAAAGAATGAAAAAGTCTAAAAACATAGTCCAATTTCAGAAAGATAGCATTCATCATAGAAGCTTAATGAAATGAAAATTAACAACCCCTGCAATCCAAGTAGACTTAAGAAAATGCTTTAACCATAAAAGAAAGATAAACAAAAAACCTGACAAAGGCTATATCATAAAAAAAATTAGAGATCTCTTAAAAATAGTTCAAACTTGAAATAAATGAGCAAAAAAAACAAAGGTCAAATGCCAATCTAATGATAGCTCAAAATTTTAAAATATAACATGCCAAAGAAATAACAGTTTTCTATAACACCTCCTACATTTGAAAAGAAAAAATCCTAAATAGATCTATCTTCAAAAGAAAATAGTTCTTGAAGCAATTTTTTCTAACTCTTAAAATATGTCACTACCTTCTATTTATATCTAGGAAAAGATAGCACTGCCATAAAAAATTCTAGAACCAGAAACTACTAGGTGCCCTAGCCTAATAGCTCATGATCTGATCCTTGATCTTGATTTGATCACAACTAACTTTTCTCATTAAGTTTCAACTGCAAAATCAATAGTTTTTCAGATATTTAGTGAAGATAACTATTAGAGACTTGTAAGATTGTAAAAATGCACCCTCACAAAAATCTAATTGTTCAATATTAAGGTTGATGATGCTAACTCAAAGGAACTACTCCAAAAGAAAAATAAATGTTGGGTTCCAACAAAATCCACTAAAAAGGGATAGCTCCACAAAAGCAAACAAACTATCGGAAGCAAAAGATGACATGTCAAGCATGCAGGGACTTCTAGTATTGTGAGCATGGATTTGGAGAGAAACCCTACCTAGCTAAAGTGTGTCCTGACCCACGTCTAAAAGAAAAATGATATGAAAAAAGTCATGTAGCCACCACATGGTGCATTGTGTGCTTTTTGGGAACAACTTTGTTTATTTGAGCACAAATCAATATGAAACCCAAAAAGAGTGAGGGCCGAAAACTCAAAAGACTTAAGGAAAAAATTGCTTTATAGTTCTGGCGACTCATAGAGGGCCTCTGCTTGCAGAGGCATGAATCTAGAGCTCTAGAAATTCCTAGAGTTTGAGGAAGGTGGAGTGTTGGACTTCCTAGTCTGAATTAGTGGGTCAGATGAGAGTACAAATAAAATTGAATGATTGATCCAATTCAAGGACCTCCTTAAAAAAAACTCCTCCCCACCTGGTTGAAACAACCCGAACATAGTAATAAAGTTGAGAAAGGGGAACTATCTCGTTCTTGATTTCTTCAATGGTGGGAGATGGGTATATACCTAAGAGTGATGTGAAAGACTTAATTTTGAGCCTGATCACATCCATGAACTGATCAATTGATAACACTCCTCTTTATGGTGAGAAGAGGGAAGAAAATTTGCTATCTAGTAGAACTTCAAAGTCCCTCTTGATTTCAATGAACCTTTTATTCAATGCTACTTGGTGCTATTTTCTTTTTAATATAGCCTTCTGGCACTTGATGAATTTGTTTATTTTCCATAATTCGGCTTGCCAATCAAGAATTCTTGCATTATTTAAAACTTCCTTATTAGCCTTATATAACTTGGAGACCAGAGTCTCCAACACTGTAGATTGAGGAGCATATATGTGTAGAATCAGGTCGACTATCAGGTTGGCCTTCTCATTTAATTCTCGAGCATCCCTCAAAAATTACAAGATTGGCTTTAAGACATAAACTACCATTATAATCTTGTCCCAATGTGCAAAGATTAGTCTTTTTAGTAACGAGAGGATCCCAGATCCTTGTATTGTTGCTAACTCTTGTCAGAGTTGGGTCTCTTTTCCTTTTATATCCTCCTCCAATCAACCTTTCCCTTGGAGGGAATTTGTGAGCTCTATGTTCAACCTTATGAACTCTTCCTCGTGAGTCTATAAAATAGACTTCATCTCCTATTTCTCTTATTTTTCTCTTTTTGCTTCCTCCTAGCCTTCTAGAGGTTGTTGGAAACTTGAGATCAAACTAAATTCAATTCGTTTCATGCATTCTCCTAGTTATGCTGGTATTTTTACTTTTCTCATGTTTAAAAACAACCTCTCCTTTTAACCTCTCCATCTCAACTTGAAACTAACTCGATTTATCCCAGGCCTCTTCCATCAATCTAGTTGTTTCTCCCTACTAACTTGTAGCTACCCTAAGAAGGATATCTACACATCCTTTCCTTTAATATCTTCCTACAATCTACTCACCATGTCTTTTATATTGGCTAAATCTTCCTCCTACTTCCTTATCCTTCTATCTAGTTTCTCATAGTCGGCATAGACCACCTTCTGAGTGGCCTTATCCAGAATCATTTTATCTCACATGAGAGTTTCACTGAAGTCGAGGCATATGGATTTGATATCATAATCTTCAATCCACATTTCTCTAGATGGCTTGGATGCTAGTGGCTTCATGGTAGTAATCCACAGGGAATTTCGCTCTTGGTCGAAATAAGATTCAATCTTTTCAGAGCTAGTTGTACTAAAAATTTCACTTGTATCTTGTATTTTCTCACCTATCAAGTCTTCTTCATCACATCCAAATGAGTTTGGAGACTCTATGGAGTATCAATGCTTTGTGTGAAAATAGAATCATCTGGAGGGAGACTAAAAAAGGTAATGGAAGGGGGAGCCTCAGTTGTATGAGGTCACAAAGAGGCAAAAGAGAGTTTTATCATGGAAAAAAGTGGCATGCCATATGGAGATTGAAAAGGGGAAACACTCGTCGGAGTGAAAGGGGAAGTAGGAAAAAATAGAGGCATTTTCCCAAAGGAATATGGGTTTGGTGAGATTAGAAACATGGATTCTTCAGTATTCTTAATGGTGGCCCTTGATAGGGTGATCAAAAATCAATTGTGGTTCCTACAGATGACACTCACTCAGCACATGAGGTTTCTTCATAACGTTCACTATTAAATATGGATAAGGGTTAATTTAGGACCAATAGATTAGAATCTGGTGATAGAGGGATCTTTTCCATAGGTGGAGTTAGAGGAACAACTAGAGAAGTAGATGTAGAAAGAAGAGGGGGAGAAAAACTTACCTAAGTTACAAAGTCTGAATGTCGTAGCAAAGATGACTCTACTTACTATTCTCCTCTAGGTGTCTCATCAGGTCCACACAGGTCTTCAACTCATCTCCTCTTCATGTGAGTGAATTTGGAAAATTTAGATCCTTTGGCAGCCGATCCTACCAAAATTTGGCCTTCGATAACCACAATGAACCTCTTCGAAGACCATTGAGTCCACTTTCCTTTTCCTCAGGCACTAATGAAGGAAGTGGCCTATTGATCCTTCTGTATCGACCATTTTCCTTTTGTCAAGGTGTTGAGTGTAGGAAGTGTAGAGAGGAATCTCCTCCTATTTAATTTCCCAACTGG
Organism: Sequoiadendron giganteum; assembly: GCA_007115665.2. NCBI lineage: Eukaryota > Viridiplantae > Streptophyta > Pinopsida > Cupressales > Cupressaceae > Sequoiadendron > Sequoiadendron giganteum. Next base: position 601,200,845 of record CM021104.1, read on the forward strand.
TCTTAGGGTTGTTGTCCTCAATATAAGCCTCTTTATTATAAACTTTGTTGAACCTTTCATCATGTGGCTAGACCTACCTATACAAGGAACTAGTGTTCCAAAGCTCTTGTCAGAACCTCTAGAAATCCTCATTTTTCTCTAACCATCCTAGGCACTTTAGTTGTGTATTGAGAGACTTGCTCATTGGGAGGATCCTCCGTTATTCGACCATTTTGAAATAAAAGTTGAGCCATGGTGGTTTGTTGGGTGTTATGAAGGATAAATAAATGTAGGATTCTAACCTCTCTATAGTGGCATTTCTTCTTGATTCAAAATATTCTTTCTCTTTATGCTTTAAGGTTAAGATATGCTTTGTTGGGTTGTAGCTCCATTTTTCACAAATGAGAACTAGGCTCAGATGCATCAATTTTTAAGTAAGCACTGTTAGAATCCAAGATCACCTGCATGCAAATGGATACCTGTCACATGCAAAAGACATGCAAAACCAAGAAGATGTTCTGCAAACCTCAAAGTGTAAAATGCATTATTAGAATCTCTATTATTACAAAGAGATCAATCCTTATGAAGGAGATCAAGAAACCCTAAAAGGGAAACCCTAAATGAAACCCTAGTGTGCACACTTAATAATTAATAAATAATTATTAATGCGCCTAAGTTTAGCTTAAGCAACTAGAGGAATAAGTGACTTAATTAATTAACCAATATGATGTAATTAATTAAGCGTAATAAAATTATTACTCTAACACCCCCCCTTAAGATGAACTTAGGAAGAAGCTAAAACACTAGAATAAGATGCATGCAAGAAAAGATGGGTCCCGACAACTAGGCCTGATCAGGTACCCATTTACAAATGCAAGAAAGAGGTAGAGGAGGAAAACCCAGTGGGACAAAACCCCCCTACAATGATATGACATGCTGCAAAGAAGCACTGGAAGAACACTGTAGAGTAACACTGGAACCGCAATCTGGCAAGCAAGGAAAGATACTTCTGTCTACAAGAAACCATATCGGAATCATAATCATGCAACAGCAGACCCGATGCCACGGAACACTCGAAAACTCCAAACGGGAACAACTCTAGAATCTATGAAGTAGCAGTCGATTATTAAATGATGTATCACTGAAAATGAAGTGCAAAGATGCAAGAGGCACTCTCCCAACTGCCAAAATATCCAGGTAATCTCCAAAACACCCATCGGGCCAAATCTGGAATAATGAAAAACCTGGGATACAGAAAAAAGTGCATGGACAGCAACATAGAGCTCCTCAATACCTTTCCAACGCCGCAAAGATAGCGAAAATCGGAGATCGTGGCAAAAAGTTATGAGCTCGGAAGCATAAAAAGTACATCTGACTTCAACCAGCAATAAATGCAGTAAAATAGGAAAATACTGAAAAATAAACTGCACCAAATGAAAGTGCTCGGAACCAGCTTTCCGGCGATATCTCGTTTGCCCAATTTCGATACCGTATGCCCAAGTTATGCAAAAAAGAAAAAAACTGCTTCTTTAGAGAAAACTAGGGTTAGGAGGGGCAAGGAGGGGCCGTACAGACGCTGACGTCATGCTGACGTCAGCGGTTCACGGGCATAAATTTGACGGCCTGCAACCGTCGTCGCAAAAAATCGGCCCCTGCAAAAAATTTTGGCCCCTGGTCACCCATGTGACCATGGGCGCAGAGCAGGGGGCTGGGCGGAGCCCCTCTTCACCCATGAACGGCGCCTGGACAGGGAGCCCTCAGGGGGCAGTCCGTGGGCCGGAGCCACCGGCGACAGGGCCACCCGGTGGCGGCGGTGGCTGGCCGGTTTGAACTGGGGCGCCGGCACAGAAGAGAAGGTCATTTTCTCATTTTTTGTGCAATTTTCAACCTCGAATGCGTGCTGGGGAGGCCGTACGGCCTCCCTGGTAAAATAATTTTGCCTCCCAGATCAAGATCACCAAAATCAACCAAACGACAGGCGTTCCTAGGGTTTTGAGGCGCTGCGAACGCGATGGCGACGTCCGTCTGAGCCCATAGTGTGCCAAAAAATCAGCTACCCCCAGATCTTGTAGAAAAGATGCCTGTGGAAACCCTTGCACTTGAAACTCACTGAGAAGCCATATCTTCAGATCACGAACAGGCAGCGGCAGGTCTGGAGCTCTGATACCATGTTAGAATCCAAGATCACCTGCATGCAAATGGATACCTGTCACATGCAAAAGACATGCAAAACCAAGAAGATGTTCTGCAAACCTCAAAGTGTAAAATGCATTATTAGAATCTCTGTTATTACAAAGAGATCAATCCTTATGAAGGAGATCAAGAAACCCTAAAAGGGAAACCCTAAATGAAACCCTAGTGTGCACACTTAATAATTAATAAATAATTATTAATGCGCCTAAGTTTAGCTTAAGCAACTAGAGGAATAAGTGACTTAATTAATTAACCAATATGATGTAATTAATTAAGCGTAGTAAAATTATTACTCTAACAAGCACCTCTCGAGCCTTCTATTTTTATAGTGTTATCTAGTTGTTGGAAATGGTGAGTGGAGTTGAGAAAAGTGTTGTCTTGTGCCTTTCAACACCATAGATGTTATCAACAAGGGCTAACTGACAACATGCCTCCAAGGAAAAAACCTTATCTACAAATCTTGAGAGTCTAAAAGGATCCTCCACAAAACCATGGGATTTAATGAAAGTGAACTCATCTCCCAAAAAATAATCTATTGGGGTTTGCAGACCTCTCAACCATTGTAAAAACTCAAAAGAAAAATGGCTCAAAGGGCATGGGAACAAGTTTACAAGTACTAGCCCCATGAAATAATCTACAAAACAATAATAGTCCCATTTATTTGAAAGCACATGGGTCTAGACCAAAATCGGTTGGTAAGACCCTCTTAGATCATACCTAAACAATGACAAGTATCCTTCAAGAAATTCAAAATTTTGGTGCAAAATTAAATGTACCAAGAAAGAAGAATACCTAATCTTGCACTTGGTATCATAATTTTCCAATTGTTCCAACATTCTCTTAACTATTATCTTAGAAAAATAAAAATTATTTTGGCTCTTTTCCTTCCTGAGCATAAAATCCAAGCCCATCTGAAAAGGATAGACCTTTTCATCATGATTGCAACCATAAGGAGAGGTCAATAGTGAGAAAACAAATTGTAGATAATTTCTAAATTTTCTATGTTGTAGAGGAAAAGGAGTTGACCTCCCTCTAGCTTTTCTTTCATTTCTTCCTCATAAAATTGCAGTTGATTATTTCTGGTTGCCTAGAAATCTTCCCTAATCATAAATTTCCACCTAGTGAGAGATGAGTTTTTTGTCTGTTGAGCCCACTAACACTACATTTCTATAAATATCTTTGGCACCTTAATGAAATATTCACTCATTTTAACTCTTCTAGTTTAGAAATCTTTCCCTGTTGCATCCCTTTCCGCTAACCTCTAATACTTTTGGATTATATCAGCTGGCCTGGGTACCCCCATTCAGCTTCTACCAGGGAGGCCACAATATGCCTTTGTGGGTGAGATTAGCAATGACATAATTAATCACTTGGTAAAGAAGAGCAACCACCTCTGTGTTGTTTTTTTCAAGTGGGTAGTCAGCCATGACTACATTGAAGATGAGAACCAACCAAGATGCAAAAACAACGTTGTTTCTCACTTTATCACCTCCTTGCTTGACCTAAGCATCACCAAGCCTTGGATAATTGAATTGTGATGCCAAATGTTTGACTCTGCAATGCTAGATGGGCTCGGTGAGATTGTACAAGTGGTTGTCCCTGGAGTGAGCATTCCAAGTGCCATGGACCTTTGCAGGTACATTGATTATGGGGAAGACATGGTTTGGCTAGCTCTCCTTATTGATTTCCACATGATGGACCTTGAGAGGAATTTCTCGTCATCTTAGCCTATGACCACCTTCCTGCTATAGTAGTATGGTGTGGAACACATTCCCAGGTTTGAATGCAATAAACACTTTGAGTTTCCGGTATATAGCAATGAGAATTAAGGTTCATGTTGTGTCAAGCCCATGTGTGTTGTGTGTTCACGCCCCTTTTCACCCTATAAATGAAGAAGAAGAAGAATCCGATGAAGAGATGTTTTGACTGCTTAACAATGTTTGGAGGATTTAGCTTTATTGTTTTTTGCACATTGCCTCCTTTTTGCCCCTTTTCGCTTCGCAAATCTTTTTGGGTTCTTTTGAGAGAGCTTCATGCTTTAATCTGAGCCTCAAGCTTGTATTACATTGTAAATTTTGTGATGGATATAATACAATACAATATGTTTCTACTTCCTCCATGTTATTCACATGGCTTATTTTATTTTATTTTTAAATTACAAAATATTTTACATATGGTACATAACTGTGAAATTTTTTACAACCTGCATACCTTAATGGAATAGTTTTAGATGAATACCATTAACCAATATGTCTAGGATGTTACCATCCATGTCTTCTAGCTCATATGAATTATTTTCTTTTCATGTGTGGATGTGGAAGGGACTCTTCCATAGTGGTTCAAATTTTGTATATTGACCTGGTTTTGCACTTTGCTCATCATATTTTAATACCAGGCTTCCCTCCTGGAGCTCTGGGTTGGAGGCCTTCTTGTCAAACCATAGTTTAAATACTTGCTAGCACCTAATCATGGATTTTTACACCATTTCCCTTATTTCATCAAGATTCAGGAGTTTCGCTAGCCTAACTTCCATTCGGCTACTTTCTTTGACTTCTAAAGCCTTGATCAATTGTAACACAGATATTTCTATAGAAATAGGTAGGACTACCTCCTTTCCATATACCAATTCATATGGGGTGGTCTTTAATATTTTTTTGGGCATGATCTTGTTATCCCATAGAGCAGCCTAGAGATGCTTATGGCATTCCCTTTATCGTTTTGACCTGATGCACTTGATTAACGTAATCATATTCTTATTGGTCAACTCTGCCAATCCATTTCCTTGTGGGTAATAATTTGATGAGTTCTTGAGGTAGACCCCATATTTGAGAGAAAATTTGGACATCTACAACCCACAAAAACTCATGCATTATTAGATATGATGGATTTGGTTAACTAGATCTTACTACCAGCTCTTTTACAGGAAACTTACAATCTCTCTTTCTATAGCACTTTTTAGGGAAATGATCTTTGTCCATCTTGTGAAGTAATCAATTATCGTAGGTATCCACTTGTGGCCACTATTAGAAATGTGGTTTATCATTCTGAAAAAAACTAGACCTCACTAGGCAAAAGACTCCTCGGTGACAATTGGACTCAATGGCATAGCATAATTCTTCCTCTTGCTGAAAAAATATTGATAATGAGTATAGTTGCACACCAAATGGTGTGCTGCGAAAAACATGGAGGGCCAATAATATCCTACTTGCATTATTTTTAGGGTTATGGTTTTGGTGGAGAAAATTCCACCTTTGGGATTGATGTGGAAATCATTCAAAACTCTTTCCACTTGGGGCTCATCTAAATATTAGAGTAGGATACCATCGTAATTCGTTTAGAATAAAATCCCCTCAATTAGTACATACCTAGTGCCCTACAGCCTGTAGTAATGAATTTTGTGTTGTGGAATGTTGCTTGGGTATTTCCCTTCTTACATATATCATGTCTGATCCACCACCCATGATTCGTCAGACTTGAACTGGTTTGTGTAGGCCTGATCGATTTCTTGTTCCACCATGGAGCTTAGTTATTGCATAAGGTATTCACAAATACCTCTTCCCCAAACTATCTTGGTTGATCTAATGTCGACATCATACGCTATGATCTTCGTGATCCAGTTGGCCCTCTTCTTGGTTATTTCTCCTTCGGTGATATAGTCCCATACACTAGGATGAGAGATGAGGATAGTAATTCTATTGGCCGATACTAGGTGTTGAAATTTCTTAAGGCTTTTAACAATAGTAAAAGACCATTTTTCTATGAAATTATACCTAGATTCATACCCTCTAAGGGTCCTTGAGTAAAATGTGATCGGATTCTCTTTGGAATTATCTTCTTCCTTCCGAGTTAGTATCAAAGCTATGTTGTGTGGGCTTTTTTAGACATAAAGCAGTAAATCTTTGGAAAAGTTTAGATTAGCTAACATTAGGGCTGTGGAGATGGATTCCTTTATTTGCTCAAAAATCATCTTGCCTTCGAGAGCCTATTTGAAGACCAGATTCTTCTTTAACATTAGCATGATAGGCCTTGTGATTCTCACTGTAAGAGAGGACCAACCACGTCAAGGCTCTAGGTCACAGAGGGTTGAGAGTAGCAGGCTACCCTAACTAACCTCAACTTAAGGGAGTGTTAGGATATGCAGGATGAGAATGATGAGGACTATAAGGTCCTTCAACCACTCTACAGGCCATAGATTTGAGAGGGGACTAGGTGAGACAACTTCTAGGTTCAAATTTGTCTTGAATAGCTCTTTGTGAAAGGAAGAAAGCGCAGTTCTAGGACGAAAGTGTGGCACGTTGGCTTCACTTAGGTGTGCTAATGTTCATACAACCAAAGGACCAAGAAAACAAGTTCTAACGACTAGAAAATGAAATAATAGCCTAGTTAATGATTTCTAAGGGAACAAAATATTACTATGAAGTACGAAACATATAGACATATATGATAATGTAAGTAAATTAATGCTAGGGTGATAAGAATGATCTCACACAAAACCTTGTTTGCTAGCTAGCCTCATGAAAAATATCCACCTGTACACAACAAAGAGGGAAATTTTTGGGGGGGTTGTATAGGGATCTGCCTTAGTCAGACCCCCATTTTGGTGTTTCCTCCTCCATGGAAAACCAAGTTTCCAACAATATAGAAATAATACGATAAAGAAGGAAATAAGAAAAGAGAACTAAAAACCTACAAAATAGTAATGTGCTTACTCAACCAAATAATAGAGGAGAGGAGTAGAAAGCTTACCACATCCACCAAGAGAACTCAAGGCTAGTGGGAGATAAAATAAGAGGAACTCAAGCCTTTGGTGCAATGGTGTTGTTTTACACTTTCTCTACTAAGTTGATGGAGTGATGGAATTACTGCTATGAAGTGTAAGAATGTTGCTTAAATGCTTGAAGAGATTATTTAGAGCTTGTCAAATGCCTAGAGAGACCATCTAGAGCTCAACTAGAGGTGAAATGAATGAAGGAATAGTGGATTTGATGGAAAGGGTAAATAAAATGACCATATTTGGGTTGGTCGGTCAAAGAGGGCATTACGAATTGACTTCCAATGGGAAGTGTAGCGCCTCTATAGGCATCAACCACAAGAATTTGCAAGGGACATACACACACTATGTAGATGTCTATGCTCCATGTGGGAATCCCTGAGAGATATTGTTCTACAAACACTAAAAATAGGCACCAAGTGGGACCAAGGCAATGAGCTTGTATGGAATTAAGCCTCCAAATTTAGTTTTCTAAAGTGAGGAAGGGTGAAAGGGGAATTTGCGGTAGGTATGCAGATTCACTCCTATACATTTTCCCCCCACTTTAGTGAGTGTGAATACTGGTGAGTTCTTTTGTAAAGTAGATTGAAGAGGTAGTAGGGTTAGAGATGTATACTTGAACTATCAAGGAAGCAGATTGTGATCTGGCGAACTTGAGAGTGCAGGATAGGAAAAGAACTTCATAGCTCTATAGAAATATGAAGTTGAAGAAAGAAAGCACCTTACAGGCCCATAGACTTGCAAGGAAGGTATCCTTCAAGAACTATCACATGAAGGAAACTAAGAAAAGTGCCTTATAGACTCGCAACAATGGTATCCCCCAAAAAATCTCACACGAGGGAAACTGAGAAAAGTAGACTTTGTAGAGTCAAAAAGTTGCTTCATGGGTGCACCCATGAAGCGACATGTTTACTTGCAAATAGAACATGTCAAAAAGTGGCCATGTAGGCAAGTAAGTGGATAGTCACACAGACCGTTGATAGATTGGAATAATTTCAAAGGGGTCCCTTGGGAACCCTTCAAAAGGAAGAGGGGTCCACTCAAGGGATGCATTGTTGGAAAAGTGAGGTCTAGTCAGGTTACCCCCAAGCTAGATGTAAAAATGTAATGCTAGTCTAGTCAGACTACCCCCAAGCTAGATGCAAATATACAAAGTGGGTCTAATAAGGTTTCCCCCAAGCTAGATGCCATAGAAAAAAACTTTTAAAGGGGTCCCTTGGGAACCCGGTGTGAAAAGGAAGGGTCCACTCAAGGGAGACATTGTTCGAAAGCCATTGTCTTCTTTCTCGAATAGATTCATCATCAAGGAATTCGAAAGGAAGGATATGCCCCCATGGAAGAGGAAGATCAAAGTTGTTCCCGCTTCGAAGGAAGGTTTCCAAGTCCTTTCTTTATGAACCCATGATGAAGGAAACATATTATGTTAGGGTTTCAAGTTGAGAATGCAATATTAACAAAGAAGTGCATGAAGAATCTTTGAGAATAGATTTGATGGAAAAAATATTTTTTTTGAAGATCAAAGCGATGTGAAGGTGATATTGTCACACTTGAGAGGGACAACTCAAGAAAAGAAGAGAGAAAGATAAAGAGAGATAAAAAGGAAAGAAAACACAAACAAAAGGGCACAACGGTAGCCTGATATTTTGGGGTCAAAACTACTCATAAATATATAGGTATAATCATCAACCCCTTAATACATCATGCCATGTGAGGAATGCATGAGAAGACAAATTAAAAATAAAAAAATGGGTCAACATGGAAGGAAGCCTAAATGCCCCCAAAATTTTGCATCATCCCCAATTTGCCGAAAGTCAATCACAAACATGGAAGAATGATAATACAAATAGAGGAATGTTTACAACACAAAAACCACGCCTATATCCAAGAATCAATAGGGGTGACAAGGGTCATCCAAGCACATATAGCAGGATTACTGGGGAAGCATGTCATAACACACACACATTTAATCTAAAGATAAAGAAGAGGTCCCCCCTCTAACACTGATCAACCAAGAGGTCATCAGCTTCCCACTCTAGATCATCATAGGGGGAAGAGGGATGAGCCTATAAGGGTGGAATGTTAAGGGGACGAGCTTCTGACCCTCCGACAATAAGGTATAAGGAAGAGGGGCCTATAAGGTGTCTGTCACTCAACTCCTATGGGCCTAAGGTCAATGACTTTATGAAGATAATTAACAAGGTCATAACTTAATCCACTGAGTTGAAAATGCACTTAACAGGAGTTCCATGTTTCACCTCGATGGACAGAGAAGAATATGCTCAAGGTTCATCGTTGAGCTCACCGAGCGATTCGAGAGCAGTAAAAAACTCAAGGGAAGCTGGGGTTGGTTTTGTTACTAGGATAGAACAAGTTAGCATGGGGACACCATTCAGAGAAGGTGGTATCCTCTTATTTCCTCTATTGCTAGAAGGACCACTCTCTACTTTCTACTTTGTCAGAGGAGGTGAGCTCCCCAAAAACAAGGCAAGAAAGGTAGGGGAAGAGGAAGAAAGAACCACAACAGATACAACCATGGTGTTAGTCATATCTATGACCTTTGAGAAAGGTGAGACATCTAGAACAAATGTTAGCAAAGGAAACTCCACCAAAGGAGCAATGAACACCTACACCTTTCTAAGGTCAAGCACATTTGTGCTCGCAGTAGAAGCTGGAAGTGATATAGAGCTGGTTTGAATGGAAATAGAGGGGAGGAGAGAGGAGGATGTAGCTAGTGGTCCTAATAAAGGAGTAGTCATCTCCTCTTCCCTTCTCTATGAGGTGGCTTGCTTAGCCAAGAGAGCTTTTCACCGACGCTTATGCTCATGTGCAAGGTGGTTCCTATGACTCTTAGAACTAGAGGCCGAAGGTTGTGAAGGAATGAAAGGCTCCTAATCAACATTGGGAGTATCCTCCATATTTTTTTTCAGTGGAGGGACATACTCTTGCACGATAGTAGGAGGAACAGGTTCAAAGATAGTGAGGGGAGTTGGCTCTAATGCCTCGACAATGGAAATTTTCTAGTTCATTGCTTTGGAAGCCAAGGTGGTAGGAGGCCATAGAGGCTGGGACATAGAGGATTCCCAAAGGTGGGATTTTTTCCTACCATACCAAATAAGCCTAGGCTCTGTGGGTAGGACAGGAAGTTCGAACACAAGATACTTGGACCTTTTCCAAGTGGCCACCATGGAATTCTCTTGTGAATGTGAGGAAAAATAAGATGGTACCACAACAGATCAAGAAGGAGCATTAGGTTGAACAACGAAAGAGGAAGGAGGATCTCAGGACAACTTCTCTTCTTCCCTTCTACTTGCCCTGGTGGAATCACTGTCAACTTTCAAGCAATCCCTATTTGAAGCAACATAAGGTAAAGGAGGGTATCTTAATTTTAGCCTGGAACACCCTTTCTTATAATTTTGATACATGTGATATAAGAGGTCCTTCCAAGGTGGGAGAGGACTAAAAAATGTAGGACAAAATTAATTGAAGGAGTAACTACCATGTGCAATTGATTGTCTATAGCCAATGTTGTGGATCACATGCACAAAACCCTCATGAGTGAATTTCAAACACTTGTGCACAACCAAGGGAACTGCATTCATAGATACTAGCCAAGGGATACCCAACGTCACTCTAAAGAGTTCACACCCTAGGATAATGCCAAACATAAGTTTCATGGACTTAGGTCTGACGAGAACTGATAGGACAATACTACCTATAGGAAGTATAGAAATCCCATCATGTGTGTAGATGGTACTCACGGGTGCATCATATTCATTCTTATGGAGGAATTTGACTAACATGGTATCCTCAATTATGATATTCATTTGAGATGTCAGATCAATCAGAACACCTACTACAATGTTTCCATTTATCTTCACAGGAATATAAAGAGGAAGTGGTTCTTTGTTAAAGTCCATTGGTAGGTCCTGTGAAGTGAAGGTTATACTAGTACCACTACTCATAGGTTGCATAGAAGGAATAGGTTGATGCAAAATGGAGGTCATCATCCATAGTGAATGATTATTTCATAGAGTCTCCTAAAGGGTACAAGGTAAGACAGTGACCCAATTCAGGTTTCGTTACATAACACTTTTGGAACCTTCCTACTATGCCTACTAGGGGTCATAGGCTGGGTTACGAGGTGAATTCCTCACAAAAATCACACCTACAATTCTCCTAGGATACAAGGAAAGGTACTTTCAATATCACAAAACATAACCAAAATGGTTCACATCAAGTTCACCAAAAATGTAAAAGAGGGGGACCAACCATGTAAAGGCCCTAGGTCACAAAGGGCCGAGAGCAACAGGCTTCCCTAACTTACCTCAGCTTAATGAAGTTTTAGGAGATGCAGGATGAGAATGATAAGGACTATAAGGTCCTTTGACCAATCTGCAAACCCAAGATTTGAGAGGGGACTAGGCGATTCAGTTTTCAAGGTCAACTCTATGTCTCAGATAGCTCTGTATCAAAGGACAAAACCATAGTTCTAGGATGACAATGTGGCACACTGGTGTCTCTCAAGTGCATTAGCATCCATATGGCTAAAGGACAAAGAAGTAAAGGTCTAATCAATAGAAAATGAACTAACAACCTAGTTAACCGTTTCTAAGGGAACAAAATAGTTCTATGAATTAGGAAACATATAAATGGATATGATAAAGCAAGTAAATTAATGCTAGGATGACAAGAATGATCTCACACAAAAGCTTGTTCACCAGCTAGCTCCATGAAACACCTCCACCTGCACACAACAAAGAGGGAAATTTTGGGGGGCTGAATAGGGTTTTGCATCAATCAGGCCCCCATTTTGGTGTTTCCACCTCCACAGGCAACCAAGTTTCCAATGATATAGAAATAATAAGATAAAGAAGGAAATAAGAAAAGAGAACTAAAACACTACCAAATATTAATTTTCTTACTCAACCAAATAATAGAGGAGAGCATAAATATTACCACCTCCACCAAGAGCACTCAAGGCTAGTGGGGGAGAAAATCAAAGGAACTCAAGCCTCTATTACAATGGTGTTGTTCTACATATACTAACTTGATGGAGTGATGCAATTTCTGCTATGAAGTGCAAGAATGTTGATTCAATGCTTGAAGAGATTGTTTAGAGCTTTTCAAATGCCTAAAGAGATCATCTAGAGCTCAACTATAGGTGAAATCAATGAAGGAATAGTGGATTTGAAGGAAAGGGTGAAGAAAATATCCATATCGGGTCAATCGGACAAAGAGGGAATTATGAATCGACTCTCAATGGGAGTTGTAACACCTCCATAAGCTCCAACCACATGAATCTTCTAGGGATGTAAGCAATCCGTGTGGATTTTTGTGCTTTGCACAGGCATCCTGAATAGTTATTCTTCTACCAATGCTCAAAATAGGTGCCAAGTGGAACCAAGGCAAAGAGATTATGTGGAATTAAGCCTCTGAATTTAGTTTTCTAAAGTGAGGAAGGGTGAAAGAGGAATTTTCATTAGGGGTGAAAATTCGCTCCTATACACTCACAATGTTCAAAATGAACCAGTTGAAAAAATTAATCTTTCCTAAGAAATACTACAATCCCTTCGAGTTAACTGGCAAAGGTAGCTCCATTATAGATTTCACCCTTTTAGGGTCTGCTACTATTCTTTCCCTTTATACTACAAATCTGGGTAACTTACCTTGGGGTACTCCAAATATTGACTTCTTGGGATTTAAGAGAATCCCAAACTATTGGCATCTCTAGAAGAACTCCTCTAGATGATGAAAGTGGTCATCCTTTGATTTTCAGAAACTTGTTAAGTCATTCAAATATATTAAAATGATATGATTAATTAACCTTTTGAATGTGATATCCATCACATGCTAGAAGGTCATGTTAGCATTAGAGAGCCCAAAGGGAATATTTTCATATGTGAATGTTGTTTTATGCTGCTATTCCTTCTTTACACAGACCTAGTTATAACCCAAAAAACATCAAGTAATGAGAATATCTCTAATCCGACCATAATCTGCAATATATGCTCGATTGAGGGTAAAGGGTAGTGATATTTTAGTGAATCTTTGTTCAAATCCTAGAAATATACATAGAGTTGAATGCCCCCATTCTTCTTTTGTACTAGTAAAATATTTTATACCTAGGTGGAATTCTTCATCTGGTTTGTGATCATAGACTCAATTAGTTTAGTGAGCCCTTGTGCCATCAATGCTTCAACTTTTATAATGGTTGGCCTTTGCTTCTATCAAATGGGTTTTGATCCTTCAACCAAGTCAATAGTATGTTGAATTATGCCCAAATCATATCCCTTAGGATCATCATAGGTCCAAGCTATGACCCTATCATATTTAGAACATAGCCCCTTGAATCTTTCTTTGTCCTTTTGTGAAACATCCCTTCTAACTTTCAAGCTTCTACTATTTCTAGCATCGAGCTCTTTATAGTCTTTCTCATTGGTAGTGAATCTTTGTTTACTATTTCTAGCATCCTCACAGTTGAAAAGATTCTCAAATGAAATCAAACCTCAGGGGAGATTGTTACCTTTTAATCGGATCAATTTCCCCTTTGAAGTCTTTTATGCTTTCATTTGTGAATGGTTGGATGATTTTCCTTGGTTATGTAGAAAGGGGGTAATTTGAATATCATCCTTAAACAACTACTAATTCTAGTTATTGTCGGTGATCGATGGTCAGACAATGACTTGTACTATATTCAACTTTGTTGTTAAGTCGATAATTGGTTCAAATTGCAAACCAATCAAAGTCGTCTAATCAATGACACTATTTTGAGATCATGGAGTGACATGTATATGAAAAGTTTCCAAGCTTTAAATCAAATCCCATATCTTGTTTCTATAAGACTTCATTCTTACATTGTTGGCAGCTACCCACCTACGGATTTGGCTTATGACCAACTCTAAATCTCTAAATTCTTGCACTCTTCTTGCGCCCTATTGAGTCTCAAAAACACAAGTTTTAACCACGAGAGGTTGCCAAGCTCTCACAACGCTTTTGGCCAACATACAAGGCCAATTGATGAAATTGAACCTTCTTCTCTTTAGGTTTTGCTAGACTAAGGTAGGTGAACCTATGTGAATGATGCAGATTAAAAAGTATTTCTTGGTGAGACAATCTACCCACAATGGCAAGTGGAAGTGGATAGAAAAAATCACTAAAACTACTACTCCTACTGCACAAAAGAAAGGTTTTGAAAATGTTGTTTGTATATGAAATTCATTCTCTGGGTTGTGGCAGATCAGTGCCTTCTGTCCACATGGGCAATGGAGTCAAAAATAAAGAAATATGCGTGTTCCTTCTCTGGTTTAACTCTGGTTGTTAGGCACTTTGAAAATGAAACTATATGACTGGCATAAAACTTCATTTATTTATGACTTGCATAAACTGTGCTGGAATATTTCTTTATCAGGTTCTCCTTCAATTATCCAAAAGAAATCTTAAAGCCACTGTGACTTATTTAAAAGATTTTAATTCTGACTTGCACACACGTGTTAATTAAATCACACAAAATGGAAAAATCACTCTGATAAATCAGGAATATACTTGATACATTGATTTAAATGATTTAAAGACTTTGAGTTGGAGATAACCAAATAAAAAGAGTATGCATTATTTTATCACAACAACTGAACACCAAAGAGAAATTCACTAGTTTAATACATTAGTCTTCATTGCTTCTGCTTCAAGAAAATTATGTACATTATTTCCATCCTAGTTGCTTCTCGAAAAAAATCTAACTCCTAACTAATCCTCCCCCCATTTTGCAACTGAATTTTCAAATCATTTATACATTACATTCCAAGCGATGCACCTTTGAAATTCCTATTACAACCATTTGAATTTTATGATAGAGATTTAAATACTGCCTTACATACTGCCTTTATTCCTACCGCTCTACTGTAGGCTTGAATTTTCCACTCACGGTTGTGCAGTCACTAGCTGTTTTATCTGCTTCACCGCCCTACCACGGTCTACATCTCTGTCTCTGGCGGTTGAATTTTATTGATATCTCCACTGTTACCCATGCTACTATGGTCTTCATTCTGCCTTCTGTGGTATAGCGGTAACCATACTAACCGCTACCTCCGCCATCTGTTGACTACCCACCGCGCTACCACGGTCTCAAATCTGACCATCCATGGTAATGTGGTACCTATCTACTGACCACCACCTTCGATACCTTTCTGTTTACCGCACTACCATGGTTGTTGGCATAACCGCTAGCAGTACCATGGTAATGACCCTCGATTGCTCCCTCGTCACTTACTATTCACCGCACTATTGCGGGTTCTGTTATGACTAGCCACCATCTGGTAACCATTACCTCTAACTGTTACTGTGCCACTGTGGTTGGTCTGATGACTATTTGTGATATGGCGGCGACTGCTTCCTGCCATTAATTCACTGCTAGCTACTAGCATCGTGTAACCATCGACCTTCTTTTGACTGATCGCAGTATGGTGGTAAACATTTATAGTGACTACTTATAACCATCACCGCTATACCATGAGCCACTTTGCAAAAGGCCACGGTAAAGCGGTAAACTCTTAAAATGGTGTCGGCATAAGGTATTTTTAGCATTGTAGAAGGTGGTGAAATAATAAAAATAGTGAAATATTGGGTTCAAGTGGGTAAAAAGACCTTCAAGTTTTGGTGGAAATTTTGGGTTCTAACACACCCATTCATTCAAAAAGACTCAAACTATGGACCAAAGATTCATATCCAACATCATTATTTGATCATGGGAACTAGAAATAGAAAGCTTTAAGTAATTCTAATCCAGTCAAGGATAGTAGTCGAATGCCTATGCAAGAGCTAGATTTGCATTTGGCACCATAAAAATACAATGTCCATAGACTATTATTGCTCAGACCACTAGGCTCTTCCTATTCTTTTACTAGTTTCAGAAAGACTTGGTCATCATCAAAGATCACATAAGTGCCCAATCCGATGGCATGGAAGTTCCCAAATGGTTTAGAGTTAATGAATTGATTGAGGAGGACCTCTTCTTTGCAGGTCCACTCACTTGTGTCCTCCTTGTCCTCTACTATTTCAACATAATATGTCCATCATTTTGAGAGAGAGGTGTGTGCTACTTCAAAGCATAGAAACACTTTGTCTTCTATATGTTTTGTGTGCAAGGATTTAGATAGGATTTTCATCTTTTCCCCATGCTTGGTTCAAAATATTAGGTGGGACCATTTGAGTGCTAAGTATCCAAAAAGCTCTTATGTGAAGTCTCTTGAATGGCACATCTCGAACACTAGGGGAATTTCTATCACAACCACCTCTTGTGGGACCATTTAGCTTGGGAATGAGAAGAGGTTTAAAGATAGATCTTTGATATGACCAATAGTCAAAACCGTAAGTGAGGGGGACCGACCACTGCAAGGCCCCAGGTCATTGAGGGCTAAGAGCAATAGGATGCCCTAGCTTACCTTAGTTTAATGGAACTATTAGGAAAGATGGGATGAGAATGATGATGACTATAAGGTCCTTTGATCATGGTGCAAACTTGAGATTCTAAAGGAGATTAGGCAAGTCAATTTTCAGGATCAACTATATTCTCAGATAGCTCTTTGTCAGAGGACATAAGTGCAGTTCTCGAATGAAAATGCAGTGCGTTGGTGTCTCTTAGGTGCGTTGGCATCTATATGGCTAGGAAACCAAGATGAAAAGGTTTGACCACTAAAAAATAGACCAATGGCATAGTTACTAGTTTCTAAGGGACAAAAATAACACTATGAAATATAAAACTTACAAACAAACATAATAAAACAAGTATATTATTGCAAGGGTGACAAATATGATCTCAAATAATAAATTTTTCGACAACTCACTCCAAGATATCTCCACCTACACACAAAAAAGAGGGAAAATTTTGTGGGGTTGTTTAAGGGCCTACCTCAGTCATACCTCCATTTTGGTGTTTCCACCTCCATGGATAACCAAGTTTACAACAATCTAAAAATAATGTGATAAAGAAAGAATATGAAAGCAATAGAACACTAAAACACTACAAAATAGTAGTGTGCTAACTCAACCAAGTAATAGAGAAGATGAGTGAGGAGCTTAGCACCTCTACCCAAAGCCCTCGAAGCTAGTGGGGGAGAAAATGAGAGGAACTCAAGTCTCTATTGCAATGGTGTTGTCCTATGCTTGCTCTATTGAAGTGATGCACTGATGGACTTGCTACTATGGAGTGGAAAGTGTTACTTCAATGCTTGAAGCGAATGCTAGAATGTGTGGAGAGATTGTGTACAAGCTTGAAAATGGATGAAAGTGAATGAATTTCAAGGAAATATGAAGAAACAACCATATTCAAGTTGGTTAGCTGAAGGGAGGCATTATCATTTGACTTCCAATAGGAACTGTAATGCCTCTATAGACTCCATTCATAGGAATTTTATAGGGATGTAAGTGCACCACATGGGAATCCTCAATAGTAACTCCCTTATTGATGCTCAAAATAGGTGCCAAGTGGAACCAAGGTAGTGAGCTTATGTGGAATTAAGCCTTTGAATTTGGTTTTCTAAAGTGGAGAAGGGTAAAAGGGGAATTTGTATAAGGGGTGAAAATTCATTCCTATACATTTTCCCCCCACTTTAGCAAGCATGAGTACTGATGAGTGCTTTGGTAAAGTAGATCAAATAATTAATAGGGTTAAAAAAGTATACCTGAACCATCAAGGAAGTAGATCACAGTCGGGCTCACCCGAAAGTGCAAGACAGGAAAAGGACTTCATAGCCCCGTAGAACTATGAAGGTGAAGAAAGAAAGTGTCTTACAAGTCTACACACCTACAAGGAACGTATCCTCCAAGAACTCTCACATGAAGGAAACCATGGAAATAACCTTACATACCCATAGACCTTCAAAGAAGGTATCCCCCAAGAACTCTCACATGAGGGAGACCAAGAAAAGAGGACTCCACAGAGTCAGAAAGGTGGTGGGATGTCTAGCCACAGATAGAGCATGTCAGGAAGTAGTCACATAGACCATCAAGTTGGAATACATTCAAACGGGTCCCTCAGGAACCCTTCAAAAGGAGGAGGGGTCCACTCAAGGGATGCACTATTTGAAACTCAAGTCTAGTCAAGCTAACCCAAGCTAGACACAAGAATGTATGATAGGTCTAATCAGGTTGCCCTCAAGCTAGATGCAAAGGTAGGGAATAGGTCTTGTCGAGATTCCCCTAAGCTAGACATCAAGATGTGAAATAGATCTAGTCAGGTTGCCCCCAAGCTAGATGCCATACAAAAAAATTTCAAAGGTGTCCCTCGAGAACTTGGTGTGAAAAGAAAGGGTTCACTCAAGGGATGCATTGTTCAAAAGTTGATGCCTTCTTTCTCAAATCGATTCATCATCAAGGAATAATTTTGAAACATGTTCACTTCATCAAGGAATTCAAAAGGAAGGATATGCCCCCACGTGAGGGGAAGATCAAGGTTGTTCCTACTTTGGAGGAAGGTTTCCAAGTCCTTTCTTTACGAACCCATGTTCTATTAGGGTTTCAAGTCGAGAATGCAATTCTAGAAAAGAAGTATGTAAAAGGCCTTAAGAAAAGATTAATTGGCAACAAATGCATTTTCTAAAGATCCAAGTAATGCAAAAGTGGTTTTGTCACACATGAGAGGGAAAAATCAAGAAAAGAAGAGGGAAAGATAAAGGAAAAGAACAAAGAAGAGAGAACACAAACAAAGGGCATAGGGGGATCTAGTTTTGCGGGGTCAAATCTATGCTTGCTTATATGAATAGTAGGTAACTATGGTGCAAGGGTAAAATATCATTAGTCCCCAACTAGGTTAGGAAGAATGCAAAAAAGACAAGGTAAAAATAAAAAAATTGGGTCAACATGGAAGGAAGCCTAAATGCTCCCAATGCTTTGCATCATCCCTGATTTGTCGAAAGTAATTCACAAACATGGAAGAATGATGATACACATAAAGCAAGTTTACAACACAAACACCACACCTATATCCAAGCACCAATAGGGGTGATGAGGGTCATCCAGGCACATATAGCATGATTATGGGGGAACACATCATGACACACACACATCTAATCTAAATATTAAGAAGGGATTTTCCCCTGACATTGATAAACCAAGAGGTCATAAACCTCCCACTCTAGATCATTGTAGAGAGAAGTAGGATGAGCCAGTAGTGGTGTAATGTTAAGAGGAGGAGCTTTCAACCCTCCTACAACAAGGGCTAAGGAAGAAGGACCTCATGAGGTCTTTGTCCCTAAAATCTTATGGGTCCAAGATCAATGACCTAGCGAAGATCACTGACATGGTCAAAAATTCATCCACCAAGTTAAACATGAACTTAACGGGAGTGCCATGTTTCACCTCAGTAGATGGAGGAGTTTGCACCCAAGGTTCATCGCTAAGCTCACCAAGAGATTTAGGAGTGTTGATGAACTGAAGAGAGACTCGGATTGGTTCTGTCACTAGGATAGAACAAGTCAATGTGGGACCACCTTTTAGAGAGGGTGGGATCCTCTTACATCCTTTGTTGCTAGAGGGACCACTCTCTACCTTATTCTTTGCTAGAAGAGGTGAAATCCCCACACACAAAGTAAGAAGGACAAACAAAGAGGAGGAAAGAATCATAGTAGATACAACTGAAGTGTTAAAAATATCTACAGGCTTCAAGAAAGGTGGGACATCCAAAATGAATTTCAATAGCGGTGGCTCCACTGAATGAGCGATGAACACCTGCACCTTTCTAGATTCATGTGCACTCACAACAAAAGTCGAAAGTGATACAAAGCTAGTTTGGATAGAAGGGAGAGAAAATTACATGACAAGGGGTCCTTATATAGGAGCGGTCATCTCCTCTTCCTTCTTTAGAGAGGAAACTTTCTCAACTAGGAGAGCCTTTCACCGGTGCTTGCGCTTGTGTGCAAGGAATTTTCTACAACTCTTCAAACTAGAGGACAAAGGTTGTGAAGGAACTAAAGGATCTAGCTTAGCCATGGGAGTGTCCTCCATAGTTTTTTCCAACAAAGGAACATTCTCCTGGATGGGAGTAGGAGGAAAAGGTTTAGAAACAGTAGGAGGAATAGAATCCAACACCTCAGTGGTGGGCCTCTTCCCATTTATTGGTTTAGGAGCAGGAGCAGTGGGAGGCTACGAAGGTCTAGACATAGAGGATTCTAGATGAGGGGATTTTTGTCTACCATACCGAACATGCCTAGGCTCTCTAGGTAAGAGAAGAAACTCAAATGTAGGATTCTTGGCCTTTCACTAAGCGAGCACCATGGTATTCTCTCAAAAACACAAGACATAAGCATATGGTAGTCCAATAGGGTGAGAGGAAGTATCACACAATACAATGGAAGGGAAAGAAGGAGGATCTTGGTACTGCTTCTCTTCTTCTCTTCTATGTGCCTTAGCAACATCACCATTAGCTTTGAGGCAAGCCCTATGTGAAACAATATAAGGCAAAGGAGAGTATCTCACTTTGGGCCTAGAATGCCCTTTCTTGTAGTTCTGATATGTGTGATATAAGAGGTCCTTCATGGGTGGGAGAGGACCAATAGGTGCATGCCAAAATTAATCAAAGGTATAGCTGCCACATGCAACCGGTGGTCTATATCTAGTGTCATGGACAACATGTACCAAACCTCCATGAGAAAATTTCAAATATTTATTCACAACCAAGGGAACTGCATTCATAGCTACTAGTTAGGGGATACCTAGTTTCACTCTAAAGATTTCAGACCCCAGGATGATGTCAAACATGAGGTTCACAGACTTAGGTCCCACGAGGACTAACAGGGAAATACTCCCTATAGGAGGTATGAAAATTCTTTCGTGTGTGCAGATGGTACTCTTAGGTCCATCATATCCATCCTTATGTAGGAAGTTAATTAGCATGATCTCCTCAGTTACAACATTTACTTTGGATGTCAGATCAATGAGTACACCTATTATTTTATTCCCATTTATCCTTGTAGAAATGTATAGAAGAGATGGTTCCCTATTAAAGCCCATCGGTAGGTCCTATGAACTGAAAGTTATACTAGTACCACTATTCATAGGCTGCACAGAGGGAATGGGTTGATTTAAATAAAGGCCATCACACAGACTGAATAGTACATCCACATAGCCTCCTAAAGGTTATGGGATAAGATAGTGACCCAATTCCAATTTCATTACGTAACACCTTTGGAACCTTCTAAATATTCCCACTAGGGGTCATAGGTTGGGTTGCAAGATGGAATCCTCACAACACTCACACCTACAACACTCCTAGGATACGAGGAAATGGATTTTTAGTATCACAAAACAAAACCAAAATGGTTCACATCAGGTTCACCAAAAATGTAAGAGAGGGGGACTAACCACTACAATGCTCCAAGTCATGAAGGGCTGAGAGCAATAGGATATTGTAACTTACCTCAGTTTAAGGGAGGTGTTAAGAAATAATGGATGAGAATAATGAGGACTATAAGGTCCTTCGATCACCCTACAAACCCGAGATTCTAAAGGAGACTAGGCTAGTTGGTTTTTAGGATCAACTCTATGTCTCAAATAGATCTCTGTCAGAGGACATAGGCATGGTTTTGGGATGAGAACATGATGCACTGTTGTCTCTTAGGGGTGTTGGCATCCATATGGCCAAAGAACCAAGAAGACAAGGTTTGACCATTAAAAAATAGACTAATATCCTAGTTACTAGTTTCTTAGGGAGAAAAATAACATTATGAAATATGAAACATACAAACAGACATGATAAAAACAAGTATATTATAGCAAGGATGATGAAGATGATCTCACACAATAACTTGTTCGCCAACTTGCTCCAAGATATCTCCACCTACACACAAAAAAGAGGGAAAATGTTGGGGGGATGTTTAGGGGTCTACCTCAGTTAGACCCCCGTTTTGGTGATTCCACCTCCATGGATAATGAAGTTTGCAGTGATGTAAAAATAATGTGAAATAGAAAGAAAATGAAAGCAATAGAAGACTAAAACACTACAAAATAGTAATGTGCTAACTCAATCAAGTAGTAGAGAAGATGAGTGAGTAGCTTACCACATCCGCCCAAAGCATTCGAGGCTAGTGGGGGATAAAATGAGAGGAAATCAAGCCTCTACTGCAATGGTGTTGTCCTATGTTTGCTCTATTCAAGTGATGGAGTGATGAACTTGTTTCTATGGAGTGTAAAGTGTTTCTTTAATGCTTGAAGTGAATGCTAGAATGCATGGAGAGATTGTGTAGAATCTTGAAAATGGATGAAAGTGAATGAATTTGAAGGAAAGATGAAGAAACAACCATATTCAAGTCGGTCAGCCAAAGGGAGGCATTACCATTTGAATTCTAATAGGAAATGAAATGCCTCTATAAACTCCAGTAGTAGGAATCTTCCAAGGACATAAGTGCATCACACAGACATCTATGTGTTACATGCGTCCCTGATAGTAACTCCCCTATCGACACTCAAAATAGGTGCCAACTGGAACCAAGGAAATGAGTAAAAGGTTAAAAGGGGAGTTTGCATAAGAGGTGAAAATTCTCTCTTATATAGGAACCTTCTTCCCATCTAGTTGCATGATACCTTTCTCAAGAGGACCATACTTGAGTTTCAAATCATCTTCCACTTGTTTAAGTATCACTATCGTACTAGCTCCTCAATCAATCATGTTATTGTGTAGGATTTTATACTCCATAATGAGTGTTAAAAAGAAAGGTGTGGGATTTGGTTTGCTTACCTCTTTCTCTTTTAGCTTATCTGATAGGTTTGCATATGTTGCGGCTCTTTAAGATTGAGGATCTGATGTGGGATATTTATCCTTAACTTGATCGTGTGATGGGATTACATCCATCTGTGGTATTTTTCCTTCCTATTTTAATGCATTTAGGAGCAATGCCTTTTCCTCTAGAATCTCTATCACATCCCACAAATATATGTTAGTAGGGGGTATGTGCAGGATCATCATGGAAAAAATATGCTCTTAAGTGGTGATGAAAATTTAGAAAATCAAAGTTAGTCAACATGATCTACAAATTTGAATAAGTTATCTATATAATTTCAAAAATATGTAAGAATAGAATCTGTATCAAATTGAATGTAGTTTCTAGACTATTAGGTTTATTTAAAAAAAATAAAAAATCTATTTGGTTAAAATTTGAAATTTCAATGTAGTACTACTTCAATTTCAGGGAAAAAATAAGATGTAGATGTTTGTCTGACCACCCTAACCACAATAAAATGATTATATTTTTTTAAAAGATTTTAGATATAAGTAGAGGGCTCATGTCCCGATGTGATGCATATTTTTTTGTATTTTTTTTCCAAGTAAATAATTAATTATGAATTTTTTATTACAAATTTTTAAAAATATAAAAACTCGTATGTTTGACCACCTTATCTTTGTCAAAATTTCATGAAATTCAATTTTTCTTTTTTTAATCCTATAGTATGTGAAACATAGAATGTGACACATGTTTCAGATTCCAAAAAATATGATACAATTTGAAAGATATAGATGTTTTCCAATCAACCTACCAATCATGACTTTAGTCATAATTCAAATAGAAAATGAATAATAATAATTTATTAAATTGAAAGTAAAGAATAATTTATATGGGTGGAAAGTTGAGAATCTCCTTTAAAAACCCTTTTCGTTTCATCAATTTTGGGTTAAAAAAATGTCATCAGCCACATGGCCACCATATCACTTACATATCGCCACTTTTTGGCCCATCATGATTCTGCACATACCCTAGGCACCTTCTTCAATTGCTCAACCACATTGAGTGTTCCAACTACAAGAACTTTGGGTTTAAATGGTGGTATCTCCCTCATCTTTAAAATCTATGCCAATCCAATATGAGTGCACATGGTGCTTTATCCATCTCCTTTGTTCACAACGGTGGAGCTTGCGACTCTTGGATGGGTCGAGCCTACGTAGTTTTATTTTCTTATGGCTATGACTGGGGATGTTGTGGAACTTGTGGCACATTGTCTCAAGTGAACCTTCTTTTGGTTCTTGTACTATAGTTTGATTGTATTTATAGAGCACTATTCTTTAGGGCATCATTCATGAATACCGCATCTTCTTCTTCCTTCCAAGAGAAAATAAGTTGATCTAGTATGATGTCTAGATCCTCTAAAGACATTCCTTACATTTTCACCCTAAAGCAAGAATTCTCCATTTCAAAAGACATATTCTTCTATATTTGAGAAAACTCCCTAGCTTCTCTTCTCTCCTATCTTTTGTTGAAGATTTCCCCTTGGAAAATTTTAGGACATATGACTATCACTACATGGGAAGCACCATACATTCTCTTCTTCCACTAGGTTGTTCTAGCCTTGGATTAATTCTCTACCTAGGCTATTCTTGACTGTTTGTAGTAGCATAGTGACCGAAAATATCTGGTTTGCAGACATTGGTTGTTGACTTTGCACCTTCAAGGCTCCTTGATACACATTCTACTGGTAGGATGGCCTTCCTCCTTAATAGGTCTATGAGGTAGGCTTTAGAGTTGTTTCTTGCTACCATCGGATGAGGACTAACTCATCCACGAAAATCATATGGCATTTTTCATGTCATTCACATCAACTACTAATGAAGACGAGCCTGATGTTCTTGTTGTAGTTGCTTGTGAAGTAGAGATGCTCAACGATGCTTCTTCCAATGGGTAACCAGATATTTCCATGGACATAGGCATTGGAAGATGTGGTGAGAGCTTCCCGATATCGAGCAGATTATTCTTTGCTCGCACAAAAAAATCATATGCATCAAGAAATATATCTCCTCCCATGGATTACACCATGACTACGATGTTAGAATGATATTTTTTAGGTAGAAAGTGAAAGCCATAGTAGTTGGAGGCCTGGTGGTGACTAGAATTCTTTTATAGGTATGTGAAATATGGTGTTGAAATCACTCATGGCCTCTTGTGAAGATATTTTGATAGTGATAAGTTGTTGTAGCGAAAAGGAGCAATCTCCCTTCTTGAAGAAACACTTGAATAACTTATCTCTGAGTTGATCCCATAAGTGGATCGAATTGGAAGTCAAAGCCCTATACCATTCCTAAGCTTTTCCTTTGAAATAAGTGGCTTGCATTCTTAGAGAAACATTCTCCTCCACGATGTTGTGCACTCTGCATACCTCTTCTATATCTTGGAGATGTTCAGAAGGAGTCTTGAAGTCCTCCTCAGAGAATTTTGGGATGGATGTAAGAGCATTGATAGGTATGGAGAGCCATACATCAAGGGGAGTAGGTGGTTGTAGTAGAACACCACTATCCCAAGTTATAATTTCAAGGGGGGAAACACCTAGATGAGCCATGGAAAATAGATTCCTATGGATGGGGTAGATGGGCATTTTGATTTGGAAATTTTGACCACCTAGGGGTTAGAGAAGGCTTTGAATGCCGGCTGACGCTTCTTACCTAGTTTCTTCTTACTGGTGATACAAAACTTGTAAGTCTCCTTCTTCTTGATGTGAAAGCATATAACTGGGAGAACTAGAAATGGCCTCTTGAAGATGCTCTCGTTTGGATTTTGGGCATGAAAATTTCTAGCCTCTTTTCTTAGTCTAAACTAAAAATATTTTTTAATTTTCATCAGATGTTCGAAAAACTTTGGATTCCACTAGGTGTTCTAGAAAAAGCACTATTGATCATCAAATCTTGTACTTCTCTAACAGTCTTATGGGAAATTCAGCGAGTGGGGGGAATAGTTTTCACCTCACTGAATACCTCTAAGATTTTTATAGAAAGACGCTTCTTCTCTATGATTTGGGGAAAGAGGTAGAAACAAGAATGAATAAAACATAAAAGGGGTGATGTGCCAAAGCTTTTACAACTTTTCCAGCCTCGAATTGTTTCTTATAATTGATATGATGGACACAAAATTCCATAGGCCCTTCATTGCTGAGAAGAGAACAATAAAAAAAGGCTTAGTAAAAGTACAATGTAGTTATCCAGATCTTCCTATGAGAAGCATCCATTTAGGTCCATTAGATAAGAATTCTCTATCGATTAACATAAATATCAAAATTCACATAAAACTATTCTCTTTACATCATTGTATGAAGAAAGGCTAATATTTACGAAGAATGGAAAATTCTAAAGACATTGTCCAATTTATGAATGCTAATATTCAACATAGAAGCTTAATGAAATGAAAATTAACAACCCATACTATCAAATTACGCTTAACACAATGCTTTTATGATGAAAGAAAGACAAACAAGAAACCTGACAAAGGCTATATCATGCACAATTTTAGAGATGTCTTATAAATAGTTTAGAATTCAAATAAATGAACAAAAAAAAATAGGTCAGATGCTAATCCAATGATAGCTAACACTTTAAGAATATAACATTCTAGAAAAATAATATTTTTTTGTAACATCTTCTACTTCTAAAAAGAAAAACTCCTTACTCGATCTATCCTCAAAAGAAAATAGTTCTTGAAGAAAAATTTTCTAACTCTTAAAATACGTTGCCACCTTCTATTTATACCCATCGAAAGAGAGCACCATCATAAAAAAAATTGGAAGCAGAAACTACTAGGTGCCTTGGCTTGATATCTCACGATCCAATCCTAGATCTTGATTAGATCACAATATTTTTTCTTATTAAGCTTCAACCGTAACATTAATGGTTATTTAGATATTTAGCGAAGATAGTTGTTCGAGAATTGTTGGATTGTAAAAATTCATCCTAGCAAAAATATGATTGGTCAATATTAAGGATGAGGATGCTAACTCAAAGGCTCCACTCTAAAATCAAAATACACACTATGTTCCAATAGGCTCCACTCAAAAGGGATAACTCTGCAAAAACAAACAAACTACCCAAAGAAAAAGATAAAATGTCAAGCAAGTGGGGACTTCTAGTATTGTGAGAATGGATTTGGAGAGAAACTCTGACCAGCTAACACATGTCCTAGCCTGCATCCAAAATAAAACTAATATGCAAAAATTCACACAACCACCATGTGGCGCATGATGCGCTTTTTGGGAACAAATTTGTTTATTTAAACATGGATCTATCTGAAGTCAAAAAATAATGAGGGCTAAAAACTCAAAAGACTAAGGAAAAAATTGGTTTACAATAGTATTTCACATGGACATCAAAGTTAGGGAGAATGTAATGGTGGGAAGTAAGTAAGTATATATATATATATATATATATATGTATATATATATATATATATGTATATATATATATATTTAACTTAAATTTTGGTCCCAAATGAATTAAAATATCATTTATGTAATATAAATTTTATAATTTTTTGATGTCTTGTTATTTTTTCACTTGTTTCGATTATATGGGAAAACAAGTTTTGAAGGGACCCAAAATGATTTACATCACATTACATCAAAATTTTGCTACACAAGAGAATATTTGATAAAGCATAAGTAGCATCCAACAACCAAAAAATGGACAAAAAACAACAACGAAATAGCTGGAAAGTAGAAAGAAAGAAAATAACACACAAACACATAAATCACTTGAAATTCTTTAGGGTATTAGCCACCTCAAGCTCTTAATTATAGTATACGTTAACCATATCCATCAACTCTTATTTTTCTTCTTCAAACATCTTCCTTTTTCTCCCCCTTGTTCTAGTGCTTAGGCATTTAGCCTCCTCTTTAACTTTCTTCTTATCCTTCCCCTTAGAAGTCTGCTCCTTCTCAAGCAAGTTTGCAAAGTACATTTGATCCTCACAAAGCTGATTGATTTTTCAAAATAGAACCTTTAAAGATTCCACACTATTCTTGATAGAACTATGACTAATCTATAGGATCCTTTTGATATCCTCATTCATTTCCTTGATCTTTTCATCCATTACACCTAGGAGGCATTCGCATTGGGCTTTGAAATTAACAAACAAGAATTCCAAATCCACCAACCTCTCAATGAGGAATTTGAGAAAGACCCCTTTTGTTCGTTAGATGTGTTCTCCTTCAAGCCCCTAATTTAACGTTGACCTTGTTGAATTCTTGAAACACGCATTTAGTAAGTTTAAAGGTGCAAGTAGCACCAAACCTAGCCATGTCCAACAACTCATATTTTCCCCTTGTTATGTAGACTCTCACAATTTTTTTTTTTTGATGTCATGCTATATTTTGCCATGTTTCTAAACCTTATATTGGTTATATATTTAGATTTATTCCTATATAACTAATTGGAGGGGAAATTTTTCCCAGTAATTGTAGACACATAAAAATGTCTTAGACCTACAATCCACATTTTATACATCTTATCATGCTTTGTCTCAACATAATATTTAATTATGTCCTATAGTCTAATGTCAATTATTAATTAAATAATTCTCAATTATTTAATTAATTCATGTCTGTTATTCCTCCTGACTATTTAAATAAATAAATTACATCTATTATTTAAATACGTCACCAACTCCCTATGTCACTCTTTAGTTAAATAAATTCTTAAATTTACTTATTTATTCTTTGTCTTCTATTCCTCTCGATTATTTAAATAAATAAACTTTATTTATTTATTTGATTAAGTCATTAATTCCTTATACCTTCTTATAATTAAATAAATTCCTTAGTTTATTTAATTATTACCTACTTTGGCTTTTTCTAATTTTAATAAAATCACTTATTTAAAATTGTCCACTTTCTATTTCTTCTTGATTATTTAAATAAATAAACTTTATTTATTTATTTAAATATATGTCATTAATTTCTTATATCTTTCTATAATTAAATAAATCTCTTTGATTTGTTTAATTATTATCCACTTTATCTTTTTCTAATTTTAAATATAAGGCATTTATTTTAAATTGTCAACTTTCTAATTTCTCTCCAAGTAAATAATTAAAAAATAATTATTCACTATCACATGGCCCCACCACTTTTTGAACTAAATTGATTTCTAATTTAAAAAGGACAACTCACCTCTTGTGAGAATTAATTTCAAATTTATATTTTAATTTCCTACATTCCTCTTTTTATGTGCCACATCTTCTCCACCATTGATTTGATCTTCTAAAATTAAATCTTGACTTTTCATTTCAAATTTTGACCTAATGTTGCCCTAACCCTAATTGTGGGTTGTCACAGTTAATTCCAACCTTTGATCTTAAGGTATTTCTCAACTTTCAATCTTAGCCATTCACCTAAAATTGGATTTTCTATAAAAAGACAATTTTTAGTCTCATTTTGTCACTTCTTCTTCTTCATCTAATCTCTTGACTTCATCTCTTAATCTCTCAAGCTCTTGGCATACTTGAATACTTCTTGTCATTTGGCTAACCTTGTCATTTTGCAGATTTTTGTATTGCATGTAGAACTTAGTTTGTATTTGAATTTCATTCAAATCCTTCAACATTTGCTTTAGTCTAGGCATAATCATTGTTTCTCACACAAAATTTGAGGGTGTACTACATATTGTAGCAAATAGAGAAGGTGTAATGGAGGTCAATCATGAAGGTTGAAGACATATGGTGAGATCTTTCCTTATTTTCTTGTTGTTTCCTCCTTCAAGTGCTTCATTACTTTCTTTGTGTTTGATTTGTTTATAATCTAATCATGCTAACCTAAATTTACCCTTAGTTACACTAATATTACCTATGTGAATTTTGTTTTATAAATAGGCTAACTGGACCAACACCATAATATATAAGGTATTTGTAATAATCTTTACCCCTTTATTAGAGTCCTTTTAATATTCACTTATTGAAAGCTTTTCTAAATTTTCTATCAAGTAGAATCTATTATGGACCCCCTTATAACTTTTATTATATTTTATGATATTTCTTATTTAGTTGTGTTGAATCTGGTGCATTTTCTCATGTTTGAGAGATACTACTCAATTCACACTTTTCCTATTTCCTATTTTCTTAATTGAGTGCTCATTGTATACACTTCAAGAATGAATTGTCTGGTTTAAGTATTTAAAGAATAGTTGGTGTAGACACTAAAAATTGGTTTAGGCCTGCGAGTACACATTTGACATAATTTTCTATAGTCCATGGTCTTGATTAAATAATGTTAATTATTTAATTACCCTTTCTAACACATATTTACTCTATTAATTAAATAAATCATATTTATTTAATTATGTCGCTAACTAATTAATTCTTCATTTTCAATTAAATAATTTATTATTTAATTACCCCCTTTATCATACTTTTCCTTCTTAATTAAATATTCTTTATTTAATTATTCATTCAACCCCCTTTATCTATAATTAAATATTTATTATTTAATTATTCATTTAATCCTTTTCAACAGTCAAATTAAATGAATTATCTTTATTTATTTAATTAAATTCAATTCATTTTCGAATGTTGAATTAAATTAACATTTAATTCATTTATTAATTATTTATGTCACATTCTTCTATCAATCAGTTGACTAATCATTCACTCACCTTCTGACTTGAGATCTATTTTTAGTTCTCCAATTATCTCCGGATTCAATACCTATTTATATCTATGAGAAGACTCTCCGTCACAACTAGTCAATTAACTAGTTCTAGCTCTTGTTTGCATTTGAATACATTATTCTTTGAGTTCTAACTTTGTCTTTTACATACAAAGTTTATTTCTTCTATTTTTGAAGATTAAGATCTTGAACTTGTGTTCTAAGTCACGTTCTAACTTAGTCTGTATCTTGCAGTCTTTCCTGACTCATGTTATAACTCACATTGCATGGCATTCATCAATCTCATCCGTCGATCTCTCTTTCAATATGAGCCGATCGTTTGAAAATCCAAAATCTATAAAATGGCCTGTCATTATCATTATTTCTCCTCCCGAAATCATACACTTTTGAGAAGAAACTTATCTTTGATATTTTGCTTAGACATTCGACGAAGTTATGCTTGCATTCAAACATAGAAATCTGAGGGCAAGAATACTGAAAAGGAAAAATGGAGAAGAACAATCAAGATAATTCGGAGTGAATGCATATTCGGTGAGAGCTTTCCATTAATTTGTTTAGTTTATTATGTTTACTTATTCATTATTTGTTGTTTGATTTAGATTATTATTTAGATTAGGATTAACATAGTTTATTCTAGTTGCAGATTATCTCATTCATCGCAGATCATTTAATCTATGTTACATTTGGTGAACCCGACATGAACACGCTTCAAAATTCGTAAATCTTTTCGTATTTCCATTTTTCCATTTTTTGCTTTTTGCAGGTTTTCGTATGGCGCAACGCATTTGTATCCACGAGCTGCATCTGCTAAAAATAGCGACGCATCTATCAGTCCGCACCACATCCGTCTGTCAACAAATTACCAAACTGCATCCACCTGTCAACATAGAACCGCATCTCCAAAATCCGTATCTGGCTGGTAAATCTTTTTCACCTTTTTATTGATTTTTGTACATCCATGTTTTCTTTTATCGATTTTGTGTGATTTCTATTTTTTGCTAATGTTTGTTTCTACTGTGTTAAGAGGGAATAACGTAGTTTTTGTTGGACAAAGCATAGAAGACAATTAAAAAACCAAAGATAATATTTTATGCAGGACGAAAGCCAAAGACAAGAACAATGAACTACTAATCAACTTGCATGCAGGACCTAATTCCTTTGTCTTTATTTATTTAGCAAGTTTTTTGTTTGGTAGATAAATAACTGTTGTGTGGATTAAAAAGAACATTTTGTTTGGTAGATAGATAACTATCGTTTGGATTAAAAAGAATCATTGTTTGCTTTGTCTAGTGCATTGCACATATTTGTCACCCTTACAATTCAATATATTAGAGTATCCTCTCCCCTTGCACAGTCATGCGATCCTGGGTGTAAGAGAAACAATTATTGTCTCTAGAACTTGGGCCTATCTTGGTGGGAAAAAATACTCACCCCAAGATGACTCAGACCGGTAACATGCTAAAGCCAAGCGACTTCCACCCGGTATATGAAAATGGATTTCTAGAGAAAGCCCAAAAATCACACTCACTATTCTGATGAGATGGACAGAAATGGACTCTCACCGACGTTGGATATTTGCCCACGAATGGAATGCCCTTATTAAACACCTTTTTGTAGATTTACCAAAATCCTACCTACTTGTTGGCGTAGCAGGGTCGGCCCTGTGAAGCCATCTTACTCTCTTATGGTTTATGTGTGGAAATGAGATGTATGCCATGGGATTTTCATGGGTATAGTAGCTTGGATGCCCCAGTGAGTGTCATGGAGGGGAGCCAGTGGGGTCAAGTTATTAGTCATTCACCATAAATATGTGTAGCTGGAGAAATCCAAGTAAGAACTCAACAAGTATTGTCCAAAAAGCCTAGGTTGTAAATGTTTTCGAGTCTTAACAGTTCTATCATCACAAAGTGAAAATACATTGATTGTTGTGTTTGTATTCTGCTATATTCACCAAAATCTTGATCAACAAACGAAGTCAGCCAAAACAACTTTTGGGAAAAATTTCAAATGTCAAAAAAATGAGTCGCAACTGTTAGTTTTAACGCTGCATCTATATTAGCAAGTTGCATTTGTTAGGGGAAAAGTCGCATGTGTCTGTCAAAAAAATTCATCATTCACAGTCTGAATATTACGAGCCACACCTGTCATATTTTGAGTCGCATGTGTGCATGCAAACCGCATCTGTCTATCAAAAAATTTAGGTTTACAGGGTCGATATTTAGAACCGCATGTGCATTAGAAAATTGCATTTGTCATAGGAAAAACCGCAACTGTCAGAAACACCGTATGCACAGTTGAAAACCACATTTTTCAAACTTTAAACCGCAACCATTAGGTGAACCGCATTTGATTGTCAATAGAAAACTTCAAAAACTGCAAACTGAGTCTAAAACATCATTGTCGCTATTTGCTTCTGGTTCTGAAGATCAACCTTGGACCAAAACTAATAATTTTTTCTCAAAAACCTTGCATCATTAGGTGTCATATACATCTTAGTCATAGTCAATGTCTTAGTCATAGTCATCCTAAGTTGCATACATGTAGATACTTCCTAGGAAACTGCATATCACAGAATAGATAACTTTCCTCGTCATTAGAAATGTTCATGTTTTGGTTTGTCACAATCATTTAACCTAGTCACTTTAGTC
Organism: Sequoiadendron giganteum; assembly: GCA_007115665.2. Classification (NCBI taxonomy): domain Eukaryota; kingdom Viridiplantae; phylum Streptophyta; class Pinopsida; order Cupressales; family Cupressaceae; genus Sequoiadendron; species Sequoiadendron giganteum. The sequence continues at coordinate 601,233,833 of CM021104.1, forward strand.
CCATTTAGTGGATCTTTCTAGCTCAACAATCTAGTTTGGAAAATTCACCTTGTCAACTGTCCTTGTCCTACAATCAGGTTTCTTGGTCAAATACAAATCATTGCATGCATTTATTCCATAGGTGGTAGGTTATACCCATCTTAGGCTCATTTATTGTCATATTCTACTCGAGATTTTGTATATTGTCCATCCTACCATATGTCACTTTAGTATATGTCTTTTTAGAAATCATTTTAGCAACATCATTTATTGTCAAGAAAATCCAAAAACATAGAAATAGGACATATCAGTTTTTAGACGTAGTCTGCATTACCCCATTTTGAGCAACTTTTTCATGGTCGAGACAAGGTCTAAAAGGAAACATAAAGCAATGTCAGACCCCAATGAATTCATCAATCCATTCGGAAATCAACCCTCAAGAAGTGAAAGACCCCACAAACCTTTGCTGGAAAAACACGTCACTAGAGACACACATGGCCAAATTTATATAGAAGACATAGACGCTGCTATACAAGATCCTGAGTTTGCATCCTTTATGGATGAGTGTTTGGAAAATGATCCCCAATGCTATCTAGCAAAGTTGCTAGTAGAAGGTGCCACACTACCACCAAGATTTGATATTCATACTTTGAAAACACAGTCTACTCAACCAACGCAAACTACGACATCCAGTGTTTCTATTCCCCAAATAACCGCAGCAATGCCAACCAGCATACCAACTCAAACATCATCAATTGTAAACACAACCCCTTTCAACATAATACAAGGTTTACAATTGGCTGTGGGGGCAACTTCCTCCAACCCCTTTGGCACCAACACGACTGGTAAGAGATCCAAAGTTGGTGGGAATATTCCTATACCAAATCAGATCATTCAGATAGGAAACATTCCTATACCAAATCAGACCATTCAGACAAGGAATATTCCTAGACCAAATCAAAACATTTTAATAGGATATATTCCCTCGCCAGATCACAACCTGTCACAGAACATGGCATATCAAAACACCTAAATTGATCCAAACAACGCAAACACCATGTCCTTGACACAATTAGATGTCCTTCAAAACCAAATGCAAACTCTTCAACAATAGATGGACAACATGTCTATGTCAGGCAAACGAACTATCTCAGTGCAAGACTTATGTCCATGTCCATTTGACAAAGTGCTTTATATGACACCTTTCCCCCATGGATACATTATACCGATTTTTCCTAAGTATAATGGGAGGAATAATCCTTTGGAACACATTAGAGAATTCTCAACAACATGCATGGACATATCATATGACCCCACATACTTGATGAGACTATTTCCACGAACCCTTATTGGGATAGGACTGGAATGGTTTTCTAAATTACCATATGGTATATGATCCTAGGGTGAATTAGCTGAGAAGTTTGTTGAACATTTTTCCTTTAACATAGACAATGAAGTAACAATAACAACCTTGTGCCACACAACACAAGAAGAAGGCAAAAATTTTACCACCTTCTTCCAAAGATGGAGAAGTCTAGCTAGATGTCTAGTTGAAATACCGGAAAAACAAAAGGTCACGATATTCCTTGAGAACATCAATCCAAAAATGCAAAGTGACTTAAGAGTACACTGTTGTACTTCATTCCTAGACTTGGTACAAAAGGGCATCATCCTTGAAAAAGGCCTTATAGACAAAGGAGAAATTAAGGTACCAGGCAGAAATTAGTTGTCCAACATCAGAATGCACCAAACGATAGAAACAAATTCTGGTCTAGAAACAAAAATGTTACAAATGATGGCATTGTTGATGCTAAAAACATACATACGGGGCCAGTTATCACATTTAGAGGTTACAACTCCAATCAAGACATGATGAATAGTCCAAATCAAATAGCCAATTATGTCCAAAATTCAGAACAACAAAGACCACAAAGGAGATTTCGCACATGTGAATTTACACCTTTAGGACAACCAGTCGAGATGATTTTCAAAGAGTTGATTAAAAATAATCTCATCAAACCTTTGGAACCAAGAGATTATGATCTTGGATAGTTCAAACCTCCATGGTGCGATGATAACTCTTTTTGTGACTATCATCGAATGAAAGGACACAACCTACAACAATGTCGCCAACTAAAGAATATTATACAAGACTTTGTTGAAAATAGAACAATAGAGGTTGGTGGGCAGAAAAATACCAAGAACAGTGATCATAAGGTCTTCACAAACCCATTACATGACCATACAAAAGGAAAAGCCTCCAGTTCGGGACCTAAGAATAATCCATCAACCAATTATACCAATACCAAGTATGACTATGGTAAAGGAACGATCATAAATCACCTCCGAGCCTCAAATGAGAATGTCAATAACATCATCATTAAGAAGCATCCAGAATGTAATGTAAACACATGCAAAACTAAGATTACTATTCCAGGTCCTTCTTCTGAGCCACCTACGCAAACTTCCAAGTTTAAGTACAACCTTCTTGATCAATTGAGTAAAACCCCCGCACAAATATCTATCTTGGAATTGTTGACTTTATCACCTGAGCATCAAGCCATTCGTGACAAAGCTTTACAGAACATGACTATTCCTACAGACTTAGATGTCAATCGTTTCGAAGAAATGGTGGGATATTTGACCAACTCGCATCATGCCACGTTTTTCCAACAAGATTACTCAACTAAAAAGTCTAATCATAATGATCCCTTACATCTTGAATTCCTAGTCCATCAAACCAAGGTCAGACGAGTCTTGGTAGACGGAGGAGTAGGTTTGAACCTGTCTACCCTAAAATTGGTTAAGGCATTAGGATTCTCTGAAGACTACATAGACACCTCTAAGAGTATAGTCATCAAGGCTTACAATGATGAGGAAAGATCATCCAAAGGAGTTGTTACACTCCCTATCCAAATTGGCCCAACAATCATGAACACCAGCTTCCAAGTCTTGGATCTCATCCTTCTATATAACTTTTTGTTAGGTAGACCTTGGATACACGTAATGAAAGCTATACCTTCAACATATCACCAATATCTTAAGTTCCCATATAATGGCACAGAGATCACGATTGATGGTGATCCAGATCCTTTTCAGTATTGTACAAGCCTAAGGGAAATTCCACAATGACAAGTACCAGTTAACCATGAAGCTTCCCTATCCACTTTATCCCTATACATTGACCAATCTCATCTTACTAAGTCCATTTCATTCAAACCACCATCATCCACTCCTAAGCTTGAGATCCAAGACAAGGGCAGTGCTGAATATCATATAAAGGCATCATACTGTGTCATTCAACTGATTCCACCTAAGGCATATGGCTTACCCATGGTAGATAGAAGACAATCAATAGTCACATTTCATGTTCCCCCTACAATGACATTGACCAAATGGGGAGAGTTAAGTGAAGAAATTGTGGATCAAGGTGATATTAATTCCTGGTTGTATCAAGAAGGCAATGCATACCCCTCCCTGTTTATTCAAATAGCTAAGGACCAATATGGAAAAGTCTTTAAGATAATGCAAAATGAAGGCTATGATAGGCACAATGGGTTAGGACTACATCAAAATGGAAGGGCGGAACCGATCATTGTCTCACCATGAATGAAATACATAGGGCTAGGGTTTCAACCGCTTAGACTTGGGTTTCCTAGTACCTCGTCACCATTTCAAGAGGAAGTGAGTGCTTGTGCAGACATCAAGATATCTCATGAACCACTTTCCCCAATTTAGGACGAATCCCTAGTTTACAATGAATCCCCTGACTCAAGCGATTGTGAATGGGATTCCCTTTCCTCTAACAGTACCATGAACATAGATGCTCTATTTGGAGAATTCGACCTAAAGATAAAACCTGTACCAAAACCATCTAGTCCCTGTCATAGGAAACACTTGTCGAAAGAAGAATGGAAAAATAACTATTATTGGGAAACCCTTGATCATGCATCTTGGGCACCTGAAAAACCATCTTCTGATGATTCAGCCCTTACTATAGTCCCACATCAGAGTATACCTACCCCTCAGAAGAAGAACAAGAAGGAGTTAGTCCAAAAATTTTGTGACCATGTCAACCATTCTATACTCACCTTGTCAGTAGCTACCTTAAAAAACTTCGATGATGACATGCCCCTTATATATCCCGAACTTATCAACTGGGATCAACAAGGTACACCTATCATAGATATGTTCAAGAACGACGAAATAATTGTTGAGTTCATGAGACTTAGAGAAGGCATACCAAGAGGGGACCATAAAGCAGGTTTTACCATAGACTTGGACGATAAAGCATATTTTGGGGAGTCTATTTACACCTCTAGTCATAAAAATGAGAATAAAAAGAAAAAAGACAATGAAAATAAAAATGATGAGTCCCTAGGTGAAAACCAAAAGGCACCTTTTGACGAATAAACCATCAAAATAAAGGATGTATCCAAGGGCAAAAACCTCTTAGAGGCACCCAAGGATAGAGGTTTAAATATTCTCCCCATTGAATAAGAAAAGTCACCAATGCTAGTAGAAGAGTCTATTGAAGTCAACATAGGTACAAAAGAGACTCCTTGGAAGGTATATTTTCCAGCTTCCTTAACAGAGACAGAAAAACCTAAGTTTAAGGACTTCTTCACAAAGAGACATATAAACTTTGCATGGTCATATGCTGACATGCCTGGGCTGGATCCAGACCTAGTATTGCACCATTTACCACTACAGCCAGGTATTAAGTCAGTCAAATAGAAGTTAAGGAAAATGCATCTTCAAATTGCTCTATTGGTCAAGGAAGAACTTAAGAAACTCTTGGATGTAGGATTCATAAGGATGATAGACTATGCAGATTGGATATCAAATCTTGTACCAGTGACTAAACAAACTGGGGGCATTTGCATTTGCACAGACTTTAGAGACATCAATAAGGCATGTCCTAAGGATGACTTCCGTTTGCCGAACATCGACATGATAGTAGATCTTATAGCAGGATACAAGATGCTATCCCTCATGGATGGTTTCTCTAGATATAACCAAATCAAAATAACAGTTAAAGACCAACACAAGACAACTTTCACATGTCCATGGGACACATACTATTGGAATGTTATGCCTTTTGGCCTTAAGAACGCAGGAGCTACCTATCTACGGGAAATGACTATGATTTTCCATGACTTTGTACACACTCTCATGGAAGATTATGTAGATGACATTATAGCTAAATCAAAAACAAGGGAAGATCATTTGAAGGTTCTAGACAAGATATTCTAGAGGCTAGAGATTTACAATGTCAGGCTAAATCAGAAGAAGTGTGTCTTTGGAGTGAAATCAGGGAAACTGTTAGGGTATATCATTTCTAGAAGAGGCATTGAAGTAGATCTAGAGAAGGTAAGAGCTATCATAGAAATGCCTCCTCCAGTCAGCATTGGTCAACTCAGAACCCTATAGGGAAGATTACACTCAATCAGGTGTTTCATAGTACAACTGGCAAATAAAATACACCCATTTCAACATCTACTCAAGAAAGGAGTACCATTTGTGTGGACACCTAAATGTCAGGAAGCCTTCCAAAAAATCAAGGACTATTTGCTCACTCCACCTACAGATGGGAAACCATTGATACTATACATTTCAGCAACTCAGTCAGTATTAGGGGCTCTTCTCACACAAAACGATGATCAAGGTCATGAGAGAGCAATCTATTACATCAATCGTACCTTAGAGGGATATGAATTGAATTACAAAAACATAGAATGTGCCTGTCTTGCGGTAGTATTTTCTACCCAAAAACTTTGGCACTATATGCTCAATCGCCAAACAATGTTGGTTACAAAGATTAATCCCCTCAAATACATCCTAAGTAAGGCATCATTAACAGGCCGATTGGTTAAATGGGTTATGATACTTAGCGAGTATGAAATCCAATATGTAGAGAGGAAGGCTATAAAAGGGAAGGTGATTGCAGATCAGTTACCCGATGCACCTATGAAGGTAGACCACCCTTTAGTGGTAGATTTTCTTGATGAATTTCTCTTCAACATTGACATTAAAACCGATTGGAAACTATACTTTGACGGGTCACATACAAATCATGGTTCAGGAGCCGGTATCCTATTTGTTACACCTCAAGGTGATACCATTCATAAATCATTCAGGATTGCTTTCCCTTGTACCAACAACATAGAAGAGTATGAAGCTTTAGTGATGGGATTAAAAATGGCAGTTCAGTGAAGATTAAGAGTCTACATGTTTTTGGCTATTCTCAGCTAGTAATCCAGCAAGTAAATGATGATTATGAGACTAAGGATGAGAAGCTTGCCCCTTACAAATGTATGGTTGATAGTTTCAAGCAGTATTTAAATGACGTTACCTTTCAAAAAATACCACATATTCAGAATAGAGCTGTAGATGCTATGGCAACCGTGGGTTCCCTGTTGGATATTCCGAGTAATGTGCCTAAGTTTGAGTTTCTGGCTGAACAGCTATCGGTCCCTGCCTATGATGTCCCTGATACTGCGATGGTGTGTACCATTTTTGGTCCTACATCTCCTTGGTATAAATACATATTCAACTATCTAACTGACCAAACCTTACCTCAAGACCTATCAAATAACCAACGTCGAACCTTCATCCGTAAGTCAGCTAAGTACACCATCATCGAAGAAACCCTATATAGATGTACCTTAGATAACGCCCTAATGAGATTTCTTGATGCTAAAGAAGCACAAACAACTTTGTGAGTGGTGCACAAGGGTATATGCAAATCTCATTCGAGTGGTCCTACTTTAGCCCATAAGATTATGAGACTAGGTTATTATTGGACTACAATGGAGAAAGACTCATATATCTTTGTAAAGAAATGTAGATAGTGTTAGATACATGGAGATTTGATAAGAGCACCAGCACAGGAGCTTCATCCGCTTACATCACCATGAACCTTTTGCTAATGGGGACTTGACCTCATAGGTAAGATACACCCTCCATCATCCAACGGCCATAAATTCATCATAACCACCACCGAATACTTCACCAAATGGAGTGAAGCTATTTCCATGACCTACATCACCGGCACACAAATATATAATTTTATCCTAAACTATATCATTTGTTGGTATGGTGTACCCCAATCCATAATTATAGACAATGGCCACCCATTCAAGAACCAAGAAGTACGCCATTTATGTGAAGAGTTCCATATAAAACATCATGTCTCCACCCTATATTACCCACAAGGTAATGGCCAAGCCGAGGCATCTAATAAAACCATTGTTAGAATCTTGAAGAATACTATCAATGACGTTGGTCATGATTGGCACCTAGAGTTGAATCCTGCCTTATGGGCTTACCGCACAAGTATTCGTACTTCCACTAGCACCACCCCATATTCCCTCGTATTTGGGTTTGAAGATATCTTACCTATTGAGGTTGAAATACCTTCCCTGAGGGTATCCTTGAAGGGTCACATTGACAATGAAGAATACTGTGTATCTAGGTTACAAGAGCTAGAATTACTAGATGAATGAAGACAGAAGGCACTAGATCATTTACAAGCATATCAGAATCATCTTCGTCATAGCTACAATAGGAAATTTCTCAATAGACACTTTGACAATGGTGACCTATTTTTAATGGAGAATCCTAAGAATCAAGTTGAACAAGAAAGACTAGGGAAGTTTGAACCTAATTGGTTAGGGCCTTATATTCTCACAGAAGCTTTTGGGTCAGGAGCATACCAACTCTCTACTCCTAAAGGAGAGCCACTTTTGTCACCTATCAACAACCTGCATCTAAAGAGGTGCTATGCCTAGCTTTTGAGAATCCGTGTCTTAATCTAAAAAGAAAATACAAAAAATGGTTACCTTGATGAAAACCTGGCAAATAGGCATCTTTGTAACACCAAAAAAATTGAGAAAAAAAAAGAAAAGAAAAAGTAAAGAGAAATAAATCCCTCCAATAGTGAAAACTGCCTTGGTGGCGCTATGGATAAGTACCATGGTGAAAACCTAGAAAATAGGCACCATGTGTAGTCAAGGTCACTCTTTCATCTACCATCATTCTATTCCAACCTTTTCACCATCACTCATAATAAATGGTTGTCTCAGCCATTTCTTGGAATGATTGACATCTAACGTCCATTCCATCACATTCCCTACTCCATCTTGCAAAGTCTTATTCTTGACTAGGGGGAATCCTTGTTCTATGCCTTGACACCTTGTACATAATGTCACACCATCGAAAATGTCCTAAAAAATTCCAAAGCCATAAGAAAACTTCAAAAATCCGAAAAAATCAAAACATGTCAAAAAATCCCAAAAACAATGTCAGTCATGTCAAGTCGGTCATGTTAATTCAGTAATAGTCATAGTCAAACTATGTTGCCTCTGTGACTGGGATGTAGGAAAGGCCATCAATCGATGTGCCCCCGAGGCATTAGGTCTACCAGTCTAGGTTTTTCGTGTATCACACACGTTTAAATCATGACTCTTTGTACATTCAAAGTCATGGGTCATGTCAAACTACGAGGTCTCTGCATGTACAATGTAGGCAAGGCTAATCAATTGATGAGCTCCTAAGACCACACTAGGTCAATCCAATAGGGTTCATTCACAATCACTATCACACCAATTGCATATCATAGGTTAGGATATCATCTCATATCATACACTGTCTACACACACACACACTTTTTATCAGTCAAGGAATCAAAACAAGTCATGCATCAACAAGGCAAAACATCTCAAAGTTATCAAGTCAATATCCAACACATTGTCAAAGTGATCAACCTATGTCTTAAGCAAGATATGTCTTTCTTGTCAACAAATGTCATCAAATTGTCATAGTCTCATGTGGCTTGTCACTTCAACGTCATCAGGCTCCAACATCTTATATGGCACGTGTCTTTTTGAAACCAGGCTTTGTCATGCCTTATACAGAAATCACTAGGTCAAAACCAAACTCAACGTCTTATGTGGTATGTGTCATCCCTCACATTATGCTATGTCGAACATCAAACAATCAAAAAATCCTAAAAGATCAAGTTTTGGTGAATACTTTTATTTGGCTTTATGAATTTATATCTTATTTTCTCTTATCTTTTTATTGATTTGTGAATTGTTCTGGTTACTAGCTTTCTCAAGGATGTCCCTTGAAGGATTTAGAGAAGCAAGGATGTTTCAGGACTCTTTTTCTTTGACTGTTGTCTGTCAACTATCTTTTTAAACATTGGTTTTTGTGTCATGTTACTAGTTTCCTCAAGGATGTCCTATTAAGGATTTAGAGGAGCAATGACATCTCATGACCCATCTTTTATTTGTCTATTGTTTGTGGTTTGTCTAGAAAAAATGACTGGGGCAATTTTTTCCTTAGTATGAGTTAAGACACTCCTTGTCTATGACTGTCTGTTCTTCGTAGATGGATGACTTTGTACACTATGGTCTATCTTATATCATAGTGTGTACTATCCATTTGTGTCATGTCCCGCCCAATGATGATAACAAGCAAGCATAGCATATTTGGCAATATATCGAAGATTATATATTTTTCTCAATCAATCAACCTTCCTTATTTCTTACTAACATTTATGAATTCATTTCATGCTAACATTTCTCTTCTTTGACATAATGATAAAGTCCTATGACACAATACAAAAATTAGATAATTTGCATTCTAATACATTCTAGTAGCATTTCACATAGTTGCATTGCATTTAAAACATATAGATAGTAATATTAACATCTTCATTACATACATTCGAAATCATGACATAATAGGAATTTCATCATCATAGATACATAATGTAAATATTGCATGTACATATCACCATCACATATAAATAAGCATCATATAGAACATTGCATCCATTATCATAAGTAAATTAAGACATCCATAACATCATTATAAAATGCATAACTAATTACATATAGAAACATTCATTCATAACACATGTGCATACATCATTTAGGAAACATAATCACGTAGAAATAATGCATCATCCATAAAATAGAACTGCATATCATATAGAAGCCGCCAAAATTGTATATATATATCGCTCAAAATAATGTGTCACAATACAATGTCTGAATGTATCCATAAATAAAACATGAGCTCGCAGGCTCTCTAATCGAAATACAATGTCTACATGTATAATAATTGTCATTGTGTCCCACTACCACTACTATCACATGGTGAAGGTGGTGGGAAAAGCCTCGAAGGTGCTCTCTATGAGGTGGAAGGCCTCTCATACAGACCTGCCCTCGGTGGTCCTACCACACCCTCTATACTCTATGTCCTGGTGTGACTCCTGCTCTGTGAGCTCTGACTATGCACCTCTGAAAAGCTAGGAGCTCATCTCTCTACCGACACCACTGCCTCATATAAATCCCTATAATAGGTAGCTCTCTCAACTGATTTGACTAACTCCCATACCATGCCATCAAATGAGGACCCACTGCAAAGGCATCTGACCTCTATGAATTGCTGCTCTATCTCCTATCTGCGAGATATGGCCTGATCCCTCTCCATGAGTACACTATCCCTCTCTATACGAGTACTGTCTCTCTCTGCCTATGGACTGTCTCTCTCTGCATAGGCACTATCTCTCTCTATCCTCATAACATCAAACTCTGTTGTCATAAGTCTAAGTCTCTCCTCTAAAGCCTCCCTATCACCATCCCTAGGAGCATCATCCTCTTGTCTCCCCTCCATGATCTGATCCTTGAGCTCTCTCTCCTGCTCCTCCATCGGTGCCTCATCCTCAACAACATCCTCCCCATATCTTGCTAGAATACCTAGAGGGTCAATAGCCATATCCATGTCCACATCCTCTGCAACATCCTCTACTCCAATAGCTACCTTTGCACGCTCCTCTACAACTGCCTCCTCAACAGTATTCTCATCCCTAGCCTATACATCAAATCCACCTCTGATGTCCAACATCGATACATCCTCAAGTGTTGCCTCTCGAATAGGTGAAAGTCCACCTACCCGACCCCCTCTTCGTCCTCTCCATCCTCGCCTACCACCTCTACCATCATCACCTCTCCCTCCAACTCTACAGACTCTAGCACCTCCAACTCTCCACCGTCCTCTTGGTCCTGTGCCTCATCTCTCAATGGGTGTCGACTGATCCAGATCTGTGTAAGGAACAGGCCGATGTTGTACCCACCATGTGTCATACGCAGCTGTCGTCCCTGGGTCTACTGCTCCATCTATCCAACCCCACTGTACTGGGTGTAATGCTTGTATCTCTACCTCTGTAGTAGCTACTGGCCTCATCGGCCCCCAATATGTAACCTCTTTGGAAGAATGAGCAAACTCTGCTCTACTCCAAGGCTCATCCTAAACCTCACCGAACTATCTTAGAACTCTGTCTGGCAAGTGTCACTTTATGATATGCACACTCGAAATATTCCTCCCAATAAGTTACTGTGTCTGTCTATAGAATACCAAATGTATGTCCTCATCCGACCACTCCTCACAATCCATGTACGGTCTCCACGTGAACTAATCCAGAATGTCCAGTGCATGTCTCCAAAATCCAATGTCTCCCAGATGTGTCTGATAGATGTGTCCTATATACCATAACACATATAGGAATCTCTCCTGTCACTCTACAGTAACTGGAGGAAGAAAAATAGCTATCCTCTCCCAAGCCCACACCATCAGCAGAGTGGTCCCACAGCTCAGTGATTGTGCGTCTCTGTAAGCAATATTGTGTAAGTGAAAATATAACATCCCTAGTAGACATGGACCCCAAGCATACCTAGTCTCTCTCTCTAGCATACCAACCAGCATCACACCCCATCCAACTGGAAAATCGTGACCCCATCGGTCTGGTAGAAATATCCCCCCTCTCAATGTACATAGTATGCAGTCAATCTTGTCGTATCTATCTGCCAACACTAGCCATCTGATCTCATAATGCTCGATGCCAAGCCTACTAATACCATCCACCTGATAAAATCCCTCTAGCTCAGTCTATCCATGCTAAGTATCATATATCATCCGCTCTCCTATAATCAGCAGTCTCAATATCTTGTACACATCCTCCAATGTGACAGTCGCCTCCCCAGTTGGCAAATGAAACGACGATGTCTTAGAGTGCCATCACTCGCATAACGAAGTAAGCATCCCCCTGTTCGCCCAAATAGTGGCTATCGACAGACAATGACATAGACCAAGTCTCCATAGAAGCCATATCTTTGCACTAGTCAAACAATCTCTCAAATCGAATGTGTCAGAACATTTCTCCCATGTATATATAGGATCTAATACAACTTGCATTTACACCATGATGTCAAGAATTTTCAAGTTTTTCTAGGAAGTTTTTTTCAAAAATTTTACCAGCCAAATGCAGCTCACTTTAACAGATGTGTTGCACAATACCTCATTTGCATTGCATATTACGTGTGTCGCACATTTCCCATACCTGTTTCTACCTACCACACATGCGGTGCATTCTAACAAATGCGGTGCATTTTCCAAGGCCTATCTACGTACTACATATGCATTTCACAAATTCATATGCAGTTCACTACCCTACATGCGTGTAATCCTAATGCAGATGCGTTGCATGTATACATATGTGATGCATTATATTTCAAATGTGTTTAATCCCTAAAAAGCCTAACCTACCCTAGGCGTGTTTTTGCACATGCATCATTTCATAGTCAAATGCGGCAAATACAATAGCATATGTGTTGTTTACAAAGAACCACATATGCTAAATAATTTTTAAATGACTAGAAACACATGCAAAATCAAATTTCAAAGGTTCATTTTTGGGTACATACCGGTGGTTCTGCATCGGCTGGCCACTTGAACATCTGGATCTGATATCCTTGATGTGCAACATAGGGAATGGGTGACATTTTCGTCCGCTAGTTAGAACAAATTCTTAGTTTTCCAAACTCCTCCGGGTGCAAATGAATTAGATTTCAACCTAATTCCTATTTATAGGTAGGGTTTGGGTGGCATTTCTTCTACCCTAGTCTATTGGCCACTTAACCTTTCAACTTCAAATGACTTGTACTCATCTGTATCATCTCCAAATTCAATTTTGTCAGCTCCATAGCATTTCTAACTATCAAATTGAATTATCAAGAATATTTCCTAATTTAAAAAAAAAATTCAAAAATTGTCAATTTTCTCAAGGGGGCATACCTTAACCTGTTTCATGTTGGGGCACAATCGGGGCATATTTTTCTTTGACACAACATTGTAACGACATTGTATCAAAGTGGGGAAAACTGTAGACACCAAAAATTGGTCTAGGCCTGCGAGTACACATTCAACATAGTTTTCTATAGTCCGTGGTCTTGATTAAATAATGTTAATTATTTAATTACCCTTTCTAACACATATCTCCTCTATTAATTAAATACCCCTTTTTAATTAATTCATTAATTCATAAATAACCTTTATTCAACTTGATTAATTAAATAAATCATATTTGTTTAATTATGTTTCTAACTAATTGATTCTTCATTTTTAATTAAATAATTTATTATTTAATTACCCCCTTTATCATACTTTTCCTTCTTAATTAAATATTCTTTATTTAATTATTCGTTTAATCCTTTTCAATAGTCAAATTAAATAAATTATCTTTATTTATTTAATTAAATTCAATTCATTTTTTAATGTTGAATTAAATTAACATTTAATTCATTTATCAATTATTTATGTCACATTCTTCTATCAATCAGTTGACTAATCATTCACTCACCTTCTGACTCGAGATCTATTTTTAGTTCTCCAGTTATCTCCAAATTCAACACATGTTTATCTCTGCGAGAAGACTCTTCGTCACAACTAGTCGATTAAGTAGTTCTAACTCCTGTTTGCATTCGAATGCATTATTCTTCGAGTTCTAACTTTGTATTCTACATACAAAGTCTATTTCTTCAATTTTTGAAGATTAAGATCTTGAACTCGTGTTCTAACTCACGTTCTAACTTAGTCTCTATCATGCAGTCTTTCCTGACTCATGTTCTAACAGAACTCACATCACATGGCATTCATCAATCTCATCCGTCGATCTCTCTTTCAATCTAAGTCGATCGTTCGAAAACCCAAAATCTATAAAATGGATTGTCATTATCATTATTTCTCCTCCTGAAATCATATACTTTTGAGAAGAAACTTATTTTCGATATTTTGCTTAGACATTCGATGAAGTTATGCTTGCATTCAAACACATAAATCTGAGGGCAAGAATACTGAAAAGGCAAAATGGAGAAGAACAATCAAGATAATTCGAAGGAGTGAACGCATATTCGGTGAGAGCTTTCCATTAATTTGTTTAGTTTATTAAGTTTACTTATTCGTTCTTTGTTGTTTGATTTATATTATTATTTAGATTAGGATTAACATTGTTTATTCTAGTTGCAAATTATCTCATTCATCACAAATCATTTAATCTATGTTACAGTTGGTTTTCATGTTAATGCCTCATTTTACATTACCATCCATTGATGTAGTATTTCACATGCACATCAAATTTAGTGAGAATATAATTGTAGAGAGTAAGTATATATATATAATGACAAAAAAGGTACTCCCTAACATGGCCTTTCTTTAGTGTTGCAATGTTTCTAACACATTCACATTAGGTCTTGGGCCCTTGTGAACTAAATGAGCTTATCAATGCCTTATTTAGAGTGTTGTAAAGTGTTATAACACACTTTAACACTTTTCTAGGGTTTTAATTAATAATTTGGCTTCTTTATGTTGAAATGCACAAGACAACTGAGGGGGAAGTGAATTACTTGCCTCAAATCCTTCCACTTGTAAACTTAATCTTTTAAATTTAACTTCAATCTATTATTAAGTATAAACATGAAATGCAAATAACACAAACAAAACACTAGAGACAACATATTTATGTGGAAAGCCCAATGAGGGAAAAACCACAGTGAGGATTAACTCACAATATAGTGGTAATGCAATATCACATATGAATGCTCACTACCACATCTCTCACTACCCAGATACAAAGGCTCACTACCCAAATGCAAGGGCTCACTACCTTTAAAGGACTCATTATCCAAAAAGGAGGCTCGTTGCCTATAGAAAAATAAAAATAAGATAAATGAAGATCCACCACTAGGGTTCCACACATTCACAACTCGAACAGAAGATTGTAGATGCCATCAACTCACTGCTTTCAAGAATATAACACCTTAAAGTACTGTTGCCTCAATTCGCTCTTCCTTCCACTCTCTTCTTTTCGTACTTGTTCACACACTTCACTCACTTGCTTGATTCATGGATGATGGATGGATGGATATTAAATTCACCACTACTTGATTTTCTTTTATACCCTCTTCATGTTAGAAACCAAGATCAGACATGCAAACCAGAAAAAAACCTTCCACAAGAGAAAAATAGAAAAAGCAAGAGCAATTTGCAAGAAGATGTGCAAATGAATTGTATTCAAGGATTGAGAAATTACAAAAGATGAATTTATTTATAAAAGAAATGTATGCATAACCCTAAAGTTAAAACCTAATTTTGACCTAAAATTAGGTCAACTAAATAAAACTTGCTTATTAATTAAGTAAACTAATTATTACCTAAGTTAATTTAATAAAGTGTAATTAAATAATTAATTACACCAACACCCCCTTAAGTGAAACTTAGGGAGAGTAAAAGGAATGCACCTAATGCTAGGATGAATGCATGAAAGCATGAATGGGTCCCGAATACAAGGCCATGTTAGGTACCCATGTACAAATACAATGAATATGAAAAAGGAGAAAAACTAGTGGGACAAAACCCGCCCTCAATGAGATGAATTGCTGCAAAGAAGCACTCGAAGAACACTAGTGGAGTAATACTGTAATCTTGAATCTGGAAAGCAAGGAAGGATACCTTTGATTACAAGAAACCATATGAGAGTCATTGAAGGACTCAGGCAGAATCATGATAAGGCAACAACAAACTTGATGCCAAGGAACACTGGAAAACTCACAAACTGGAACAACCCTAGAATCTATGAAGCAATAGTAGATGAATAATTGATACCCCATAAGAGGGAATGATATGATGAAATAATTTGGAAGTTATGAGTATCTCGATGCAAATGCCAAATTGTGACTAAAATTCATCCATTGGAGCAAGTACGATGAAGATTCTGGAACATTAACCATAAAGTGAATGGCCCTCAAACTGAGATGTGACCTGATGTGAATTCGATGCGATTCAAGATCATTAACCATAGGCTCTCAATTTGAGATGTGAACCAATTCAAACCAAAATGTGTCAATCTATGAGAAAGATGTGGCCAAAAGAAACTACAGAATCCAGATACAACTCATGTGAATTATCATCAATATGAAGATGAGATCAAATTGCATGAAATTAAACTACAATCTAATCAAATTATTATTCAAGAATCCCCCCTGATGAAACTTTATATAAGTTCATTTAGTACAATACCCCATGATTGTAAAAGGAGAACATGCAAAACATGCATAAAGCAAAGAGAAAATGTAAACCTAATGCATGGAAACAAGAAAGAGTGCATGCACAAACCAGTTTTCACATCAATCTCCATGATTAAAATTGTCATCATATATGTGTAGAGGACTGAATTATCTTTCCAGTGCCACTTTAATTGCGAAAAACTGATAATTGAGGCAAAAGTTATGCCCTATGAAGCAATAATTGCTTCATATAACTTCAAAGGCATGAAAAGTAAATCTGAAGAAAAATCTTGAAAAATACCTATACCACTAGATTGGGCTCAGAACCAGCTTTCCAATGGTATCTCATTTTTGAAAAACGGACTCTGTATGGTCAAGATACAACCATTTTACTAAAAATGCTCATTTTGGCTTTAAACCAAGTATTTTATTAAGATGAAATAATTTAGAAGCTATGAGTATCTCGATGCCAATTCCAAACCATTACTAATCATTTTTGAATTTGGTCCCATAAATTATGCCTAATGGGACTCATACACCACATTGGGCATATGAGTTCCACGTGGCCCAAAATTAAAAATAATTCAAATTTTTGGTGAAATTTTATCCTCCTACATCTAATGTCGGCTTGTAGTGTTGTAATTTTTGGAATGTTTGCATAATTAAGTATAAATACAAGATTTTTCCTCTTATTTTCTCCTAACAAGCAATCAAGTGACCTAGCAAGTTGAATGAGCATTCTTATAGTAAGTTTCAATTCAAAAGAGAATTCAAGAGAATTCAAGGGTGGATAATCAATTGATTTAGAGAACTATTCAAGCATCAAGCATTAGGCCAAAGTCTTTATACATCATTTTTGTTTTGGAGATAATAATTGTGATGTAGGGTTTTATAATTGAAGCTAGCATTCCATTAAAGATCTATCTTATTCAAGTAAGAGTGAAGGTCTACATCTATTGGAGCCATCTCATACATGTTTGCAACACTTCATTGCTAGGGTTTGGTGAGTTGAAACATCGTATTTTGTTCATTCATCACTCTTTATCTCTATTTCATTTCATTTCAAGGTTTGATTACCAACACCTATTAGCTAATAAAAGAAAAATTTCCCTCTCTTTAGTGTGTGATTTGTAGGTTCAGATTGAACACAAATTAAAGAGAAAATTTGGAGAATTTTTTTAAAGAGCCCAAAGTTGTCAAAGTTGTCATCTTACATTGGAGATACTTGGAAGACTTCTATAGGTTGCAAATCGAGGTTTCAGATTTAGAATCGAATTAGGAAGTACAAAGAAGACATTAAAGAGTAGATTCAAAGCTTGAACCTTCAAAAAACCCTAACTAGACTGATACACTAGTTCTAGTGTATGAGTACTAGTTTAGGTCAATTTTAAAGTTTTTTTAGATTAAGACACCCATTTGCCAAATTCTTGTTTCTTCACAAAAACCCAGTTTTGGGACTTGTGGATATTTAATATACCCCCATGCTCCCTTCAGGTTATTTTTGATGTCTTGCCTAACTTCTAACCACTCTCAATGATTTTTGAAAGCCTCTTGATAGTATTTTGATGCTCTCGACTAAATGCCACCATGTGTCACCGAAGCACTCATTGAAAGGGAGCTTCCCTTCCCTTCTTTTTTGGGCCTTGACTGCCTGCCATGTAGCCTTCACCCGTGCAAAATTTTGGTAGGTCCCTCAAGTGGTGCCAATAAAAGAGATGCTTCCACATGTCTTTGTAATGATCTAAATATATTTCCTGCAAAATAGATCTTGGTTAGAACATGCATGCAATACAAATAATCATTCAATGGAATGCAAAGGAGAAATCATGAGAAAAGGAATGAGACTAGAACAATCTCACCCATTTCTCTCCTCCATGACTACTTCCATTGTACCTCCTCAAGCTTGTTGTTATAATAAATGGTTGCCCTCAGATTTGTGAGCAAATTCTATAAGTCTAGCCCTAGCAAAGCTTTTGAGGGATTTAATAAAATAAACTATATGCAAGCTAGAAAGTTAATTCTATTATGCAAATTATTAAATATGCCTATGTGTGATATGAAAATGCCAAACTGAGATAATAAAAAATAAATAATAGATTCAGCGATCGATCTCAAAAATGAGATCAAGATTGTCATTTTATAGAAAATGCAATCTTGAATGGACGGTCGAGATGAGAGATTTGAGGAATTCCCTAGAATCAAAGGTCAAGATTCAATAAAGCAACTCTCAATTAGGGTTAGGGAAAAATGCCCACACATGCGAATAAGATTTAATTAAATGAATTAAATAAAGATTGAATGTGACAGTTGAGATGAAATTAGTAAAAATCAGAAGACAAGAGGATGAGATTTTAGAAAATCAGTAATTTTAGCAATTACTTGATTTGTAGAAGATTCTTTCCATTTTGAATTAAATTAATTCAAAATATGGATTTGTGAGATAATGAGTAATTGATTTTTGAAATTAATTACTAAATGAAGAATCAGTTAACTATGTGAAGTCATTTTTAAATAAATTGTTTTATTTAAAAATAAGGAAATGTCACATAAGGCAATTAAATAATTAAGAATAATTATTTAATTTAGAAGAGGCAGTTAATTAATTAAATAAATTAATGAATCTATTTAATTAAGAGAGGATTTAAGAATTAGTGACATATTAAATCAATATATAAATTTAATAATCAGGAGGACATTAATGATACAGATTAATTAAATAAATTGATTGACTTTATTTAATTATTAGAAGACTTTGACAATTAAAATAAATAAATAAGATTTATTTATTTAATAATCATGAAGAATGAAAGATTATGAATTAATTAAATAATTGTGAATTATTTAATTAATAGTTGAATGTGGGTTAGAAACATAATTAAAATGTCATAATTATGCTAGGGCAAAAGGTGATAAAATATTGCTTGCAAGCCTTGGTCATTTCTATGTGTCTACATTTGCCCCTCTTTGTCATAATACAACTTGTCACGTTATGGCAAAGAAAAACAAGTCTAGAATATGCCCCAATGCAAAATAGGTTGAGGAAGAATGATAAGGAGGTAGAGGTATGCCCCCTTGAGAGGATAATTGGGTTCAGAGAACACAAGTGTGCTCTCGAAATTGATGAAAGGACTAGAAGATGAAAGAAAAAAGATAAGGATGATAATGATGCGGACTAGAAGAAATATTAGAAAGAAGAAAGATGGATGTTAGGATAGAAGGAAATGCAAGTTAGTGTAGAAAATGAAATGCATGTTAGAATTCTTCAATATTTGCCAAGGTACTAATAATTGTTGCTCGAATCATCATTGGACGGTAAAATGACAGAAATGGACAACAAACACCAGGGTATGACATAGACCAAGGTGTGCAAGGTCATCCAATTGTAAGACAGACAATTGCATACAAGGAATGTCCTAACTCATACTAGAGGCCAATTTGCCCCAGTCTTTTTGTCAAGACAATCCACAGACAGCAGTCAAAGAAAAATAAAATAGGTCATGAGACGTTGTCGCACCTCTAAATCCTTCAGGGGACATCCTCGACGTAGCTAGTAACATGACCAAAAAATACAAGTCAAAAAAAGATAAGACAAAATAGCCAAAAGTTCACAATCATTTACTAGTATCGCCAATGTTTGTTTGTCGAAGATTAATTGCTTGATAGGTTGACAGTTTGATGATGCCTAAGGTTAGGAAGGACACATCCTGAAAAGGAAAAATGACACTTTAACGATATCCAAATCCAAGAAGGACACATCTTGAGGAGGACCAAAAAGTGACAAGATTGACATTTAGACTAATTCTTTGGCAAGCTGACTCATGTTGACTGTATAACTAGTTGGACTATGTTGTCTGATTTGAACGAATTTTGACGTTGACGCTTTTAATGACTGTTTTGACAGACTCGACCATTTTTGACTTATGATTTTATTTGGACAAACCTAAAGGTACTGACCTAATGTCTCGAGGATTCAAATATGAATCTTGCCTATGTAGCAAATGCGCAAAGACAACGTAGTTCGGCCTACTGACAAAAGATTCACTGAAGTGATCGATTTGGACTAACCAGATAGAGATTGACTTCGACTCCTCTTTTTGGGATTTTGACATTGATTTGGATGTTTTTGTATTTTCTCATGACACTTTCTGACTTTTTAGGTCTTTTTTCAAGACTTTTTCACATTTTAAAGATTTTTTCAAGATTTTTTTAGATTTTTATGATTTTTTGATGTTTTATGAAAATTGTGACAAATGCATGTGAATGATGCCGATGCACATGAATCCAAGGACAACCATGATTTTGCTGCTAGCCAAGCTGTATACTGATGGATGGGTGACAATGTCGATGACAACGTTGTTTGACATGGGAAGGACACATCCCGAAACAACGTGGAGATGACAATGATATGACAAGAGGATAAAATTCTGCAGTAGGTCTAGGGACAAAGCCAAGGAATGTTTTGGATAATGTGCTAGGGTGCCATATTGTTGCATTTGAAATGGCTTGGAGAGGACTAAAATAGGATGACGGAGGAATGTAGGACCATTGACAAGGGAAACCAAGATGGGTGATAGATACCAAAAGGACTGTGGATGGCTTGGACTAGGAGAATTCTCATATGGTCTCCAAGGATGATGTTGCATAGTGAAATGGAGGCTATGAAGGTACGGATATGATGCTTTCTGACTAGTGCATGGGCAAAGGATGGACATGTCAAAAGTTTTCCAAAGCTTGATTTGTGTTTGTGCCTTAGTCTTTGTCAAGATCAAAATAAGTAGGAAAATGGATGGACATGATAGGGCTAAGATGGATGGATGAAAATGTCGTGTGAAGGGAATGGGAGATGAGATGACTTGCCCCCAAGTGCAATGGTCCACATGGATGATTTTTTCTATACATGATGCCTGTTTGCCAGGTTTTCATCATGGTACTTATCCAAAGCGCCTGTTTGCCAGGTTTTCACTTTTGGACGAATGCATTTCTTTTTACTATTTTTGCCATTTTTTGATTTGTTTGATGTCACCATCATGCTTGTTTTCCAGGTTTTCATCAAGGGATGATTTTTCTATTTTTCCATTTTTTTGTATTTTTGCATTTTTTTTTTTTTGCCAAATAGCCTTGATGCTTTAGATGACCACTAACTGTAATTAAGCCTTTGACGATGCCGATGTAGAATCTGGTTCCATGACATGCCAATAGTGACCTTTCTAAAGCAGTCGCCTTGTCAGGATGATAGAGCTTGCATACACGTGATTAATGTCAGTGTGATCTTTGTTGATACTGGTGTTGGCCTTATCTGAATATGCACCTAGCGATAGAGTGCCATGAGAGTCCTTGTGATAAAGAGTTGCTTCCAAAATGCGACGGATTTGTGCCATGGGATGTTTGGACTTTAAGGAGGATGTAAGATTATGATGGATGATGGTGGACATAGATGGGTTGGTTGGATGTTTGGATGTAGTTGTTTTTATTCTCCAAACTTGGGGTAATGGATGATGGAGGCTAGATCTTGGATAGTGTTTGGAACCAACACTTTTATATGTCCTGCTTGATGGCCATTTTGAAGGGAATGGACATGTATTTTATGTGGGAGTCCTCTTGTGCTGTGGCTCCACATTTTGATTGACTTTTGAATTTGGCATATTTTCTTTGCCTGATTCTTCACTTGATCCATTTTGTTTTTGGATCCACTTTAGCTTCATTTGTCCACTTGAATTTTTGTCTGATTTGATGGCGTTTGACATTTGAATTTGGATTTTGTATTTGTAAGACTTTTGTTGGTTCCAAATGGAAGGCTTATTCATGATGGGATGATGGTTTGGGGTGTGGAGGTAAGGGGTATTGGCAACAATCTTATGACAAGGACTACTCATGATACCCATTTTGATGTTTGTATTAGATAAAGTTGCCCCCAATATTGAGGAGGGACCACTAAGTTCGTTTGATTTTCCAACTGATGGATAGCCAAGACCTTGCTGTCTGTAATGTGTTGGAACTTGTACAGGTTCTAGAATTCCTTGCTCGTGTAAACCTAATCCTTTTCCCCGATAATGCATGTTTTGACAAAAAAAAATTGTGATGGGATACTTATTACTTTGGAAGCAAGATGCTAACCCATCCTTATTGTGTAAATTAATGCTTGAAATCTTCTCCTCTGTAAGAAATCCTGCTCTGAAAAAGATAGATGATCCTAATTGATAGGATGTTGTAGCTTTACTCACCTATTGGATAGATTTGTGATTAATATATTCAGTTTGATTTGGTGACATGTCAGACTCCTGTGCTTCTACGGATGCTTCAAAGTCTATGTCAAAACTATCTTCATGGTCATTGTCATAGAGCCCAGTGAATTCAGCTATAGCTTGATCATTTGCAAATATGTCCATGCTAGAAAACTCTTGTTCTAGTGGTAGATCATCTATGTGTCCCATGGAGGAAAGTGTCTCACTGTTGGGAGTGTCAATATTTGAAGTTTGGATAGGGTTATCTTCAAGCGTTTGATCGTGACTGGCATAAAGGTCCAAGAGTGGATCATTTTGGATTTCTTGATCAAAGATAGTGTCTTGATCAAAGATGGGTTCCTTTTGAGTGTCATGATTGGAAATTAGATCTTGAACAAGGATAGGGTCATCTTGAATGACATGGTTATGAATGGACTCTTGACCCAAGATAGGTGTATTTGGTATTCCATGCTTGTCTAGGAGGACTTCTTGAATGGACTACTTTGATCTTGACATGACGGTGATGTTATAATGTTGTGCTTTGGACTTGCCTCTTGACATGTATCCTCAAGTGTATGTAGGGAGATGGGACTTTGGAGACCATGAATAGATATGTTTTCATGAAAAAATGGATTGTCTTGAAATGGATTGGTGCATGTTGGACTAGGATAGGACATGGATTTTTGTACTTGGTTGAGGGATGATGGACTAGGATAGGACATGACTACCTGACAAGGATATGATGTGAATGGAGGACTAGCATTTGATGTGGGTGGAGGACTAGTATATGACATGAATGGAGGACTAGGATATGACATGAATGGAAAACTAGGATATGACGTGGATGGATGATTATAATATGACTTGAAGGCTTGGACTGGATTGATGGGTGGACGATTTCCTTTGTCAAAGTTAGGGTGGGTATGACTATTGGAAGTTTGTTGTGACTTAGTGTCATGGATAGTGTTAGGGGACCCTTGATAGTAGATGGCTAGAGGACTAGGACTCATTGATTGTTGGTAAGAGAGATAGATGGATGGAGGACTAGAGATTGAGGTGTATTTGGACTTGCATTGGAGGTATAGCATTTTGAAGTCCCTAGCATGTTGTTTTTAACCCTTACTATTGAATTGGCTTTCAATTTGACTAGCAAGCATGTCATAGTGACTTGAAGACATGATGGTGGATGGAATGAGACTCAGACTATGCAAAGTGACAATGCAAAGTGATAAAAGGGGATGCCTTATGTCGAATGATTTTTAGGAAAGGTTTTTCCAACCCCCCAAAGTCTAGCCAATGTCTTGATTTGGATTGTCAAAGGACGGATTTGAAGGACAAGATGATAAAATGACAAGCTGAGATTTCCACACTAGACTTATGAGTTGGAAATAGCTCACCAAAGGACAATGACTTAGGATTGATTTGTTTTGACTTGGTCCAATGACAATGTATTTTTGAGACAATGGTTTGACAAAGGAAGGAAATATTTCCTATCCCAAAGGTGTGCAAAATTTTTAAGGACTTTAAACTTTGCCTATGAAGATGAGGATGACGGATTGCAAGCTAGATGACGACTAAAATGCAAAGATGGATGACTTGGACAAGTTACCTTTCTGGTTTTGGATAGAGGCTGCTGGAAAAAGATGCCAAGAAATTTTGGGAGAGAAAAATTCTGGCCTCGGGTTTTTCTGATAGGAAATCTGTGTTTCCCACTGACAGGAAAATGCATCGTTTAAGGTCACATATGCAATGCAGTATCAAAGGAGTACAAAATCAAAATGCACCTATCACTACACCAACACCAACTGCTAACACTATCCAAAACAACCATGCACAATCTAATCAAAGGCAGTTGCGTCAACCCCGACAGTTCCAAAAGCGTACATACACCCCTTTGGGAGAACCTATCGAAACTATCTTGAAGAAACTTCTTGAAAATGGCGTCATAAAATTGGAAGAGCCAAAATCATATGACCCTGGTCAATTCAAGCCATCATGGTGGGATGATATTTCTTTTTGTGATTACCACCATGCCAAAGGGCATAAAACTTCCTCTTGTCACCAATTACGAAATTTGGTGCAAGACCTCATAGAGAACCACACCATTGAGTGGGTGGTCAATCTTTTACATCCAATGCAGATCATACCATACATAGAAACCCACTACAAGATCATGGTAAAGCTTCCTCATCTGGCACAAAGCATACAAACAATCAAGCCAACCACATTCTTCTGGCCTATAATACTACTCATCCTGCATATAGTTATCCCGATGGCACTATTATTAATAGTCTTCATGCTGCTAATGAAGATGAATATGTTAATACCATCAACATTAAAAGAGCCCCAGAATGCAATGTGACTACGCATAAAGGCAAGGTCACCATCCTAGGTCCTTCGGCACGTCAACCGAAAATCACCATACCTGGTTCGTCCACTAGATAGTCCAATCCAAAACTAGAGTTCAACATCGTTGAGCAGTTAAATAAAACAACTACCCAAATATCCATTCTTGAACTACTCCGTATTTCACCCATGCATAAGGCCATCCTTGATAAAGTACTACAAGAGTCATTTGTCCCAACCAATATCGATGTAAACCACTTTGAGACTATGGTCGGGTACCTGAATTCGCCTCACCATATCACCTTTTTAGACAGCGACTATTCCTCACCCAAACCATCGCATAACGATGCCCTCCACATTGAATTCTTTGTCCATAAGCATAAGGTTAGACGAGTCCTAGTAGATGGCGGAGCAGGAGTGAACATCTACTCTCTAAAATTGGTCAAAGCCATTGGTTTCTCTGAGGCATGTGTAGATGCTAGCAAAAGAATTGTCATCAAGGCATACGATGATGAAGAACGCACTTCTAAGGGCATTATTACAATTCCACTCCGGGTAGGACCAGTCATCATAGATACCACATGCCAGGTTCTGGATCATGACATACACTATAAAATATTACTTGGTCACCCTTGGATTCATTCTCTAAAGCCTATTCCATCCACATACCACCAATGCCTCAAATTCCCTTTTGATGGAACTAACATCACTATCCCTAGAGATCTCGATCCATTCCAATACTGCACCAACCTGCAAGCCACTGCTGAGCACCAGGTACCCATCAATCGGGAGGCCTCATCTTCCACAGCATCCAAATACGTTGACCCATTAACACTCACAAAATCATCCATTCCATCACCTTCTACCACACCATCTTCATCGGCTTCCATCCCAGGTAAAGACTTTCAGATCCAGGACCTTGGTTGTGGAGAGTTCAAATTGAACACGGCTTACTATATAACCACAATACCGAAGCCACCAAAAGTCTAAGTTAGACCTTGTTTTGCAATTGAGCTCAAAGTAACTTTCAACGTTCCACCAAAAAGTGTTTTTACATGGTGGGGTGATATGGGTAATGAAGTCATTATTGACATGGATAACTGGATCTACAAAGACCCAACAAAGTTATCTCCACTACCATTGCATCTCTATGGAAAAGGATATGATATATGCAAAGCCCAAGCTTTCGATGGCACAAGTGGCCTTGGAAAGAACAGTAATGGAAGAAGGGAACCAATTATCATAATGGCAAGACCAAGATACATAAGGCTAGGGTTCGACCAACTCAAAACTGACGATCAATTTATCTATGAATTTTCAAGTAAGGACGTAACGGCAATGAAAACTGTCAGGACAAGCAAAGAATCCCTAACTGAAATGGACTCAAATGAATGGGAATGGGGATCTGACAAAACCATCAGTGACTATGACATTGATGAACTATTCTTGGAACCTGGCCAACCTTCCTTGGAAGAATGATTCCGCCAACAATATAACATTGACCCTATTGACCGACATTCTAAAGACAAGAAAAGGGTAAGCATTCCTTGGAATCCAAAAGAACACAAAGTGTCATCAGAAATACTTGAATCATCCCACCCCATTCCTGAGCCCATGTGACCTTAAACGACGCATTTTCCTATAAGTGGGAAACATAGATTTCTTATTAGAAAAACCCGAGGCCAGACTTTTGCTCTCCCAAAATTTCCTGGCATCTTTTTCCAGTAGCCTCTGTCCAAAACAAGAAAGGTAACTTGTCCAAGTCATCCATCTTTTCATTTTAGTTGTCATCTAGCTTGCAATCCGTCATCCTCATCTTCATAGGCGAAGTCTAAAGTCCTTAAAAATTTTGCACACCTTTGGCATAGGAAATATTTCCTTCCTTTGTCAAACCATTATCTCAAAAATACATTGTCATTGGACAAAGTCAAAACAAATCAATCCTAAGTCATTGTCCTTTGGTGAGCTATTTCCAACTCATAAGTCTAGTGTGGAAATCTCACCTTGTCATTTTATCATCTTGTCCTTCAAATCAGTCCTTTGATAATCCAAATCAAGACATTGGCCAGACTTTCGGGGGCTGGAAAAACCTTTCCTAAAAATCATTCGACATAAGGTATCCCCTTTTATCACTTTGCATTGTCACTTTGCATAGTCTTAGTCTCATTCCATCCACCATCATGTCTTCAAGTCACTATGACATGCTTGCTAGTCAAATTGAAAGCCAATTCAACAATAAGGGTCAAGCACAACTTGCTAGGGACTTCAAAATGCTATACCTCCAATGCAAGTCCAAATACACCTCAACCTCTAGTCCTCCATCCATCTATCTCTCTTACCAACAATCAATGAGTCCTAGTCCTCTAGCCATCTACTATCAAGGGTCCCCTAACACCATCCATGACACTAAGTCACAACAAACTTCCAATAGTCATACCCACCCTAACTTTGACAAAGGATATCATCCACCCATCAATCCAGTCCAAGCCTTCAAGTCATATTATAATCATCCATCCACGTCACATCCTAGTTTTCCATTCATGTCATATCCTAGTCCTCCATTCATGTAATATACTAGTCCTCCACCCACGTCATATCCTAGTCCTCCATCCACATCATATTCTTGTCAGGCAGTCATGTCCTATCCTAGTCCATCATCCCTCAACCAAGTACAAAACTCCATGTCCTATCCTAGTCCGACATGCACCAATCCATTTCAAGACAATCCATTTTTTCATGAAAACATATCTATTCATGGTCTCCAAAGTCTCATCTCCTTACATACACTTGAGGATACATGTCAAGAGGCAAGTCCAAAGCACAATATTATAACATCACCGTCATGTCAAGAAGTCCTCCTAGACAAGCATGGAATACCAAATACACCTATCTTGGGTCAAGAGTCCATTCCTAACCATGTCATTCAAGATGACCCTATCCTTGTTCAAGATCTAATTTCCAATCATGACATTCAAAAGGAACCCATCTTTGATCAAGACACTATCTTTGATCAAGAAATCCAAAATGATCCACTCTTGGACCTTTATGCCAGTCATGATCAAACGCTTGAAGATAACCCTATCCAAACTTCAAATATTGACACTCCCAACAGTGAGACACTTGCCTCCATGGGACACATAGATGATCTACCACTAGAACAAGAGTTTTCTAGCATGGACATATTTGCAAATGATCAAGCTATAGCTGAATTCACTGGGCTCTATGACAATGACCATGAAGATCATTTTGACATAGACTTTGAAGCATCAGTAGAAGTGCAGGAGTCTGACATGTCACCAAATCAAACTGAATATATTAATCACAAATCTGTCCAACAGGTGAGTAAAGCTACAACATCCTATCAATTAGGATCATCTATCTTTTTCAGAGCAGGATTTCTTACAGAGGAGAAGATTTCAAGCATTAATTTACACAATAAGGATGGGTTAGCATCTTGCTTCCAAAGTAATAAGTATCCCATCACAATTTTTCTTTTTTCAAAACATGCATTATCAAGGAAAAGGATTAGGCCTACACGAGCAAGGAATTCTAGAACCTGTACAAGTTCCAACACATTACAGATAGCAAGGTCTTGGCTATCCATCAGCTGGAAAATCATACGATGTTAGTGGTCCCTCCTCAATATTGGGGGCAAATTTATCTAATACAAACATCAAAATGGGTATTATGAGTAGTCCTTGTCATAAGATTGTTGCCAATACCCCTTCCCTCCACACCCCAAACCATCATCCCATCATGAATAAGCCTTCCATTTGGAACCAATAAAAGTCTTACAAATACAAAATCCAAATTCAAACGTCAAAGGCCATCAAATTAGACAAAAATTCAAGTGGAAAAATGAAGCTAAAGTGGATCCAAAAACAAAATGGATCAAGTGAAGAATCAGGCAAAGAAAATATGCCAAATTCAAAACTCAATTAAAATGTGGAGCCATACCACAAGAGGACTCCCACATACAATACATGTCCACTCCCTTCAAACTGGCCATCAAGCAAGACATATAAAAGTGTTGGTTCCAAACGCTATCCAAGATCCAGCCTCCATCATCCATTACCCCAAGTTTGGAGAATAAAAACAGCTACATCCAAACATCCAACCAACCCGTCCATGTCCACCATCATCCGTCATAATCTTACATCCTCCTTAAATTCCAAACATCCCATGGCACAAATCCATCGCATTTTGGAAGCAACTCTTTATCACAAGGACTCTCATGGCACTCTATCACAAGGTGCGTATTTAGATAAGGCCAACTCCAGTATCAAAAAAGATCACACTGACATTAATCAAGTGTATGCAAGTGCTATCATCTTGACAAGGCAACTGCTTCAGAAAGGTCACTATTGGCATGTCATGGCACCAGTCTCTACATCGGCATCGTCAAAGGCTTCATTATAGTTAGTGGTCATCTAAAGCATCAAGGCTATTTGGCAAAAAAAAAAAAAATGCAAAAATATAGAAAATTGAAAAAATAGAAAAATCGTCCCTTGATGAAAACCTGGCAAACAGGCGTCATGGTGACATCAAAAAAATCAAAAAATGGCAAAAATAGTAAAAAGAAATGCATTCGTCCAACAGTGAAAACCTGGCAAACAAGCGCTTTGGATAAGTACCATGATGAAAACTTGGCAAACAAGCATCATGTGTAGAATAAATCATCCATGTGGACCATTGCACTTGGGGGCAAGTCATCTCATCTCCCATTCCCTTCACACAACATTTTCATCCATCCATCTTAGCCCTATCATGTCCATCCATTTTCCTACTTATTTTGATCTTGACAAAGACTAAGGCACAAACACAAATCAAGCTTTGGAAAACTTTTGACATGTCGATCCTTTGCTCATGCACTAGTCAGAAAGCATCATATCCGTACCTTCATAGCCTCTATTTCACTATGCAACATGGTCCTTGGAGACCATATGAGAATTCTCCTAGTCCAAGCCATCCATGTCTCCTATCTTTTACCAAAGCCATCCACAGTCCTTTTGGTATCTATCACCCATCTTGGTTTCCTTTGTCAATGGTCCTACATTCCTCCGTCATCCTATTTTAGTCCTCTCTAAGCCATTTCAAATGCAACAATATGGCACCCTAGCACATTATCCAAAACATTCCTTGGCTTTGTCCGTAGACCTACTACAGACTTTTATCCTCTTGTCATATCATTGTCATCTCCACGTTGTTTCAGGATGTGTCCTTCCCATGTCAAACAACGTTGTCATCGACATCGTCACCCATCCGTCAGTATTCAGCTTGGCTAGCAGCAAAATCATGGTTGTCCTTGGATTCATGTGCATCGGCATCATTCACATGCATTTGTCACAATTTTCATAAAACATCAAAAAATATGAAAAATCTGAAAAAGTCTTGAAAAAATCTTAAAAATGTGAAAAAGTTCTGAAAAAAGACCTAAAAAGTCAAAAAGTGTCATGAGAAAATACAAAAACGTCTAAATCAATGTCAAAATCCCAAAAAGAGGAGTCGAATTCAATCTCTATCTGGTCAGTCCAAATCAATCACGTTAGTCAATCTTTTTTTAATAGTCTGAACTACGTTGTCTCTGTGCATTTGCTACGTAGGCAAGATTCATCTTTGAATCCTCGAGACATTAGGTCAGTCCCTTTAGGTTTGTCCAAATAAAATCATAAGTCAAAAATGGTCGAGTCTATCAAAACAATCATTCAAAGTGTCAACGTCAAAATTTGTTCAAATCAGACAACATAGTCCAACCAATTATACAGTCAGCATGAGTCAGCTTGCCAAAGCATTAGTCTAAATGTCAATCTTGTCACTTTTTGGTCCTCCTAAAGATGTGTCCTTCTTGGATTTGGATCTCGTCAAAGTGTCATTTTTCCTTTTCAGGATGTGTCCTTCCTAACCTTAGGCATCGTCAAACTATCAACCTATCAAGCAATTAATCTTCGGCAAACAAACATTTGCAATACTAGTAAATGACTGTGAATTTTTGGCTATTTTGTCTTATCTTTTTTTGACTTGTCTTTTTTGGTCATGTTACTAGATACCCCGAGGATGTCCCCTGAAGGATTTAGAGGTGCGACGACATCTCATGACCTATTTTATTTTTCTTTGACTACTGTCTATGGATTGTCTTGACAAAAAGACTGGGGCAAATTGGCCTCTAGTATGAGTTAGGACATTCCTTGTCTGCAATTGTCTGTCTTACAATTGGATGACCTTGCACACCTTGGTCTATGTCATACCCTAGTGTTTGTTGTCCATTTGTGTCATTTTACCGCCCAATGATGATTCGAGCAACAATTATTAGTACCTTGGCAAATATTGAAGGATTCTAACATGCATTTAATTTTCCGCACTAAATTGCATTTCTTCTAGTCCGCATCATTATCATCCTTATCTTTTGTCTTTCATCTTCTAGTCCTTTCATCAATTTCGAGAGCACACTTGTGTCCTCTGAACACAACTATCCTCTCGAGGGGGCATATCGCTACCTCCTCATCATTCTTCCTCAACCTATTTTGCACTGGGGCATATTCTAGACTTGTTTTTCTTTGCCATAACGCGACAAGCTGTATTATGACAAAGAGGGGCAAATGTAGACACATAGAAATGACCAAGGCCTGCAAGCAATATTTTATCACCTTTTTCCCTAGCATAATTATGACAGTTTAATTATGTTTCTAACCCACATTCAACTATTAATTAAATAATTCACAATTATTTAATTAATTCATAATCTTTCATTCTTCATGATTATTAAATAAATAAATCTTATTTATTTAATTAATCCGTATCATTAATGTCCTCCTGATTATTAAATTAATATATTGATTTAATATGTCACTAATTCTTAAATCCTCTCTTAATTAAGTAGATTCATTAATTTATTTAATTAATTAGCTGCCTCTTCTAAATTAAATAATTATTCTTAATTATTTAATTGCCTTATGTGACATTTCCTTATTTTTAAATAAAATAATTTATTTAAAAATGACTTCACATAGTTAACTGATTCTTCATTTAGTAATTAATTTCAAAAATCAATTACTCATTATCTCACAAATCCATATTTTGAATTAATTTAATTCAAAATGGAAAGAATCTTCTACAAATCAAGTAATTGCTAAATTTACTAATTTTCTAAAATCTCTTCCTCTTGTCTTTTGATTTTTACTAATTTCATCTCAACTGTCACATTTAGTCTTGATTTAATTCATTTCATTAAATCTTATTCACACATGTGGGCATTTTTCCCTAACCCTAATTGAGAGTTGCTTTATTGAATCTTGACCTTTGATTCTAGGGCATTCCTCAAATCTCTCATCTCGACAGTCCATTGAAGATTGCATTTTCTATAAAATGACAATCTTGATCTCATTTTTGGGATCGATCGCTTAATCTATTATTTATTTTTTATTATCTTAGTTTTGCATTTTCATATCACACATAGGCATATTTAATAATTTGCATAATAGAATTAAATTTCTAGCTTGCATAAAGTTTATTTTATTAAGTCCTTCAAAAGCTTTGCTAGGGCTAGACTTATAGAATTTGCTCACAAATTTGAGGGCATCCATTTATTATAACAACAAGCTTGAGGAGGTACAATGGAAGTAGTCATGGAGGAGAGAAATGGGTGAGATTGTTCTAGTCTCATTCCTTTTCTCATGATTTCTCCTTTGCATTCCATTGAATGATTATTTGTATTGCATGCATGTTCTAACCAAGATCTATTTTGTAGGAAATATATTTAGATCATTACAGTCTTCTCATCACAATCTCTCATCAAAGGACGAGGAGAATGACCTACAGGTTACAAAATGTTGGCACATGTTCCTTCGACGCAAATACATACAAAGAGAGAACTGGTGCAATCACCAAGATACCATACTATCGTGTGCTCTAACTTATTTCTCTAAAAGGAGATACTTGTTTACAAAGTGTTGGTCGTGACCACTTCCATAATTTGTAGGGAATGCATGTAGCTAGAAAACGACTGGATTCATGCTCGGGAATCTTTCTATTACAATGATCACGATGAATCGTTGGTGTAAGTATTATGATTCATGATGAGATATCTTTTTATGATCTTACAAGCGGTGGATGCCCTTGGCTATATATACTACTTCTAAGGAAGTAAGAGAGTTAGGACTTTTCACTAGTTAGTTAGTGAGTGATTTCAAAAAGTAGCTATTGAATAGTTGAATATTGCTAGTTCAAAATATCCACAGAAGGATTAGGAAGACAACAGGCCTTTGTTTTGTTAGATAACTATAAAGGTTGTGCCATTGTAATTTTCCATTTTCATCTCTTAACTATTGATAACGGTATGTTGTTTCTAAAAATTTTGTTTGCAACTTCAATGATTTGAATAGAATGCTGATTTAGAACCATGTCTTCGACTCTTTCTTTTCAGTAGAGATCTATGCAAATTATTTTATGTCATGAAATAAATTATTCAGGTATTCCCCTTTAATGATTGTTATTTCGAGCATAGCAGATTGTTGAGCGGGCCCTTAGATCACATCTACAAGATAGATCTATCATGCCTTACATCTAAACCTTGGTACATTTTCCTAGTTAGATCCTTCTATTTCATATCTGCTTCATTTTCCCATTCAAAATCCCATTTATAGAAGATTTGGCTTCTTTAAAATCTAGAGGTCACTCAGTTTAGCGCAATACATCCCCCCTTTAACTGAGTTTCCCATAAAAGCCTGTTACCTTGCCAATTTTTGGCATCAATAGTTTCTTTTCTCTTGGCATGCCTAGTGGGACCGTGAAATGTGCTTAAGCCTTAAGAAAGTACATGAGCCATTGACCTATCACAAAATCCCAAACAACAAACAACCCTGGTTTGTTAGTACCACTGTTAGGGTTGGTACCAACTAGAACCTGTCACATAAATGTCCCAAACCCTCCACCAACCATGCTACCTATCACCAACAGAAATTATGTGACAGGGGATGTTGAAAGTCCTCTTAGAACACCTATAGCGCCAGTTTTTTGGGACCCCATCCCAATATCTACTCTCAAATCTATCCCTAAATTCATTAGAGATGGCTCAAGAACACCATCTAAACATCTACAAGATGTGGTAGGCATATGTTTGGTGCACGAAGTTACAAATCAAAATGTAGCACTGAGGTTACTCACAACTTCTTTTAGAGGAAAAGCATCAGATTAGTATCGCACTTTGCTGACTAACTCTATTGACACTTGGGATCAACTTGGAGATCCTTTTTATGAAAGATTCTTAAATGATGGAGATAGGTCTTCCCAGTATCACCAGCTAGAGATCATAAAATGAGATCCATATGAGGCCCTAACCAACTTCAATGCTCAGTTCCACATAACTTGCAAAAGAATTCAAGCTGCAATTCGCCCGCCTCCCGATTTCGCATTCATGTTTTACCTAAAGTCCATCAACGCTGATATCTCAATGATGATCCTTTCACTCGACAGAACCACTCTACCGGATGCATATAGCATCACAATCAAAGTAGAGAACAATTTGATTGATGCCATAAATTTTTTGCCTCAACCCATCATGCCTATATTCCTTGAGATGCCAGCTCATTCCCAAGCAACACTGACAATCGCACTAGTTGCTCCTCCATAATCTATGTACACATATGCAAGTGAACCACAAAACGTCACAATTGGTTCATCAAAAGATGAGACACGTGACATAATGGAAATGTTGCAGGCTATGGACAATGAGATAACTATCATCAAACACAACTATGGTGCTCCTC
The DNA here is from genome assembly GCA_007115665.2 of Sequoiadendron giganteum. Lineage (NCBI taxonomy): Eukaryota > Viridiplantae > Streptophyta > Pinopsida > Cupressales > Cupressaceae > Sequoiadendron > Sequoiadendron giganteum. The sequence goes on from CM021104.1 coordinate 601,268,552, forward strand.
CAAAGCTGACCTATCAGAATTATTAGAGCGAAAGGCCCTCTTACAGACAAAACCAATTCCAAGGAGGTTCCAACAAAAACTTTCAGGCACCAACGACAAGTCAAATAGTATCGGTACCCATTCCATTGCAAAACACCAACCTAAGTTCTAACAAAGAGATGACTGTAAGGCAAAACAATTTGATCAATGAGGGTAACCCTCGGTGTTTTCCTTGTATCAATTCACATATGCCTCAAAACTTCTAATGTGATAATCTACAACAGAAGATGGTGGAGCAACACAGTCAAGGGACAATATCAGATGACGGGGATCATGCATATACTTCTCCGCAAATGGAAAACATAGTACTCACCACTCAAATGCAAGGGATATCTCTAGAACAAGAGACTAACATAGCTCTAAACCACATCCTCTTCTCAGGGATGGAAGGGGAGGAAGTAGTGTTCATGTTCGAAGCATCCACTTCTAAAACCCTACAAGTGTAGTCCGATTACAACATGTGCTCTAATGGGAGATTCACGGAAAAAAAATCCATCCCACAATTGGTCAGTCTATAGCCTAGAAATACTCCCAACCACCAGACTAATGCCCCTATAGTGGTACCACAAATCTCTCTGCAAAAGAAGACCATAACAACTATAAATAAGAAGCAAAAAAATCAGAGTCTGCCACCATTGGATGTGGTAGAGTAGTTAAAATATCATTTTCTAATGTTTCCTTGTGGGAAATTCTAGCTATGCTGGAACAAAATACACTACTAAAAAGGGCTCTTCAAGAAGACCCAATCGCAAGACCAAAGGAGCAATCACTTCAGAAGGAAAATACTGAACTATCACAACCGGCCAAAGTTCTTGTGAATACTGTGGAAGAATCCCCCAATAAAGATCTCAAAGAACAAGAATTGGCATTCAAAGTCGGTGAAGAAAAACCAAAGCTGAGGCCATTTCTCTTAACCCTTATTGTGGGTAAGAAATTATTGCATAATTCCATGATTGACTCCAGTGCCAACACCACAGTCATGCCCAGGCTAATAGCTGAAGCCCTAGGATTAATCTATGAACCTTTGAATAAGGGATTCATGCAACTAGATGGGAATATGGTTAGTACTGTGGGGATAATTAAGGACCTTCCATTAACCTTGTTTATTTGCCTAAATATCAAAGTCAAGCAAGATAATATGATCATTGATATCCCTCCAATATTCAGTCTATGCCTACCTAGAGAATTCAATTCTAAGCTAGATGGATACCTTTCTTTATATTGGTCACACCTAATTATAAGGACCAAGCATGGATCCCAAATGAAACTAGAGTTCAAACCTTTGCATCTTGAACATGTTGCGGATGAAGCTAGAATAGTCTTAGAATTGGGTCACACTTCCATAACTAAGGACGAGATGTACTGCACAAAGCTTCTAGAAGATGAAGAAATCACCGGAGATTGACTCGATCGGGAGGAGGTTATCCTAAGCGAGTTCATTCACAAAGATCCTTTGGAAATTATCATGCCACTTGACTAGGAACTTATGTCTTTTATGATGAGGATCAAGCAATCCTGAAGGTGGCACAAAAACAAAAGGCTTTTGGGTGACCGAACTATGGTTGCTACATTTTGATAGTGAAAAGTGAGAGATCGGTATAGAAGCTAAAGTATACTTGAATTCCCATAGTAGCGAGGATACAATCATGTCCCTCCAACAAAATTTTTCCTGTTCTAACGAGCAGGATAAATGTGAATGCCTTGTATTAATTTTGAGCTTGATAGAGCAAATAGACATCAAGCAAACAGATCAGCTCAAGATTTCTGAACTAATCAACAATCAAGTTCAGAATATCAATATTGAAATGGATGGTCATACGAGATCCTTCAAAGAAATGGTCTAGGACCTGATTAAGAGCTTTGGAACTTTCAATATTCAAGTTGTTCCTCAGGAACAAAATTATGATACAAAAATCTTGGCCAAAATCGAATCCCAATCCAAATTGGTACCTAACCCAATGTACAACCAATGCTCCAAGTGAATGATACTCCAACTTGTAAAACTAGATGATGGAAAAAACTTACTAGTATTAAAATGTGGTGAATAGATCGCCTTGATCATTTCGCAACTAGGTGAAGTGACCAACCAATTCCAAGCAGGGGTAATTGAAAATAAAGGCAGACAAGACACACAACAAGAAATCCATGAACTTCCAAAGAATTTCATCACTTCCAAAAGTTCCCCTTTTTGCAATACAAGAAATAATAAGAGGAAGTTCATAAAAAATGAAGGTCATTATATAGATAGTCAAATCAGAAAGGAAAATAATCTTAAAGTCCGAAGGCGTGTCCTACATCAAGGTAAAGTAGGGCACATACATTTTTCAAAAGAACATGAGCAATTGTTGGCTTGGTCATATGATAAATTTAGAGAATATGATCTTGGCATTGTCCAGACTACATTTAAACTAGAAAGACAGATTGAATCAGTGTGCCAAACCGAAATGCTAGTGAATCTCAGGATTAATGCTTAAATGAACCTACAAAGGTTGGAAAAGATAGTCCCAAAGCGAGTTGCCTACTCAATCAATCCTAGCATTTGGATTTTTGGCCTCATTCCAGTCTAAAATGAGAACAAAGATATCCATGTATGTATCAATTTCAAGGATCTAAACCAAATGCTAGAAAGAAATCACCACCCACCACCCTCTATGGAATCAATTAGCATTATAGGAGCAAGTGTATTTTCTCTACAAGATAGTTGTTTAGACCAGGGGTTGGGTGGTAAGGGTATGGTGATAAAATTTAGTCAACATGAATCAAGAACTGACTGACATGAGACATTTGATGGTAAGAAGTGTTTGCTCATAATGATTCAAGTGACACAAGGCATTTGAATAAAAGAGTGTAGAAAGAGAAGCGTTAAGGGTTCCCATTAGGGGAATTCACTTTAAATTCTGTATAGTCTAATTAGAGGGTTCTACAATGTAGATATGTAATTATTGTGCTTATTTTTCTCTTTGTTCTTTTTTTTCAACCGGTCTTCCTAATCCATGATACAATAGGGACTCACATTATGGTACAAAAAATAACACAAGTACCCAAAGAAATGAAAATTATGCAGCAAGGAAAAGATGTTAAATATAAACCGTGTCTTCATTATATTCATATACTTCAAAAATAAAATAGAAAAATGGCTCAAAGGCGACTATTTCAGAGGAGTATATACTTATATATGCTATAAAGCCTTCTCCACACTATATAAAAAAAGACTAACAGAGTCTCTACATTAAGTAGGAAAGAGAGAATTTTTTAGTCTTGAGCAGAAGTAGCAGCAACATAATCATCCGAGACCACCTCATCCTTAGCTACACTAGCAACACCATCAAAAGAAGCAGTGGTAGGTGGGAACACTAGGTTCCTAAAGTCAGTGTACCTGTCAATATTATAAAATGGCACCACATTGTACATCCAAAATAGAAAGTGGAATACAGAGGTAATCTTTTGACTATGGAATTCTCATGACAAAAGGTAGAAGCCACTCAAGAATGGAAACCATGGGATAATCACATCCTCTTCAATGAACCTATGAAGGTCACTTGCATTCAGAATCCATCTATCAAATGTTGCAATTTCCACCACCTCCCGGTGGACGTTCAAGTACTTCTTTGGGAATATTTTTTTCACTAAGTAGATGATAAGTGGCTTAGGGACTTGAATATCAAGTAGTGATGCCAAAAAATGATAAAAGATGTCAATATTTACTCTATACTTATCTTCCTATTCAAGAAAACCTCGGCCCAGGACCCATTTCATAGTTATCATGGCCAAAGAATGTTTATTCTTCGTCATCCTCCTCAGACACCTACTCAAGATTTCACCAAGAAAGGCCATTTGCAGTTTATGAGGGGTCAGCTTGATCAAGGTATCCATGGCATTAGCTACTATATGATTATCAGGAAACAACCCTATACAAAGAGCCTAAACCCAAAATCTACACAAATACTAAGCAAACCGCAATTACCAAAGGCTAAACCAATCACCTAATGTTGATGTTGCTAAGTTGCTAAGTATGATTTTGCTACTGACTAGATGCCTATTTATAGAAATGGTAGGGATAAGCATGGTAGTTCACATACCATAAGCATGCGATTAACTGAATACTGCCTTGAACACTGCACCAAATCTTGTTTGAAACTCTCAAAAAGTTGCATCTGCAAGTATGATTTGCTGCGTACAAAATCAAGGCAAGCTAATTAACTAGCACAAGCTACTGGCAAGTATGAGGTGTTGTCCTGCTAGGTGTTCCTCACTACCAAAGAAAAGATGCAAATCTTTTTGAGGCTTATCACATACTTTCGCATAATCATTCCATTTGGGGTATTAATTATGATGGGATATGACACTTGGGCTGCCTTCAAAACACTGACTTAATTTCCAAGAAAAATCACGCTATGGGTTGTAAGTACCTAGGGTTATTATGAATACTTGTCATTTCAAAATGATAAGTAGTTTGATTCACACAAACCGAAAGGCTAGCAGTACATGCTGAATTTAATGTAGAAAAAGAAATTGACATCTACTAGTTAAAGAGGGACATAAAAGATAATTATTGTATGTGTGTGTTTTAAAGCAAAGAAAGATATTGTTTGATACAAGAATTGTGCAAGGAATTATGAAACTGCAGAGTTGCAAAGAATCGAGTAGGAAGTTTTCAGAACTTCAAAGGAAAAATGGCATCTATTGTCCCTCAAATAGCCCAAAATTTCTAGATGAATGAGCTTGGTGAAGCATCTCAAAGCTTGGACAAAATGATAATCACTACAACTATGGTCAATATTTTTGAGGAACAGAGATCCTATGCTACACTTAGAATCCTAGAAAAATGAGAATGGTCTCACATGCGACTAGCAAAGAAGGGTCCACTTAGAGATGATAACTTTGTAAAGGAGGAGAGGGATAACATCTATGACCCTGAGCTCAAGACTAACTGTAAGGGCATTAGGGAAGCTTCTTTCACCAGGATGAAGAAATCCAACAAAAATCAACTCCCATTCAAGTAATGGAACTGTGAACTTCCCCAATATATGGTCCCTTATGTGCACCACTACCCAAAGATAATTTATTAAAGTGTTTGGTGCTTCAATTCAGTGACCGATGCCATTGAAGGAAGGAGGTTAAGATTCATGCTAACCATAGAGGCTTTTAGGAACATGTTGTGTGTTCTCGATATAGGGACTAGAGAATGGACGATTGAGCAATTCAGCGAGTGAAAGGGTTTTAAATTCTGGAGGACTAGGAAAAGTGCCCTTGAATTCTATAGTATCGATGCCCGAAGGTCCCAAGATATCAAGTTTCCATTGAAATTTCTGAATCATCATGTCGACTATAAATAGGCAGACATGAAGGATTCCTTCTCCATGATGGCATTTGTGTTCGGCTTGGACAATGATGAGATCGTATCTGAATCTTAGTTAGGCTTGGGTTTCCAACTCAAGACATAGAAGGAACCTTTCTGGTATGATTTCACATAAATTATTATCAAAGATATGAAGAAATAAATTGGCAAGTTTGAGATTGTGTGTAATTTTAGGTATCCTTCTCTTCTTTCCTATATGTTTCTACATCAAAATCCTGATTTCTTCAGGGAAAAAATGGATTTTTAAATGGCTAATGAGAATAGGAATTAGAAGTTGGTTTTAGTATGGACTCCCATCTTCTATTACACCTACAATTATTATGCATTTTTGGAGAAATTCTTGAACCTAATTTTGTGCGATCTTGGCGAGGATGGTGACTACTATTAATTGTCAGGCGATCAAATTGGCTAGATGCAATCCCTGTTCCGAAAATGTGATTGGTTCCTCGGTGAAGAATTCACATGCGTTCAAGTTTTTGGTTTTTGCAAAGAGCCAATCTGACTCCTCGAATCTATCACTGATCAGGTATTATCCCTCGAGGTGTTTTGACAAATCGCTATTATGGATTGGAACTTTCTCTCTGACCCAAATAAGAAGAAGCAAGGGCTTTTTGAATGCCCTATGAGCTACAAAATTGTGATCATTGTGAAGAAAAGTTCAACAGAGATACTTGAGGGGGTAAGTGCACCAAGATGGTCCCCAAAAAGGGGACTTAAGTGGACAACTTTTTTTTGAAATCAAGAAATACTGACCTTGGACGTGAAATTGAGGATACTTAGACTCAAAATTTTGAGATGGAACAAAAAGAAGTATTCAAGTGCTCCGAGTCTACTTTCTAAACTACTAATTAATTTTGAAAATGATTGAGATTAAGGGGTTCAAATGAGGGACGTACACAAATTGGTTTTGTTTTTGTCAGAAAAACATAACATAGCAACTCTTGTACGACACTCGTACGGTGAACTTTTTTTTAGTATTTTTAAAATTGCAATGATCAGAAGTTAGCTAACAGTATGTAGTTGATGCATGATTTTTATGATATTTTTTTAATGAATATTTGATTTTTTTACTAATTTGCAAAGTGAACATATCCTGAAAATAGAATTTTGGCCGTGCTACCTCTACAAATTTTGGAAACTAATTGATTTGTTTTTTTATTTTTATTTTATTTTGTAGAATGGAGTCTAGTTTCTAAAAATGTAACTTATTTGAAAAATTGAAGAACGGTTAATTTATAACGAAAAAAATACCAAACACTGTTTTTTGGCAAAAAAAAGACATACAGATAAAATAAATTATGGATGAAAGACTTAACATTTTCAGAAAGTGAAAAAAATTACATCATTGCATAGCTAAGAGATAACCCAACATTACCCATGTGCTCGATTTTTTCGATATTGAACCACGTACAATCCTGACGGTGAGCACGAACTCGATTATGAGAAATATGGTGGATTTTTTAAAAACACGTCTCTAGTCCTTGGGAATGCCCTCCAAGCCTTTGAGTTGGTATTCCAAGGAAAATACCAAGCTTAAAGTTTGGTAATTCCCAAAGCAATATATAACTCGAGCGCGTTATAATGCGCTCATGTTATATCTCACTTTTGACATGGTTTTTGCTTCTACGGGGAACATGTCTACTAGCACATAATGCGAGCGCATTATGTCTTACTTTATGTTAAATGCTAATATATTAATGTATGCTGATATATTTTTATGTACATGTATGTATGTATGCTTGTATGGATGCAAGATTATATGTACATATGTATTATGCTTGCATGTATGCATTTATGTATGTCTTTAGATGAAGGGAGAATTTAGAGAGAGTCTAGAGAGATGGAGAGGGGGTCTAAGTGAGAGTTTAAGAAAGAGGGAGTGGGAGAGAAGGGGTTGGATTGAGGCGGACTTATCTAGGTAGGGTGGGAGGGATAGAGGGAGGGAGAGAGATAATTGAGGGAGAGGGAGAGGGAGAGAGAGAGAGAGACAAAGAGAAAGAGAGAGTTATGTAGGTAGGGTGCGAAAGGGAGAGACTTGAGAGTGTGAGGAGGGGGAGAGGGAGAGACTTGAGAGATAGGTAGTGAGAGGGAGTGTGAGAGAGATGGAGTGTGAGAGAGAGGGAGTGGGAGATAGAGGGAGTGTGAGTGAGAGACCTGAGAGAGGGAGAGGGTGTGACAGGGAGTGACCTGATAGAGGTAGAGAAAGAGGGGGGTGGAGTGAGAGGGACTTATCTAGGTAGGGTTGGAGGGATAGATAAAGAGAGGGGAGAGAAACAAAGAGAGAGTTACCTAGGTAGGTTGCTAGAGGGAGACACCTTAGAGAGAGAGGGGGTGGGAGGAAGAGACATGAGAGAGAGGGAGAGAGAGGTAGTGGGAGAGAGTGGGATGGAGTGGGAGGGACATAAAGAGAGATGGATAAAGGGAGTGAGAGAGGGTGGTAGGGATTGATTGAATGAGAGGTATGCAGAAAGAGGGAGATGGTAGATAGAGACAATTAGAGAGGGTGGGAGGGAGGGAAGAAGGGAGAGGTGAGATGTATAGATAGAGAGAAAGTGATAGGGTTTGAGGGATTAGGGTGGAGGACCTATAGGGTTGATGGTTTCTAGGGTATTAGGGTTTAAGGTTTGAGGGTTGAGGGAGTAGGTTTGATGGTAGAGGGTATTTGGTTGAGGGTATAGGGTAGAAGGTTTAAGGTTTAAGCATTTGGGGTTAAGGGTTTAGGGTTAAGTGTTCACTTGGCTGAGGGTAGAGGGTTTAGGGTATAGGTTTGAAAGTATATGGTTGAAGGATTAGGTTCAGGGTCCAATGTAAGGGGTAGAGGGTTTAGGGTTTAAGGATTGAGGGTTGAGGGATTAAGGGTTGAGGGTTGAGAATTGAGGGTTGAGTGTTTATTGTATAGGGTAAAGGGTAGAGAATTTAAGGGTTGAGGGTTGAAGATTGAGGGTTTAAGGTATAGGGTCGAGGGATTAGGGTTGAGGGTCCAATATATAGGGTAGAGGTTATAGGGGTTGAGAGATTAAGGGTTGAGGGATAAGGGTTTAGGGTAGAGAGTATTGGGTTGAGGGTAGAGGTTAGAGGGTAGAGGGTAGAGGGTAGAGGGTAAAGGGTTTAATAGTTTAGGGTTTAAGGGGTTAGGGTTGAGGGTCGAGGGTTTAGGGTTGAGTGTTTAAGGATTTCAAGGTTGAGGGTTTAAGGGTCAAGAGGGTTTAGGTATTAGGGTAGAGAGTTTACTAATTGGGTTTAAGGGTTGGGGGATTAGGGTTGAGGGTAGAGGGTAGAGGATTGGCGGTAGAGGGTAGAGGGATTATGGGTTAGGGTTTAAGGGTTTAGGGTTTAGGGATGAGGGATTAATAGGTTATAGGGTATAGGTTATAGGAGTTGAGGGATTAGGGTTTAAGGGTTGAGGGTTCAGGGACTCAGAGGGTATAATGGTTGAGGGATTAGGGTTTAAGGGTTGAGGGTTGAGGGTTCAAGGATTAAGAGGGTATAGGGATTGAGGGATTAGGGTTTAAGGGTTGAGGATTGAGGGTTGAGGGATTAAGAGGGTATAGGGGTTGAGGGATTAGGGTTTAAGGGTTGAGGCTTGAGGCTGAGGGACTAAGAGGGTATAGGGGTTGAGGGACAGTTTTCTTGGTGTTGAGGGATTCAAGGATTAAAAGAGGGTATAGGGGTTGAGGGATTAGGGTTTAAGGGTTGAGGGTTGAGG